>JAZKLR010000061.1:0-1200000 GCA_037103525.1 Ganaspis brasiliensis | reverse complement strand
AAAATACAAAGGGTTAATTTAAAACTCTTTTCGAAAACATTAATAACATTCAGATATAAAGTTATTTACCTTTTTAAGTTATTTGGAATTCTTCAGCAGACTCAGTAGTACTCTCAACGAAGACAAAATTTACAAGAGGATTACGGGAGGTTCCGAATTACTCTTTTAATAATCTTTTATTCAATTTAATACTTTCTATAAAATTCGATGGTTATACCATAAAGAGTTAATTTATACAGAATACTTGTCGCGTTACAATCAAAGGATAGGTATAGATTAATATTTCTTGGCGAACGATGCGTACATTTCAGGGGGCTGGTTTAGACTAAGTATAAAAGACAAAGGGACAAGTAGACTTCTTCGCGAGGGACGATGCGTACGTTTCAGAGGGCTGGTTTATGGCGCTTTCATACCTCGTCCGGTAAGTTTACTTTTCTCTCTTTCTAGTACACAGCAGTGGCATAAGTTTGTCTCGTTCTCGCACTAGTTATGTTCCCAGACCGTCCAGGACACATAATTAGTGCGAGAACGAGACAAACTTATGCCACTGCTGTGTACTAGAATGAGAGAAAAGTAAAGTTACCGAACGAGGTATGAAAGCGCCATTAGACTTAATTAGGGATTGCAATCACGCACATTTTGATGGCTTGCGGATCCCGCATAATATTTTGCGGGATCCGCAAAATATCCGTAAAACTGACATTTGTTTTTTATATGAGAGATTTTATATGAAGTGATCAAAATAAAAAAAATTGTTAGCCAATCATGTTTAAATTCGAAGTATTTATAGTGCGTACAGATGGTAATCTTTAGTGATTTTTTTTGTCCAATATTTTCCGAGTGGGAGGGGGGTAATCTTTCTGGGTTTTACGGTACAACGCAAATTTTAGTAATTTTTGCTTCCTCATAGAGGAAGCTTTGTGATCGTTAAAATATTCGATTTTCCAAAAATAGTCTAAATCGACTCATTTTTATCTAAAAAGCGAAAATTTTCATTCCTAAGCGAATGTCCAGATGTATGTGTATGTGTGTGTGTATGTATGTGTGTGTGTATGTATAGAGTTTTTTGTGTACAAGATATCTTGAGAACGCTTAAACGGATTCCAATAAAATTTGGATGACTTATTAAGCTCATGAATATCAAAATTTGGACACAAGGATTTTTGAAAATACTCAACCAAATTTTGTTGAGCAATATTTTTCATGTAAAAAATCGGTTTTTGCCAAAAAAAATTTTTATGCTAAAAATACAACTTAATGAATACAAAAATCATATTCCTTATCTCAAAACGAATCGATTGACCTATATAACTTTTATAATTAATCAAGAATTCGTAAAATAATTCATATTTTTATATTTTTTTGCATTTAAAATTCATCATTTTTAAATTCCTTCTCCAATTAAGTTATATATTATTAATTTCTTGCTTCCTCTATGAGAAAGCAAAATTATTTTGCTTATTTGGAAGCGAAATGTCCATGAAATGGACATAATTCTTACCTAGTTTTATATTTAACAATAAATTAAAAAAATTTTGCTACTATCAGTTTCGATAGAGTTTTTCATGGTTTTTCGATTGGTGATATGTATATAAAAAAATAACATTTTTTTGGTCAAAAAAATATATAAATACCTCAATATTAATACCATGAGTTTAAGCACGATTGGCTTAAACTTAAATATGAGTGTCTTGTTTACTCATTTTTTTTACATTACCTAATGAATAAAGACAAGAATACACATTTGTCTATTGTTTACGACTATTTAAAATCTATAACGCCAACCAGTGTAGATGCAGAAAGAGCGTTTTCAGCAGCAGGATACATTTGTAGTTCCTTAAGAAGCAGGTTGGGGGACGAAACCATTAATATAATATGTTTTTTGAGATCATATTTTCAGTTAAATGAATAAAAAAATTACAGGTTATAATTATAATTTCCAATCTCAATAAATACCTATTACTTAAACATAAACACACATATTTTCTTTCTTGATTACAAATTAGTGAGGCTGATTGTACAGTACAATAGTCTTTTTATTAGTAACTTTTTTTAATAAAAATAGTTTTAATTTTGAAGTTCCCATCATATTAGAATTATCTAATTAACAGAATTTATTTATTAAATCATGCACTTACACGCAGAAAAAACCATGAACTCCGGAAAAATTCCAAAAACATTGCGGGATCCCGCGGGATTGTTACTGAATCCCGCAAATGATCCCGCGGGATTGAAAACTGTGCGGGATTGCAATCCCTAGACTTAATATAAAAGACAAAAGGACAAATAGATTTATTCGCGAGGGACGATGCGTACTTTTCAGAGGGCCGGTTTAGACTTAATATAAAAGACAAAAGGACAAATAAATTTCTTCGCGAGGGACGATGTGTACTTTTCAGAGGGCCGGTTTAGACTAATTTTCGTACAATGCATTTTTTCTTAAATAGACGAATTCGTGCCCTAAGGCGTGTTTCTTTCCTACTACTTAGGGGAGTGACAAGCATTTCAAGGTGCTTCCGCGAAATATCGTTTCAGTGTGCGTAGGTTGGTTTCTTATAAAATATTTGAATGTATTGGTACACGTGGGATCGATATTGAACCATCTGTCATTATTTTAACCTTTTGGCCACAAAAAGCTATAAAGTCGACACACACACATTCTAACTTTCATCCAATTACAAATTGCTTAGAAAAGTAGTATGTTAATAAAGGAACCTAGTCCATCCACCATCGCATCGATGCGTAGTCACATCGCAGAGTCTTAAAAAGTGAAAGGGCCAGCGCGTGTCAATGACCAATCCTATTATCAAGCGATTCTACCGTAAATGTCAAATTTAAATTAGACGAAAGGCAGGTGTTTTATTTATCGAGTTCACAATAATAGTGTAAACTCTAATAAGGTTACGGATGTAACATGCTGTTACGTCATAAATAACATAACATACGAAAATTATTTTTTTAAATCTATCGGTGGTTGAACAGTGAGGGTTAGGTGTACGAGTAAATGAATCGAGAGCCAGTTGTACAAATATCTAAATTTATTGTTTACACAAAGGCTAATCGACGTTAGAAACCTACAAGCTGAGGTGTTGAGAGAGCGGCGAGAACTGGTGGCAGAGTATGGACAATCTGAAACAGGTTTTATCTTTTTACAAAGGAAATAAGATAAGGGTTTGGGAAAGCGACAAGGGATTAAAAATATTTGGAACTAACCTTTTAAATTTAATGTGAAGATTCTTCGACCAAGCTCAGGAACAAGAGTTGAGTAATGATGGTCGAACCTTGGGTGGAATCTGGCAATCAGTCAGCTGAGAGACTAATTGAATGCTGGCTGAATCCTGGCAGGATATTGGCGACCAGCCAGCTGAGAGATCGGCAAGATGTTGGGTGAGTCCTGGCGAGGTCCTGAGAACCAATCAGTAGAGACGTCGCTGTGATGTTGGCCAAACACTGGCAAGAAACTGGCAACCAACCAGCTGAGTAGTAGAAGCGATGCTGGTTGAATGTTGGCAGGATACTGGCAACCAGTACTGGGCGAACGTTGGCAGGAAATTTTCTTGTATTCAAATTTGATTAAAAGATGCGTAGATTGTGAAGAATACAATTCGTTGAAATAAGATTCGTAGAAAATTGACAACTAGTCAATTAAAATGGTTGATGAACAGAGTTTCTGGTCTTGAATTATACTTGTACGAAGAGTTGACAACTGATACGAAGATTTTGACAATTAGAGTTTCGGGGTTTGAATTAGACTTGGCAGGTTACTTGTAGAGATTGACGATATTTACAGGTTCCGGGGTTGAATTTAGACTTGACTTTTTACTTGTAGAGATTGAAGATATTTACAGGTTCCGGGGTTGAATTAAACTGACTTGTTCTGCTGGTCCCTGGAGCTTTTATTTAGAAAAGTAATCGATGGAGTTTTCCTAACTCCCAGTGGGTGGCAGGAACCACTTAGCACATTTAATTTAGGGTAATATGCATGTTTCTCGAGCATCATATCTCCCCTATTAACGTTCCGATTGATTTTGTCTTTAAACAAGAGGGTTACTTCGGTCGATAGCCGAAACGTTACTTATTTAAACATTGATTTTTATAATAATACAATTTCATTTTGAAAAAATTATAAAATATGTTACTTGACGTAACAATGCTAATAAATAATTAAAATTCATAAAACAGAATTTTATTTAAAAAAATGTTTGATTTTTTATTAATAGATAATTTTTAAAGGTTATAAATAAAACAAAAATTAATATAAATAACAGCGCAAAGAAATTATTTTCTATTTCAGAAATATTTTTCATCTTTTTGCGATTCTCATTTTTAATTAATAAAATTTTATAATATTTATTATTCTTAACTTATAAAATTATTTGTTCGTAATTTAAAATAATTAAAATAAGTAAAAACTTTATTGGAATTTATAAAAATTGAATTTAATTATGAAACTGGAATTACAGTTTGATTTATAATAATTAATTTACTAATTCTTATATATTATAATTCAAAAGAATTTAATTACTGTTTCGCATAATTTAAGTAATGTGGAATTAATAAGAATTGATTTGTCATGTACATATAGTGATGCCGTCGATCGAGATTTTCCGAGACCGATACGATATCGATACGATACTCCACTGAAGTATCGGTTTTGTCTCGATCGGTTTTCGTATCGTATCGGTTTAGTCTCGGAAAAGTTGTCTCATATCGGTATCGTATCGGAATTTCGATACTACCAGTGCCAGATGTGAAACTTCTTCAAACAGCATGAAGAAGGGAACGTACAACTGAGCAAAACTGTCTCCGGACACGAAAAGTAGATTTGGGACTGCAGAAAACTGACCGTTGCCAACATGGGTTTTATTACATCCTTTGTATTTTTGAAGCATTGAATCATTTATGTATTATAGGGTGGTCCAAAAAAAAAATTTTTTTTTTAATGCTCTCATCCCCTAGGATTGTTCTATATCGAAAAAAAATACTCCCATTTTTTAATTTTTTAATTTTTTAATATTTAGATGGAGCTCAAAGCGCTCAAAGTTTCCCATGCAAAATGCATGGGAAAAAAAGACTTTTTCGTAGAAATGGTATAGAACCCTTGAAAATCAATATTTTTCAATCGCTCAACTCTGCTTCTCTTTAAAAGACTTCAAACAACAATGCCAAATTGTTTATTTAACAATTGTTTAATATTAACTATTTTTTATAGGGCCCCAAAGAAACCCCATAAATTACAAAATTATGAAAAAATCGTTAAAAAATATTTTTTACGATTTTTATGTGAGTTTTCTCCTATATTTTGAATAAATAACATAAATATTGATTTTTAATCATTATTCTATGTAATTGCTAATTTGTATAAACAAATTATTATTATTTATTTACAACTTTTTATCAAATTGAGCTAGAGAGTTGCAACTTTTTCTTATTTTTGCAACTTATCGAGGCCATTGGAGCCAAGCACAAACAAAAAAGTTGAAATAATAATTTTAACAATTGTTTAAACAAATTATATTGTTTATTTTCAAGATTTGCACAAATTGAGCTACAGAGTTGCAATTTTTTCTTAATTTTGCAATTTTTCGAGTTCAGTGAAGCCATGTACTAACAACAAACAAAAATAATTTTTACAATTGTTTCAACAAATTATATTGTTTACCCACATAACACTTAATATTCCAGGGACATTCCTGGAATATTTTTTTGTGACATTCGGAACATTCCAATGGAATATTGCAGTGACGTTACTGGAACGTTGCTATGTCCGACTCAGGGAATATTTCAGTGGAACATTCCATGAATATTAAATTGTAATGTCTCTGGAACATTACAATATAACATTGCAGGAATATTCCATTGGAATATTCATAAGTTTTTTGAAGCAAAAAAATTTTAGTTTTTAAATTTATTAATTCTTATTAGAATTATTTATTATTTTATTTTTTCGTCTTAAAACAAATTAAAAACTCCAAACGCGACGAGAGGATTCGAACCCTAAACCTAAGACCTGTCTAACGATTAACGCTCGCAGCTATTATCGGTATGAAAATAAGAATCTAAACCGAGTAGATATAGTTTTAATACATTTCTAAAATAGTTGAAGTTCATCCAGCTTTATTGTAGAATTTTCATACCGATAAAATAGCCGCGAGCGTTAATCGTTAGATAGGTCTTAGGTTTAGGGATCGAATCCTCCCGTCGCGTTTAGAATTATTAATTTGTTTTAAGATGTAAAAATAAAATGATAGAAAATTCTAATAAGAACTAATAAATTTAAAGACTAAATTTTTTTTTGCTTTAAAAAACTTATGAATATTCCAATGGAATATTCCTGCAATGTTATGTTGTAATGTTCCAGAGACATTACAATTTAATATTCATGGAATGTTCCACTAAAATATTCCCTGAGTCGGACATAGCAACGTTCCAGTAACGTCACTGCAATATTCCTTTGGAATATTCCGAATGTCACAAAAAAATATTCCAGGAATATCCCTGGAATATTAGGTGTTATGTGGGTATTATCAACTTTTTATTAAATAGAGCTACAGAGATGCAACTTTTTTTCAATTTTGCAACTTTTATAGGCTTATAAAAGCAAGTATTAGCAACAAAGTGAGAAAATAAATGTTAACAATTGTTTCAACAATTTAATAATGTTTATTTCTATCTTTTCATTGAATATAGCTAGAAAGACCAAAAAGTGTCGATCAATTTATAAACGAGGATTTAATGACCTTTTTTTTATGTTTTAAAATGTAAACTTCTTTTCTAGAGGAACATCTCTCACTATGGCATCAGAATGTCGATTATTACGCTTGTATAACAATTGTAAATTGTCTAAATTTAATTAATGGCAATGCAGAGCAAAATGTTAAATTATTATCTGATTTCAACAAACTAATATAACAAGAGATAAGGATCAAAAGCAAAATAACGAAATTATATTTTAATTATAATTATAAATTATAATTAATTATAATTATGTCTTACAGTCATTCCTACCTCTCAACAAAAGAAAACTTGCAAATCTTAGAGAAAGTTGCAACTCTCTAGCCCTATTTCTTAAAAAGTCGATTATAAAATATAAAATTTATTGAAACAATTGTTAACATTTATTTTCTCATTTTGTTGCTAACACTTGCTTTTATAAGCCTATAAAAGTTGCAAAATTGAAAAAAAGTTGCATCTCTGTAGCTCTATTTAATGAAAAGTTGATAATAAAGAATATAATTTGTTTAAACTATTGTAAAAATTATTTTTTGTTTGTTGTGAGTACATGGCTTCACTGAACTCGAAAAGTTGCAAAATTAAGAAAAAGTTGCGTCTCTCTAACTCTTTTTAATAAAAAGTTGATAATAAACAATATAATTTGTTTAAACAATTGTAAACATTATTTTTAGTTTGTTGTTAGTACATGGCTTCACTGAATAACTGAATATGATTAAAGTGGTTGATTGCTACAATTATAATTATACTCTTCCTTTTCCTGATTAATTATGTAATTAAAATTTTTTTATTATTCAAAATAATTTCTAAGTTTTTGGATTCCAATTTTCGGAATCAATATTTAAAAAATTTTTAATTTATTATTAAGCAATGTGAAATTCAAATGATGGGAGTCTTTAGGGTTCCTTTATTATGATCCAAAATTTAGTTATAAAAAAATTTTTAATAACAAATTATTTACTTTTGAGTCTCTAACTTGATATAATTTAATTACAAAATGTATTCCTTGAACCAAATTCTATAAACCCCCTCATTACAAAATTTTATGTATAATAATAAAACATTTCAAAATGTTGTTATTAATGAAAATTTTATATTTAACATTATAATTATAATTTACAAGAGAAGTAACATTTCAAAATCTTTAACGTGAGCCTTTCACAAATTCTTCGTTAGGATCTCCTTAGGAATTTCATTTCCCTGGTAGACATTCCACATCTGGCACTGGTAGTATCGAAATTCCGATACGATACCGATATGAGACTACTTTTCCGATACTAAACCGATCCGAGACAAAATCGATACTTTGTCTCAGAAACCGAGACCGATACGATATTTTTCCGTGACTTTCCGATACGATACCGAGAAAATATCGTATCGGACGGCATCACTACAGTACATGTTACAATTAAAAAGAATTCGAAATTTATCGAAATGTTAAAAGAAAATTCATAATAATGAATTTTTCTATGAATCTGAGTCACAACAGGGAATACCAAAGAATTTGCAAGAATTGGAATTGATGATTTGTATCGGTAGAGCGTGGCTCTGAACATGTTGTTACTCGAAGAATAGTTTATATTTTGATCTACAATTTAAAAAGCATATTTTTTGATAGTTTTCTACTGCAAAATCGTACGTGAGATCGGACATAAGACAGTAGATACATACACACGTGTGTACGCATGTAAGATCTCAGGCGACAAAGCTAAGATCTCTCAAGCGATCGTATGTGAGAACGTAGGTACGAACGCATGTAAGTTCGTATATTAAGTTCGTACATGTGCCACGTATCACGTGTCGTAATAAGATATCGGAACAGTGAACGCATGTTCTTACGTATGTAAGTTCGTCTGTAAGATCGTATGTCGGTTATTTAACAATAATTAAGAACTTATGTGCGTATGCATGTACGAACTCATGTGCGAACACACCAAAGTACATTATTGAAAAAATATATTATTAAAAAAATTCTAGCTAACAGGATTCGAACATACCAAAGCTTAGCCTAAAAACTCCTTGTACACCACGGCCACCGTACGTATAGAAAGAACTATACAAAATCTTAATCATGTCTTAATACAGAAAATTTTCAGGCAAGACATGGTTAACATTTTTTACAGTTCTTTCTATACGTACGGTGACCGTGGGGTACAAGGCGTTCGTAGGTTTAGGTTTAATATGTTCGGATCCCGTTAGCAAGAATTTTTTTGAATAATATACTTTGTGTGTTTGCGCATAAGTTCGTACATGAATCGGTACATTCGTACGCACATGAGTTCTTAATTATTGTTAAATAACCGACATACGAGCTTACATGCGAACTTACATACGAAAAAACATACATTCACTGTTCCGATATTTAATTACGAGATTTGATACGTAGCACTTGTACGAACTTAATACACGATGTTTACACATGTTTTAACTCGCCAGACATCGGAAGTCGATGAGCTCTGGGAAGAGCCGAACAGCTCGTCCAGTGAAGACGACCGAAGGACAAGCGCCTGGCTGGTCCTAAGCCCCCTCACCACGACAAGGTGACACCGCGAGGGGGTGGTACTAACCCCTTAATGAAACTTGATATACTTACGTATTTTTATGCACTGATTAAAGAAATGATATTGAAAATTACTAGCTAGGCCATCTTCGTGGTAAAAAAATAAAAAACCATAAAAACTTAGGTTTTTTTTAATGTAGCTCTTTAAATATATAAAATATCAAAAAACGCTGTATACAAAAGTTGTGTAGATCTTATAAAAATACACATTTTTTGTAAAGTGCATTTTTCCCTAAAATCGATTAGTTTATAAGAAAATTGCAAAAAACTGGATATCACCATAACAACGACTAACATTATGAGTACTCAACTTAATAATAAATTTACAAAAATAGCACGATCCCCCTCAAGTGTCAAATGCCAAAACTTCATCATAAACATTTTAAAAATAAAAATTAGTTAGTATCATAATAGCTTGTACTTATTTGAAATTATTCTAAGCAGAACTAGAATATTAAATGCAATAAAATCACAACTGTAAATATTCTAGCACAGCTTAACGTAAGTTTTACATAAGCCAATGACGAATTCCAGTACTTTACATGCAATCTATATACAATTTATTTCTTAAATAGCTGATTACTTATTGTATTAGTTAATAATTTAGTTAATTCAGCAAATGCATTATTTATTTTAACTGATTATACGCATTTTTTGCAAAAAATACGTAACACTTATAGGGTGGAGGGGTGTCAGAAAAAATGAACTTTTGCATGTACCTTCTTATTACGAAGGGGGCAGGGGGGGTCAAAATAAATCCAAAATAGCGTTACGTATTTTTTGAAGGCCACTTAGTTGTTTCAGATAGTTTTCTTCTTCTTCTTCTTCTTCTTGTTTTAAATCTACCAATAAATTATTATACAAATATGAGAACTAGATGTTTTAACATTAATTTTTTTTAAATTTGTAGAAAAAATAAGTAACATAGGTTATGATCATAAAACTTTTTTATGTTGAACAGTTTATCAACATCGTCCTTAATCTTTTGGATGTACTTAAAACATCATTTTCACATCGTTCTTTAACTGCTCGATCACTTGGAAAAAAGGATACAGTATCTGAAGCTGCTGCAGCATCGATATCTATGTTAAAGGTACTCAAATTTATTCACAAAAATTAGAATCTTAAAAAAAATACTTGTGTTCTCTCACTAAAATGAATTTTAACTCAAATTTTAGCTTAATTAAACTAATATAGCAGCTTCCAATTTTTAAAACGATTATTGGATTTTGTTAAAAGATAAGGATATACTAAATATTTTATGATATATGTACAATAGACACGAATTCTTGAAATTGTCTATAATTATAATTTCCCAATGGGAAGCACAATACTGCCATGCAGTATTGTGTTTTTCATATACGATTGTTTGATGAAACACCTGATATTCGTGAAACGGCGAGTACCATTGTATGTTTAGGTAAAATCGACAGTGGAGCACCGATGCAGGATGGGAAATTCATACGTATAGTTGTCAAACTTCTAGATAATCTGTCAACCATAGAGTAATGTAATGATTAGGCTCGGGACTTTGAAATAACCTAGTAATCAATCGATACAGAGATTGAGATACTCTAATCTCAGTAGAGACTCTAAACTTTCGGGTACTCGTATAATTTATTGGGAGGTTTCCGTTCAAAAGCCCGAAAAATGCCTCAATTTCATGATTTTTTTTTCATTTTTAATAAATTTTATGGGCTTTACTCGCATATATAAAAGAAGTTTAAAACATGGGGCATTCTTTGTCAAATTTGCCACCCCCCTGCCCATTTCATTTTTGCGTTAAAAATACTTTATCATACATGAAAATTTTTGTTATCAAGTCTAGTTTTTGATGCCGTCTGGTGTTTTGCAAAAGCCGTCAAACATAACCTCAAAATGACGGTTACGTCAGAAAAAAACAAAAAAAAAATACATTTTTTCCTAAAAAATGCCTGTAAAAAAGGAAAAAAATATATTTTCTTGACCAGGATAACATACTCTACGATATTTTGACTTGCTCAATCCAAATTCACTGCCAGTTTAGAAATTCAAAATGGCGGATCCAATATGGCGGACACAAATTTCAAAAATCTATCATATTCGGTTGAAACTGGTTACATGGGGGTTTTTGAGGTCGCTGATAACGAATATGATGTCGGTTTTCAGAAATTCAAAATGGTGGATCCAATATGGCGGACACAAATTTCAAAAATCTATCATATTCGGTTAAAACTGGTTACATGGGGGTTTTTGGGGTCGCTGATAACGAATATGATGTCGGTTTTTAGAAATTCAAAATGGCGGAACTAATTTCAAAAATCCTATGGTATCCCAAGACGGGAATACTAAGTCCCTTACAAACTCGATCAATTACCTACACGATGTTCTGCAATGGTCGTCCAAGTTCGGGCTCTGTTAAACTATACAGCATTGTTAAACGATTTCATTATGTTTGTCTCTTTAACTTTTCTGTACTAGCCTATTTTGTTCTATTTATCTATTGTTGGACTTGTTCATTTTCTTAAAGTAAGTCACTTTGTTGTTGCCAATTTAAATTTCTAAAAACCGACATCATAGTCGTTATCAGCGACCCCAAAAACCCCCATGTAACCAGTTTCAACCGAATATGATAGATTTTTGAAATTTGTGTCCGCCATATTGGATCCGCCATTTTATATTTCTAAAAACCGACATCATATTCGTTATCAGCGACCCCAAAAACCCCCATGTAACCAGTTTCAACCGAATATGATAGATTTTTGAAATTTGTGTCCGCCATATTGGATCCGCCATTTTGAATTTCTAAACTGGCAGTGAATTTGGATTGAGCAAGTCAAAATATCGTAGAGTATGTTATCCTGGTCAAGAAAATATATGTTTTTCCTTTTTTACAGGCATTTTTTAGGAAAAAATGTATTTTTTTTTTGTTTTTTTCTGACGTAACCGTCATTTTGAGGTTATGTTTGACGGCTTTTGCAAAACACCAGACGGCATCAAAAACTAGACTTGATAACAAAAATTTTCATGTATGATAAAGTATTTTTAACGCAAAAATGAAATGGGCAGGGGGGGTGGCAAATTTGACAAAGAATGCCCCATATTTAAAAAAAAATTAAGAATGGCGGCTCTAGCTTGCTTTTCTAAGAAAGCCGTTTCTGGTGGAAACTGACGTGCGCGGTACCTTTCACAGCTATGCAAAATTATTTGAATTGAAAGAACCAAACAGATTCGATCAACTTTCGGGAGCTCTATCGGTTTCCGATTTTTAAAAAAGACCTTTAAAAAAATTTCGGCCATTAAAAATAGTATATCAAGTCACAAGGACATAAAGGCAGCTATTTGTTAAGGTTGATGTTTGCAGTACGAGTGGGAGTCGAGGCGCCCTCGACTCCCGTATTATCTTAAGATAATGATATTTTATAAAAAAATCCATCTTTTTTACGTTTAGAATAAAATTTTTTATATTTCTAATAAGTTTTTATGCATATTATATTAAATAGGTTTTTATTTCATATTTATTACCGTGTTGCTTACGATACTTTTTATTTCAAAGGCACAAACGAGGAGCTTTTAGATACCTAATGACAGGGATTGAATTTCGTTCATTTGTTTGATTATATTAAAATGACGTCTATTTTTGTCCTAGGGAAAAAAATAAAGCATGGGCTAGACCTACATTTTTTAGGAAAAAAATAAACGCGATTTTCATATGTTCGAATAAATGAACGACTTCCAGTGCCTGTCTTCAGGTATGTAAAAGCGCCATTTTTGTGCCTGTGGAATAAAATAATCATTTTTAATGATTTTTTTTACTTTAATGTCAAAAAAAAAATATAAAAAAAACTTGTTTTCGAAAATAAACTCTCTGTTCGAGCCCATAAAATGTTATTAGCTTTAATTTGAGCAGTCAAACATTAAAATTGGTGTATTTCTCGAAGCTCTAGAGCTTACTGCGCATTCAAAGAAGTTGTTCTGAGAAAAACGTGTTGAAAGTTTCAAGAAGTAAAAATATTATTCACTGTTACTTTTTGACAACTTACAACTAATCAGCTATTCCAGCACCATATAGGTTTCCTTCTTCTTCTTCTTCTTCTCTTTAAAAAAGAATGTTTTTTTATTTGAATGCTCATTTTTTCCATTCTCGAATGTCTTCCCCCTAAGCTACGCAGAGAGTGCGTTTGGAGAGTTCCGAGCGCCGAAGGACTGTTCCACCCGACCCCGTGTATCTTGAATTTGACGACATATATCAAAATATCCCTTATCCAACGTATTCTTGACAACATAAGGATGAAAATTAAGAAAAAAAAACTTAAGAGAAACCTTAAGAACTCGAACATTTTCGAGTATTTTCTTTATACACTTGTCTTTTTGCTTTAAGCGTCACAAATATTCACTATAGAAATTTAACAAACACAGAACTATACTGAAACTTAGTACTAAGGACCCACACAGTACCAAGAATTTCCTGATTTTTTTCTGAATATTGGTCGACATTTTCTATTCCTGAATATTTGAACCTTATTTTCAGGAAAGTTTCGTGGAAACATTGAAATGTCTGCCAAAGGACATTTCAGGGAATTTCCGCATCTAATATTCCTTCAATATTCATAGTATTCTTATATATTCACTGTATATAATGCACACTGCTCAAACTTAGTTTCTGTAACACGGCTGCGCATTATTTTTAATTGTTTAGAATCCTACGGATGTCATATATAAGATATAGTTTTGATCAATTACAAGATCAAAACATATTTTGGTAATTTTTTTTATATTAAAAAATATTCTATTAAAATAATATTCTATTAAAATAATATTCTATTAAAATAATATATTTCTCAATATTCTAGGAATATTAGACGCTGAAATTCCTTAAAAATTAAAAATACATTTTCAGGGAAATTATGAGTTTAATATTCCTTTAGGCGGACATTTTAATGCTACCACGAAACTTCCCTGAATATTAGGTTCGAATATTCGGGAAATGTCGCCCAGTATTCCGGGAAAATTCAGGGAATTCATGGTACTGTGTGGGAAATAGGAAAAGCGAGCAAAGTTACATGCGAGAGTGAGTGGGAATTCGAATGAATATGCATTAGGGTGGTTCAAAAATACTTGGGAAAAACAAATAGTTAGAAATGTTATAATTTTATCCCCTAGGATTGTTCTGCGTAAAAAACATACATTTTTTTTCAATATTTAGAGGCCGCTCAAAGCGCTTAAAATTTCCCATGCAAAATGCATGGGAAAAAAACTATTTCGTAAAATTGATATATAATCCATGAAAATTAATATTTTTTATCGGGTAACGCTATTCTTCTTTAGAAGAGTGGAAAGAATAAGATTCAATAATTTATATAACAATTTTTGAAGGGCCCTAAAAAAGTCCCATAAAATGAAAAAAACTTCAAGGATCGTTAAAAAATATTTATTACCATTCTTTACAATATTTTCCACCAAAATTTCGTTTAATTACATGCAAATTAATTACTAACAATTGTTGCATGTGTTTTTTATTTTTTTAAACAAATCAATATTGCTTATTTGCAAATTTTCATCTAATAGATCCAGAGAGTTGTAACTTTCTCTTAATTTTGCATCTTTTTAAGCCTAGTAAAGCCTAGTACTAATTGTTAAACAAAACCATCAATTATATAAATTTTTTAAACAAAATAATATTGTATATTTGCAACTTTTCCTCTAAAAAGCTAAAAAGTTGAAACTTCTTATTAATTTCACAAGCTTTTATTTTTGTAAATGTAAGTAAAAATGTAGCGTGAAGTGTTAGTACCTTTAGGATCAAAGTAATAATAAATGTAAAATACAATAATTATGTAGAAATTATGAACAATTTATTATTATTTAACCCTGTTAGTCATATATTTTCTGTTCTAACGTACTTTATGGGTCTTGACATTTTCTATAGTTTTTGGGGTCGCTGATTACGAATCTGAAGTCAATTTTCTAAAATTCAAAATGACGGATCCAAAATAGCGGACAAATTAAAAAAAACAATTTGATTCTCATAAAACTAGGTAGTAAGGGGTTTTTGGGGTCGCTAATTACGAAATGGAAGTCAATTTTCAAAAATTCAAAATGGCTGATCCAATATGGAGGAAAAATTTTAAAAAAATTGTTTGATTCTCATAAAACTTGGTATCTAAGGGTTTTTGGGGACGCTTATTACGAATCCGAAGTCAATTTACAAAAATTCAAAATGGTGGATTCTATATCCTTATAAAAAAGAAGTACTAGATTCAGTACTGGTTTCAGTACTGGAAAGAAGTACTGGGTTTAGTACTGGGTTTAGTACTGGGTTTAGTATTGGAAAACCAGTACTTTCTTCGACATGCACTGTTGAAAATTTTTTCATGTTGCGCATTAAGTTTCTATGGGTCCTACGGCTGCGCAGTAGTTTTTTGTTATTAATTAAGTAGAGAGGAATACATTGAACGCAAAATCACAGTTTCAATGAAATTTAAAAAAAAATTTGTTATTGTGCTTAACTAAAACTAAAAACTGTGAGTTCTGCCCCACTTAAGGCGAACGAAAACACGAGGTTTTCGTGCATGTGTGGTAGAAAAATAATTTTTGTGAAAATCGCATGCGTACAAAAAAAGTGTTCAGTTCCATGTCATTACTATTATATTACTGTAACAACTATTTGATAGTATTGTTACCATTTTCTTTAAGTTTTTATGTGAAAAAAGCGATCTGCAGTAGGAATAGATTTATTTTGCAATATTGTAGAAGTGAGGTTAGAATAAATGTCAAATTTCAGCTCCATGGTATCACGTAAAATTTCAGCTCCATGGCCTATATGAAGTGTTCAGTGTGCTTCATGCAGAGAAACTTTTTTATCTTTGGTGGTTATTTTAAAATACTATGCTATAAAGTAGTTTAGCAATGCCGGATTACACTGCTCGAACTCGATTTCAAATTATCCAAAAAATAAAACGAAATATTCATTATTAAATATTGTATTTGCTGTCCTTTTATAAAATTTTATATATGTGTCGATTCAGGGTGAAAGGGACCTTAGCTGCAAAATATTCGATTTTTAATTTTTATTATGAATCGATAGAATTTGAGTTGCTCTTTCACATACAGTAAAACTTGTTTATGTCTATTAGTTTTTCTGTTATTAGCGATGAAACATAGGCATAACCTAACAACAACATAGGCTGGCACAAGTTCAAACTCTCTTTCTGTAAAATTCAAAACATTTTTTTTAATTTTAATTATGAATCAATAGAATTTGAGTTGCTTTTTCACACACATAAAACAAAACTTGTTTATGTCTATTAGTTTTTGTGTTATTAGAGGTGAAACACAGGCATAACTTAACAGTGACAGAGAGGCTTAACTTCAAACGCCAGTACGCGTAAAACTCATTTCTGCAGCTAAGGTCCCTTTCACCCTGAATCGACACATATATTAACTAATATCTAAAATACTGTTAGAGTATTAAATAATTTATGAATTTATTATTTATTTTCGTTTTAGCAAAATATCAAAAAGAAATTTTTTTTTGTACAATATGTTTGCAATAAAAGGATGCGATTCAGCTCCACATGGCAGACAATTTTCAAAAATTTGCTATTATTTTCGTATAAATATAGTTGTATTAAAATCGTTTAACATATACTTATATTACACCCTAATAAGAAAAATAAGTGCAGAGAAACATTGAATTTTTTTTTTTTTTACCAAAATTTATCTTGAAATCGGGCAGTTACGGAAGAATCGACCATATACCTTTAGATTAGGCGAATAGCAAAATTTAAACTAAACTACTTTAAGTTCATCCGAGCTCTCCCTTCTTATATCTTATTTCTCTAGTCTCGTTTGTCTGATTAGGTGAGAGAACGCACCTAGCAGCATTTCTATGAAACTCTCGTAAATGAATCCATGTATGTTCCCACATAAATAAGATCTGCTTAGGTGAGGGAACGCACCTAACGGCATTTCTAGAAAACTCTCGTACATGGAAATCTATGTTGCTAGGTTGCTACATAGAATTCTATACTCTGTTCCACGAGAGAATGCTTTTTGTCGCGCACCCTTTTTCTTAAAGGGTGGAGAAAAGTCTACAAATTTTATTTTCTTAAAACGTTTTAACCAATAGAAATTTTACCTGCCCGACTTATTAGTACCCTCATAAACTTATGCCCCGGAACAGGCAAAAATTGGCATCAACCAACATGTGCTAAGGATTAAAATATGAAGGAGGGCTAAGCCAAACTATTCTTTTTTTGTAAAAAGTGCTGTCCATGATCAAAAACCACACCAATACTTTCACTTTTATAACTTTCTGCGCGAACTTGACGAAAAATCGTCCTTTTACGACAGCATTCTCTTGTGGAACAGAGTATATAAGTCGACACAGATCAGAACCTATGTAGGAACCTACATGGATTCCTATACGAGAGTTCATTTCCTAGAAATGCTGCTAGGTGCGTTCTCTCACCTAAATACACAAACTAGTCTAGAGAGATAAAATATAAGAAGGGAAAGCTCTTATGTGCTTAAAGTAGTTAAGTTAAAATTCTGCCATTGGCCTACTGCAAAACTATATGCATTTAAAGAAAGCCAATTTCAAAATCCTATACGTAGAATCGTATACGTAATGCTATGTAGAATCCTATATGGGATAATGTGTTACACTAGGCTCCTGAGGTAAATAGGTTTTACAAAAATAAATGCAAAATCGACAACTGGAGTCTGATTTGTACTCATTTACACTCTCAAAGTAACTAAATCAGCGAAACAGAATAAGTTGATTTGAGATATTTAATAAGTTTATTCGGAGAATTTATATAAACTAACAACTTTAAACATATAAATAACAAAATTTTAACTTTATGCGTTAGGGAATTACATAAATTACATAAGTCCATAAATTAATTAATTCATATTTAAGTATGTTGCGAGGAGAATTCTACTAATGTCTTTTTTAAATTAGACAAGTATCTCTTATCTTCAACCAGGTTGATTTTGAATCGGTTTTAAATTTTTTTTTATAAATACGTTATAAATTGCTTCACCACCTTGTTCCGACCATATTCCAAGACCGATTTTCTCTAAGGAAATGGGACACTGGGACGCGTGCTTTTAAATCACATTGATTTTTAGTGTCTTGCTAATTCCTGTTTAATAAATAAAAAAAATAAAAAAATGCTAATAAATAATAATAGTAACAATAGTAAAATAATAACGATAGTATTAATAAATAAAGGCTATCTTTACTTTTAAAAGATATTTCCAATTCCCTTACAAGTTCTTCACAATTAATATGTACTTTTCTATTGGAGAAAGAAGCATTCACAATTTTGTCAACGATTTTTAAAGAAGAAACGAAGGGTATTAATTTTTATGATTCAACTTTGCCACAAATATCAGATTCTAAAAGTTTGTCAGTATGTTTAAATAGATTTCTGCATACTAGAAATGTGCAAATTAATTGTGAAGAACTTATAAGGAAATTGGAAATATCTTTCAAAAGGACAGGTAGTTTTTATTTATTAATAGTAGTGTTATTATTTTACTACTAATACTATTAATATTTTTTAGCATTATTTTCAGTTTATTTTAATTTATTAAACTGCAGTCAGCGAGACACTAAAAATCCATGTGATTTTAAAGCACTTGTCACAGTGTCCTATTTTCTAGGACAAAATCGGTCTTGGAATATGGTCGGAGCAAGCCGGTAAAGCAATTTATAACGTATTTTTAAAAAAATGTTGAAACAAATACAAAATGAACCTGGTTGAAGATAAGAGATCCTTGTCCACTTTAAAGAAGGAAAAAGTCGAATGTTCCTCGCAACATACTTAAATATGAATTAATTAATTCATGGATTTATGTATGTAATTTATGTAATTACCTAACGCATAAAGTTGAAATTTTGTTATTTATATGTGACGCTCCGCGAGAGAAGGGACCTATCGCGAAAAAAATGAATTTTCATTTTATTATGCTAATAGATAATTTTTGAGTTGTTCTTCCATTTCCATGTTAAAAAAAAATTTTTATAAATATAACATCCTGTATAGAAGACATAGACATGAAATCCAGTATTTGAGAGTACATACAGTACCAGCCGAATTTGTCAGTCCACTCATTTTTTAAAAATTAAAAATTTCTCTAAGGAATAGTTGAAGATTGAGAGAGGTAAGAAAGGCAGGTATAATTTGAAAATGTTTGTATAATTAAGACTTAAACCTAATTATCCTAATTTGGGATGCCAGGTAGCTTGAAAGAGAAAGAGAGAGAGAGAGAGAGAGAGAGAGAGAGAGAGAGAGAGAGAGAGAGAGAGAGACAGAGAGAGAGACAGACAAAGAGAGTGAGAGATAATGGAAATAGGTATACTAGTAATTTCGAAAATTGGAGACAAAATTCCCTATTTTTTTCCCTTATTACATCCTGGGAGGGGGTTGGCATTTCAAATTTCATAGAAAGTCGTGTTTAACAAATGAATAAATAGTTACATTTTAGTCGTTTTCGGTAATGTTTTTAAGATTCG
This sequence comes from Ganaspis brasiliensis, assembly GCA_037103525.1. Taxonomy (NCBI): domain Eukaryota; kingdom Metazoa; phylum Arthropoda; class Insecta; order Hymenoptera; family Figitidae; genus Ganaspis; species Ganaspis brasiliensis. The sequence goes on along the minus strand of JAZKLR010000061.1, from coordinate 1,180,201 downwards.
TTTATATGACTAATTATATAATGAACAGCACCTTATTATGCACAGATAACAATATTTTTGAGGATGTTGAAATTAAACATAACAAAATCAGTTAAATATGGTTAATTATTTTATGATAAATTATTAATTATTTTATAAACAATTAATGGATTTTCAAAAACTAAACTTTGAAACCTTAAATAATTGCAATTTTGTCAAACTAGGATCAAAACAATGTTATAAACATTGCCGAAAAGGACTAAAATGTAACTTTTTTTTTATTTGTTAATAACAAAATCAAAAGAATTTTTTGAACATAGCAAAATTAGTTGAATATGGTTAAATATCTTATGGTTAATTATTAATTATTTTATAAACAATAAATGGATTTTTAAAAACGAACCTTTGAAACCTTAAATAATTGCAATTTTATCAATCGAGGATCAAAACAATTTTATAAACATTGCCGAAAACGACTAAAATGTAACTTTTTATTTATTTGTTAAAAACAAAATCAAAATTTTTTTTCAAATAAATACTGTTGTTTAAAACTACTTTTTAATTAATTAATTAATTCCGAGAAGAAGATTCGATGTAAAATTTTTCTATCTTTAATATAAAAAAAAATTTAGACAAAATTATTTAAATATGATTAATTAGTTTATGACTAATTATTAATTATTTTATAAACAATAAATGGATTTTTCAAAACTAAATTTTGAGACCTTAAATAATTGCAATGTTTTCAAACTAGTATCAAAACAATTTTATAAACATTACCGAAAACGACTAAAATATAACTTTTTATTTTTTTGTTAATAACAAAATTAAAAAAAATTTTTAAACATAGTAAAATTAGTTGAATATGATTAAATATTTCATTATTAATTATCAGAGGTCCGCAAAATTTATTTATTTTTTATTTTTGATATTAGAGTAGTTTCCTATGTATTTTTGTCCGCTGAACACGATCCCGGGTCCCTAAACTGCCCAGCACGTCAGGATTTTGAAAAAAGTGGGGGTAAAGTACCAAAAAAAAGTGTTTTTGGAGGTTTTCAATTTGTTTTTTTTCTCCTTAAACAGACGTGCTAAAGACTTCTGTAAGTTCTTAAATTAACGCTTAAAACGTGCACTTTAAGACTCTTATACGCAAGAACAAATAAAAAATTGAAAATGTTGATGAAAGTGGGGGTAAATACCCCCAAAAAATATTTTATTTATATTTTTGATATCAAAGTGTTTCTTAATTAGTTTTTGGCCGTTGAATGTGATCTTGAATCCCAAATTTTCCTAGCACGACAGAATTTTGAGAAAAGTGGGGTAGAGATCCAAGAAATAGTCAAAATATATTTTTTGTGGTCTCTAGCCCTATTTTTAAAATTCTTAATTTTATTAATCTTGCACATATGGATGATCAAGTAAACGTCTCAAGCTTTAATTCATGATGATGTGCAAGTCTCTAGCACCTCAGGTTTAGGAGAAAAAAATCTTAAAGAAAAACATCAAAAACACGTTTTTTTAGGATATTTATACCCATTTTTCAAAAATTCTTAATTTCTTATTTGATCCTGCGAATTAGAGCCATGAAGTTCACTTTAAAGATTTAATTTAGGAACTCATAGAAGTCTCTAGCATGTCAGGTTACAGAGAAAAAAAATCTTGAAAATCCCCAAAAACACGTATTTTTGGTTCTTTACCCCCACTTTTCTCAAAATCATGACGTGATGATCAGTTTTGGGACTTGGGATCGTGTTTGGCGGATAAAAATACATAGAAAACGACTCCAAAATCAAAAATAAAAAAACCATGCAGGCCTGTGTTATTAATTATTATTTTATAAACAATAAATGGATTTTTAAAAACGAACATTTGAAACCTTAAATAATTGCAATTTTATCAATCTAGGATCAAAACAATTTTATAAACATTGCCGAAAACGACTAAAATGTAACTTTTTATTTATTTGTTAAAAACAAAATCAAAATTTTTTTTTAAATAAACACTATTGTTTAAAACTATTTTTTAATAGTTGCTTAAGTAGTACGAATTATTTTTAAACAAAATTTTGTAAATTTAAGCACTTAGTACTCTTTGAATTTAATTTGTTATTTAATTATTTAATAAACAAAATTTTTCTTTTAAAATTCCGAGAAGAAGATTTGATATAAAATTTATCTATCTTTAATTTAAAAAAAAATTTAGACAAAATATTTAAATATGGTTAATTATTTTATGATAAACTATTAATTATTTTATAAACAATAAATTGATTTTTAAAAACTAAACTTTGAAACTTAAATAAATGCTATTTTGTAAAACCAGGATCAAAACAATTTTATAAACATTGCCGAAAAGGACTAAAATGTAACATTTTATTTATTTGTAAATAACAAATTAAAATTTTTTTTTCAAATAAATACTGTTGCTTAAAACTATTTTTTAATAGTTGCTTAAGTAGTACAAATCATTTAAAAAAAAAACAAACAAGCTACCAGCGATTACAACTAAACTTTAAGATCAACACCCAAGCAGCACGTAATATTACATGATATTGAGATAATATTACAAATATTTATTTATTTCAATATTTATTTTACATTAAATAAAATATTTTAAAAAAATTCGGCGCACATGGGGTTCGAACACGCAACGTTCAACACAACGTGAATACGCCTTGTACCTCTCGGCCATTTAGCTCTTGGAATATAGTTCAGAAAGTGTTCTTCATATTGTACCAAAGAGAATTTAAGGTGCTACATGAAAAACACTTTCTGAAATACATTTTAAGAGATATGATGGCCGAGAGTTACAAGGCGTATTCACGTCGTGTCGAACGTTGTGTGTTCAAACCCCATGTGAGCCAAATTTTTTTTAAATATTTTATTTAATGTTAAATAAATATTTGTAATATTACCTTAATATCATCGTCATATTATCTTAATATCACTGTAATATTACCGTAATATTACTTGTAATATTACATCAATATCACTGTAATATTACTTGTAATATTACCTTGAGGCGGACATTTCAATATCACGTCAATATCACTGTAATATCACCCCGTAATATTACAAATATTACAATATGATGTCACTGTGATATTCATGTAATATTACGTGCTGCTTGGGCAGTAGTCTTTATTCGGCTATAATCAATAAAGTGATTTGCAGGTGCTACACCAACAATCTCTCTCGGCTACATTTAACTACAAATTCATTATATTTAGTCAACTTATTTTTTCAGTGTTGTTAAAAAAAGTTGACGTTTGAAATAGTTCGTTTATGGCTTAAATTGTTGGTAAATGATAACCCTTAAAAGTTACCATGTTAGGTTGGCAGTTTATATAAAAAGTAATTATTACAATTAACCACAAAAGACACTTGCAATTCTAAAAAGAAATTTTTCTTAATAATTATGAATTTTTTACAATGCACTTACAATTAGGAAGATAATTTTTTTATAATTTTATAAACTAATTGGCTGAAAAAGGAAAAGGAATTACTATAATTTGATGGATAGGGTGTAGGAATGGTACAAATTAAAAGCATTTTTCCCAAAAAAATAATAGTATGCCCATACTTCTACATTGTCTTAGTAACGCTGACAGAGACAGAGACAACGAAGATAGGTACAATATAATAGCACACGGAGCAAAAAATCTTGCCTTTGTAGCATGAAGTCCATCTCTGCCTTTGCAGTATACGCCCCTTCACGCTATTGGAGTAAAAATTTGTGCTATTTTCGCGTAAGTCCACGCTATAAAAGCGTGGAGCGCTTGCTTTTGTAGTTCGAATTCACTTACTACAAAGGAAGGGGAAAACTTCGTGCTATAAAAGCTAGAGTTTTCTCTCCGTGCAGGTAGCCTATTATTTTAATTTAGTTAAAATGCCTTCTATGAAAGTAGGTAAGGAATTATTATAAAAGATTAAAAAAAGGAATTTCTTATGAGAAATTTATCAAAATATAAACATTGATAAAATCGAGAATTGGAAAATTTTTTGAATTAATAAATAGAGAAATCTGAGCCTTAGTTATTTAAAAATTGTCTTATTAAGAAATTGGAAATTTGTTTATTACAAAAATTAAATTAAATTAAATTATGAAGGTAAGATAATTTAATTTAAAAATGAGAATAATTTTTTTTGGCATAAACATGTTTTCAATATAATAAATTTAGATTTTAAAGATTGGTTATTGATAGATTTCTCCCCCTCTTTTACCCTTATTACCTTCTGGGACGGGGTTGGCATTACAAATTCCATAGAAAGTCGTCTTTGGACTTTGGTGTCTATTCTTATGTTTTTTGCAGCGCTGAAAGAGAAAAAAAATCAAAAAAGAAATTCCTTCTTTTTTTCTAGAAACATGTTTTTAATATTATAAATTTATATAACAATTGAAGAATGAAGCCAAGAAAGGCCACCAAGTGAAAATGTCTCCCCTTCATTTACCCCTTATTACCTTCTAGGGGGAAGAGGGGGTTGGCATTTCAAATTTCATAAAAATTCGTGTTTGCTGTCTAATAGTGTAATTTTATAATCCCCCTGTATTTCGTACAATTGGGTTGCAACCCCCATTTCTTTCGTACAATTTAAATCCAAACCCTTTTATTTCATACAATGCAGACTCAGCCCCTCAGTTCTTAATCTTCGTCTAATTAAAACTTAAACCTTAGTTTAATTTTCCTTATTTAGGATGGCAGGTAGCTTCAAAGAATTATTATGTTAATATGTTAAAGATAAGAAATACATGATTCTTAAAGAAAAGGGAGGGTGTAATAATATTATGAAAATTGGCTATCAATTGGTAATTGAAAAATTTGAAAAATTGGCCATTTTACTTATAAAATTTGTAAATTGGTTATTAAAACATATTCTTAAAGTAATTATAAAATTTAAAAGGTCTGAACAGAAATTTTTTTTAATTTAGTGCGTTAATCTTTGTTACATGTGATAATAATCAAAATAAAAATAAAACTATAAAAATAAAATCTAAATTTCTTAGTTCTTAATCTTCGTCTAATTACAACTTACACCTTTGTTTAATTTAATTGGAAATTTTGGTTATGGAATATTTGTAAAATTGGAAATTTTGGTTAAAAATAGGAAACTTTGGTTAAAAATTGGAAATTTTGGTTTAACTTAGGTCATTGATAGAAAATGGGAAATTTTAGTATCTATAGTTCGAGAACTGGCAATTTTTGTTAAATTTGCAAATTTTTGTTATTGCTTATTGGTTTCGTTTTTTTCTGATGTCTTCCAAGTAATTGAAAACTTTTTCAAAAGCTTATTCAGTACCACTCTTCGTTGAAAGCTTGACCACGTGTTCGAACATCCTGCCTTCACACTGTAAAAACTTTTTAACAACGACGAATACGTAAAAATAATTTTAGTCATATATTCTGCATATGGACCAGATCGCGGACTGTTACGTTACATCTGTACGCACATTTCAACAAAAAGTTTCCAAAACCACACGAAATAGAATTGTTTTAATATCTTTTATGCATGCATCTAAAAGTATGCTTCTCTAATAACATTTTTTACTAATTTAAACATTTCCGTATGTTTTGTTATTTAAGAGTTATGAATGTTTTAGTATTTTTAAAATTTTTTAGAAACAAAAATATTTGGACTGTTACGTTACAACACTTTGAATACACAGCCACACAAAAAAAATATCTTAATCTGGGAATAAGACCTATATATTCCTACGAATTTTGAAGAGCTAAATCCGAATTCGAGATCAGAATTGGTCAGACAGTTCTGAGTTAGAACCTTTAAAAAAACAATTTAAAATCGCTAATATAGCAGACAAAAATAAATTTTTTTTAAGAAATGCTTAAGCCAAGAATAGTAGAATAGAGGTGATCTCTGAAAACGGATAAGTAATAATTGTAAACGTAAAATTCAATAAATCTCATTTCTCTCTCACGAACAATGTTAATTTATAAAAACAAGTAGTTCAAATTTTCGGGGTGCTTTTTGGTGTGAGTCCCCTCTCCTCTCACAAACAAGGGTAATTTATAAAAACAAGTAAATAAAGTTTACGGGGTGCTTTTTGGTGTGAGTCCCCTCGCCTCTCACAAACAAGGGTAATTTATAGAAACAAGTAATTAAAAACTTCGGGGTGCTTTTTGGTGTGAGTCCCCTCGCCTCTCACAAACAAGGGTAATTTATAAAAGCAAGTAATTAAAAACTTCGGGGTGCTTTTTGATGTGAGTCCCCTTGCCTCTCACAAACAATGTTAATTTATAAAAACAAGTAAATAAAGTTTACGGGGTGCTTTTTGGTGTGAGTTCCCTCGCCTCTCACAAATAATTTTAATTTATAAGAACAAGTAAATAAAGTTTACGGGGTGCTTTTTGGTGTGAGTCCCCTCGCCTCTCACAAACGATGTTAATATTTTAACAAAAATTTTGTTTAATCTCATAAACTAACGAAAATAGGAAAACATGTTTATTATTTGTCAATTCTGACATTTTAACTATCTTAATTTTCAATATAATTTATTAACTAGTATTGAAAAATAATTATTTGCGTTTTGAAAAACAAGATTTATTAATAAATATCTTGGAATTCTCTATCCAAGAGAAATTCATTCGTTAGTAATGTCAATTAATGAAAAGAAACAGAAATAAAATAGTTGAAATTCACAAAATAACAACAAAACAATTGAGTACAGGTGCGCTATAGTCTGAATTGGCAAAGCGGGGAAATTATCTACAAACAAATATGTCAAGAAACTATAAGTGAACACGAATTTTTTATTAGCAATATTTGTATACAATAAATGAAAACGAGCTGTAATGATAGGACTTTTTCTTTATTTAAAAAGTTGCTCCGGATTACGCTCGTCAGATTGTCCAGCGTTTATAACCTCAAAATTTAAATGAAATTAACAACCCAACGATGATTTTTGACTTATATACTAGCTGAAAATTAAAATAAAAGCAAATATAAAGTAAATCTTAGCCTGCTGGCTGACATTTATCGTTAAAATGAATTTCTTAATTTCTAAAAGACAGGTGTAGTCAGTAAAAACTCAAAATATTCTTAATTTAAGAATAAGATAGAAAAATATATTCAGATAAAATAAAAAATTAGCTTACAAAATTTACAAAAGAATTTAATAACAATATTAAAATATCCCGACAATATATATATATATATATATATATATATACGCTTGTTTCTACATCTTCTTCTGACGATAAAAACCAAAACTGTCAGTACTAGAATTTCTGAGCTTGGATATGTAACAGAGATTAATTTTCTTTTTCTAGTCTTAACAAGAATATTTTCCCTTTATAAAAAATAACCGAATTCTATAGATTTTCTCAGTTTTCTAGTTTTAAATTTTTCGACTATATAATATTACCCTTAAATTTTACAATAAAAATACTACCACCTTCTACCGCCTATTTTTCAACAAAGCCCTCCAAGGGCAGAGTTGAATCTATTCTTTGGCTAGAGAGAAAGCGTATAGAAGGACCTATATTTTCTCTCTCCAGCCAAGAACTGAGAAGAACCTAGAATAACAAGAATTTACAACGCCATGGAAGGACCCAAAGACGCTACAAATCCCTATTTTCGCTCACCAAACTAAAGAGAAGGACCTCTACTAGTACGGCGAACGTCCAGGTAACCCTTCACCTTAAAGGTTCCGGATTTTCTGTGCGAGTTTTAGGAGAGAAGGACCTCTGCCTAATCCTCGCACGTTCTCAGGGGTCAATCTGGTCTACCAGTCACCCAGAGCAAAGGAAAAATGTGGCGGAAGGACCCACGCACATCTCTCGCTTTACCTGAGCAGCCTAGCTTGGTATCGAGAAGGACCTCGAATCCCAACAACCAGACGACTAAATATTCGGCAGCGCGTGCCGATTAATATAGTCAAGCTATCGTGACCTATGTGCCGGTGAGGCACACAGGTGGGGAGCGGTAGAGGTACAAGCTCGGTCGCACTAACTCGGGTCACGAGCCGACCTGAACTTTACTATAGTGACGATGTGAATATAGTATATTTCTCCATTACTAAATTTCCAAATTTCACATCGTCACAGAGCAAAAGTGAGCAGAATAAAATTGAAGTATATTAAATACTTTAGACTTTTATACTTTAGTTTTTTTTAATATGTTGCGGAATCTCGGGGAATCTGCAATCGGCAGCGCGCATAATACAAAATAAATATAAATTTTGAATAATAAAATCGTTTTAAAATGTGTATTAAACATTTTTATTGATGGCGTTTCTTATGAACTTACTTTAATGTTTATCCTGTTCAAGAATCAAGTGTAAAATTTTATTAAATCTTTTCTAGTTTTGAATTAACTCGATTATTTCGATCCTAAAACAAAACTAATAAATTAGAATTCAAAGTACAATAGATCCAACAATATTTTATCAATCACAGTAAAAATTGTCCAAAAGGTACTTTGACTTAAGTAGATTGGTATAACCTGTATAAAAAATTTAAATAACATAGTCGAGTTTTGGCCGCTTTTGCCTACCTCCTGGCCCACTGTGCAGCGTAGAGAATAATATGAGACGTATTTATTTATGAAATAATTTATTATGAACAATCAATACAAATCAGGAAAGCCATTTAATATATAAATGTAAAATTTAATAATAACACAGTCACACAAAAAATAAAGTTCCCTGGCCTGGGTATGAGACCCATATTTTCCTATGTATTTTGATGCGCTGAATCCGAATCCGACATCAGAATTGGTCCAGCGGGTCTGATTTTCGACCTAACCTCAAAATGAATAATAATGATTTGTAACGAAGATATGATGTTTTACATAAAAATTTTTTTTCATAAGTTACTATATTCACGCATTTTTAACATTTTAAAAAATCATATGTTAAGTAAAACATCATATCTTCGTTAAAAATCATCGTAGAACAAGTTTTAAAAAAGCGTTTTAAAGATTATAAATCAAGCTTTCTATTGACCCTAGTCATGTATTAAAGTTAAATCTGGTTCAGATTCTAAAAAACAAAAAGTGTCATTTTATTAATTTTGAGGATAGGTCGAAAATCAGACCTGCTGGACCAATTCTGATGGCGGATTCGGATTCAGCGCATCAAAATACATAGGAAAATATGGTTTCTCAGATAGTTTTGATATTCATATTTAAGGTTCAATGCAATAATTATTTGTTTAAAGCAGGAATAATTGTATAAAAAATTTCCAAAAAAATAACAATTTCACAATTATAAAAAATTTATAACCTTTTAATTATTGATTTTAATCAAAAATACCAAGAATCATTTTTCTTTTAAAAAGACCTATATTTTCATAAAAAATTTTGTCAGAGTTGAGTAGTAAAAGTTAAAAATTTTGTCGGGGTAAACATTTTTTTAAATTTGCTTCAAAAAGTAAAAAAAAGTTTGTTTTCGATCAGGACTGATCGCATTACATTTTTAAGACCTTGAAGTACACGAAACCGTCAAAAACCAAAAATCGATTTTTTTGGTCATAAGTACTATTTTCTCAGACGCTGTCACATAATGTACTTTGTTTTATTTTATTTATTTTTTATTTATTTATTTATTTATAAAGTTCCTAGGTTTTAAATTAAAAAATGCAAAAATGCATTTTATTATTTCTATATTTTATATAATACAATTCAATAAATAGTTTTACCGATCTATCAAATGTACTTTCAATTTTATAGCATCTGCATTTGAACGTATTTGAATATGCCGCTTATAATAACAAAAGCAGGCGCTATTGATTCAAGAGCATATTGCATCATCTGAAATATATACTTGTACAAACTGTAAATAATATTTATTGATATAACAAGTTATATTTATTTGAAACCATATAAAATAACTTTAAATTAACTATTTCTCTCTATCTTATAACTACTTTAAATAATTCTATTAAAAACATCATGCTTTTAATTTAAAAGTATGAATTGTTATATTTTAATATATATTAGTATAATTGATAACAGATATTATTGAGTAAAAAGAATTGAATTAAATAGCATAGGCACTAGTGATTCAACAGTTTCTTTTTCTCAGTGTACGGTGGCCAAAAGGTTTAAGGCGTACTTAGGCTCAGGTTAGATGGGCTCGAATCCTGTTGGGGATAATTTTTTTCATAATATATTTAATTTAAAATATTTAATTTAATACGTAGGTGCGATCCTTATACCCCACTCTCCGGAAACTGGTTAGACCTACTGGCTTTGTTTTAGGAAATATTAATTGATGAAATAAAATAGAGTAATTCAATTAACTTAATTACTGTTTTTGTTTAGTTATTTTACATTAAAATAACTTTGCGCTAGGGTTTTGTTTTTCAATTGTTTAATTGTTTTCATTTAATTTAAATTTAGATTTTAATCATCAAAAATAAATCTAGAAAAATGCGTTATAACAGATACACTGGAATTTTTGTTTATGTATTAATTACATACGTAATTTAACTAAATCAAAAAGTTATTATACTGAGTATAAAAAATTAGTTATAAAAAAAAAACAACAAATAAATAAAAATGAGTATGCAAATAATGAGTTTACATGTATTTTTTGTAATTTATTCACATGTTTTATTAGAAATATGAACTACCAAATTATTAACTTAATAAAAAATAGGTACTTTGAATTATCTGTAAACATACGTGTTACAGAATTTTGCAAAAAAAACTTACAAATATCTTCCAGTAATGGAGTGCAACAGAATATTAGAGCAGCTTTACATATTACATTGCTCTGACACAGTTCTATAGAACTATGTCAGCACACAAAAAGTTGCACAATGGTACCATTTTTTAGATCATTTCTCATAATTAATCCAAAAAATTCTATCATTCTTCAATTTTTTGATGCTTGCAGGTTTTGTGCGAGAACGACAGTTACAGACAATTTGTGACTCAGGCATTACAGAAATGTTACGTAATATTGTTACATAACTGTTTTTAATTGTAGTTATAAATTTCTTCTATAACTAAACTGCAACAGAGTTTTAGAACAGTTACATAACAATGTTCCAAAACAGTTCTAGAAGTAGGTTGAGACAGCAGTTACAGAACATTGGTGACATTAGTGTTATATAACTGTTACGTATTATTGTTACTGTCTACTAAATATAAGTTAAATTCTTATAATTAAAATAAATAACCCTTTTTCTAATTACAATGTAGAAAACTACTGTTTCGAATTTTGGTAATTAATAGGAAATTAAAAAAATTACTATAAAAGGGACAGGCATCAGTGTACATAAGAGAAGTTCGTAATAAGTTTAGCACTTAGGGCCGTTAACTTCCTGTTAGTTTCTGGTAAAATGCATTACTTTCTGGGACTTAACGGTGTTCCAAAACCAAAGTTTAAGAAGACGTTGGAGGTTGTCCCCACGTTTTTTTCCTAAGTACGGTCATGACTTCCTAAAACATATGGTACAGTGTGAAGATGGCAGCATATGATCATCTCTACCCGTCACATCATTGTTTATGAAATGTGTTAAAAAGTCCCATTCCTCATCCTGAATTGACATTCAATAATGAAATCGTTCCGCCTTTGATGTGTTAATTTTTTTAGTGTCGTACAATTGTAAAGACGAGGCCTTTTTTCCAATTTGTGTACTGTTTGTGTACTGGAGCAAGTCCCAACATCTTTTAAAACTTTGACTGTAGAACACCGTTAATCCACAAAAGCGAACAATTTATGTTGGAGGCCTGTTTTCCCTCACGGTCTTCTAACACTGGCGCCCGACTTGGTACAGACACGACTTGGCGATTCAAAGTTTCGGATACATCTGGATTGTGCTTTAGGGGATGAGTCTCCAAGATAGCTATTAAAAATTAAATTTTTGTATAAGGTTACACAACCTTTTGCTTTCTGTACTTTCCGTTCTTTCTGTAACAGTATAGTTAATTTAAATTGCAATAACTTTTTTATTAAAGGGTTACGTAAAATCTATGAAATCATTTGGAAATTTTGCGGTAGCGGAAGAAGAAGGACAGCGAGGATGTGCTGAACGTGCTCTATGCGAGGCCAGTGCAGAATGTATGGCAAATTCACAAGGAAATGTCTCAATTTTCTGCCAACTTGGATCGTAAGTAGAAAGTATGAATTTACCATTAAACGTGAGTTACCAAGCCAAAAATCATACCTTATCGCGAAGCATGCAGAGAGCCTTTAAGAGGTGGCACCACTGTAGAATTTTAAAGAACATACATTTTTTTTATATAAGTATATAAGTATATTATGACATGAAATGCAAGATTATTACACTAAGAAACTTTTGATTACAGTATTTGCTTTTTTAAATTTGTATATTTGTAATAAAACGTAGGAGTTTAAAGATAAAATTAATACATATATTTTGAATTAGTATTATTTGAGGTAAGAAAAGCGTAAATGTAAAAAAGCGATATTAATTTTTAACACATTTTGATATTATTTATAATGTCATGTCCAAAACTTTATTAGAAAAATTCTTTCGAGCAGCCATTGTTACATGATCCTTTACTACTTCAGAATATTTATTTAAAAATGTAATTAAAAAAATCGATCTCTGGTAAAATTTTTTATCCTCTGGAATACTGTACCAACAACAATTTATTATTATAAACAAATTACAAATTAATCATGTTCTGGATGTGTATTATCAATTTTGTTTACAAAACTTTAAACAGTATTTATCAAGGATTAAATATCCATAAAAAAATGTTGTTAGATCGAAATAGCTTATTAATTATTAAAGTTTTTGCAGGTATGGTCGTGCGCCGCATATAGCACTAAACAGGAATTTACTGTTCAAAACCATCTAGAGCTTTTATTTCTTAACCGATTTTAATGAATTTCATTTTTAATAAAAGATTATAAAATTTTAAAGAGATTTTTACATTTTTATTTGATTATATTAATTTTTTAAATGTAAAGTTTAACAAAAATAACAATTTTTAAGATAAACTTATCTTCAGTTGCTATAATGGAATGATACATGCTAAAAATAATTTTAAAAAACACCTAGACTACTCCCTGAACTGTAAAAAAATTACGCAAATAAAAATATGAATGTTATAAATAAATTATGTTAACAAATAATTAAGGTTACAACAAATTGATAATGTCGACAAAGGCTTTGTTAGATTTTAATAAAATTCTTTAGTCAGGGCCAATATAGCGGCAGGGTTTTTTAAAAAATTGATCTATTTGCTTGAAAGTCGTAACTCGAGGAATTTTGGTGTTGCTAATTACGAAAACGTCGTTAGTATTTAAAAATTCAGAATACAATAAATTAAAGTTTGATTTAATCGGCGTCATCAATGATTTATTTTAATTAGAACTACTTAAAATTATTAAAAATTTAATACCATTTGTTACTTTGTTTTTCTACCTAAAATTTTTAGTCGCATTTTAACCTTTTTAAATTCGATTTGTGGAGTTATTGTATAATACAAAGTTAAAGTTTTTTGGATTCATCTACAAATTTTTGGAATTTCTTAAACATTAACTGATGCTTTTAAAAATTTCCGGATCTTTTAACAAATTTCCAGAAAAAACTTTCTGCGTGACGAATTTTAATCCAACGGATACATTGTTTAAAAAATTCGTCTGCCATATTAGATCCACCATTTTGAATTTTTAAAAACTAGCAACAGATTTGTAATCAGCGACCCCAAAAACCCCCGACTAAACAATTTCATCAAAATCTAACAAAGCATTTTTCGACATTAACAATTTGTTGTAACCCTAATTACACCGGCACACAAAAAAAAATTTCGATTGCTAGGACTGGCATGTGGTAGGTTCTCTTCCTTAAGATGTATCTAAACAGAAAAATGTAGTCCGACCTAAAAGTTAGTTCGTGTTCTCCTTTATAGACAAGGTGGGGGGATGAAGTTTGAGAAATTGATTTCTATGGAAATTTACTTAATTTCTATAATATCTAAAACTGAATTTTCGATTTATCTGGATGTTGATTTTGATTCAGTGACTTTAATAACATAAAAATTGGAAATATAAAAAAAATTAAAAATGGTGGATCTAAAATGGTGGATTTTTGAAAAAATTGTTTGGATTTCTTTGAAAGTTGTTACTCGGGGGTTATTGGGGTCACTGTTTTAGAATCTGAAGTCTGATTTTCAAAATTAAAAATGGCGGATCCAATATGGTGGACGGTATTTAAAAAAAACCATTAAAAATGCTTGAAACTTGATATTTTTGAAAAGGATCACATAACGCTTAGTAGCTACTTTGAAGACGAAAGCCACTCATCGTAGCTTATAGGCCTCATCACAAAACGCAATTTTAAATGCAAAAAATTGTTATAAGCCACAAGCCTATAGTTTATGACGATCTTGGCAAATCTTTTATCAGTTATTACAACCTTGCTAACATCCTTATTTTTGTCAACTCGTGGAGTTTTTCTTATTCTTTCTATATGTTTTTGTTTAATTCGGATACCTTTAGGTAACACTTTATTTTTGGTCGGCAGATTTCGTTATAAGATGCGCAGCTTATTTCGAGATTATTCCGTTAAGAGAGTGAGGTTTATCCAGAGGAATTGTCTTTTAATAAATAAATAAAATTAACTCATTTACAAGCAATAGCTGCCTTGGGAAAAATAAAATAGGTTACTGTTTATTTGTTTCTGTCAGGTTTATAGATCATTCCAGTTTTGTGATTAGAATTCATATTATGTATTTACATATATTGTTTTGACTATAAGTTGTAGGGAATTTTTAATTTGAATTTTGAGCATATGATTTCCGCAACGTTCGTCCAAGTAATATATATTCTATCTTAAAATAGTTTTATTAACTTTGTTATTTTAATGATCGTTTATATTTATTTCACTTCAACTTGGTTACATTTCGCTAGCGACCAAAGCATTTTGAATTTAGGCACGGAAGGGTCATGTCGTCGTTCTCCCCCTTCCCCTCGAGGTATTCTGATCATTCCTTTTCCCTAACTTACTAAAATTTATATATTATTACTATATTATAGAAAAATTATTATTATTATTATTATTATTGTCCTTAACTTTTCAGATTTAATATCGAGTTTACTTTTATTTTAAAAGAATGTGGGAAAGGGAAAGGATCAACTCACGCGCGCCCTCTTTTATTTTCAAACTAAGGTTCGTGATAGCGTTATTGCTATTGATAATAAATGAATTTAATTATTTTATTACAATTTTTACTAGTTTTATAACTTTCTTTTGTACTATTTAAAACAAAATATAGAATTAAATTAAGGAAGCATGTGAAAACCGCGCGAACGTCAGGAAAGGCGCCAGGGAGCTCAGCGCGATAATTGGTCAGATTTTCCTCATAGAAACGTGGCCCAATCACAGGGCCTTAGGCTCCTGGCCCCTCTCTCTACGTTTTTCCAAGCGACGCGACGCTTGGTCACAAGGGGTGGAAAACATCGATAAAAAAATCTATCGACAACTATCAATAGTTTCGAAAAATCTATCGATAGTTGTCGATAGTATCGATAGTTTACCCCCTCCACTATTCCATGGCGGGAAAATTAAAAATTTAAACTATAAGGTTCAAAAAATTACTGTAGAATGAGTAAAATTTTAAAAATAAGACAATAAATTTAATGAATTCAGTCTTTATTTAAAATTATTAACATTATTTTTAACAGAAACTATTTTTAACAAACAAAAAATTCGTGTTTACAAAAATTGAAAGTTTTGCCTCATAAATATTAATTTTTCTGACAATTGCGGGTTTAATTTCGATCTCCTTTCTGAAATTATGTTTCCCGCAGTTGAGTTGTTTACTTTTTTGTTTTGCTCAGACCTTTTAAACCTTAATAAAGGACAGAGACTGTCTCTGTCCTTTTCTGTCTCATGCTCTGGTCCCGTAACCGTATTTCTATCTGCTTAGGGTGAAGTCTCATACGAAGGACTAGGGTATCAGTGGATTAGAATAGACCAATCAGAAAATACTTTCCAATGTGACCAATTATCTGATTAGTCTATTCTAATCCACTGATATCCTAGTCTTCGAATGAGACTGCACCGTTAGGCCTATACATGAGATACAAGATGGCGTCACTTAACGATAGTATCGTTAAGCCTTCATGACTATCGATAGTTATCGACAACAGAAATCTATCGATAGTTATCGATAGTATCGATAGTTTTGCCACTCTTATTGGTCACTCGCTCTCCGACCTTGTATAAGGCCGCCCGTCACGAAATTTTTCTCCGACCGTGGAATGTAACATTTAGCTGCAAATTTTTGAATAATTAAAAGTTCAATTGTGCCTATCCAAAGTAGTCTTTCTTTAGTCGCTATCCCTATTTTCATTTAATAAATCTTCACGACTGGACTTGCTGCCGCTGAGAACCTGGAAGGATTTCGTCTCATCGAGGGTTTGGTTGGAGTTTTTCCTGCGCATCGTTCCAGCTTTGGTGAAGTATTGTCTCCGGTCGCCATCATTTTGTCCAAAACTCAGTTGTCAGAATCTCCAAAAGGCCGAAATTTATTTGTCAGAATATTAAATTTGCCGAAAGTACAATTGTCAGAATATTCAACTCTCCGAATCTCCATTTGTAAGAGCTTTTAAATTCCCAAATGTCCAAATCTCAGAATATTCATCTCTCCGAATCTCCATTTGTCCGAACTTTTAAATTCCCAAATCTCCAACAATCAGAATATTCAACTCTCCGAATCTCCATTTGTCAGAACATTTAACATTCCAAACCTCCAATTCTCAAAATATACAACTCTCCGAATCTCCATTTGCCAGAATATTTAAATCTCCAAATCTCCATTTGTCAGAACTTTCAACATTCCTAACCCATAATTGTCAGAATATTTAAATCTCCAAATATCCATTTGTCAGAACTTTTAAATTCACAAACTTCCAACTCTCCGAATCTTTATTTGTCCGATCTTTTAAATTCCCAAATCTCCAACACTCAAAATATTCAACTCTCCGAATCTCCATTTGTCAGAACTTTCAACATTCCAAACCCTCAATTCTCAGAATATCCAACTCTCCGAATCTCCATTTGTCCGAACTTTTAAATCCCCAAATATCCAACACTCAGAAAATCCAACTCTCCAAATCTCCATTTGTCAGAACTTTCAACATTACAAACCTCCAATTCTCAGAATATCCAACTCTCCAAATCTCCATTTGTCAGAACTTTTAACACTCCGAATACTCAACATACAGAATCTCCATCTGTCAGACCAAAAGAATGTAGAATTTCTAAAAGAGCTTTCTGATTGGCTGGAAATGTTCCCGGAAAAATTTCCAGCCAATCAGAAAGCTCTTTTAGAAATTCTATATTCTTTTGGTCTGACAGATGAAGATTCTGTATGCTGAGTAGTCGGAGTATTAAAAGTTCTGACCAATGGAGATTTGGAGAGTTGAATATTCTGGCAAATGGAGATTCGGAGAGTTGTATATTTTGAAAATTGGAGGTTTGGAATGTTGAATGTTCTGACAAATAGAGATTCGGAGAGTTGAATATTCTGATTGTTGGAGATTTGGGAATTTAAAAGTTCGGACAAATGGAGATTCGGAGAGTTGAATATTCTGAGATTTGGACATTTGGGAATTTAAAAGTTCTGACAAATGGAGATTAGGGGAGTTGAATATTCTGACAATTGTACTTTCGGCAAATTCAATATTCTGACAAATAAATTTCGGCCTTTTGGAGATTCTGACAACTGAGTTTTGGACAAAATGATAGCGACCCCTATCTTGTGGGTAACTTCAGTGCGGTCCGCGCTCGCGTTTAAACTTTGTAGTGTAGTTAATTATCGGTTTCCTTCGCCTTCTCGTTTTATATTTTTCAAAACTTTGAACGTGCTTGAACTGGGCCAAGGCACAGGGCGACAAGAGAAGGAAATTCGCGCTGGTCTTTTTTTTCTTTTGAACTTAATTTGATTCGTTAAAATTCAATGTCCGTTATCCCACCGCGTGTTGGCTTAAGTGTGACCCCTTATAATTCGCGTCTGGTTCCCTCTAGTGTGTCCTTGGCATCCGGAAGCCACTCATCGCGTCCTAAGAAGTCGCGTGGTCAAGGAGCGCACTGCGCACTGCTGTGGATGCGGCTGGAGGTTTCTCGGAAAACCAGTTTGGTTTCCGAACTGGTCGATCTACTGTAGATGCTATAAATAGAGTAGTCGAAATCACACATAGCGCTTGGAGTGGCAGCCACCGAACGCGAAGTGCATTTGTTTTAGTTCTGCTAGCTGTAAAGAATGCCTTTAATTCGGTCCGCTGGTCAGACATTATGACGGCATTAAGAGAACGCTTTGGAACACCAGCCTATCTGTTAAAAATAATAGGGAACTACCTCAGAAATAGGACTCTAATTTATGATACAACAGAAGGCCAAAGAAGCATGCGGGTAACATCTGGGGTAGCACAGGGCTCAGCACTCGGTCCTGACCTTTGGAACGCCGTATATGATGACGTGCTGAAAACGCCCATGCCAAACGAAGAAATCCAGATAGTTGGTTACGCAGATGATATGGGCTCTACTATCAAAGCTCGAAACGAAAGAGAGGCAAAAGTACGCATAGCGCGGATGAACTGAAGGATCGATGAACGATTAAAGGAACGCGGTTTGGATCTGGCCCCCCCCCCAAAAGACCGAAATAAGCGTCCTCACAAGAAAGCGAAACTTTCTTGACATATTTTCTGCAATTATTAACGGAGTGGTAGTCGAGTCCGCTAAAACAGTGAGATACCTTGGTCTTACTTTAGACACAAAACTGACGTTCGGCAAACATATTCAAAATGTGGCTGAGAAAGCGTCAAACTTGGTGGCAAAGTTGTCCCGGATTCTTCCAAATGTGACCGGTGCCAGAAGCAGCAAAAGGAGAGTCCTTATGAGTGTCACACACTCCATACTGTTATACGGTGTAGAGGTATGGGCAAAAGCGCTTGAAGTAAAATCCTACAAAAGGAGACTAGTGTCAGTTCAGCGAAGATGCTCTCTGCGGATAGCAAGCGCATATAGAACCGTATCGGCGGCAGCTATATCCGTCATCTCTGGTGTAGTTCCAATAGATATGCTTGCTGCAGAAAGACAGCGTGTCTTTGAGCGAAGAACTGAAGGCCCTAGGGATATAATAAGGACCCAAGAACGCAGGCGCACCATACAGCAGTGGCAGAACCGATGGGAAAACGAGTCAGATGGAAAATGGACAAGGAGACTTATTAAGGACCTGGTTCCATGGATCGAAAGGGAACATGGGGAACTGAGCTTCTTTTTGACACAATTCCTTACAGGCCATGGGATGTTCAAGTTATATCTCTACAAATTCAAGAGAAAAGACAGCGCACTCTGCGATTACTGCTCGGAAAAAGTGAACAACGTGCACCATACCTTTTTTGAATGCTCCAGATGGGAAACTTTAAGAGTAGATTTGGAGGACAGCCTCGGACAAGAGATAACGCCGGAAAACATAATAGGTCAGATGCTGCGTAACGAACGAAACTGGTCATTAGTAGCCAACTTTGCCGAGAAGATTATTAAAACAAAGAAAAGGGAGGAAAAATGATGCTTTTCAATTAGAAACTACCGAAGGACTAAGAAATAAACCTAACAAAAGTTAGCTGCTCATAATGGTTACACATACCTTTAGGTAGAAAAAATAATAGGCCGTAGAATGTGAAAAAATAAAAGGGCATCCAAGCTGGATGAAAGGGTGGGAGCCGAGGTGCGGCTAAAAATGCCAATAACCTCTCTGCTGTAGTAATGCGAAAGCGGGTCACGTAGAGTCAGGTTGGCAAGGAAGAGGAAGGTTTAGTTGGTATGACTCAGTGTACACTGAGGCCGGAGAATCCGGGTTCGAGTCCAACAGTATTCGGGTTGTATGTCGCGGCATTCCTGTCATCTTTTTGGCAGGAATTCTGCGCCATGCTCCCGTTTCTGCGTAAATGCATTTGCCAAACCTCATTTAAAAAAAAAAAAAAACGTGAACGACGCGTCGCTGTTCAACTACCTTCTACAAATCCATTCAATCAAACGCAACCAGCGGTCTCGGTGTCCAAGGAACAACCCATATTCATTCCACCCTCTTTATCTCTCTCGTCGAAACCCTATCGTCCGGTAGCAATCCCCGAGTTAATATTCACGCCGATCCGCGGCTTGCCTACTCCCGCGGAGTTGTTTTCCGGAGACGTTTTGTCTCACCTACCAAATTTGGGAATAACACGTAAAGACTCTCGGGGCTAACAAAATATTTATAAACTTGCGAAAGCACATGAAGGATACGCAATTTTTTTTTACAATATACATAATTATGATAAAATTAAACTATCACTTGTCAAGAGATTTGAATTTGTAATCAACAACCCCGAAAACTTCAAAGTAACAAGTTTCAAGCGAGTTCAATAGATTTTCAAAAATTTGTCCTGTATACTGGATCATACATCAGATTTGCAATCAGCAACCACAAAAAACCCCGTGGAACAAGTTTCAAGCATTTTTAATGGTGTTTTTTAAATATCGTCCACCATATTGGATCCGTCATTTTGAATTTTAAAAATCAAACTTTAGATTCTTAATCAGCGACCCCAAAAAACCCCGAGTAACAAGTTTCAAGCATTTCAAATGGTATTTTTTAAATACCGTCCACCATATTGGATCCGCCATTTTGTATTTTGAAAAACTAACATCAGATTCGTAATCAGGGACCCCAAAAACCCCCGAGTAACAAGTTTCAAGAAAATCCGAAGAGTTTTTTAAAAAATCCACCATTTTAGTTCCGCCATTTTTAATTTTTTTTATATATTTAATTTTTATGTTATTAAAGTTACTGAATTAAAATCGACATCCAGAAAAAGCGAAAATTCAGTTTTAGATATAGAAATTACGTAAATTCCCATAGAAATCAATTTCTCAAACTTCATCTCCCCACCATGCCTATAAGAAGAGAACACGAACTAACTTTTAGGTTGCACTACATTTTTCTCTTCAGATACATCTTTAATTTTAAGGAAGACAACCTACCACTTGGCAGTCCTGGCAATCGAATTTTTTTTTGTGTTCCGGTGTTATATGTTAACATAATTTATTTATAACACTCATATTTTTCTTTGTGTAATTTTTTTACAGTTCAGGGAGTACTCTACGTGTTTTTTTAAATAGTTTGTAGCATGTATCATTCAATTGTAGCAACTGGAAATAAGTTTATTATAAAAATGGTTACTTTTGTTAAACTTTACAGTAAAAAAATTAATATAAACAAATAAAAATGTGAAAATCTCTTCAAATTTGTATAATCTTTCATTTAAAATGAAATTAAGTAAAATCGGTTAAGAAATAAAAGCTCTAGATCATTTTGAACAGTAAATTCCAGTTTGGTGCTTTCGTGCGGCGCATAAGCATACCTGCAAAAATTTTAATAATTAATAAACTATTTCGATCGAACAACTTTTTTTTATGGATATTTAATCCTTAATAAATACTGTTTAAAGTTTTGTAAATAAAATTGATAATACACATTCAGAACATGATTATTAAATTATTAATAAATATTGATTTTAAAAATTTAGAAATTTATTTTTTGAAAGGCTTAACTTTCATTTAATATGTGTAATAAAAATCATAAAATTTTGATAATGCATGTCAAAAAATAATTTAAAAAATGTTATGCATAAAATTTTAATTGTTGATAAAAAATAAACAAATGAATATTTTTTAATACAATTTATAGGGTGTTTATAATTATAATAGACCAAACTTTTTCTGTATTGACATGGAAATATTTGAACCTTTGGAAATTCGAGGTCCACTTGAAAAATTCTCAGTTAATACTAATTTTACAAGAATTAGTTGGAAATATTGAATGCGTTATGTCCAATCCGTCTTAAAGAACACTCATGTAACAAGTTTTAAGCGAATTCAATTAATTTTTTTAAATTTGGTCCGCCATCTTGAATTTTTAAAAAGTTACTTTATATTCGTAATCATTGATCCCTTAAACCCTGAAGTAACAAGTTTGAAGCGAATCCAATTAATTTTTGCTTCCTCATAGAGGAAGCGTTGTGATCGTTAAGATTTTCGATTTTCCAAAAAAAGTGTAAATCGACTCAGTTTCATCTGAAAAGTTCAAATTTTCATTCCTGAGAAAATGTCCGGATGTGTGTGTGTGTGTGTGTGTGTATGTGTGTGTGTATGTGGTAAATTTTTTGTCGCCAGGATATCTCGAGAACGCTTCAACGGATTTTAATAAAATTTGGATGACATATGAAGTTCACAAATATCTAAATTTGGACACAGGGATTTTTGAAAATACCCAATCAAATTTTTTTGAGCACCTTTTTTCATCGAAAATATCGTTTTTGGAAAAAAAAATTTTCATGCTAAAAATTCAGACAAATGAATGAAAAAAATCATATTTCTTGTTTCAAAACGAATCGATTGACCTATATAAAGTATATAATTGACCAAAAACTCACGTAATAATTAATAATTTTTCAGTTTTTTTCATCAAAAAATCTCGTTTTTGGAAATTTTTTTCATGCTAAAAATTCAACCAAACGAATTACAAAATCATATTCCTTGTCTCAAAACGAATCGATTGACCTATATAAAGTATATAATTGACAAAAAACCCACGTAATAATTCATGATTTTTAATTTTTTTCAATAATAATTAATTTAAAATTAAATTATTATTTTTTATATTATAAATAAATTTATTGCTTCCTCTATGAGGAAGCAAATTATCTTGCTTCCTTGAAGGCGAAGTGTCCATGAAATGGACAGAATTCACACCTAGTTTGAAATTGCGTTTGCCAAATTGGATCCGACATTTTTAGTTTTTAAAAAGTAACTTTAGATTCAACATCAGCAAACTCAAAAATCCTTAAGTTCAAGTCTGAAGCAAATCCAATTACTTTTTTAAAATTTCGTCCGCCATCTTAATTTTTTAAAAATTGAATTTATATTCGTAATCAGCGACTTCAAAACCCCCAAGTAACAAGTTTAAAGCGAATCCAATTAATTTTTCTTAATTTTGTGCGCCATATTAGATCCGATATTTTACTTTTTATAAAGTGACTTCAGATTCATTATCAGGGACCTCAAAAACCTTTGTAAAACAAGTTCTACAAAAGTCCATTATGTTTTTTGATTTTGCGCACAAGGCCATGTATATTACAGAAAAATTCACTTTGATCGACATCTTGTTTCTGCCATTTTGATATTGTTTCTTAATACGGCTATCTTATTGCCTGATAATTTTTGAAGTGATATTTATGACTTTTATAGATATTGTAATGCCATAACCTATAAAACAATTCAATAAATTGAAAATAATTCCTCAAAATTCTATGTTTTCGTTAAAAAATAAATGTACAAGATCTTGAACCTGTACTTGTGTCAGTTCATGTGCACGATCAGATGTGGAAACTTGTACAAGATCATCCAAGGTCGTGTATACGTTCTGTCCAAGAAATTGGAATATACACAGTTCTTGTATATGTTTTTGCACAAGGTCTCCTACAAGTACACTGACTTGTACAAGGACTCAGACAAGGTCTTGTGCGAGAGCTTGTGCAAGATCTTTTACTTGTTCTGTTGTGTGATTAGAGACTTAGAGAGCGACTGCGAGAACCAATGTATGTTCTTACTTAAGTTCTTGTGTAGCATTGAGCTACAATTTATAACGCATTTTATTGTACAAGTTCTTCTACATTTTCTTGTACATGTTCTTATGCAGCTTTTAAAAATGAAAAATTCCCTGTAAACGAACTTGCCTAAGTTCTTGTACAAGAACTACAATGAAAAATTCACTAGTAAATTGTCTGTACAAGGTCTTATACAAGTTCTTGAATAATTTCTTTTGCGAAAAAATGTATACTATTATGGAACTTGTACCAGTTCTTGTACGGGAACATTCATTTTTATTAAAATAAAATTAATTAACGCCTGAATTCAAGACACCGTTATCGCATTGACCACTAAAGATATGCACGAAGACTATTACAATTAAATATAATGTTAAAAATCTTGACATCAACGAGTTTTGAACCTATCAAACCTTACTACCGAACCTAAACGCGAACGCATTAAATCCCACGGCTATCGAGGACTCGGAATATACTTCAGAAAACGTAAATCATATGTTACCAACATATCTAAAGCAAAAAATTTTCTTGTACAAGAACTTGTCTAAGGAAATTACTGAGTAAAATATCATTTACATTTTCTGAAGTATATTCCGAGTCCTCGATAGCCGTGGGGTTTAATGCGTTCGCGTTTAGGTTCGGTAGTTAGGTTAGATAGGTTCGAAACTCGTTGATGTCAAGATTTTTAATATTATATTTAATTGTAATAGTCTTCGTGAATATCTTTAGTGATCAATGCGATAACGGTGTCTTGAATTCAGGCGTTAATTAATTTTATTTTAATAAAAATGAATGTTCCCGTACAAGAACTGGTACAAGTTCCATAATAGTATACATTTTTTCGCAAAAGAAATTATTCAAGAACTTGTATAAGATCTTGTACAGACAATTTACCAGGGAATTTTCCATTTTAGTTCTTGTACAAGAACTTGGGCAAGTTCGTTTACAGGGAATTTTTCAATTTTAAAAGCTACATTAGAACATGTACAAGAAAATGTAGAAGAACTTGTATCAGAAAATACGTTATAAATTGTAGCTCAATGCTACACAAGAACTTACGTAAGAACATACATTGGTTCTCGTAGTCTCTCTAATCAAACAACAGAACAAGTACAAGATCTTGTACAAACTCTCACACAAGATCTTGTCTGAGTCCTTGTACAAGTCAGTGTACTTGTAGGAGACCATGTGCAAGAACATATACAAGAACTATGTTCCAATTTCTTGGACAGAACGTATACGCGACCTTGGACGATCTTGTTCAAGTTTCCACATCTGATCGTCCACAAGAACTGACACAAGTACAGGTTCAAGATCTTGTACAAGTTTTTTCAGCTGGGCAGTACTTATCTTATTAAATATACTAGAAAAAAAAGCGCACGCCAAATTTTATTATTTCTTAAAACAATGTTTCATTTATGTATAATTATGTGGAATAAAAGAAATACATAATACAATAAAAAAAGAAAATTAATGATAAGAAGACATTGCAATAAATTTAAATTGATGTGATCTTTGATTCATCGTGTATATCAATTTTAAAATTTTGATTAATTAAAAATTAATTAAATAAAATAAAGATAAAGAATAGAATGAAGAAAATAAGGAATAATTATAAAAAATCATAATAATTATTAATATATGTGACGCGTTCTGAAGAAAGGGACCTAAGAAGCAAAAAATCGATTTTCGTTTTATGGATGTTTTAATTTTATTAAAGGTTCCTTTTTCATTATCTAAAGTCAGAAAAGATTTTTATTGAATATTTTTTAAGTTATAACAATTCAAAACTCTCGATTTGTACAGATTACCATGCGCGCTCGACTTTTGTTTTCGCTCTCCTGTAAAATAACCAATTTGTTGCTTAGGTCCCTTTCTTGAGAACGCGTCACATATAAACCTTGTATATATTAATTTGCTTCTATCACTCGGTAATATTTAATTCACAAATGTAGAATTTATCGATTTCTCCGAGTCAAATTCTGAAATGAGGTTAATTAATAAATAAAAAACATTTGGTTTGACGTTTCGACCATCAATGCGGTCCTCTTGAAAGCTATAATTTATTGTTTTTTTTTGTAATTACAAGTACAACATTTATATATATTGGAAGAACAATAATAGACATGTGTGTCTTAATCCCAATCAATTTTTTGGATTCACCAATTTCGTCATTTTTTTTTTAAATTATAAAAACAAAACACTTTTTTATTTTAATAACTTTGAACTTATTATTTTAGTGTAATAAGTAAAATTTGTCATAATTTATAAAATATTTTTCTGTGTTTTTCGTGTGATTGTCAAAATATAACTAAAAATTAGTTCTTAAACTTGTTTACAAATTTACTATTTACTAAGTGATACAAGGAGAAATGAACAAGTTTGATTTTAATTAGTCAAATAATTTACCAATTTAATTTAGATTTAATTTCTCGTAGAATTGCGTCATATTGTTTATTAAAATTTAAAATATCTTCTTTTCTGTTAACTAAATTTTTTTGTAATTTTATATGTATCATTTCAGATACCAGTTGTTTTTTTTATGGTTCTCTGCCAAGTATTTTAGTATTTTTCCAATCAAAATCGTGTTTGAGTTTGTCTTTCTTATTTTTTTAATTTTTGTGTTCTACCATTACCGTATCTTTTTTGTTTTTATGTTCATTAACTCTTGTGATTAAAGTTCTTTTAGTTTGTCCCACATAGGATGCCGAGCAATCTTTGCAATTTATTTTAAACACTGTGTTAGTTATGTCATTTTTATCCGTTTTATCTTTATTTATTTATTTTATTTATTCGTAAATTTGTCCTAGGATACTATAGGGACAAGAATAGTTAGTACAATGTATAGCGTATAAGCATAAAGAATAAAGAATAAAGCATAAAGAATATACATAAATATAGAAAACATATAAAAGTTAATAATAAAGTAAACATCATTAATAAAATAACAGTATATAGATATTATGAACCTTTTAACAATAACAAAATCAGGCAATAGAACAAAATCAAGTAAAGCGAACGTATCAATCCACAGTTGCAAAAAGATAACAATGTAATCTGGCTTTAAAACAATTTAGGCTCTCAATCTCTGTCAACACTGGTGGAAGAGAGTTCCACAAATTTGTCGCGGTGCTAATAAAGCAGTTCTTATATTGCGCAGTTCGACATAAGGGAGCCCTAAGCGTGACAGGATTCCTCACCCGTCTATCGGTTAACTGATTTCTAAAACAAAACTTTTCATATAAGTATGAAGGTTTTTTAGTATTAATAATTATGTGCATTAAACCACTGATAAACAAGAGACGCCTTCCTTTCACATTTAACCACCCCAGTCTTTCCCGGTAAGGAGTAATGTGCTCATCTCTCTTCAAATCTTAAATAAATCTGATGCATGTGTTTAAAAGTTTTTCAAGTTTATGATTGAGTTCATCCGTCAAGTCATTATAAACCGCGCAGCAATAGTCAAAATGAGGCAGTATTAAAGAAGAGACCAATTTTGTCCTAAGATTGATAGTAAGAGCCTTCCTATTTGACTTTAGCTGATTGAGTGTTGCATAGACTCTTCTACATATTTGACCAACGTGCTTATCCCAAGAAAGAGTAGGTCTAAAGATAACTCCCAAATTTTTAACCGACTGAACATAAGGAATAACTAGATTCTCAACAGTGATCTGAGGACACTCGTTTAAATTAATACTATTTACATACCAAGAGGATCCAACAATCATTGCATAAGTCTTGCTCGGATTAATCTTGAGATGATTTGCCTCAGCCCATTCACAAACAGATCGAACATCCTCATTAATCAGAGCAATTGACTCACTCAATTTATCTATACTAGTATGTCAATAGATTTGCAAGTCTTCCACAAAAGAATCATGTTCGACATGCTTGAAAGCACGCCACAGATCACTGGTGAAAACCAAAAATAATAGAGGACCCAGCACCGATCCCTGAGGGATACCTGTTTCGATAAGGCCCAAATCAGACACCTCTCCATCACAACCAATAACTCTCTGCCTTCTACCGGAAAGGTAGGAAGCAAACCATTTCAAAACAGAAGAGGACAATCCAATTGATTTAAGCTTCAATAAGAGAAGGTTATGAGGGACCATATCAAAGGCTTGACTGAAATCAAAGAAAACAGTTATAGTTACTTTTCTCTCATCTATAGCTTTAGCCCTATCATCAGTTACCTTTAGCAAAAGGGTCTGAGTGCTGAGACCTTTCCTATACCCAGATTGAAAAGGATCCAGAACATTGCTTGACTCGACAAACCCAATCAATTGATTAAATACCAGCCTCTCTAGAACTTTAGAAAGACAACAAAGAATAGAAATGGGTCTATAATCATTAAGTTGCTGAGGAGTCTTTACTTTATTAATTGCTTTTATGAGAACCTTCCTTCATTCATCAGGAAAGACTGAAGTTTGCAGAGATTGATTAAAGAGAGCTAGCACATGTCTGAAAAGTATAGGCATAGCTTTTAAGATAACACTTATAGAAATACCATCAGGTCCCTGAGCCTCAGTCTTGACAGAATTGAGAGCCTCCAACAATTGTGAGGGACAAATATCCGTAAAGAAAAATTGAGTATCATTAAACTCCATATTAGAGACAACATCAGACAGAAACTGAGGCGTGATATTGAAAGAAGAGTCTCCACAAGTAGATAAAAAGTAAGCATTAATATCATTAACATTAAAAGCTAAAGGAGAATCATCTTCCCTTCCACTTACAATGCCAAGATGCCTCAGCTCCCTCCAAACACTCCTCTGATCCGTTAATCCCTGAAGTTGATTAGCATTAAACAGAGAACAGAGAGGCGCATGTTCATCTAAGGCAGCAATAATTATATTAGTTAAAAAATCTAATTTACAGTCAACAGACTCAAGCTCAACAAAATAATTCCAATTTACATCATTAAAAGAAGAAATAAAGGTGTTGTCGTCTATTCCTCTCAAATTCCGATATAGTTTAACAGCATGTGAAGGAACATTAAAATTCCATTTATAAGTAATTTCAATAAGCTCATGTCCCGTCACAAAAGGAGCAAGAGATTGAGAGGAAGAGACCAACTTATTCTCATTATCAATAACACACAAATCAAGCCAGGATTGTGAGGATTTCGTGTGATGAGTTGCAGCATAAGGTACAATATAAAGATTTAGGGATTCAAAAAAATCCCTAATATAGCAAGAATCAGAAGTTGATTTACTAAGATCATAATTAAAATCACCGCAAATTACAATATTAACATAAGCATTAAAAAATCTAGTGAGATGCTATTCAAAATCCAAAAGATTGTCACCACCTGGTCTGCGGTTGACAACTGCTAAGAGAAGAGGTTTAAAGCCAATATTTAAAACTTCAATAATTAAAAATTCGGGTTTATTATCAAAAGAACTTGGGGAAGCAAAAAGAACTTTAGTGTTTAGATCATTTCTGATATATACTGCAACTCCACCACCACGCTTATCAGCACGATCTCTACGAGTCAAGTTATAATTATGAATCGCAAGTATACCATCATTAACAGCATCAGTCAGCCACGTTTCACTTAAGGCCACTACATGATATTCACTGTTGAACAAATGAGCCCGCAAGACATCAACATTTTGTCTAAGAGAGTTTATATTTATGTGACATATCTTCAGAGACGAATTATTGCAGAGATTCAAAGAAGACACTCCCAGGTTTACCACTTCAGAAGGTAAAGAAACTGAAGATAGTCATTCGGTGAGTTGATCCAGATCCTTGATGCAGCTGACTTTGATTGCATCCTCCTTTTCCTTACGTCTAACAAATATTGTGCCATTCCTATGCCATACATATTTATACTTCAGTATTTTAGCTTTTTCTCTAGTTGCCTTGAGAAGATTAAAAAAGCTGGAGGAAGTAGTGTATTTATGTAGATACGAGAATTAGACAAAGATGATGAAATCTCAGTAGAAAAAAGAGTCTTTTTATTTCTCATTGAAGAAATAAACTTCTCACAAAGTCCAGGTGACAAGAGGCGAGCTCGTATTGAGGGATGAGAATCTCCAAACAAATCACCCTCACCTCCCGAAGATCTCCTAGCAGCCATACGTGAGACCGTGACAATATTGGAAGGAATAAGATCCACTTTTAAAACAGATGCAATCTCACAAATCAGCTGCTTCAATTGTTCGTCAACCGCCTCAGGCATACCAGAGATGATCAATGTATCAGCACATTGTTCGATTTCCGCTCTCATTAAGCGAACATCCATTTTTTCCCGATCACATTTAAAGCCCTGTAACTGCTCCCGCAGAGACTTATTTTCCTCCATAATACTGGTAACCTTGATATTCAGATCATCAGTTTCCTTAGAAATTTCGGCAAGTTTTTCAGCGTTCTTATTAATCATCTGCTCAAGTTTAGGAAGACCTGCCACCTTAGACTTGATATCGGATAAATCAGCAGTAAGCGTATTATGCTGAGAGCGCAGAGATTGAACCTCAGTGGTGCATTTTGTAATGGCCGACAAGAGCTGATCAAATTGGGACGAAGAAACGTCCATCACATAGCCAGCAGCATTTTATCTGTCTGCCTGAAGAGGCATGTTAACTTGAGACGACATATTATCCTTAGGTGTATTCTTAAGATCAATTAAAGTAGGTTTCTGTGAGCATACTACCAGTTCATTATTTTCATTATATATCTTATGTGTGTAACATGTAGTATTTTTGTGAAAGCACTTATCACACTTTGAGCAGTACGCCGAAATATTTATTATATCCTTCCTGCAAAATCTACACTCTTTAGACATAACTATAAAACGAAAAGTGATATCCAAAAAAGATAACTACTGGAAGCAGGCAGATCGTTAAGATTGCACGTTCAAAGTACAGACAATCCCTGCACAATAGGCAACCAAACAAGCAGTAAGTAGGCAGTGAGATTGATCCCTGTACAGCAGGCAACCAACCGAGCATTGAAGTTAAGGGTGTGATGATACTGCAGACACTCAGGATAAAATAGATCCAAAAAAATATCACAGATGTCGCGCTGATTATGACGTCAATAACCAACAAAGATTAAAAAAGTACTAAAAACGATAATAGAGCATTAGTAGTGCTCAATAATCACTGCACATTCTCAAAAATACAAAGAACACAAAAAATGAATAATGATTCACCTCTTTCTCTTTAAAATCTTGTTCAAATATCCAAATAAGTCCACACTTGCGGTAATCCAAAACAGCAGTGATCGTCAGAAGAAAAATCAATAGTTTATCAATAAAAAAGCACAGACGAACATAACATTTTGCACACAACACAAAAAAAGAATAAGTTTTCAAGTGGTTACACTTTACGTGTTAACAAAGACTTAATAACTGATAAGTCAACTAAGATAAAAAGAGAACTCAAAAACACAACTTTGACTTATCTGCCATATTTTTTTTATTTTCTTTTATTTTTTTAATCAAATGATTACGATTATCTTTAATTGTTGGAATTGTATGAATGTTGAATTTTTTCAAGTTGACAGTTATTAGTTTATTATGATATGGTAATTTTAATTTAGGAATCAATTTGTAAATATTTTGATTGTTCCTACTATTGTGACTATTTTTTGAATATTTGCTAATCTTTTTTTAATGTATTTTTGCATAAACTGTATATGATATTCATTGTTGTATAAAATATTTTCAATAATTTTTAAATTATTGTTATGGAATTGTTTATCAGCTAATGTTATTTCTCGGTTAACCAGATTGTAAATCATTGCTATTTTTTGTGAGATAGGGTGTTTAGATTTAAAATTTGATATCCGTCCAGACAGGCCCGGCAGGACAGCGTAAGTCCGAGTGGGTAGCAACTTGAAATTTCGATATATATATATATGTACTCTCTAAATTTCGTGGAGTGAGATATCACTCCACTAAGAGCGAAAATTGAGCCAGCACTCTTTTTAGAGTTCACTGTTTAAGAGAGAGATTTCACTCCTTTAGAGAGGGTCTTTCACTCTTATTGGAGTGGCTCAATTTTCACTCTTAGTGGAGTGAAATAACTCACTCCAAGAAATCCAGAGAGTACCTATATATATTATATATATGGGGCATTCCATGCCAACTCGACATACCATCGAAGTTGACATTTTTGATTTGACTCATTTTTTTAAATGTGTATTCTACGAAAAAGAGCTTCATGAATTTTTTCAAATTTTTTTATAAAACCGTTCACAAGATATGTGTTTTTCAAAATTTTGGATGTTTTTAGGGTTTCGTACACCAGAACTGTACGCACGGAACCCTATTGGAAAGACTTTGTCGAAAATCGTATCCCCCCCCCTAGCCGCCAAACTATTTGACTTAGAAAGTTCAAATTTGTCCCACATATGTATTTTCACGTGTAGATGAAAGGAAAATTATAGAGAACATGATTCTATAGGGGTTGATCATAGCGTTGTCAAGAAAATAACAAGATTTTTGAGAAATTTTGATATTTTTTGGCTGATAAATTTTGCCATTTCTTTGACAGCGCTATCACCACAACAATCTCTATAATTTTTCAGTAATATACATATGATACTACATTTTTGTACCAAATTTGAATTCTCTAAGTCAAATATTTTGGCAGATAGGAGGGGAATACGGTCATTTTTTCGAAAAAATGCATTTAATTTGTACCATTCCTGCCCTTTACCTGGCAGATTATTGTACTAAGAGTGCTGAAATTTGGTACACATATGTAGTTTGACGTGTAGATTACAGAAAAACTATAGAAAACCTTGTTGCAGGCTGTTATCATAGCGTTTTTCAGCAAAAAAAACGATTTTTTTAAAAAAATGCTAAAAAATGGTCGTATCCCCCCCTGAACTTCCAAACTATTAGACTTAAAGAATTCAAATTTGGTACACAAATGTATTTTCACGTATAGATTACAGGAAAATTATAGAGAACATGATTGTATGTGTTGAACATAGCGTTGTCAAGGAAATAACAATATTTTTGAGCATTTTTTTAACATATGGGACATAGTTTAGTGTTATAACTTTGACAGCGCTATAATCATCACTTTCTCTATAATTTTCCTGTAATCTACACGTAAATCTACATACGTGTACCAAATTTCAGCATCCTATATCAAATAGTTTAGAAGATAAGGGGGGGGGATACGGTCATTTTTTTAGTAAAAATGCACTAAAAGTGTACAATGCCACCTCCATATCTGCCAAACTATTGTACTTAGAGTGCTGAAATTTGGTATACATATGTAG
Source organism: Ganaspis brasiliensis (assembly GCA_037103525.1). Classification (NCBI taxonomy): domain Eukaryota; kingdom Metazoa; phylum Arthropoda; class Insecta; order Hymenoptera; family Figitidae; genus Ganaspis; species Ganaspis brasiliensis. The sequence goes on along the minus strand of JAZKLR010000061.1, from coordinate 1,147,384 downwards.
TTTGACATATAGATTACAGAAAAACTATAGAGAACTTTGTTGCAGATCGTTATCATAGTGTTTTTAAGCAAAAACCAACGATTTAAAAAAAATGCTAAAAAATGACCGTATCCCCCGTCTTATAACTTCTAAACAATTTGACTTAGAGAGTTCAAATTTGGTAGACAAATGTATTTTCACGTGTAGATTACAGAAAAATGGTAGAGAACATGATTGTAAAAGTTGATCATAGCGTTGTTAAGGAAATAAAATGATTTTTGAGTATTTTTTATGGATATTTGCTAAAATCTCTGGATTTTTCGTTGACAGCGCAATCACCATCACGTTCTCTATAATTTTTATGTAATTTACACCTGAAAATACATTCCTGTACAAAATTTGAACTCTCTAAGTAAAATATTTTGGAAGTAACTCGAACTTGCCCGATTTTTTTAAGTGCTCATTACTTTTTCGAAAATGAATCAATTTTAATCGTTCTTCTCTAAATTGTGCATTTTTGAATAAACGTTTGAAAAATTAGTGCAAACAATTATTAAAAAATTATATTTCAGATTTTTTGTAATTTATTAATTAAAATCTTATTTTTAAAAATGTTTATGTCCTTTGATTTTTTTTTGAAAATTTTTCAAAAAAACTACTTCCTTTTACATAAATTTTGAGCTAGGTCCCGTCGTAGGGAAACGATTTTTGATATATTTTCTAAATTTTTTTAATTTGACAAAATTTAGCACGAGTTTTTTTTTGACACTGTATGGCGCTCCGTTGGATGTACTAATGGACTACTAAATAAAATATTAGTAAAAAGTTGCATAAAAAAGTGATAATGAAAATACTTAATCTATATTTGGAAAAATATTTTTGAGCCCCTGGTATACCTTTAGCTTTTAGGTGTCGAACATTAAGATCTCTGGATGCTTTCTGATAATGTTTGGTTGTTAAGATTCTCACTTTAATGTTAGGTAAATTAGTTGGATTTTTAGCCTAAACGTACAACTTTTCAGCGGTTGATCGGTTTTTGTAGAATCGGTCTTTGTATAATCGGTCTTTGTATAATCAGTTATTGAAGAAACGTCAATTTATATAATCGGTCTTTGCATAATCGGTTTTTTGTAGAATAGGAAATGTACAATCGGAAAAGGTACAATTTCGTCCCTGTCTCCATATGATTTCGCCCCTACGGGAGCAGGGCATGAGATAAAAAGGGACGGAGAATGCTTCTATCCTTTTCAGTCTCATGCTTTGTTCCCGTAGCCGTACAATCGAAACTCCCAAGGATGGAACTCTCATAAATGAAACTTCCCCTATCCCAGCCTCCTTTTATTAAATTTTTTAGTCATGCGTCTGCGCAATAGGGCCAAGATGGCTGCAAATGCATTACAGAGTTTGAAAAACTCTCTTAAATGAAACGTCCATCAAAATTCAACCATGGGAGTTTCGACTGTATTCAATCTGCTTAGGACCTTAGGGTGAAATCACATGGATGCGTTAAACATTCCGTCGTAATGAGAGAGAGGGAGACCAAGATATATTTACGTCTTTCTCTTTCTCATTACGACGCAACGTTTGACGGTCCCATACATGGAATCGTACCATAACTCTAGCGTCCAATTTCTCAGTTTTCCGTTGCGTCAGAATGAGATAATAAAGGACACATACATACTTTGTCCTTTTTTATCTCATTACAACGCAACGCAGAACGGAGGCATGGGACGCTGGCCTAAAGGTGCTTTTATTTACAAAAGTTGTAGCGATTGCATCCACAAAACAGGGGTAAATGCCGGTATTTCTCACTGGAGATTTAATGTCTATCTGCAAAATGCATGTCTAGACGTCTAAATTTGATTGGTTAAAAGAAGGCGTGCTTATTTAAATATATAATTTCGGGAAATAACCAATAGCTAAGAGAAAAAGTATTTTAATTATATTATAAACAAAATATAAACTAAATTTATGTTTTTTGTTAAACATAGGAGTGCACTTTCAATTAAGTGCCCTACTAGAAGTAAAAAGATAGAAATCTTATCACTTTTTATCTTTCCTTATCCCTGTTATAGAAAGAGACGCAGAAAAGCTATCATTTTCAAACTCGACTCTATATTTCCTTATATCTTTCTATCGACCCCAATCTCTTTCAATCTCTACCTTAATCACGATGACCATCTTATCGCCATTAATCGGCTTTTCCCTATAACTTTTAATCTCTAATCTGTACCATCATTTACCTTTCTATTGCCTCCAATCTCTTTCAATCTCTACCTTAATGATAATGACCAGTTTATTTCCAAACCCCACCTGAATGAACATGTTGAGCTTCCCCTTTAATCACTTTTCATCTATACTTTTCAATAACCTATAACATATCCACATATTTTTTGCTATTCTACTCTAACCAGCATCATCAGTTATCGCTTTTAATCACCTTTCTTCTATAACTTTTAATCTTTCACCTATCACCTTCTATCCCTTCCTATCCCTTTCTATCCCTTTCTATCTCTTTCTGTCTCTTTTTATCCCTTTCTATCCCTTCTTATCCCTTTTAATCTCTTTTTATCCCTCCTTATACTTTCCCATCCCCAACTGAAAGAACATGATCACTCACTAGATTACTGAAAGTAATGAAAGGAACGTGATTAATAGCGAAAAATGATCATGTTAATACAGGTGGGATAAGAAAATATAAAAAGGGATAGAAAAGGATAGAAAGAGATAGAAAGGGATAGAAAGTGATATGTGAAAGATAGAAAGGGATATAAAGTGATAGGTGAAAGATAAAAAGTTATTGAAGGAAAGTGATTAAAAGCCATAAACCAATAATGCTGGTTAAGAGAAGAATAGCAAAAAGTATGTGTATATGACATAGGTTATTAAAAATTATAGATTAAAAGTGATTAAAAGGGAAAGCACATCATGTTCATTCAGGTGTGGTTTGGAAATGATGTGTAACTTGCTATGTCCATTGAAGTAGGGATAGGGCAGGATAGAAAGGTATATATTAGAGATTAAAAGTTATAAGAAAAAAGTGATTAATGGTGATAACTGATCATTATGATTAAGGTAGAGATTGAAAGAGATTGGAGGCAATCGAAAGGGATAGGATGATAAAGATTAAAGATTGAAAGTTATAGGGAAAATGTGATTAATGGCGATAAGCTGGTCATGGTGATTAAGGTGGAGATTAAAACAGATTGAAGGCAATAGATGGAGATTAAATTTTTAAACAAGAGGATAGAAAGGTGATAGAAAGAGATTCACTTTTTATAGAAAAGGAAAAAAGGGGATAGAAAAGGGATAGAAAGAGATGAAAATAGTTGATAGACGAAGAGATAGAAAGAGATTTATTTATTTTAGAAGATGATAGAAAGGGAATAGAAACGGATACAAATTCAAAGCGAATAGAAAAAAGATATAAAGAGGTAGAAGTTTAGAGATAAAAAGATATTGTGTTTTGGGAATGCAAAGTAGATATATGGAAGGGATAGAAAAAGTGTAATCTCTTTCTATCCTTATATTTCTTTCCCTTTTTATCTTTTTACTCTTAGCAGGGTGCTCTGAAATTTCGAGTGGGTCATGACCCGCTCAAAAATTTTCGAGTGGCTCATGCAACCCACCTGACCCATACATCCTGCCGGCCCTGCGTCCAGAAAAAGTAGGTTTTGTGTACCAATTTGTGACGAGTTTGTCGTCACTTCGAATTAATGAAATATCTAGAAAGTTAATTTTTTTATTTGTTTCTATTTCATGTGTATAAAAAAATTTGTTTTGAAAGATAATCTATTTAGGCAATCTGTTTCTAAGTCACCCATGACTATTTCTTCAAATAAACTTGATATTGGTGATCCCATCGGTGTACCAAATTTTTGTTGATAATATTTATCATTAAATTTAAAAAACGTATTATCCATAAGAAAATCTGTTACATGTATTAAATCATCAAGTGGAATATTGGTTGAATTTGCTATTTTTACATATCTTTTAATAATGCTATCTTTCACTAATTCTTTATCAATATTAGTGTATAAAGAAGTGACGTCCAAACTAATCAATACATGATTTTGTGGTATATCTATGTTTTTTAATTTATTTATTATGTCAATATTGTTTTTTTAAAATATTTTTTATATGAATTATGATATACCTAGTACTACTTAAAAACGTTACTTTAAAAAGTTTACCGATCAACACTCTCAGCTCTTAATATTTTAGAACCTTCTTCCCATATAACCAATAAATGAACGTGTGGTAAACCGCGCTTTTCAAATTCAATAAGATAAACATAAGACTTTACTTGTCCAAAAAGTCTATCATCTACTATAGTTTCGATTAATTTTTTTACTTCTAAATTAAAGATTCCTGCAACCGTGTCAGGTTTATTAGAAGCTGACTGATTGAGTAATAAATTTTCTTAAATTTCTTTCCATTTTGAACTACATGTCAGTGTAATAAATAAATCTGGTCTACCATGAAAAGCTACATAGCGGACATTGCATATTGATATTGTTTTAACATGTTACGAGGTGATCCTATAAATGTTGAAGGCAGTATTAGCATCTTGTCAACATGTACATTATTTTGAAATTCTTGATTATCTAAATGATTAATTAATCTTTTGTAAGTTTCAGTTCTTAATTTTGTTTGATTATTTTCACAAAAATGTAACCTAACTTTTTTAACTTTGACATAATTATCAACTAACCATTGCTGAACCATTGCTGAAACATTCTTCGAAAATATAAAAATTGATTGAAGGTATGATCTCTTACTCCCATTTTATATTTTTTATAAGCAGATTTAAACACAGTTAGATTTCTGGTTGGTTTGTCACTATCAGTACGAATCATATCGAGACTAGTAGTAGAGCCAGGCCGGTTCTGTATCACTTACCCTGTAGGAATCTGCCTTACCGGCCGCGAGTAGAAATCTGTTTTACCTGGTAGGAATCTGTTTCACCCTAGTTACCGACCAGATGGCGCTGTGTGGGGGATTACCCGCGCCATTTTGAATTTTTACCCCCACTTTTGCGAGGTGAGTTCAAAATTACCCCCACTTTTAGGTATTTCAATCGGGAATTTCCCTACTTTTGAGTGGGCTTTTAGTCTGTTGTTAGTGAGAGTTCTACGTTACCGACAGCTATTTTAGTGAGTTAGCACACCGGCCACTACTGATAGACGGCGCTGCAATCGAATCGCGCCAAGTTTAACTTAAAATGCTAACCCTTTTAATTTGCATACAGTGTTATGTAAGAACTAATTTGCATATGATTAGCAGTCTCAAAAGTGAAAGGTGCACAGCAAAGATGCGCGTTTGGTTAACGGGGTCCAGTGCGAGTGGATAGACTTGTGAAAGAGGAATTGCGCGCGCAACAACAAAGTGGGGGTAAGAAGAGTGGGAAATTGGAGAAAGAGTGGGGTTCATGAGATATAAGAAGGATTTGAAGCCAAGTGGAGACATATCTGTTACAGACTACATCAGCAGCTGCAGCAGCATTAAGAGCAGCTCCGAATTCTCTACTAGGTAAGCCATCTTCGACCTTAAAGTCTATTTTTGATTTTAGCTTAATAATATGTTTTGATCTAACAACTCCATTTTGATTTGCTTACAGATATTCAAAACAATGGACGCCACCTTAAGCAAAATTAACTCTCTTGGACGTTTGCAGCATCTTCTACCCACAAAGCTGCTTGCTGAGTTGGATGTCAATGCCCTCTATACCGTAACTAGTATAAAGAGGATGTCAACCAAGTATGGATTCAAATTTGCAGTTGATTTGGATGGTGAATTCCGGACGTTCCTGCCAGCCAGGTTTACGAACCTATTTGAGAAGGAGCCAGACAACTTCAAGGTACTCGACGAAGCCGTGGAATCCAACAAGTTAAAATTAAAATATATTGGTGGAAAATATAATATTATAGAATTTGAATTTATCTAATAAATATTGTTATAAAAAGAATTGTAATATACTGTAAGTATTCAAAGTATGTGTTTAAATAAAAGCAAAAATTTTATTATAAATTGTTTCTTTTTATTCCACCTTTATATTTTAGGAATGTAAAAAATAAAAAAAGAGAGAAAAAATATAAAGAAAAAAAAATTAAAAATTAAAAAAAAAATTAAAAGAAAAAAGGAAATAAAAAAATAGAGAAAAAAATAAAAAAGAAAAAAGGAAAAAAACAGAAAATAGAGAAAACAATAAAAAAATAAAAATAAAAAAAACAGAGAAAACAATTTAAAAATATAAGGTAAAGTAATAAAGACACTTTGGTCTTTAGAGGACGATTTTAACAGAACAAGCGTGTTCAAACAAGTCTCAACTTGCTTTTTAAACCGAACAAAGACATCGTCTAAGAATTGATTCATAAAGTCTTTCTATTATAATACTAAGGGTTTAGGTAAAGCAGTAACGACTTTTTACCGGAACAAGCGTGTTCAAACAAGTCTCGACTTGATTTTTAAACAGAACAAAGACATCGCGTCTAAGAATTGATTCATAAATCTTTTTATTATGAAACTAAGGTTTGGGTAAAGCAGTAAAGACACATTGATTTTTAAAACTATTCAATTCATTTATTCATATTAAAAGTTTAAATTCATTTTAATACATATTCCCATTGCTCATAGTAAGATTTTAAACTATTAGACAGAGGATGTAATTCATAAGCACCTACTATAGATTCTATAGGTTCACACATTACATTTAGAAACCAATTTCGAAGAGCTGTTCCATTGTTTGCAGCAAAATTTTCAATTCTTATACAATGGTATGTGCATGTAGTTAACAATAAGTCTTTTCTTACATTTCTAAGCGGTGGACAATCTATATCTTCTAAATTTCGTACATTTAACAAATATTTTTCTAACCACTCTTTCTTTTCAACACCTTTTGTATAGATAGTTTTCGCTCCTTGTAATGTTTCTTGAAAAATAGCTCGCAGTTCTTTATAAGGTATTTCTCTTTTACCCCAATGGAGTCCATGGTAATTGAATGTCAACCATCTGTTCATACTTATGCAACGTTTCGATAGTGAATCATAATGATAGGGTGGTTGAAAGAAATAAACTTGAGGTGTAGCATCTGCTTCCAGTGGAAGAATAGCCAACTCCTTGACAATGAAGTCGTTGCTTGACTGTTTAAAGCCTTGAACGTCTACTATGAACTCCATCCTGGAACAGAAATAAAGTTCTGTCCCAGGAACACAACTTATATACCAATTCAGTCACTCCCCCTCCACTTTTACAACTTCTTGACAATACCGCTGATTGGTTTATATTGCACAATGCGATCATGAATGACTAGACAGTATGCAGTTGTTGCATCGGGTATATTATCTCTGGACTCAAATTCCAAACGTACATCGACTGAGGTCTGCTTCAGGAACTCGTTTTGTTTTGAGCAGTCAATAACAGTTAATGGAGCCAGTGATTTAAAATTTTACATATTTAATATAGGTTCTGAATCTCTTCCATAGTAAAAGGATTAAAAGTTAGCATACATATCATATAATATAGAACACTGATTTTGATCAAAGTGTAGATTTAAATTTCCATAAGGATAAGATTGGGAGTTCAAAAACAGTTTCACATTTGTAAGGTTACAGTGATCAAAAAAACATGCAGTAATTCCCAATTTATCTTTTCTTTCAGTTTGAAATCCAACAATTACATATCTTGGTTTCTCTAATTGTGTTGAATATTTAATTTGCCACATGACTCTTGTACTCCTGGCAATTAATGGATACTCATACATTTCCCAAGATCTAAAACTTATTGAAATAATGGATCTTTTTTAATAAATTTCAATAATTTTATTTTATGATTGTCAGATAGTAATACATATGGTACCAACCACTCAAGTTTATCAATTACAAATTTGAACTCAGGGATACCAACTTGTCCATCATAAATAATAGAATTTTTATCATTACGTGATCTTATTAAAATAAGTTCATGTTTAGCATTCGTAACAATTTTCTTATAATCTTCAGCAAAACCGAAAATCATACTCAGTGGTATTGTTACATTAAAATATCCATTTGTCAATGACAATCTTGAAGTTGATTCAAACTTCACAAATCCAGAATTTTCTGCACAGTTAACTTGAGAAGGTGTTAAAGATACTAGGTTTTTTATAATTGTAGTGTGTCCAACATACTTGTATCAATCAATCTCAATATCATTTAATTCATAACGAATTTCATCAAACAAATAAGCTGTAGCATCACTTGTAAGATGGACATTTTCTGTAAGAGTGATTCCATCATCCTAAGTTATTCACTGCTGTTGGAATGTTCAGAATTTCTTCCATTTTTCTTAGAACAGCTGCACATAAAAAATAGGTAAAGTTGATCTCTTCTTTTCCTCTTTCTTTTTCTTATTTTTGAGGTTTGACTTGTAGACAGAGTTGTTTCAGGAATAGTTGATTCTGAGGTGATAACACTCTACGAGTCACATTCGCACTAATCTTCTCTGCACATGTTGATTGACTTTTATAACTACCACCAACCTTCTTTTTGTAATTGTACACGATACCTATTACATAGATTTTATATGTAAAAGTATTTTTATTGTTTCTCCTCTAAAATTAACCAAGCTACCGTCCTGATCAATTAAACGAAGCTGAATATTATGTATTGTCTTCAAGGTGATTGGAAGGTAAATGATTCGAGCTGGAACCTCCGTGATCTTATATCCAGGTGGAACAACAGGAAAAAATTCATGTATAGTATGCACTTTTTGATTATTTTCTGTTGTAATATTACACTCAACTCGTAGAGTATTCACTTTCAATATAGATACAGGTAAATCAGAATTATGAGTTTTATCGGCTTTCAGTTTACGAGGAGTAAATCCTAATAACTTGACGATTGAATCTTCATAATAAAAATCGATGTTACGATTAGATTTAATTTTACAACCTAATGTATTGTTGTTAGGTGTAATAAGTAAATCAATGTTATTTGGTAACTTTGATTTAATATAAAATTCAATATCTTTAATTTCATAACTACCTGTAGGTATTTCAATTATGAAATCATCTATGTACAACTTATTACAACCAATATCAATATTAGGAATTGAATTATATGTAAATAAATCAACAAGTCCAAGCGCATAGTTTTTGTTTTCTGAGAGTTCAATTGGTGGGAAGTTTGCAGTTTCAAGAACTGAAGAGTTCCTCGTTAACGTTAAAGTGAAAGAGTCCTTCATGATTGACATCTATTTTTATACTGATGCTCACAGTTAATTATGCATTCTTATATAGTCTAACATTATTCTTAAGATTAAGCTGTCCACATAAAAACTGAAGACATAAGTGTCCGCATATAAATGCATCGAAATTTTGATATCTCACATGATTATATTTTATACAGCTACCAACACCTAAGTAGACACTTAGATCTAATGGTGGTAAAAGATTTCCAAAACTATCAAAATATTCAGTTTCATTATTTATCCTTTTGTAAGCTACCCAATGGGTTCCAGGTCCTTCCTTGTCATCAAGATTAATTATTGCTGATTCATATTGACGAGGTCCTGCAGTGGGTAATTCATTTCGCATAAAAACTCCGCGAAAATTAGGTATTTTCATAACACAGGCCGACAAAATTAAACTTAACTTCAGAACCAAGAACCTGACTATGATTTTCCGAAGGTTTTTGACGCACTGAATTCGAATCTGACGTTAAAATAGCCCCATCCCCTCAGGTTTTAAAAATATCTTAACCTAAAAGTGCAAAAATCACGTTTCTTGCTACATTGAAGAACTCATAACATCAAGAGGAAATTTTTTTTCAAAAGGACAGTAATTGTTTTTAAAAGTACTACTCTTGACCTTTAAAATGCACTTAAGAAACTTAAAATATCTTAATTAGTCTCTGAGTAAAGGCCTGTTGAATTTACTGAGTTTGACAAATTTCACGACATTGAGTAACTGAGTATTATAAAGAGTAAATTCGAAAATAGAGAAGAAAATGAGTACATACACTTCAATCTCCAACGGCTTATTAGATTTTAGCTGTCGCAGATTACGTACTTGAAAATAGAGTTGAAAAATTCAAAATGGCGAATCTAACTTGGCGGGTGACTTTTTTAGAAAATGACCCAACTAACTTAAAATTTGTTATTTGAGGGTTTTCAGAGTCGCTAAAAACGATTCTGAACTTTTATGTTAAGATATTTTTAAAACCTGAGGTGATGGGGCTATTCTCAGGCTAGATTCGAATTCAGCGCGTCAAAAACCTTCGGAAAATCATAGTCCGGTTCTTGGTTCAAAATTTTATCAGCCTGTGTAATTTTAGCAAATTTAAATAGATCAAAGTTCGTTAGCGCGCGGTGAGGTAGCTGCAATATTAGTTTTTTCGAATCCTTTTCTTATTCTTGAATCCTTTTCCTTGATACGGCTGGAGATAAAGACCAAGTCCTTGACGATAAGGTTTCAGATGTAATCTTTTTCCTAAGGCAATAGCCTCCATTGTTTGATTATGTCGTTGGGCTTCAGAAAATTGTTTTTTGGCTGCATTAGCATCATTTACAGCTTTTACTAGACCACCAATCCCTCCAGTCAAAGCTCCTAGAGCACTAAGTCCCGCAAAGATTGGAATAAGTGGTAAAATACCACCAACTTTTAATGGCACGGAAAGAATTCGAGGTGAAGAAATTTTAGATTTCCCTCCAAACTTTTTTATTGTTTTTTTTGCAACAATCATAGCAGTTTTAATAGTATCTGTTGAATTATTGTTAGGTTTCATACTCTTTTTAGCAGCATTTACAACCTTATTCAATGTGACACGTTTCTTATTCTTAGAAACGGTCTTCTTCTTTTTCTTCTTCTTCTTCTTCTTCTTCTTCTTCTTCATCTTCTTTTGCATCTTTTTCTTTGTCTTATCTTTAATTTTTAAACCCATGCCGAATTTAGATTTAACTTTCATTATGTTGGTTACCGCTAATGCAGCTGCTTTTTCACTAATGCTAGAGTCCTTGGAAAGAACTCGTTGCTACGCCTTTTCAGCTAGTATTTTGTCAGCAGAATTTCTCGCTGTTATGTTTTCCCGATCTTTGGAATATGCTATATCATGCTCTTTGCAAGCTGCATCCAAAGAGTTTATACCTGGATCACCACATGCCAAACGTTTTGTTTGCTTAGTACCAGGTCCACAAAATTGATATCCGGGTTAATGTAACTCAAACGGTAATTTATTGATTATATTATTAAGAAGCCCTTTACCACTGCAAGAAGTTTTCTTTTTCATTATATCATGAGTAATCATTCTTTACTCAATGGTGGTTTACAACGAACTGATGGAAGTAGAATATATAAATACGGTATTTATAGTTTTTTTTCTCATTCGATTGCAAGATGCAGTTTAAAGTACAAGCTGATCAGCTCCCAATTGTAAATGTCGATAACCTCATTGAAACCGAAGACAGTGGGGTTAAGCGTCATGGGAGTCTTTTTTCGAATAGTATTCGCGCAGCTTTTTGTGGACCCTCAAATTGTGGAAAAACGAATACTCTTCTTTCTTTGATTATACATCCAAATAGTTTAAGCTTTGAAAATATTTATTTATACTCAAAGTCATTACAGCAACCAAAATATAAATTTCTAGAAAAAGTACTGAGTAATGTTGATGGAATAAAGTACTTTCCATTTAGTGAACATGAGCAAGTGGTTTTACCTAAACATGCTGAACCCAATTCTATCTTTATTTTCGATGATATTGATTGTGAGAAGCAGGACAATATTAGAGCATTCTATTGTATGTGTAGACACGTTAACGTTGACAGTTTTTACTTGTGTCAAGCCTATGCCCATATTCATAGACATCTAGTTAGAGATAATGTCAACTTGCTGGTTGTTTTTAAAGAGGATGATAGAAATCTTAAGCATGTTTATAATGATCATGTTAACACGGATATGACATACACTCAATTTAGAGATTTATGTTCTACATGTTGGAATTCTGATAGATATGAGTTTGTGGTTATAGATAAAGATAGAAATTTAAATGAAGGTCGTTATAGAAAAGGTTTTGATTGCTTCATTCAGTTATAAATATCAAATGTTTCTAAACAACTACTTTAGTGCAATTTTAGACTTCAATATATAAACATGTTTCGAAAAGACGTGAAAAAACTTCATCAAATTGCAAAAGCAAGTGAAGGTATACGACGGAAACATCGCATACTTAAAGCTGGTAGAGAGGATGCAGAAAATATGTTAAGAGAAACTTTTCAACCATTGGTTACTCCATTAGAGAAATTAGTGAATATAACTTAAACACCTATCAAGATTGAAAATGTTAAGAAAAAAGAAGAAGTGAAAGAAGAGGAAGATGATGATTTTAAAACAACTTTTAAGAGTGCTATTAGTGAAAATATGCCATTCAATACATCCACTTTTAATAACAGCATAGAGTTTTTGGATCCTTTTGCTCAAGAAGCAAATCTACTTAATATGAAAAATGAAAATGTGATTAATGAATTAAAAAATGATAAGTTTCATAGTGATTGGTGATACACAAATAGATTTTGAGGGTCCATACATTAATCTAGTGGGAAAGAAAAAATATTCAACAACAGATGGTCTGTTAGAACTTTTATTCAGACAAAAACCTGTTGAAACTGCAATAAGTTCAAATGATTTAGAAAACTATAAAGAAATTCTCATTTCTACAAATGCACATAGAAAAAATTATAATCCAACTAAACCTTTGCGTATGAACACGAATTTCAAATTCACAAAAATTATTGCAAAGCTTTTCCCAAAAACTGGAAATTCCTTTAAAAAAAGAGTCCAACACCACAAGTTATGATAGTCAAGAGAAAGTCCTATCCAGACTACGTCTATTGGGATGATCCAAATGAACTTGTAGACCGTTTACGGTTGCTCATGGCTTCCGAACAAGCTGGTAATTCAAGTCATAACAATGAAATTATTTTGATTATTGAGGAATTACGTAAAGCTTAAAACATATATTAAGAAGGTGAAATAAAATCAAGATCATTATCAAGTTAAACATTGATGTATTCAGATGCATTAAAAATCATTGAAAATGGTTGATAAAAAGTTAGTAGTGGTTACAGAATTACATAGACAAGCTAGGAAAAAATACCTACGTCGTAAAGTGCAAAAGCGTAGAATAGATGAAAGCTGGCAAGCAGATTTAGTTGAAATGATGCCATATTCTAAAGTTAATAAAGGTTTTAAACATATACTTACTGTTATAGATATCTTTTCTAAGTATGCATGGACTATACCTGTAAAAAGCAAAAGTGGAAAGATGTTTCAGCAGCAATGAAATCTATACTTGTAAGTGGACGGATTTCAAAATAAATTGCATACTGATAGAGGCGAAGAATTTTATAATTCTCAATTTTAAAGTTTAATGAAGTCATATAAAATCAAACTTTATTCAACCTTTAGTAACTTAAAAGCTTCAATTATTGAAAGATTTAACCGGACTCTGAAAAATATGATGTGGCCACAATTCAACTTGCAAGGAAATTACAAATGGATGCATATTTTATCATCACTTGTTTCACAATATAATAATAAGATGCATCGTACTATTGGAATGAAACCAAAGGATGTCAGCAGAGAGGATGAGTCTGAACTATTGAAGCGCATCTCCAAGCAAAGGGAAATTAAACCTAAGAAGACAAAATTCAAAGTCGGTGATCGAGTTCGAGTAAGCAAGTACAAAAATGTTTTCAATAAAGGATACACACCCAACTGGACAACTGAAATATTTACTATTACTCAAGTGAAACCAACAAGTCCAGTAACATTCAAGCTGAAGGATTATCAGGATCAACCCATCGAAGGCGGCTTCTATGAAGAAGAGATGTCCAAAGTGAAATATCCAGATGTTTACCTGATAGAGAAAGTTCTTAAGCAAAATAGTGATAAAGTCTACGTAAAGTGTCTTGGATTTGATAACTCACACAACAGTTCGATAAACAAATCTGAATTGTAATTGTATAGTACAAGTAAAAGTTAACATTAAGAAAAGTTAAAGGTAACTTTTAGAAAAGTTAAAGGTAACTTTTAGGAAAGTTAAAGGTAACTTTTAGAAAAGTTAAAAGTAACTTTTTTGAAAGTTAAAAGTAACTTTGTTGAAAGTTAAAGGTAACTTTTAGAAAAGTTAAAAGTAACTTTTAGAAAAGTTAAAAGTAACTTTTAGAAAAGTTAAAAGTAACTTTTAGAAAAGTTAAAAGTAACTTTTTTGAAAGTTAAAAGCATCTTTTTTGAAAGTTAAAAGTAACTTTTTTGAAAGTTAAAAGTAACTTTTTTGGAAGTTAAAAGTAACTTTGTTGAAAGTTAAAAGTATCTTTGTTGAAAGTTAAAAGTAACTTTCGAAAAAGATAATCTTATAATAAAATAATGTTAAGGTGCTATATTGAAATGATGTTAAAGTAACGTTAACAAAACTTTGAGGTTATGTAAAACTAATTCTTAAAATGTAATAAAATGTAAATATATTAAAGTTTTCTTGAATAAACAATTTATAAAATAAATATTTATGTTCTATCTCTTATTAACCTTATCTCTTCGTTTCAAATAATAATTTTTAAGTAAAATAGAGTTGCAAAGCATGCATATAAAGGTTTTATTAAATGAAGTAGACTAAAATTAATATAGATATATTTTTCATTTATTGTCCTCTCTCTCTCTCCCTCTCATTTCTTTGAGTATTTACAAATATAAGTAATAATAAAATGTATAATAACAAATATAATTTACAATAAATTTACAATCAGTTTCTTAAACTAGTGTCATTTTTACATCATTAGAATCTAAATTGTTTATTTTACAATGACCCCAAGCGAGGGTGTTGGTGCTATTTTTTAATAAATATCTTTCGTCATCATATGGACTTAATGCTATTTTTGTCTGTTTTAACGTTTGAACATTGTGAAGTTTAGATCGGATTGTGTATTGAGTTCTAGTTTGAATTTTGACATTTTTTAAACAGTATACATAGTCATCGAATGTTATTGTTTTCTTCACAACTACCTCCTTAACACCTTTAGCCTTTTTTATAAAATCCTGATCCTCTACTCGAATACTATACATTTTACTCCGCAAGGCAACAAATTCTGTAATAATTCTCCCATTACACTCATCTTCCATGAGACCTAAAACTTTTTTATTGACTTGTGGCATTCCATGTATATTATCAGCAGGATAATCAGAAGTGTCAAATTTGCAAATATCTGCTTTCATGTCAGAATAGATATTTTCACATTTGACATGATAAACAAGACTATCGGTATCAGTGTAAAGCAATTTACAGTTATCATTATACTTTTTTCTCATGTAATCGTAATGAAAATCATACATAAGTGTTTTGGAAATGTCTAAAACGCTAAGACCAATATAGATTGGTTTATTCATAAGCACTTCCGTTTTTCTAAGCTCCACAGCAACTAAATTTTCGCTAAAGACAGATCGCGAGTGGAAGTTAGGTTTAGATATAAGAGCTTCAGCTCTATACCTACCTTCCCACTTAGTTACAAGTTAAACATCTACACGTTTCCGTACGTTTTCCATTGTCTTACCGTATACAGCATTATTCATAAGTTTAAATAGATTTTGTTCAAACTTATTTGAAGCATTCGTTCGCATCATAGTATTAAAATCCACATAATTTTTCAACCAAGCAGATTGTTTGAATTGTAAAATTCTGTGAATATGTGTAAGTTTAATACCATGTGCCAAAGCTTGCTTAAGTGCACGGTATGGATAACGTATTTTTGTTTCGATAGAAGGGTACTTAGTAACTTTTTCTCTTTTGATCCTGGTGGTTTTAAGTGTTCAGAACAAAATGGCAAATCACTGTGATTGTTGTGTAATTCATCGGGATAGACTGAATCAACTTCTAAAATATAACCAATAGGAGCATCATCGTCAACGTTAAAATTAAAATTATTATTTACATTTGGCACCCACTTAAATCTACCGTAGGGAAGTGCTTGTATCATAACCCAACCATACAGGTTGTTCGAGTCCATGTACATAATGTAAGTTGACTCTTCTTCTTCGTTATATTTTTCCATATACTGATTATTAACTCTAGCATATCTATTGGAACACTGGCTTACTCCACCTCTAATGCCACGTTCAATAAACATAACCATATCTATATCAGTTAGAAGTTCCATTTTTACAGTACTATACTTTAACATAGCATCCCAGCTCAAACCAGGTGTTGTATAATAATGAGCTAGCTAAACCATACGCAATAATACACTGGTTTCTAAAATTTACAAAAATATCTGCGAGTAGTAAAATGTCAGTTTTCATGTACAAATATACATAATCACAGAGATTTTTGCAATTAAATGTATTCCAGACTTTTTTGTGCATGTATATAATCATAATTACTCATATGCGAATCGTTTAATGTACTATAAAATTTTTCTATTGGAGGTAGTTGAGCCTCATTAAGTTTTGCTCTGCAGTCTAAATACTTATATGGAAAAATTCCGTTTCGGGTTAACAGTTCTATATTATTTTTGGAGTAGGTAGAAAATTCGGAATTTATTATATTATGTTCAGGAAGATAAGATGTCAATTTATCCAAAGACGATGCCATAAATTTGAATGAATCAATGAATCGAAAATGTACGATACTCCCTTGAACATGTTTAGTGAAGCTTATATATCTTTCTTTGTTAACGGGGAGGAGGTCAACTTTACCCTTAAATTCAGTGACAATGGATTTTATAATGAAATGTGCATCATATCCATTTAAATTGTGGAAATCTACAGGAATAGTTCTTAAATCCTGGTAGTTGATATTACAATCCTGATGCGCTACCCCCCTGTACTCCCCAGTTATATGACAACGATCTTTAACTTTTACAGCCCCATACGCGATAGATTTTTTACAAATGTGACAAATGTTAGTGCTTCGAAAAGCAGCTTGTTGACTTGCATTTAGTTTCTCCATCGGAATGGTGACCATAAATACAGTCTTAATATACTCTGCCATCTGTTTTATCTCTTTAGCAAACCATTTTGCAGGATCTTTTTCATCCTTCTGTACAATCGCCTAAACTTGAAGATTCAGTTTCAGGAAGCAATAAGCTCTCGCAGTCTGGATATTATTGAAATTTTTGAATTGAATTACATTATTATTAGGCTGTGGTAAAATTACTTTAGTTTTAATCAATTTGTTACAATCTTCGGTGTGTTCAACAAGTTTTTCTTTACTATGAAAGTAATGCAAACAGCGATCGCAAATATGGGGCCATCCATAAATTACGTAACACGTTTTTCTAAAATTTCAGACCCCCCCTCCCCCTATGTAACAAGTCGTAACAAAATCACTTACCCCCCCCCCCCCCCCTATAGGTGTGTGTTACGTAATATTAAAAATATTTTCAATGAATGGTCTATAAAACAATATTTGCCTAGTTTTACTATTAGAAGTACCGATTTGGCGTAATGATAACAAAGTAAGAATAGAAATGTTTACTTTAAATATTAATTTTTTTATAAGGAAATAACAAAAAGTATATATTATATTTATTAGGGTGGACCAAAAAATAAAAAAATCAGATTTTCATAAACCTTACCCCCAATTTTGTTCTTTCGCGAAAAATACGAAATACGTTTTTTTTATTTTTTTTTTATTTAATATTAACACGGGCCGCAAAGCCCTTGAAAATTAACATTAAATTCCCATAACAAAAATTCACTTTTTCGTAAATATGGTATAAAATCGTGAAAAATTGACTTCTTCTTTTTGTAAACGATATTTTTCTTCATGAATATCCAAACAATGAAAATCTATCATATATTTGTTAAATAAATTATATTAACTATTTTTGATGCGTCAGTAAAAACCCCTATAAATGCAAAAAAAAAACCTAGAATTTTTTTAAAAAATATTTATTATTATTTTTAAGGGTTTTTTCTTCAATAATTGATATTATTATCAAAATATATATATTATTGTTGATGTTTTAATATGTTGCATAATTTATTTAAACAAATTATTGTTGTTACTTATTAGCTTTTGCTCAAATGTGACAATTTTTTTTTGTTATTAATGTTGATAAATAACAACAATAATTTATTTCAATAATTGATAGATTAATAATTTTAGTAATTTTATTAATATGTGGTTGTCATAAGAAACAAAAGTTATAAATGTTTACAAACATTTTTACGTATTTTTAATTTGTTTAAACATTTTATTATTGTTAATTTATAACTATTATCAAAAAAAAAAAAACTAGCGAGTTGTGTTATTTTTTAATTTATTGCTAAATTTTTATATTTAAAACCATAAAATAATCATCAAAATTACCCAGAACTCCCATTTGTAATTGTTTAAACAAATTATTGTTATTAATTATAATTTCTTAACAAATACACCTAGAAAGTTATACATTTTCTTTAATTTTACAAATTAATAGGCTGTGGTTAGAAAAATAAAAAAATATTGATTTTAAATTATTGTTTAATAATTATTGTTATTTTTTAACTTTTTTTTAGAATTTATCTACAACTATGAAGTGTTTTTCTAATTTTATTAATTCTAAGCAACGTTAAAAAAAATAAAAATTATGCGTTTAAACAATTATTAAATAATAATTCATAGTCAATATTTTTTATTTTTTGCGACTTTCTGAGTGTATGTGTAAAGAATTAATAACTAATAACAATAATTTGTTTAAACAATTACAAGTGAGAGTTGTAGTTAATTTTGCTGAATATCTTATGGTTTTAAATATAAAAAAATTAATAAGTTGAAACTACAACTCGATAGGTTTAATTAGATAATAGTTATAAATTAACAATAATAAATTGTTTGAACAAATCAACAATGCGTAAAAATATCTTGAAACATTTATAACTTGTCGGTATGTAACAATTTTGTTGAAAAATCTTAAACAAACTATTAATTAGAATTTAAAAAAAAATGTCATTTTTTCTTTAAGAGGGTTAATATGAACAAATTATTAAGTTAATTATTGAATATTTTTTCTGAAGGACTTTTCAAGAAGTTATTTGGTGAATTGCTGTTTTGAGTGGTTTTTGATGATTTTATAGCGAATTTTAGGAAAAAGTACGTTTTCCCAATGTAAAATCAATGGGAAATTTCGAAGGCTTTGAGCTACCCCTAAATATTGTTCGATTTAAAAAAAGAAAAAAAAAATTTACAATAATTTAACTTAGAAAATTTAGTAATTATTTTAATTATCATTTTCTTTGTCTTTTACTATTACAAAATGAGCCAAAATTTAAAAAGAAATATATAATTCAAAGAAAATTCTATAAGTATATAATATTACGTAACAATGTCGAAGGACCCCTCCCTCCCCCACGTAACACTTAGTAACATTTTCTAAGACCCCCCCTCCCCCAAAACGTGTTATGTAATTTATGGATGGCCCCTATGCTTCTTGTGTTTATTTTTTGATAATTGACTGCTAACAAGTCGGGATAAATTTTTTATCCAAACGTAATGATAGTTGAATGAAAGAATTGTTTTATCACCAGAAGAATCTTCCTCAACATTCAAACTTTCATCTATGTAATGATTTTCAATGCGTAACAGATTCACATGAGAAGCTCTTTTGTTTGATGTAAGATGTAACGGTGTTACACTAAAATCATTTTCACACTTTCGAAGACCATATACATTGACTGAAATTTTATTTAATGTTTCGAATTTTGCAATATCATTTAGAGCTACAGGAAATCTTATCCCAGTAAAATCTAAATCATCTTTAAAGTTTTCGTACTTCGATAAACGATTTGAATTAAAAGAAGCTGGATGCATTGCTGATGGAATCGACCACTTAAAGCATTGATTATCATGCTCATTAAAAACATTGACGCAGTCATGCTTATTTTCAATAACTTTTGGCAGACAAATGTAAGAACTAGCGCGCATGGGGTTGAATTTATTAATATTAACATCAAGTCTATGAATGGAGTCAAGAGTCCAATTGGATTATTTTTCCTCAAAATTCCTCCATTTTTCTAAGTGTTAGCTGTTTTACATTAACATTATAAAATACATCTAACTGAGTTGAAGGTAAAATGGCACTCGCTTTAACTGCAAAGTTTTTTAAATCGAATTCTTCTGAACCGTCAGGTAGGGTTTTCTTAAATTTGGCGTACAATACCGTGTACGTTTTTACCGGACCAAGCGTGTTCAGACAAGTCTCGACATGATTTTTGAAGAGAACAAAGGCATCGTCTAAGAACTGATTCACATCTATATGCGTTAAATTTACTATTGTTCCCGACTGTAATTGACTATTAAAGGCTGTATCCGTGTCAACCCACTTAATTGTTTCATTTGAGTTATTGAGACCCGTGCCGCTCTTCTCTAATAAATTAAAATGACATTTCAAATAATGCACTCTGGTTAATAAATTTAAGATTTTTTGTTTCTGAGGAATTGAAAAGCTATATCTATTAAAGAATTTTTTTAAAATAGCGTATTGCTGTTTACATTTATGCTGCCATTCGAATGCACTAATAAGACGAGTGTCAGCCGGTTTGGACTTCACAGAGCATAACTTTAATTCAGCAGTGTTAATGAAATTGTCGGAACATTCACAAATTGCATCTACACTGTCAGCAGAGGCAAAACGTTTTTGTACACTGTTTCTGCACCGGGCTATTTCTATAACAGAAGAAGAGGAGGGGGGTGTTATTAACAAAAAATTGTTTTTTATTTGTAAATAAACAAAAAATTGTTTTTTATTTGTAAATAAACAAAAAATTTTTATTTTATTTGTAAATAAACAAAAAATTGTTATTTCATTCGTAAATAAACAAAAAATTGTTATTTTATTTGTAAATAAACAAAGTTTCGGATTTCTTACGGAGTTTATTATTCACAACTGTGAACCTCCTAAAGAAGTAGGCAGAAACTATGTCTGTGTATCTGTTACATTAAAAAACATTATTATAAACAACGAATTGTTATTTTACTGGTAAAATATACAAAATCTGTAAAGCTAGAAATACTAACGGAGCTACTCTTGGCAGAGAACCGGCAAAAGCGAAATAAGATATCATCTCTTGCGAACGCCTATACATTGGAGGCTCTCCCACTCTCACAAGTCCCCCACACTCGATGGCTCTGGGAAGCATGCGCGCAGCCTGCAGCAGTATGCCGCGCAGAGTTGCGTGGGCTGGGTCCTAGAGCCACCTACTCCCAACCACCCACTTGAGTCACCCACTCAGGCCCAAGCGTTAAAATCACTTTCCCTTGATTCCTCACGATTTTTGAAATTTGATAACATATATGCAAAAGTGGGTGGTGTTTTAAAAATTTAAGTCCCAATACATTAGTTTCGCATGTGAGCTGTGGGTGGTGGGTGGTGTTGAAAATTTAATAGAGATATTTAAAACATCTACTAGATGGGTGGTAAGCGGTGGGTGGTAGATGGAGTGGGTGGGGTAAGAGGGGGGATAGGGTAGATACAATGGAAACATATAGTGGTGGGTGGTAGGGCCCCTCGCCTCTCGCCTCTCGCCTCCCACATCCCAACCACCCCCTAACCCCACGCGGAGTTGTAGGTGGTGGGTGGTTGTGGGAAGAATGCAAATAAGGTGGGTCAGTGGTGGGTGGTAGGAAAGTTGTACAAAAGGGTTAAAAACAATACATAGCGTATGCAAATTAGGTGGGTGGGGGTAGGTGATATGTAAATTAGACAAATTGGGTGGTTGCATAGTAATGATATGCAAATTAATTCTTAGGTAAAAGTTAACAACAATACACAGTTTATGCAAATTAGATTAGTGGTATTAAGGATACTAGAAAAAAAGCGCGCGCTAAAGCGCACCCCAAATTTGATTATTTCTTAAGGGGGGAACACCAGTTGTTAAAAGTACATGTTAAAAACTGTAATTAAAAAAAATAAAAGTGTTTTTCAACCAAAACTTTTGAAGATGTGAGCCATTGAAACGACGCCTTCCAAAAAAGGTGTTTCGCTGTGATCAGGATTCTGCTAGTATGCTGCGTATAAAATGAAAAAATGAAATTGATTTACATTTATTATAAGATTATCCTGTTAGTGATCGAAGGATTTGAAGAAAAAAAATTATTCGACAAAATGGTGACCTATCAAAGTCAATAGTATGATTTTCGTTAAAATAAACGGTCTATTTTTAGCTATATAAAAAAAAGTTTTGCATAAAAACAAATCCTTCGATCACTTACTCGACTTAGATGTGTAAATTAAGCATACAAAATTTCAAGTAAATCGGTTTAATGGTTTTCGAGTAATCGTGATCACCGACTTTGAAAATGTCATTTTGAGAAAAACGCATTTAAAGTTTCAACGTAATATTTTGTTAAATACTTGAAATGACCTTTGCTTTTTATATTATTCTTTCTGTCCTCAAAATTATGAAGGAAGGTTACAAAAACTGTAAATCTAAGCGTAAAACAAACGACGAATAGCCATGGAGCACCTGGTGTAAGTGTTAGCTGGTCTAAAGCAACCTTAGCGCGTCGCCGCAAAGTGCTGTATAACACATTTATTTTTCACTGGATTAACTTACAAATTTACAAACACATTTTTAAATATGTATACTTTAAGAAAATGCAAAAAAAGAAAAAAACGATTTTTCTAAAATTACAACTGGTGTTCCCCTCTTAAAACAATGTTTCATTTATGTATAGTTATGTGAAATAAAAGAAATACATAATATAATAAGAAAATTAAATTAATGATAAGAAGACATTGCAATAATAATATAATAATATAAAAAATTATGATATACCTAATACAATTTAAAAACTTTACTTTAAAAAGTTTACCGATCAACAGTCTCTGCTCTTAATATTTTAGAACCTTCTTCCAATATAACCAATAAATCAATGTGAGGTAAACCGCGCTTTTAAACTTTAATAACATAAACATAGGACTTTACTTGTCCAAATAGTTTATCATCTACTATAGTTTCCATTAATTTTTTTACTTTGAAATGAAAGACTTTTGCAACCGTGTCGGGTTTATTAGAAGCTAACTGATTAAGTAATAAATTTTCATAAATTTCTTTCCATTTTGAACTACATTTCATTGTAATAAATAAATCTGGTCTACCATGAAAAGCTACATAATGGTCGTTGCATATTAATATTGTTTTAACATGTTACGAGCTGATCCTATAAATGTTAAAGGCAGTATCAACATCTGGCCCACATGTACATTATTTTCAATTTCTTGTTCATCTAAATGATCAATTAACCCTTTGTCATCTTTGACATAATTATGAACAGCAAACCATTGCTGAAACATTCTTCCACCATATAAAAATTGATTGAAGGTTAGATCTCTTACTCCTATTATATATTTTATATAAGCAGATCTGGACACAGTTTGATTTCTGGCTGGTTTGTCACTATCAGTACGAATCGTATCGAGACTATAACCCTTGCTTCCTAGAGGATAAAGTATAGGATATATCCAAGGTTTAACATTTGGATCAAAATGACTAACCAATTGCAATTGTTGAATCGATGTATTATAAGTCGTTACATAAAACTCTGGTATTAAACCTTTTTTTGTAAATCAACACAGAGGGTTAAATAAATTGAGGCGGAAATTTAAGGCACGTTAAAATCTCGTCTTTATTTCGGAAAAGTCACTCCACATAACTTCCCGTCTAATTAAAATATATACATTTATATCTTATAGTGCTATGAAATCATGCACGCGTCTACTTCTCTAATTTCCTTTTCGTAGCCTCGTCCTATCGCCCTATCCCTTCTACTCAATTTTAATTCCGTCGGTTGTCGTAAAAGTTCGGATTTATATAATTCGTATCTTCATTCAAAATATCGCCTGTTACCAGTTACAACATCCTCCCCCTTTTTTGTGCAAAAACAATACCGCTATAAAAGTAACAAGTCAATAATTTCTTTATAATTCTATTAGGCAATACTATATTAATTGTTCAGTTCCACGAGCTACGTTGAAATTGAATTAAATTTAAAAACTTTAAGTTTTTACAATAAATAAAATTTACAAAAATCGTTTCTTTACTATCTTTTACATTCAGTCACACACGCTACTATGTCATTTACAAATATATAATTCAAAAAATAAACAATGATAATTACAGTGCAATCATGATCCTGAAAACAAACTACATTAATTACATTCAGCTCTCAAAATGTGTTGGTTTCCTAACAATTCGGCCTGATCTTGTCACATACTCTTTTTCATAGTTATTATCTTCTACTATTTCATCATTTATACATTCATCCATTCTATTTACATTTTTCTTTTCGTCATGACTTTTACTCAATCTAGTTTTATCTTGTAACCCTTTTACAATTTCAGGTTCTTGCATCGAAATTTCTAGAGGGTAAATTTTTTGAATTGGTCTTTTGAAAATTCCCTTCTTTGATTTTAAAATAAAAACTCTGTTTTTTCCATCGCGACCCCCTATCGCATCCATGACAAGTGCAAGTGGCCAATCTATCCGTCTTACATTGTCGTCTCCAATCAGTACTACATCGCCGATTTTTACCTCGCGCATTTCCTTTTTTTCGTTTTTTAAGATTAATTGACTGAGGTATTCGGTACGAAATCTAACCCTTAGATCTTTGCAAATCTTTTGTCTATACTTTAATTTTTTATTCAATTTCGCATGGCACAACATGTCTAGATCTGGAACGCCAATTTCTTGGATTTCCTGTAAAAACATTGAGGGTGTCAGGGGTTTGAGGTCATCCGGGTCTTCCGAGATATAAGTTAACGGACGCGAGTTCATTATCGCTTCAGCGTCACACAATGTGGTCATCATGATCTCGTAATTTAAACTCGCTCTACCCAAAACTTTTCGTAATATGGTTTTTAATACTCCGACTAACCTCTCCCACCATCCTCCCCACCAAGGTGCTGAAGGAGGGTTAAAAACCCATTCAATTTCCAGTGCCGAACTTCTTTTCGCTACTTTTTCCCAATCTAGTGTTTTTAGTGCATTGGACATGCCCCTAAAATTCGTCCCATTATCACTATGCATAATCCTGGGGCGTCCACGTCGCGCAACAAATCGTCGAAAACATTCCAAGAATCCGCTTGTGGACAAAGCTGACACTAATTCTAAATGTACGGCCCTGTAGATCGCACACGTAAAAATCGCTATCCACGCTTTCGTTCCACCCTGCAAGTAAAGTGGCCCTGCAAAATCTACGCCTGTTATTTCGAAGACAGCAGCGTCGCGTACTCTATTCACCGGCAATGGAGGAGTTTCGCATTGCATGTTCTTTGACATTTGTTTTTGACAAACAACGCACTTTGCTATAACGGATTTGATTGTCCTTCGTGCCGAAATTACCCAGAATTTCTCACGCAGGTTACTCATGATAACAAGAGCACCTGCATGTCCATATCTTTCGTGAATTTCGCGTATTATCAAAAAAACGACTTTATGATCGTTATCTAACAATATCGGACACAAAAAACTAAAGTTATCCTCACGATAGAAAACTTTAGTTTTTAACCGAATCAATCCGTTTTCATCTGAAATGGTTTTAAAAGATGTCAATTTTTCTTTTGCCTTTGAGTTAAACATCGCGCTTTGAATGTTTTTTAACAATTTCGTTTCTGCCGACTTCAATTCCTCCAACGTTAAATGGTTTCCCGATCGAGTCAAAACTGTTGTCTGGACATTGTTTACTTTTTTCCTCGCATTAATTTTTTCTTTACAATTTTCCACAAATCTGAATATTAAAGCAATAACACGAACGAGTTTACTATACGACGCGAAATTTTTTACAAAATCTATCTCCTCTTTTTCTACATTTATCATTTGAATTACCGATATTTTTTTAACTTCTCTTTTTATTTCTTCTTCGTCAGTTTTGAAATTAGATACCGGCCAAACAGATTTTTTCTCGTACAACCATTTTGGTCCCAACCACCACTCGGACTCGACTAACTGCGAGGGTGTACACCCCCGTGACGGAAGGTCAGCGGGGTTATATTCTCCGGGTACATGTAGCCAATCATTGACTTCTGAAAGATTTCTAATCTCCTTCACCCGGTTATGCACAAATGTCCCCCACTGGATATCACGTCTTATCCAAGCTAACGCTGTTGACGAATCGGACCAATAAGTAATTTGCTCAACTTCTCGCGTTAATGATTCCACCGTTTCGTTGGCCAATCTTACGCCAATCGTGGCTGCTAATAATTCCAGACGTGGGATTGTCGCCCCTTTGGGCGCTATCCTAGACCTAGCACTCAACAATTGGACCCTTACGTTCCCCTCCATCTCTATTCTCGCAAAAACCACCGCGGCATATGCCAGCGCACTCGCATCACAAAATACGTGTATAGTTATATTACCCGGACCAATAAATCGTGTTATTTCTATTTTATTTAAGACTTTTATTTCTTCAAGCCACAATTTAAATACTTCGCTGCGCTTATCTTTAATTTCTGTTTCCCAACCAATTTTCTCTGTCCATAATTCTTGCAACAATAATTTTGGCAATAAAGTTGCTGGACATAAAAAACCTATGGGATCGTAAACGCGATGTGAAGCGGACAAAATAAACCTTTTCGTGATTTCGGCTTGTTTCTCGATTTCTAAAACAGCAGGATTGATTAAAATGACATCCTTCTTTTTATTCCACCGAATTCCTAAAACCGACGACGTCACACCATCCCCGCAACACCCCGAGTATTCCCAGCCCCGAAGATCAAAATTTCCAGTAGCCATTACGCTCCTGGCTTCTCTTTCGAATATAAGTCTCTCCTCTTCCGATCCGACGCTGGTCACGCAATTGTCAACATAGAAAGCGCCCCTTAGCTTTTCCACAGATTTACTCGACCACTCGACATCTTCGTTTAACCTTGTTTTTTCTAATGCCGTCTCCAAAATTATATCTATAACCGCTGCTAATAAAAACGGGCTACATGCTAAACCAAAAACTACTCTACGGTGACGGAAAATTGTTAATTTTCCTTCCCTTATCCACAAAAAACGAAGATAATCTCGGTCAGATTCCTTAAAACTTATCTGTAAAAAAGCTTTTTTTATATCGGAGATTACACCTATTTCATATTCACGAAATCTATTCAGAACCGAAGGTATAAGCTCTATTAAATTCGGGCCCTTTTCCAGACACTGGTTCAACGAAGGAAAACCCCCCCTGTGTGCCGACGCGTCAAAGACGGGCCTAATTCTCGTGGTACCCTCCGACTTAATCACGGGACGATGCGGGAGATAATGACCACATTTTGTGTTTTCTATTTGCAAAACTTCCTCAATTATACCTTCTGACAACCATTCTTCAAAAATATTATTATAAGCTTCAAAAAGATTTTTTTCGTTTAATTTTTCAATTATTTTTATTAATCGACCATGCGAAATTTCATAATTATTATGAACCTCAGTATAATTTTCTTTAAATGGCAGTTGGACCTCGTACCGCCCCTCTGCTGTCAATCGCGCTGTGTCTCTCAACGTATTTTGAATTTTCTTATCGCGCGCGTTTTTGTCTAACTTCTCTATCGGGTCTGTTATACCAATTCTGTCTAATCGCCATAAATCTGACACATTAGCCTCCTGCACATACATGGACACAACTAAAATAGCTGCATCATTTTGCATTGCTTCTCTGGGCAATTTTCCCATAACTGTCCATCCCAAATATGTTTCAAACGCAACTATTCCGTTTTCTAAATCAATTTTTTTTCCTGTAAGTAGTTTTCCGGCCACATCGGCACCGATAAGAATGTCAATAGAATTTTGTCCGTTCTGAACGTCTGTTAAACATATATCTTTATTCTGTAAACATTTAATTAATTCAACATTTTCTACTCCCGGTACAGTATCACAAATTATATCCTTATTCAGAACAGAAAAATTACATGCGTATGAATTATTTAAGTTTTTTACGTGTATCAAAAAAATATCATGAATCTCATGCTGAGTTTTTATCCCGCCAAATAACGAATAGACAATTTTCTGTTTACCCAGAGAAGCAAAACCCAAATCCTTCACAACATCTGTTCGAATATACGATCGGTGTGAGGCCGAATCAATTAGAGCTCTTACAACCTTTTCCTTAGTACCCGAATACAATGTAACTTGCAAAGTTTGTAAACAGACCGACGGTAACGAGCTAAACGTAGCTAAATTATGCTCATTAATAACTTTATCATTAGACTTTAATTCATTTGAATTTTGAGAAACAAAATTTGGACACATTAACATAACGTGACGTTTAGAACACCAATCACAAACGATTCTAATTTTACAAAACTTCGCCATGTGACCTTTTTTTAAACAGTAAAAACACCAATTTTCTTTTTTAACAACATTTTTTCTTTCTTCTAAATTTAATTTTCGCGCTGCTACGCAATCGCGACTATCATGCGAAGCTTTACAAAAAATGCAGTTCAACGGTCTTTCGTTACTTTTAGAAGCGAGAAGGGTATTAGCTGTAGGAATATCTCTATTGCTTTCTACTTTACCTTTCTGCTTTCTTACTCGCTCTTGTTGATCCAACGAATTCCCAAAACCAGCTAGCGCCATTTCAATCCTCTCCTCGTTCTCCACCTCTCGTTGTAAAAATTCCAAAAGCTGCTGAAGACGATCCTTCTCCTGCTCTTGCTCTCCGTTATCGCTTGCACTCTTTTCACGTACCCCACTGCGTTGCCACACTCGAAGAACATCTTTCGGTAGGGACGATTCCACCAAGGGGTACAACATTGCCACACACTTGTCCGTTGTTACCCCCAAAGTCTCAAGTGCACGTATATACGATTCTAATTTATCGTATATAGTCGAAAGCACGGGCTTCTTATCACTTTTCACAGCATTTTGCATTACTAATCCCAACAATTCTCGTACATAGTATTCCACTATTATATCTTCCCGGCCAAAACGATTTTTTAAACATTTGATTGCCTTATCGTAGTTTTCGGTAGTAGATGGAAAACTACCAACTAAATCGCCTGCTCGTGTCCCAGGAACAACAGCTTGAAGAAGATATTGGAACTTGTCCTCCTTACTAATTGATTGGTCACTGTGAATTTTCTTGAATTGGCTCCAAAACGGCAGCCATTCTTTGATATGCCCGTTAAACTTTGTCAACTCTATTTTCGGCAGCTTCAAAATCTTCTGCGCAGCTACTGATGTTGAAACCAATTGCAATTGCTGAGTCTGAGAAACTGGAACGGTCATCTCTGTATACTTCTGTTTAGCCACCAAAAACAGCTTCTTATATTCATCGTTTGCCTCAATCTCCTTTAGAATTTCCGCCTCTCCTGCGTTCGACGAAAAAAGTTCCTCATTGCATGCCTCATGTATAACTTCTAATTCCGCCATCTTACTCTCTAATAATTGAAAAGCGAGTACTTTTTCTTCCCTAGGACTTTCCCCTTGCCATTGCGTCCAAAAAGAGTTACTTGCTTTCGTGAGAAGAGTTCGTTGGACTTTTCTTTGCTTTTTCAATGCTTCCATTTTGAGAAACGACTAACGAAATATTTCCAAAACACGTGGCACACCTATTTTCTCGAACACTTTTCACAAATACTACCCACTGTCGAATAGTCCTGTCACGGTCGCCAGATTTTGTAAATCAACACAGAGGGTTAAATAAATTGAGGCGGAAATTTAAGGCACGTTAAAATCTCGTCTTTATTTCGGAAAAGTCACTCCACATAACTTCCCGTCTAATTAAAATATATACATTTATATCTTATAGTGCTATGAAATCATGCACGCGTCTACTTCTCTAATTTCCTTTTCGTAGCCTCGTCCTATCGCCCTATCCCTTCTACTCAATTTTAATTCCGTCGGTTGTCGTAAAAGTTCGGATTTATATAATTCGTATCTTCATTCAAAATATCGCCTGTTACCAGTTACAACACCTTTAGCATTCATATTAAAAATAACAGCAACTTCATAACACCTTTAGAATTTGTAAATTAAATTATTTTTTTTTGCTCACGCAGTTTCTATCTCAATGATCTCAGACATCATTAAAAAAGACTTTGTATATGCGTTACAATCTCTCAATCATTTGGCAATACTAAATAATATATCCACATTTAAGTTGTCATGTTTGTTTAATCTATAGCAAATTGCTTCTTCTGGATCTATCAGGAATAATTGACCAAAAGATGGATCATTATCATTTTCAGGAAATAGGAAATTGTTGATTTGATAATAAATTCGACCTTGAATTATTTATCAAAATGGTCCCCTCCTTTTATTATTGAAATTAACTACATTGGCATTTTAAGATGCAAAAGTAAATGAATCATTGTAAACTCTTATATTATTCCTAAAATGGCCATCTAATAATTTTATTTAATTCATGACGGTATTTTCTGAAGGCAACGATACACCACCATGACTGCAACAATAATTATAAGTTAATTTCTTTTCAACTTTTTCTTTCTCAAAATGTTTAGCCTTACATCGTTTGCAAAAAAAACGACATTTTACCAAGAAAATGTTCGTTATAAGTTGGAACATGTATGCTATTAATATTTTTTTTCTGCATAAGCAAAATCGCGAATATCAATTTTGTTTTCATTCGCATAAATGACTTCATTTTTTTAACTGTATGTTCCAAAACATCTATTTTTTCCTCATCGATTAGGTTTATTTTTAATTTTAATCTTTTACGTTATTATTTTTGTTATTTTGCGTGACTTTTTTTCATTTTCTTTTTACAACTCCTTACATCTTTCTCCTGCATATCTTTTGAATGTAGTATTTCATTATCTTCATTCTTATCATGGCACATCTTCTGTTTCAATTTCAATCTTCGACGATAGCTTTTTTTTATATTCTGCTCTACTTTTTTTTAATTTTCTGATTAGAGGTGTTAACAATTTTTGTCTGGGTTACTATTCTTTGTAATTTCTCATTCTTATCATCTCCTTCTACTTCTTTAAAATACTTTAACTGACTTTATTCTGCACGACTTTTTTTACTTGTCTCATTACTATCGCTAGAAAATATTAATTTGTCAGAATTATTTTCTCTCTTTTCTTTTTTAACAGCACTTCCTATGTGGTTTTTTTTTTAAATTTAAATCTGTTTCACTACTTAAAACATACATCTTCCATAACTGATATTTCTGTTTCCTTGTTATCAATTTTTTTCGTTTTTATTTCATCATTTTACTATATTCTTTCTGATATTCTGCTCTAGTTTTACTACTTTTCTCATTAGAATTGCTAAAAAATATCTTCTTAATACTATTGTTTCTAATATTTTATAATTATTACCTTCTTGTACTACTTCAATAGAATTTGACGCACTTTCCACATGTTTTTTCTTACAAACATTTATATTCTATCACTATTTACACTTTCCAAATTTGTTATTTGTCTCTCTTTTCCATATCTCCTTTTAACTAATGTCTTTTACAATACATTTTTCATTTTTGGTACTGCTTTTTTTAGTTTCTTAGTCAGGAATATCAACAACTTTTTTCTGTTCTATTTTTGTATGTAAAGATCCATCATAGTAAATGCAAATCCAGTGACCCAAAAGTCGATTTCCACTAAACCATATTTGAGTATGTGATTTATTCTTATTAATTGCTTAAATTTCATCTAACATTTCTAAATATCCTGTAATTTGTTTTTGGAAACTACCTCCTGAATAAAGTTCCAATAATTCCTGAAACTTATACATGTGATTGTCATTTGGCATTTCCCAATTACGAATATCCTAATCTTTATCATTTAAATTGAAATATCTCTTCTTTAACTCAGAACTCATTTTTCAAAAACAACTTTAAAAAAAAATTAAAAAAAAATATATCTTATTTTTTATTTCTCACGATCTAACTCCATAATTTAGCCTACATATCACCAAAGTATCTTTATATTACAAGTCTTAATGTTTTTTTGTTTCTGTATCTCATATGTTTATCTCATATCTATTTATCTCATCTCATTATCCCATCTCTTTACCTGATCTCTCTTATTGTTTCACATGTTTATCTCATCACATTGACTCATGATATTATCTTATATGTTTACCTCCTTTCTCTCATTATTTTATCTGTTTATTTCATATCATTGTCTCATGTAATTGTCTCATGTTATTGTCTTATGTTATTGTCTTATATCTTTATCACACCTCTTTTATATAATTATATTATTAACACTTATTTTACACTGTAACGACTCTTTAAAAACATTATAATCATTTTATTATTTATTAAACATTTACAATTAATTTATTTATTAAACAGTTATCAATCACTTGTTTAATGAATCCACAATGCCATTTTATGGACACTTTTAGCATTTCATAACACTAAATTTATTTAAAATAAAAAATTTAAACACTTTCTAAATATTGTTACTTTAGTCAGCACATTTTGCACACTTTCATTTTAATCACTGTCACTTTTCACATTTAATTTTTAATGTATATTTACTATTAGAGTCACTTTATTATTTATTAATTATCACTTACAGTTCATTTCTTTAATAAACACTATTTGTTTACCGTATTAAGAACTATTCAACACAAACTCTTAATAAAAAATAAGCATATTAATACTATACACTTTTACATTTAACACATTTCTATTATAAACACTTAATAAAAAATACACAATAATTAGCATTATTTGCTTCCACATTATACACACTCAAGTTCTATTCATTAATAACTTTCACTACCATGCACTTCTATACCACGCACTAATGTATTTATCTCTCTTTTAGTTAAAGCTCGAAAATTGTTTCTCTTTTCCAAAACCAATTATAACACTCATTATGCAAGGGTTGACTCGAAAACCAATGGGCTTATTGAGTTTATTGTTCTCACTTAGAAAGAAAATTTTAAATTTGAAGAATATTTGAGTAATGAGGTAAAATTTCAAAATATAATTTAATTTCTCTCTTTTCAATAATATTCGAAAATTTTATCTCTTTTCTTAAGGTGTTCAAATAAAGTTGTGTTTTTAGCGGGTCGGAAAATTTCGCCACCACCGCATAACCTTGTAGTACGGGCTACAAGATACCTGAGAGCAGGTTTTCACATCCCATGCAAAAAAATCTATATATTTATATATATGTAAATTATAAAAAATTTGTTGATCTTTTAAAAACGCACAAGTTAACATATTTTTAACCATTTACTACCTAAAGTTAAGAATTATTATAACTATTATTATTATTATTATTGCATTATTACTTTTATTACTATTATTATTATTATTATTATTATTTTGTTTTAGGTATGCAACGAGTTATTTGCTACAAAAGCAAAGTGGCGTTGGTTTTGATGTGCTATATGCAGCCGGTAGAAGAGGACGTTCTGGTGAAGATTGTAGAACATTATTTGTAGACTGTAATGCTGTTTAATTTTTTTTACTAAGAATTATAATTTATTTTAGTTTTATATAGGTAAATAATTAAAGAAAATTTTATTATCTTTCTATAAAATAAATCAAAATTTTTATATTCGTATTGTAAAAATCATAGAAGAAACTTTTTATAACGATTGACATCATCGATTGGAGACAGTGCGACTCAACATAAGTCATCACATTTTTCTTCATATTTCTAGTTCTTCACATTTACTAGGTACATTTTAATATTTAATAATTTATGTTATTTAAAAAGAACATTTTTCAATTTAAATTATTTTATTGTATAATTTAAAGAACAATTAATTTTTTAGACCTATTTGTTGTAAAAGTAAATTATTACCGTCAAGCGGGGCTATTTTGTACACCCGAGGTTTTTAATGAATAAAATCTTTATATTGAATTGTTTAAAATTGCTACTTGGTGTAAATATTTACGCATATCCATACGACAAAGAGTACTAAATGCAATTGAGGCAGTTGGTGCAGAAACCGCACAAGTCCATTTTTTTCGAAAATCACTTTTTTATGAAAAATTTATCTTTAGGTGAAGCTCTACGATCTAGTAAAATATTACATAAGTTACAAAACTCTAAACCCTTTAAAAAATAACAATCAAATTTTTGTTTCGTGCAGAAACAACACAAGTCCATGATTCCAAGTTGCGCACAAAGATGCGCAATGGATAAAATATTATTTACTTATGATATTTTTGACATGTTTTAGACGTTGTTAAATAATTTGTATTAAACAGTTTATATTATAAATAAAATGCATTTAAAACGAGGCAGAACAATGCCTTACAACCTCAAAAAAGTTACATTCATAATTACATGTTTTTCATTTTAAGTTTCAAACTTTTTCTTCTTAAATAACTCAAGAAGTGTAGTAGAAGTTATATTGAGTAAACAATTTTTTAAAAAATACCTTTGTTTTTAAATCTATATTTTTGTGCAATTTCAGTGTTTTACATTCAAATTAGTAAAACAATTTATACAACAAAATATTTTGAGCTATGTTTTTCTTTATTGTACCCCTGAAAGGGTCTATTTTGTGCACGATTTTGAGCTTCTATAACTCAGACAAGAATGTTTTTATTGTCCGCTAACTTATAGGACATCTTTAGAAGGATGTTCACAACATAACTGAAAAGATACATTTTTCATTTTTTTAAATTCTTAATTTTAATAAAGCATAGAGTGGAAAATGAGTAGTTTGAACAAAAATGCCCCACTAGACGGCATGGAAAAATTGCTATTAATAAAAACCCCACATTTTATTATAAAATTAGAGACAGAAATATTTTCCTCAAGATTAGATACTTGGGACAATAAATATTTACGAATTAATTTATTAAACGAAAAGCCTAATTGTAAATATTTATTTAAGCATAAAGAAGACAATAGAACTATGCGATTTCAAGATACTGTATTATTATAATAGTTACTACAATAATACCCAAATTTTATTTCCTTCCACTTTTATTCTTTGCCTTATAAGCACAGAAAATACCTGGTTTTACTTTCACTAATTTTTGTTGCTTCTAATTTATAGTTTTAATTCAAAATGAAATTCACATTTCTCATAATGAGAAACAGAATACTTTCGACAAGAGTTTTTCTTTGTTTTTATTTTAAAATTGTAAAAAATGCTCTACATAAAGTTTGTTCAGTTTTTCATAAATTTTTGCTTTCTCATGGAGGAAGCTTTGTGATCGTTAAGATTTTTGATTTTCCAAAAATTGTCTAAATCGACTCATTTCCATCTAAAAAGCGTAAAATTTCATTTCTAAGGGAATATCCAGATGTATGTGTGTGTGTGTGTGTGTATTAGGATGGCTCAAATAAGAAGTTAGTGTCCGTTTGGGCTCGCCGGAAAGTGAGCGTGGCTATGACGTCACTGGCGCCAGAGTGAGAGATAAGGGTGGGAAAAAGTAGTGGGGCAGAGAGAGAAAGAAGACGTGAAGGGGAGTGGAGTTAGTTAGGAAAGAGTAAAAAAGGGGCGTGTCAGAATTATGATCCGCCAATACGAGAAGAGTGGGATGTGTTGGGTATTAAGGACGGTAAGAGTGGGGGTGTTGGAAGGAGTAGAGGGCCTGTCAGTCTTTTCGGCCCTCTAATAGGAGAAGAGTGGGGATTGTAAGGATTTTTGAGCCCTTGGGAGTGGGGGTGATTAAGGGTGTTGTGAGTGTGTCTGTCTTTATGGGCCCCCAATAGAAGAAGAGTGGGGCTTATGAGGATTTTGGGGTCTGGAGGGTGTGTTTGTTTTTCGGGACTAACAAAAGGAAGAGAGAGAGAGGATGTTGGTATACAACAGGGTGAATGAGAGCAAGAAGTGAGTTATGCCGTCTAGTCTAGAGAAGTCTGCGTGAAGGAAAATGGTTTGCTGCAGCTCAAGACAAGAAAACATGTTTTCAAAGGAAAGAATGAGGGTGGTAAAGAGGAAAGAAGAAGGAGCCTTAAAACTAGATAAAGACTAGATTTTAAACCTATTTTAAAAGCTCGTTTTCTGCGTATTCTGCTATTCTAAATTCAAGCTGATTTTATTAAGACAATTTACTTTTGAATTATTATATTTAAGATATTTATGATTTTTCTTTAATTTGGTGATTATAATCTAAATTTTCTGTTTTAAAAATTTTAAATTTAGTTTCGAATAATTGGATCTAAAAGGAAGGTACTGAAATGATAAATGCAGAGTTTTAAGAAAGACAAATATATTTTAAGTTTTTAATAATACACTATAATAACAAATTTTCAGATATCCACACACTCACAGAAGGAGAAAGGTAAACTTAAATGAGGAGGAGGTTATTTTATAAAAATTTATTTCTAGAGCCTATCCAATCCTATATAAGAAATGAGAACTGAAGGTAGGCGTTAAAAGTTAACGGAAACGCGGTAAAAGTTAACAAAACAGGGTATTTTTATACCTGGTTCCTTGGTTAAAGAGAGAATGTATTTGTTAAAAGTTTACGGAAAAGTAAACTCTCAGCTCATTAAACAAATTACCTTGAATTTTAAATTTTATTTCTTAATACAAACAATAGACTACCTGCAGGGTGTCATTATCGTTCTTTCACACCCTTGTATAATGAGGGTTAATGGCTTTAGGAATAGAGAAAAATTTTTCGAGTTTCAATAAAAAGAGAGAAATTAAATTAAATTCTGAAATTTTACCTCATTATTCAAATATTCTTCAAATTAAATTTTTTCTTTCTAAATACGAACAAAAGACTAAATAAGCCCATCGTTTTTGGAGCCAACCCATGCATAATGAGTGTTATAATTGATTTTGTAAAAAAGAAAAAATTTTCGAGCATCAACGAAAAGAAAGATAAATACATTAGTGC
The DNA here is from genome assembly GCA_037103525.1 of Ganaspis brasiliensis. NCBI lineage: Eukaryota > Metazoa > Arthropoda > Insecta > Hymenoptera > Figitidae > Ganaspis > Ganaspis brasiliensis. The sequence continues at coordinate 1,110,683 of JAZKLR010000061.1, read as the reverse complement.
GTGGTATGAAAGTGCATGGTAGTGAAAGTTATTAATAAATAGAACTTAAGTGTGTATAATGTGAAAGTGAATAATGCTAATTATTGTGTATTTTTTATATGTGAAAGTGTATAGTATTAATATGCTTATTGTTTATTAAGAGTTTGTGTTCAATAGTTCTTAATACGGTGAGCAAAAAGTGTTTATTAAAAAAATGAACTGTAAGTGATAAATAATAAATAATAAAGTGTCTCTAATAGTAAATGTACAGTAAAAATTAAATGTGAAAAGTTACAGTGATTAAAATGAAAGTGTGCAAAATGTGTTGACCAAAGTAACAATATTTAGAAAGTGTTTAAATGTTTTATTTCCTTCTTATTTTCAATAAAGTTAGTGTTATGAAATGCTAAAAATGTCCATAAAATGGGATTCTGGATTCATTAAACAAGTAATTGATAACTGTTTAATAAATAAATCAATTGTGAATGTATAATAAATAATAAAGTGATTATAATGTTTCTAAAGAGTCGTTACAGTGTAAAAGAAGTGTTAATAATATAATTATATAAAAGAGGTGAGATAAAGATATGAGACAATAACAAGACAATGATATGAAATAAACAGATGAGACAATGCGAGATATGAGGTAAAAATATGAGATAATAGCATGAGACAATGTAATGAGATAAACATGTGAAACAATGAGACAGATCAGGGAAAGAGATGAGATAATGAGTTGAGATAAATAGATATGAGATAAACATATGAGATACAGAAACAAAAAAACATTAAGACTTGAATGACAATCACATGTATAAGTTTTTTAGGAATTATTGGACCTTGCATCAGATGGTAGTTTCCAAAAACAAATTACAGGATATTAAGAATTGTTACGTCACTGGATTTGCACTTACTATGATGGATATAAACTTTTTGTTTATGATAGTCTTAATGAAGGTTGTTTAAATAAAGATCAAAGAGAATATATATTCAGGTTATTTCCATTTAAACCTAATGCAGTTATATAACCCACACAGCACCAGAAATTCCCTGAATTTCCCCTGAATATTGGTCCACATTTCCCGAATATTCGAACCTAATATTCAGGGAAGTTTCGTGGAAGCATCAAAATGTCCGCCATAAAGAATATTGGACGCTAAATTTCCCTGAAAATGTATTTCTAATTTTCAGGGAATTTCCGCATCTTATATTCCTAGAATATTCAGGGAAAGTTAAAAAAAATTTCCAAAATTTTTTTGATCTGGTAATTGATAAAAATTGTATGTCATATTTGGCACCCGTAGGATTCTAGAACATTAAAAACTACTGCGCAGCCGTAAGTGTCACAGAAACCAAGTTCGACCATTGCGCATCATGTACAGAAGATTTACGAATACTGTGAATATTGAAGGAATATTAGATGCGGAAATTCCCTGAAAATTAGAAATACATTTTCAGGGAAATTTAGCGTCCAATATTCTTTATGGCGGACATTTTGATGCTTCCACGAAACTTCCCTGAATATTAGGTTCGAATATTCGGCAAATGTGGACCAATATTCAGGGGAAATTCAGGGTATTTCTGGTGCTGTGTGGGAAGTTTATAAGTTTTTATAAGAGTACAACAGCAACCAATTTTTGATAATTGTGTTGTATACGCCATCGCGTTTGCTGTTTCTTTATATTTTAATATTAAACCTGAAAATGTTGTATATAATCATGCTTTAATGAGAACTCATGTGTATATGATGTTTTAAAAAAATGTGTCATCTCATTTTTGGATAATTTTACAAAATTGTATAAACTTGGAATTGGCAATATCGAATAAATAAAAAACAATAATTTACATGTGAAGAATGTAAAAGAGGCGACACAGAAGAGAAAATTAGATTATCAAACTAATGACGGCTTGAAAGAAATGAAAGGAGATAGTAGTAGTCCTTCATTACATACAAAAATAGGATAGAAAAAAGTTATTAATATTCCTGGCTTAGAAACTAAAAAAATCAGTACCAAATACGAAAAAATGTCTTGTAAAAGACCTAAGTTAAAAGGAGAGATGGGAAAGAGAGACAAATAACAAACATGGAAAGTGTAAATAGTGACAGAATATAAATGTTTGGAAGAAAAAACATGTGGAAAATGCGTCAAATTCTATTGAAGTAGTACAAGAAGGTAATAAATATAAAATATTAGAAACAATAGTAGTAAGAAGATATTTTTTAGCAATTCTAATGAGAAAAGTAGAAAAACTAGTGCAGAATATCAGAAAGAATATAGTGAAATAATGAAATTAAAACGAAAAAAATTGATAACAAGAAAACAGAAATATCAGTTATGGAAGATGTATGTTTAAGTAGTGAAACAGATTTAAATTTAAGAAAAAACCACATAGGAAGTGCTGTTAAAAAAGAAAAGAGAGAAAATAATTCTGACAAATTAATATTTTCTAGCGATAGTAATGAGACAAGTAAAAAAAGTCGTGCAGAATAAAGTCAGTTAAAGTATTTTAAAGAAGTAGAAGGAGATGATAAGAATGAGAAATTACAAAGAATAGTAACCCAGACAAAAATTGTTAACACCTCTAATCAGAAAATTAAAAAAAAGTAGAGCAGAATATAAAAAAAAGCTATCGTCGAAGATTGAAATTGAAACAGAAGATGTGCCATGATAAGAATGAAGATAATGAAATACTACATTCAAAAGATATGCAGGAGAAAGATGTAAGGAGTTGTAAGAAGAAAATGAAAAAAAGTCACGCAAAATAACAAAAATAATAACGTAAAAGATTAAAATTAAACCTAATTGATGAGGAAAAAATAGATGTTTTGGAACATACAGTTAAAAAATGAAGTCATTTATGCGAATGAAAACAAAATTGATATTCGCGATTTTGCTTATGCAGAAAAAAAATATTAATAGCTTACATGTTCCAACTTATAACGAACATTTTCTTGGTAAAATGTCGTTTTTTTTTGCAAAAGATGCAAGGCTAAACATTTTGAGAAAGAAAAAGTTGAAAAGAAATTAACTTATTATTATTGTTGCAGTCATGGTGGTGTATCGTTGCCTTCAGAAAATACCGTCATGAATTAAATAAAATTATTACATGGATCTCATAGGAAATCTGGCCATTTTAGGAATAATATAAGACTTTACAATGATTCATTTGCTTTTGCATCTTAAAATGCCAATGTAGTTAATTTTAATAAATAGAAGGTGGGGACCATTTTGATAAAAAAATCAAGGTTGAGTTTATTATCAAATCAACAATTTCCTATTTCCTAAAATTGATAATGATCCATCTTTTGGTCAATTATTCCTGTTAGATCCAGAAGAAGCAATTTGCTATAGATTAAACAAACATGACAACTTAGATGTGGATATATTATTTAGTATTGACAAATTATTGAGAGATTCTAACGCATGTACAATGTCCTTTTTGATGTTGTCTGAGATCATGGAAATGGAAACTGCGTTAGCAAAAAAAAATAATGATGAAATTTCAGAATTACAACTAATGTTTACTTTAAAAACATAATTGGATAAAGAAAGGTACAATTTTTAAAGGTGTAATGAAGTTGCTGCTATTTTTAATATGAATGCTAAAGGTTTAATACCAGAGTTTTATGTAACGATTTATAATAAATCGATTAAACAATTGCAATTGGTTAGTCATTTACATCCGAATGTTAAACCTTGGATATATCTGATACTTTATCCTCTAGGAAGCAAGGGTTATAGTCTCGTTATGATTCGTACTGATAGTGACAAACTAACCAGAAATCAAACTGTGTCAAGATCTGCTTATATAAAATATAAAATAGGAGTAAGAGATCTAACCTTTAATCAATTTTTATATGGTGGAAGAATGTTTCAGCAATGGTTTGCTGTTCATAATTATGTCAAAGATGACAAAGGGTTAATTGATCATTTAGATGAACAAGAAATTGAAAATAATGTACATGTGGGCAAGATGTTGATACTGCCTTTAACATTTATAGGATCAGCTCGTAACATGTTAAAACAATATTAATATGCAACGACCATTATGTAGCTTTTCATGGTAGACCAGATTTATTTATTACAATGAAATGTAGTTCAAAATGGAAAGAAATTTATGAAAATTTATTACTTAATCAGTTAGCTTCTAATAAACCCGACACGGTTGCAAAAGTCTTTCATTTCAAAGTAAAAAAATTAATGGAAACTATAGTAGATGATAAACTATTTGGACAAGTAAAGTCTTATGTTTATGTTACTGAATTTCAAAAGCGCAGTTTACCACAGATTCATTTATTGGTTATATTGGAACAAGGTTCTGAAGTATTAAGAGCAGAAAGTGTTGATCGGTAAACTTTTTAAAGTAAAGTTTTTGAATGGTATTAGGTACATCATAATTTTTTATAATTATTTCTCATATTCTTCATTTTATTCTTCATCTTTATTATATTAAATTTTTAATTAATCAAAATTTGCAAATTGATATACACGATGAATCAAAGATCACAACAATTTAAATTTATTGCAATGTCTTCTTATCATTAATTTTTTTTTATTATAATATGTATTTCTTTCATTTCACATAATTATACATAAATAAAACATTATTTTAAGTAATAATAAGATTTGGCGTGCGCTTTAGCGCGAGCTTTTTTTTTCTAGTCGCCTATAGAATCCAATCGATAAAATTGTTGTTCAGCGTATTGTCGGCCCTCGTGTTGGTGGTGGTGTAGGTGGACTTGGAACGTAGTTTAACGAATAGTGGAAACTACTTTCCCTCGACGTAGTGTCAATGACTAGATCTTGTTGGTCTACGAGGTCGAACATATCTCTACTGAGATCTTGCTCCCTCAATTCATTGACACCGTCACTTCTTCCAGAGCCTATGGGGTGTCTCACATAATTAAATTCTTCTTCAAAGTCTTCGTCAAAAACTAAAATACCGTCATTCAGAGTACAAGGGAATAAGTTGATCTCGTCAATATTTCAGTTTACCTTACCCTCATTACCACCCTACTCCTTCATTGCCTCCATTGGTGTAGATTGTCAATCTGTGAAAAAAACAATAAAAATATTAATCATGAAAATAATAAATTACATTATATAAACTTTTAATAAATTATAGCTTTAATATTGTATTTGAACTTTTATATTGTATACGAACATAAATTTCATAGCGTTTAATTTTATCGCGTAGTAAAAAATTGTGACTAGAGTATCTGTAACGTTTAAAATAAATAATGACAATAAATAAATACGTTTTAAATTATAATAAATAAATAAAGTTATCACAATAAATAAATAATAAAAATATTTGTGACTAGTAAATTTTCAGAGTTTGCAATAAATTATAATAAAGAATTCACAATGAATAAATTATTTAACAGTAAATAAATAATGATAAATAATTTAAAGAAATAATCATAAAGAAAGAAATAAATAAATAATAAATACGTATAAAATAATCAGAATAAATTAAAAATCTTTGCGTGGTCTTTTGTAACCATAAGGTAATGAGTCGTAGTTTTCAATACTACGACGTTTCATGTTTACTACCCTGCAGAGTTTTTCTTCATCGCGCATTATCACATCGTGTAACCGAGTTGTACGAATAACCCTTGATGACAATTTTATGGGTTTTGCATTTAATGTCACGAGGCTACGTAAAGAGTCAAAGTTGACTAGTTTTGAATTTTTAAAATTTAAAGTGATTCCCTTTGCTTTACATACTGTCGGTTCAGTATTATCGTACGCTTTTACTTTCTACGCGTAAAATTTAGGCCCACCAGAAACGAAAGTTTTAATGTAACTACCACGGCAATATTCTTTTTCAAGTTAATCCGTTAAATCCCCCAACAATGAGCCTACAAAAGGTTTGTACTCACCAGGCCTGTTACTGCTTATATAAAAACACGAATCCGTGTTATAATATAATACTCTTTTACCTAGATTTGAAAGGTAATAATAGAGTTTTAATCGAGCTTGTGCAGTTGTATAAGCAGCAATAACAACATTAGTGTTTGGCTGGGGAGTAGAAGCTTCTTTTCTATACTGCCAGCCACGATAAAGAGTTTCTTCGTTTACAGGTATAATGTCATTTACCTCGATTTCCGGATCCGTTATTAACTTTAGTAAATGTTCCTGGCTTCGCACCACCGTTGTTCGTGGTAAGTTGTCTCCTTGTCCAAATTTTCCCTAAAAAGAATTTAAACATAGTTTCGCAACAGAGCGAAGACCAGGGTTTGAAGCTTCGTCAACACAATGACTTGGCCAACCATCCGCTTCTTGTTTGATTTTTAAAAATTGATTAATGTATTTTACAAAAAGACCCCCCTCATGAGTGGCTGGATTGTACTGAGTTGTTTCATATTGCCAAATTTCAAAAATTTCGACTATATTATATTCGAGCTTCACAGCTTCTTTTAACTCAACGGAAACCCATGTACCCTCAATCACCCGCTGTGATTATTCGTTTTTAGTAAAGCATGGATTCGAAGAGAACATGTTCAAAAAAAAAAAATTTAATCTTGTTTCTATTAAAACATTTAATTTAATTTTCCCGTTTTGCAAATGAAGGGCTATAAAGAACATACATCCTTATGTTCAATCAATTCACCAGGGTTGACTTCATAAATTGATTTCGTATTCCCTGTTTTACCGCCGTAAAATGCATCACGAGAGTTTAATACTTCAGGAGTACTTAAAATAGGGTGATTTTTTAAAAAGTTTTTTTACCTTTCATTATTTTTTTTATTGCATTAAATTTGCACTCCTACATTTCAATGACCTTACACCCACAACGCCGAATTTTATCTGACACGAGAACGAACGCGCGCTCTAGCGCGCGTGCTTACGTATTGTGGTGTGGTTTGTTACACAGTTGTATAAATTTTGTAAAGAAATGAGAATAATGTGATTAAAAAGAAAATGAGTTCATGAATTGAATTGTCAAGTTGAAGAAGTGAAGATATTAAGAAATAAAATACGATATATGGGATATATGGAGTAGGGTAAGGGATGTAATATAAGAAATATAATATAGTCTGGAAATTCTGATAGCACAATACTAAATCTCAGTTTATTTTAAAATAATATGTTATTGTCACATAATGAAGAAATCATCATTGATATAGTAAATGTGCAAGAGAATGGTGAAAATTAAGGCCGAATATGTGCGTGAGCTTCTATAAAATAGTTAATGCTTGAAATGAAATATCTGTACGTGTAATTTTACTTTCCAAGGGGATCAATTAACATAAATTTTAAAGAATGGAGAATGATTGTTTGTTGAAGTGTAATTATGTTATTCCTGTTATGTTAAAGAAACAAATTTATAAAAAGAGAAAGTAATAAAAATAATGTGAATGATAATATGAATTGAAATTAAAGTGTACTGTTAGAGATGAGCATGCAGTTGCAATACTGTCATTTCATTAAATAATAGAAATCAGTATTACATACCTTTCTCACTATTACAATAATGAAGAGTGATTTTAAAGTTCATTTTGTTCATTTCAAATGAATGGCCAGGAAATATGACATATAATTTTTTATTTTTCTAATAATTTGAATAATTAATGAAGAATTTATTTTAAGTTGAGCTTGTAAGATCATTGAATAATTCTTGGTATACGTAATTCTTAATATTGGAATTACTTCGTTGATCTCCAATGAAAATACGCAATGACTCCCAAGATCTTACTCTGGAGAAAGCAACATATATAGTTGTCCATGATTAAAAACGTTTTTACGAAGATCTATTCCAATTTTTTTGAACGTTTGTCCCTGACTTTTGTTTATTGTCATTGCAAATACCATTTTAACTGGAAATTGTCTTCGTTTAAAAGTAAAGAGATAAATGTTTTCACAATATAATGTAATACGATTAATGAAAACAATATTTTCAGCTTATCACCTGTTATAATTCGGCACTTTAATAAATTATTTCCAAGTTCTAAAATTTGTAATCGTGTTCCATTACACAATCCCTCATGAATACTTAAATTGCGAATTAACATGATAATACAATTTAATCGTAATTTTAATTCGTAAGGAGAGAAGCTTGGGGAATTTAAAGTACTTAAGTATTCAGGTAAAATAGCGTCTTCAATATCACCATTATCGCAATTATCAGTACTATCAATGCCTGTGTAAATACGTTCTGTTGTTTTATCAAGCAATTCAACAACTTTTCTGTTCATTTCTTCAACATCAACATTTCTAGCAGATAAAATGGCAACATGTGCAACATCATTGTATGAACGATTTCTGATTAAATCTCCAAATATTTCTTGAACGATGTCTTTGCCCTGTTGAATTAAACATTGTTCTGGAATGACAATGTTGTTATCATTATCATTTTCAGTGCTATTACCTATAGATAATAAATATTTGGCACATTCTAATTCTGTAGGTAATGTTCGCATATTTTCTGTTAAAGAAAAGGTTACAAAATGTTTCCATAATGATGAAGATTTTATTGACAAATTAATTAACTCTGATCGATTAGCATTTTGTTTAACAGGAAGTAATTGCCTAAAATCACCACCTAATAACATAGTTTTTCCTCCAAAAGGTAAATCAACATTCATGAAATCACGTAAAGTTCGATCAATTAATTGTAAAGCATATCGAGGTGCCATTGGAGCTTCATCCCAAATGAAAATATCAACCGATTTAAGGAAATCAGCTTCTCTTGATTGGCATTTAATGTTTGAAACGGAATCATGAAACAGGGGAACTGGCATACCGAAAGTTTTATGTAGGGTTTTACCACATGAAAGTAAAATTGCTGCAATGCCTGAGAAGGCCATTGTACAAACAATTTTACCCTTACTTTTTAACATATGATAAAGTTTTGTATATATATATATGTTTTACCTGATCCACCTGGACCGTCGATGTAAAAACATGACGTAGACATTCGTTCGGTTCGCATAACAACCTTAAAAATTGTATCAACGATATTTTTCTGTTTGGAATTTAATGTCGAATATTGTGTTTGGCTAATGAGCGCATGATCAATTGTGAAAGTGTTAACAGTAATATCATTAAAGGAAATAATAGAATCATGTTGTAACTGAATCATTGTAGGGAAATTTTTGTTGTCAGAACCATCTTTCAAAAGAAAGTTATTAATTTCTTCATAAGCTTTTTGAGAAGCTTCCTCAGGAGCATACTCCCTTTTGAAGTCATCTGATAGAGCGTCTTTAAATGTGTCCTATAATTCATGTGAATTAATTGGTTGACAATGAATTAAAATACGAACAAATAGATTTCTTAACTCTCTAGGTATCATCCAAGTTTCGCCTTCCTTCATAGCATTATGCCATTCTGTATCGTGTTCAATGAGACCTAAATTGAGACATGCATCACGAAAATTTTCATAAAGCTCACCGTTAACTGTTCGAATGTGTTCAAAACTTGTACCTCCCTTAACAGTAAGAAGTAGTAATCGAAGATGAAATAGTTCTACTTGGGATGGACATATAGAATACATGCGACCAATAGTATTAAATTGGCTTTCACGTCTTAACCATTTGCAATTACTTTCTCCTTTTTGTTTTTTAAACACGTAATGACTTGGTATTTCAGGATACGCGAATTGTCGAGCTTCTGGATCACGTTCATTTAAATGAAAATAATCAATTAGCATGGTTTTTTTTGTAAGGCAGTTGTAATAGAATCTGTATTGTCTTCCAAAGGAATAATGACAGTTTGTTGATTAGGTAGATGAACTGGTAAGCGAGTGATTGCATGACTTTTACATTGGAGTGGTCTTCCAAATATTCTATCACACGCTTCAACAGGTCCAACGTAGCGTGTATCTATAAACTGTTTGATTTCATCATGTTCCAAAATAGGATTGATATTGTCGGATGGAGTAATGACAACAGCAGCAGAATCATGTCCTTTGTAAATGTATTTATACAAATATTTAACAGACTAAATGCTTGAAACAATTTCAACATTAATGTGACAATTAAATCTTTCTAATAGTTGAGCATTATAAGGTACTACATACTGATTGTCTGCTGTTTCCCCATTGGGACGATTAAAAACACCGGTATTTCTTCTGCGATAAGTTGGATAACAATTTTTATCAACTGTTGTTTCATTCTGAAAGGGTTTGGGGAAATGTTTCGAACAATGTCGTTTATCGTCTTGACAGCGAAAGCCACATGGTCCATGAATCATATGTTTAATGACAATATTATGAAGCTAAGGATTATTAGTTAGGAATGGAATTTCTGCAGAAATATATTTATCTACAACTTCAGATACATTTATTTTATAATTTTGTTTTAATGTGATTAAGATATGAACATGTGGTAATCCACGCTTTTGATATTCAATAACATAAACATATGCAAGTACCTCACCGAATAAATGTTCCTTAACTATATAATGAATAAGTGCCTTCATATTTAGTTGGAAAACCCGTGAAAAAATCTCAGGCCTATCTGATGATGTCTGATTGGGTAATAAATTTCCCTGAATTTCGCGCCAATTTGAATTGCATGTCAGTGTTATAAATAAATCAGGTTTACCAAATTGACGTACAATTGCCATTGCATCTTGATAATGTTGCAACATATTACGTGGTGAACCTGTAAATGTGGATGGTAAGATAAGAATTTTTCCTAATTGTAAATTTGATTCATTTCCACGTTTTTGCAAGTGATCTATTAATCCTGCATAACTATAGGCACGAAGTGTTTTTTGATTCATTTTACAGAAAGTCGTCCTGTCTCTTTCAACTTTAACATAACCATCAACAATCCACTGTTGAAAAAGTCTTCCTCCTTTTAAGAAAATATTATTATTTCTTGTTGCCATTCAATACCTAATATATGCAGACCGTGTTACACGCTTATGAGTTTTATGTTTTAATGGAGTATTACTATGCCAGCCTATTGTACCATGTGGATAAAATAATGGATAAATCCAAGGTTCCACATAAGGATTCATGCTGCTAACATATTGCAATTCTTTATTATTTTTTTTACGTATACTTACATAGGAATCTGGAATTTCACCGTCAGCTGTTGTTGTGAAAATAGCAGCAATTTCATTAATTTTTTGCACATTGTATCGTCCAGTATCCATTTCTGGTTTTAATGTAAATAATAAATGCATTTCGGGTTCAATGTCTTGATTATTGTCATGCATTATATTTTTCATTTCTTCTTGCATCATTTGATATGATTGAGCAAAGATATTGCAGTCTCTAAAAGCATTATCAATATCATGAAGTATATCTTTATTTAAGTGAGAAGTAAAATTAGAACGGATATCTGTTGCTTCATTTTGATCAATAATAAATAATTGTCCATAAGAGGGATTTTCATCTTGTGCAGAATAGAGAGAAGTATTAATTTGATAATAGACTTGACTATGTATTTTGAAGCAATATGGTGCAGATGTGGAATTATTGAAATTACACAAATTAGCATTAAAAGAAGCAAAAGAAAAGGAATTATTGTAACGTCTGATATTTTCTTTAAAATGTTTGGACATTTCATGACTATCATCAAAAAAAGTTTGCAATATGGAAGGTAAAGTTGGTAATGGGTCAAGTTCAACTTCTCCATGTGTACAACAGTTCATAAATATCGTTTTGTAAGTGGGTAGAGGATGTACTGGGTAACTGAATGTACTGATTTTTATTTGTGGACTGAATGTATTTTAAAGAGTTTAAAAAATTTTTCTGTCTATTTTTTTCATCACGAATTCTTTGTCGATAAGCAAGCATATACTTCTTTTGTTTTTCGCGTTTATTTTTCAGATATTCCTCTTTGTCATGTTCTGAATTGAAAAAAATTTTTGGAGGCATTATTTGAAAAATAAAAATCGTATTAAATTAGAAAACTATTGATGTGTTTTGAAAAGGAGTTCGATGAAAACGGAGAAAGTAATATTTGTGATAGGTATTTGTAGTTATTAATGACAATTAAAAAGAAGAGAACTATGGGAAGATGATTGATATAATAAGTAATACAAATTATTTGTATTTTGTAAATAGTATCTAGAAATTTGTGTATCTTTTTTATTGGTATCTGAAAGTTAAATATCTATTTGTTATTGGTATCTGAGAATGAGTGGTATCTGTGTAAGAGAACTAAAGTGTTTGTATAAATGTTTGAAATGAAATGAATCTATTTATAAGTATAGATGCTCCACCTGAAAGAATAAAATATATTATTAATAATGAGGAACAAATGAAAAGGCATTTAAGAAAAGCAATAAATATGACGTGGAAAGGGACGTAGGAAAGAACAACATTTTTTTCAAAAGGCTTTAGTAGTTTTATTTGAAAATGTGGGAATTACGACACATTTGGGTATTAAATAAATATAGAAATTTGTAATTAAAAATATTGAATACTTTTAGAGAAAAGTGCATCGCAAAATTATTGAACAATTTTGTTTTTCTATGCAAAAGTTTGTTATTTCTTATCTTGAATAAAAATCATCACAATGGTTTTACTCTAAAGATATTGAAATTAAAGAAAGGAAACATTGGAATGAAATAAATATTTTTAAGACGTGAAAATAATTAGACGTTTGTAATTATGAAACCTGTTGTCCCTCTTTCTGAACCTTGCATGAGATGATGGAGAAAGTTCATAATATAATAAAGTTTTACTGAAATTTGCAGCTAGGATGTGTTAGTTGTATTCTATTTTGCAGATAAATGAATGTCATTATAGTATAGTAATGTAATATAAGTTTACAATAAAAAGATTTAGAAGAATGTTGTGTATTATGAAAAGGAAAAAAGTTATGAAAAAAGGAAAGGAAGTTTGCAAAATAGGGAACATGAAATGTTCATTTTGAAGATAAACACAAATTATAAAACACAATTTTAAAAAAATTCAATATTTTATAAGATTGTAAGAAAGAACGTTTCATTAGGATACTTGTTTATGAATTTTATAATGATCATAAAATGTTACTTTATGGGCAATCTTTATTGTAACAATTCATTGACAATGAGACAAACGGATAGTAAGATTTTGATGTTAAAAAGGTTATGTTATACAGTACTATCATTATGCTACTGTCTACCATCAAAGATGTTACAAAAATATAATTATTCTACCCCGTACTATGAAGATGTTACACCGTATAATCTTGGTGGTAACTGATGCTATCTAGATAGCTGTCCCTATTTGTATGATTAAATATGGTTACCGTGAACATCATTATGTTACACAATACTATAATTTTCTCTGGGTGTTGCTGATACAATATGTGTGAAATTAAGACAATTTGGAAGACATATGTCTGACAGTGAGACATAATATGTTTCTTGAGTCCCCTTGAAAGGCATGTTGTATCTCATTTTGAGACATATTATCCCCGCAATTTGTACATTGTTCAAGTTAGGGTAAATATGGTTATTATCGCGGATCATCAGATATGTCAAACGTTATAATTGTTCAGAAAACTGAAATGAACATATATAGTGATTTTTGTTTGCTTGAAACACCCGAATGGAGGCTAATGCAACCGGACTTGTTGAAAACAGCGTGGAAATTAGTGAGAGAGAAAGCCACGAAACCTCCGATTATAGGTGCAGTGCTTCTGCTTATCGTACTGATTTCTTTGTCATTACTGACACTAAGAGAAATTGTTGTTTAAAATAAGGACAAACATCAAAGATGTTTATGATAAGCATCTATATATTTATCTTAAACATTATTGAGACTGTTTACACCACCTTACATAAGGCAAGTTACTTAAAATAAGGCATACTTAAATCGAGTTACATACATATATTCGAGTCTGCGCAGAACACCAGTGCCCAGGTTTGCCAACATTATATTAGATTCATTTTGACAGGTTCGGTTTTCTAACCTTTGATTTAGAGGTTAGGAATATAAATATGTCAAATCAATGTTGGCAAACCAGAGCACTGGTGTTCTGCGTAAACTCGAAAATATGTACGTAACTCGATTTAAGTATGCCTTATTTTAAGTAACTTGCTTTATGTAAGGTGGTGTAAACAGCCTCATTGATTCTTACTTTAAACATACATATTTGTATTTATATTGAACCTATAGATTCTTACTTTTAACACCTTACAGGTTGATCCCTATGTTAAACATCTGAATGTTGAATTGAAATAAACATTTTTTGCAGTGTAATTAACGGATGACGTTCCGAATACCGGGAAAAGAAATACGTCCGTTTAGGGTGCCCTACTGCCCCTTAGTATCCGTAAAAAGGGTAGCCCCAACCCCCGGTATGTTAAAAAAAATATTGGAGGTTTGGGGTGCCCCAGTGGCTCCTAAACATTCCTGGGGAAGGGTAGCCCCAATCCCCGGTATGTTAGACAAAATACCGGGGGCTTGGGTTGCCCCACTAACAGTTGAATGTGGACAACCGTGAAAAAACTTATAGTTATATTGGTTTTTATGGTATTTATCATAAGAATGATAAAGTTAAAAATTTATTTACAAATAAATGTCGTAAATAGTGAATGAAATTACGTAAAATTACGTAATTTTACGTTGTTACATATGTGTACGTAATTGTACGTAAAATAATACGTAATTTAACGTTATCACGTAATAGTATGTAATAAATACAATGTTTCGTAATGTATAATTAATAGAAATAATTATATTATTATAGATTATATGTATATATATTTTATAGTATATATAATTATTAAAGGTAATGTATAATTGTATAATTGGTATAGTATACCAATTATACTATACACTACTTTAAATTTTAATATAATTCATATATATAATATACAATTATAAAATGTTCATAAATTAAAATTATAATTTCATGAAATTTTTGTAAAATTAAAAATATTGAATATACTTACTTCATTGTTCTTTTTACAATAAATTATGTCAGTGCAGTTGTGGGTTTGTTTTGATTTAAAGAAAAAGAAAGCAAATTTACTGTTACATAATAATCCTTTTATGTTATGTATTAAAGTAAGAATAATGATTTTAAAATTTATAATTATGAATGGAACTATATTATTACGTTAATTGAAATTGAAGAACAACACATTAAAGCAACACAACAAAATTTTCTCATTTGTCAATGAACCTCACTTCTATGGATATAGAGGTTATTTTTATAATTCTTGAAGGGAATGTATATCCGCAATAATGGATGCCCATAAAGAAACAGATTTGTCTATTGTGACGGCCAATGAGTATAGTAACTACATTTATAATTACCGTCTGTAGGAAAAATGGTGTTCATGCTAACTTGAACATCAGTTGAAGAAGGAGAGAAGTAGAACTATCTGTTCAATATAAAAGAAATATATCATATTTTTTGGCATTATCTTGTTAAATTAGTAAAATTATGAAAAATGCTTATAACAAAAGTTGCAGATCTCATTTCAAAAAACATTTTATGTTCTGTACATTTTTAAGTTAAAACGAATAGTTTTCTAGAAAAAATGCAAAACCCATAAAGAACCATAAGGGGGGTTAATAAGGGGGGGTTGGGGTGCCCACTGACAGTGGAATATGGCCAACAGTCGAAGAGGACCAACACAACAATTGTATGTAATTAATAATTCAAAAAACCTATATTTCTATGATTTTTCATTGTTTTTATTATAAAAATGATTTATGGTGATTGATGTTTTTTGAAATTTTCTCGTAAATTAATTTGTTTTAGTAAAAAATGCATTAAACATAAAATATGTATTTTTGTGAGACCTACAACTTTTGTAGAAAGAAATTTTTTATATTTGCAGTATATAAATAGAAAAATTCAAAAAGCCTATATTTTTGTGATTTTTTATACTTATTTTTCACTATGAATATAATCTAGATTCCAATTTTCACTATAATTTTCGTAATCAGCGCACAAAAATACGTAAGTATACGTAGTTTAACAAAAATCAGACATGGGTTCTTTTCGGAACTCCACCCAAAATGTGTTTTTTATAGAAAAAAGTATTTGTAATAAAATGAAGTATGCAATTGCATATAGAAACAATGCGAATTCTTCTTCTACTTACCATTCATTGCTACTGTTCAGGAATCTCATTTAAATTAAATCAAGTAAAAATGTTACTCACATAACATATCGACGGGTGTTACGAAAAACATCCATCGTAAGTTTGCAAAAAAAATAACACTCCTGATTTTTTAAACCCAAAATCGAATTTTTGTGTTGAAATAACATTTATTACATTTATTTTATAAATAAATGTCACAACACGTAAACGAATTACAGCTTTTAGTTCGATAAATAGTGTTTTAATAAATAGTAATAATTAGTAGTATTTTAATTAATTTTTTAATAATGCTTTTATTGTTTTGAAAAGATAATTAAAATATAAGTAAAGCATTCAATATGTAATATTATAAAAAATTGAAATATATCAGATTAAAAATCCATTACTGAAGTAATGTGACACAAATGGGCTCATAATTTTAATATTAATCAAAATTTTCTAAATGATATTGGATATAACCGCTATTGATAAAACATCGTTGTATTTTTGTTTTTAGACTTAGATAATAATAGTTTTACATTGAATTAAAAGATAAAATTGTCTTGCATTGAAGTTTTTTATGAAATTCTTTTGCACCCTGCTTCACATAATATTATTTGTACGCAACATAATATTGTCTTACACTGCATATTAGGATAAAATTCTCTTGCGCAATTGTTTTTGTTAAATTTATATTGCACTTTTTTATAACTTAAAATTATTTCGCATGAGGCGTCGATAAAATTATATACTTACTAAAATAACATGCAATTAGAAATGTTGAATCGTTAAGTATACATAACCTCCTACCTGTCAAAATCACTTCCACAACGAAATTACACAAATTTACACAATTTTAACAAAAGTCGTTTTACACACAACACTATTACTTCATAATAATATAATATAATATAAATAAATACTTATTAAAATAATTTACATGTGTTTCACTATATAACTGTAAAGACAAACGTAAACACACTTTAAATTTCAACCAACTTCACTGTTTACAAAATACACGTGGCGATACTGAACTACCAATATAATTACATCCAATAAAACAATGATCATTTAAGTAAAGTACAATTCATTTTATCAACAATTTTCACAAAAATTAATGTAAATATATATTATTAATAACAAAATTTACATTTTTACAATTTAAAAAAATATTTATCGAAAAGTTCATTATCGAAACTATCGAAAAACTAATTGACCAATAGGAAACGCAAGTATAGGCCTTACGCGTGAACGTAGCCGAAAGGGTTCTCGTTTTTCTTTTAGGATAGCAAGTGTACGAATATACCGAGAGTTCATTGACTCTTGTGTACCGTGTAATTTCTTATCCCTATGTACATTATAACAATCAGGACAACCATGCCAAAAACAACCTAAAAATTGGAAAACATTACGAATGGTTTTCTCGCTATTTTGGTAATAACCATCGACAAGAGGGCCTTCAGGTAAACGATACTCTCTAACTCGACCAGCATGCTTGATTTTAACGCCAACTTCGTTTTCTAATACAAAAAGCCATTCAATAGCTGTACAGGATTGGTTATTATTACACTTATATCCCCCTCTTGGAATAATTACAATAGTATCCTTATGTAAACAACGGATTCTAAAGAATTTATTATAAGCTGAGGCTATAGTTGGTGTGTCTGTAAAATTGCAAACATTTCCACAATCTAGAAATATTTTACGAAATGCTAAACATGCATTCCGTAAAATATCTACATCATTTTTACAATACGCGACTAATTCTTCCCAAAAATTAAATTTATATGTCGGATCTGAACTTTATTCAATATACCATTTAAAAAATTCCATTCGACCCTTTTCATTTATAGAATCCGGTGAATAAAATTCCAAAGCTGGTAACTTACCAACATAATTTTTATTTTCAGGTGTATTACGAAAATAAGGAAATGTACCCTTTTTTCACCAATCCCTTTCAAACCAAAGGCAGCTGGTAATGCACCCAAAGGAAGTTGAAAATAGTTCAAACTATCAATAAAAGTAGTCCGCTCTACTTGCATTGATACAATTTTCGTTCCTGTTAAAATCAGTATTGGGTCTTTACGTGCACTGTTTTTGTGATTAACCAAGTGTGATAAAATAAATTGTGCATCGTACCCTCGTGCATTATGAGCAATGCAAATTCTTTTCTTAAAATTTTCATGAGTAGTCAATGCAAATTTTATAAAATCACCAACTGGATTCTCATCTGCAAAAACATATTCACGAATCCCGCACTGATTACAACGGTTTGAAATATCATTTTCGTTTATACACCACGTACATGTTTGCTGGGCAACACAGAAATTGGGTTTATGTATATTTACTAGATTATTAGTTTTGCATGTTGTGTTTTGTTGAGTCTTCAAATCGAAAAAAACAACTGGGTCTTGCGGTTGACCATCTTTTTTAATTTTTTGATTTCGAGAGCATGCCATAAAACAATCGTTGTTAAACTCACGTTCACATTTACAAATACTACAATAAGAAACACCACATACATGGTTTTTCTTTTTGCTTAAATTTATTAAACGTGAACATGTATTGCAAATTTTTAATACATCACAGATGGTTTTTCCGGATAGATAAGAATTTACTTTTAAATGCATTTCAAAACATTCTTCACCGAAAAAGTAGCGTAAACATGTCTTACATTTACGATCTTGTTTTTAACCTACATTATAACATGATTCAGAGCATGCTGGTACGGATAAGCAGGCATCACATTTTGCTTAACACCTGTGGTCAGACTTGAACCTAAATGCTGCATTACACAGTACACAAAAACCTGTAGCCTTCGTGACTGATGCAGCAGCAAGTAAATTTTAAATTAAATTAAAATGGCGTTTTTTTCATATCTTAAAAGATAAATTACATGGGAGGGGAGTTGACCATTTTCGATTACCATTTTACGACCATCGAAAAGTGGTCCAACTTGTCCAAGACCAAAACTCTCATCGTGAAAGGCAACAAGAGCGATTTTATTTTCTGAAAAAAGTTGATTTTGGAAGTTTGTAGTTCTTCGATACCACTTCCGTCATTTGGTATAATTACTCCTGCTTTTGTTATTAGGTCCTTCGCTTTTTTAGTTTGAAGAGTTGAATTATGCTTTCCAATTTTTACCATGTTTCGTCTCTCTGAACACGCGATACAAGATCTCTCCTAACGTTCGCAATCGAACGACGGAGAAAAACAAATTCCAAAAATCATTAAAATTCACATCCTTTAAATATCGGATTGATAACCCTACCTCACCCTTCGTAAATGTATTTGAATTGAATTTTATACCGATAAAATCCGAAGGTGAATATTCTTTGATGAGAAATTTGAAGATTTCAGAAAGTTCATTTTAGATCGACGCAATAGGATAATTATTTTTTTCTAGTTACTTTAAAAATTTAAATAAATACTGGTCAGCGTTTAATTTAAAATGGGAAAAAAAATTTACAAAGATTTCGTAACTTTAAAGTTATCATCATTTTTTTCAAAATAACCGACTTCATTCAAATTATTACTAGCGTTAGATGGACCTGCCGGTGTGTAATACTCCACCATGCTGCATAATTAGGTTAGACTGCATTGCTTGGCCTGTGTGTATACAGAAACATTTTTGTTTCTTTATATAATTAATTTTAGTTTGATTTATATAAATAAAAATCATATGTCCTTTTCTCGTAAGAGCCTCAGGTCCAAAAAGTGTCTATAGATGACCAATAACTCACACACGAAGTTACAGATTTTTAAAAATATATTTAACGTAAGATCAACGGCCTTAAAGCTAAAAAAGTGAAAAAAAATTTGAGGAACTCTGTAAATTAAGAAATGATTTTTTTTATTTTAAATCCACAATGATTTTTTATATATTTTTTCCTCCTAAATTCGAATCTGTAGTTTAGAATTACCTAGAGCATCAAGTTTCTAAGGCAAATTGAAATAAACGTATAAAATTGTTGATTTTTTTCATTTTTTGAACTTTTCGAAAGGATAACTCAATGATGAGAGGTGCTAAAGCCTTCGGATTACGCTCAAATTGAAGCTTATAGTATACACTACAACCTTAATTGATAAAAATATTAATTTTTTACAAAACTTTTCTGATGGGGTCTATTGTGTTTTTCAAAAGCCTGAAAAGTACATAAAAACATTATTTTTAAGCTCTGCTTTTCAACATTTTTATATAAAACTGTATGAGTCTTGCAGTGCATTATACAAGCTCTAATTAAGGCCTAATTTGAAGTCTCTAGCACGTTGTACGATGGAGTTATTCTTTATTATATTTAAAAAATCGAGAAAAATCACCATTTATGAGTATTTAATTCAATTTGTTTCGAAAACCTAACGTCCCATATAATTCTAAATTACATATTTACATTCAGCGTATAAAAGTACATAGAACAGCTGTTTGTAATCGTAATAAATAAATTCTGTTTAATTTTTATTCTCTGTTCAACATTTTTTCACCTTTGTAGCTTTACTGTTAAAAATTTGGGGAGATAAGATTTGGGAATTTAATTTTTGGAGTTAAAAGTCAATTCGAAAAGGGAGTGAGGCTTATTTGCGCTATTGTAAAGAAAAGTGGGGAATCCGGTTGGGATTAAATTTCTAACTCCTTTTTTAACAGTGTTCATTGTAATTAGTTTTAATACTTTAAATATATTTTTTTAATCTATCTGAATGGAATTGAAATACAACTTTATTTAAAGATTTAAACGTAAACATTTTTTTATTTATCCATGATTTTTGTTTAAATAGTAAAAATTTAATTTGCAACAATTATTATAATATTAAATGCGATACTGCGCCTTCTTGTCAAACTGTGGCATTTTGTTTCGAGCAAATTTGCGAGTTCTGATAAGTCCGTCCCTACTTTTTGCGTCACATACGTGGGAAGATGCAGCTGTAACATCTTTAACACATCTTTCTACGGCTTGAGTGTGACATGGGAGTTTGAAGATATTATTTTTTAATAACTGCGATACGTCATTAAGTAGAAACTGATTTAGTTCGTCGGTACTGAAGTGCATTGTCAGTGGAGGCTCTGTTACTTTGCAAGTCTTCCAGTCAATAAGATCAACATAATCTTCAGCTGCAAAGTTAACTTTTGGGATTAAAAACTTTCTGACATCTTTAATACTCGATTTTCTGGCTAATTTTATACAATTCACAGCTTGTTGTCTTACATTCTGTCTTTTATCATATAGCATAGCAATTAAGATATTCTCATGATGGGCGGCAAAGGCATTGGTTTGTATAACTTTATCGATTATCTCTTTGATACCATTTTCAAAGTCTCTACTTGAAATTATGATTCGGTGCAGATTTATTGGTGCATCTTTTATTTTGCCATTGCATTTAATCTGAAACCACATAGAAGCGTAAACCGGGATAACAAATTTTTATAAAGTTTTAAGTAGGGGAGAGTCGCCAGTTGTGAGACGGCTCCAGTTGTGAGACAGTCCATTTTTTTTAAAACGAAATATAAAAAGGCTAATTGGTATACATAAAAACATTTCTTTTTATACGAGCCAACTTTTGCGTGTACACCGAAGCGGATATATGTATTGTTTGTGTTAGATGCCAACACTGTGTGTGAAAATCGACTAAAAAACTTTTTTTCAATATGTGCAAAGTACTTTTTTTTTAAGTTAATTATTTGGAAAAGCTAAATGTTATACATTTTTATTTAGTATTTTCCTTACATTTTGTAATGCAATATTGCATTGTTTCAATCTACAGTTGGAAATATTTTTTTTTCCTCTTTCAAAATAGCGCCAATTTCCGGTTGTGAGACACAGCAAGTCACCAGTTGTGAGACGGTGGCGCCGACCATCTGGAATAGCCTATACTTTTCGTTATGCAGCATGAAGCGCTCTGTTCAGTTTAGTTCGTTACATACATTTGATAACACAACAATTATTTAAAGTGTGGGAACATGCGCACAATTTATTTCATTTGCCTACATTGCGACAGCGATTTCGATGAAGAAAACTGATAGTCATATTTTAAAGAATAAATATTTTTATTAAGTATATAATAATATGTATTATCAATATATTTAGTTATTTATATTAAACATAATGTTTCATGCCAAATTTGTTAAATTTTAGCATTTTTTTATAAGTGTCTCACAACTGGACACCTTTTTTTTTTGACTAAAAAGATGTGCTCGGAAAATTGATCATAAAATTTTTCGAGTTCATCTGAACACTACACTTTCTATGAATAAAAGTTGCGTATTCAAGTTACTTTTTGAACGGTGTATTTTATTTACGATTTCGTTTATCTTTTTTTTTAATTTATAAGTCAAAAATAAAACCCGTCTCACAACTAGCGACTCTCCCCTACTTCTGATGGATTAATTGTTCCAATGTATTTCCTGAGAATCCGATTTGCCATTGTCAACCATCTAGAATGTGCCAATTTTCCAGGATTTCTTGCTTCGAAACCGGCGAACTCGTCACAATTACCCGAAGAAACAATTTTACAAATTTGAAAAAGGTATTTTTGATCCGTACTAATATCATTAGCATCAACTTCTGGCAATTCACAATGAATGATTTCAAAATCGACTATAGGAAGTTTATCTCAAGTTGATAAACTTTTCCCAATTGGAACAGAGTATTGGTTAGGGCCTGATGTTTTACCATTCATTTTTTCAAATATGTGACGTAACACAAGCTCATTGTCATGAAGTTGACAAACTACCCATTGTAAAGGCTTTTGAAGCTCTATTTCTAAACGACGAATAATACCAGTATGCTTTCCAGTATTAGTTGGACAACCATCGCACCCAATACACGCTAAAATAGATGTATCGACTTGTTTCTCAGATAAGTAGGGAAGAATCTCGTGAGAAATATTTTCCGACCCTGAGGGTGATGACGTCACATGTCCCAAATAAATCGATCCGGGTTCCTGAATTAAGGAAATGAGTTCTTCTAAGCGTATTTTTTTACATTGAGCGTTCGCACCATTTTCTGTTTTTTCCATAAATAAAGTTTCATTCTTTCTACCATCAAAATATAGTGATTGAACCTTCAAACCATTGGAAACTTCGTTTAGTTGAAGATCTCTACGAATTTTCTTTTTCTCCCGTCTAACTTTATTCTTGTCAACAACAAAAGGTTTACAATGCGGATCTTGAGAAGAAACATCATGTAGAATATCTGAAGCAAGTTTTGCCGCACTTCTGTCAGTTATTCCATATATGTCACAAGTTAATGAATAAGAAGGAAGCTTAGATCTAGTTTAAGTACTTTCCTTAAATCCAACGGGCAACCATTCATCTTGGTCATCATCGCCAACATCTTCGCTAGTAGTTCCTTCATTCTCATCGCATTCTAACACATTAACTTCTTTCTCTACAAAGGGAAATTCATTTTTTTCAAAAAGTGATTAGTCAAAGTTACTCATTTTATCGATTGCCTGAGTTGTTTCATCCTGGATAATTAAATGAGAAATTGATGATACACGCATTGATCTTTTGCTACGTTGATCAGATAGGAAGTCTTTCATATTTGGAGGGATTGGATTTTGTGAAAGACATATACATTGCGATACTTTACATTTGCAAGCAGCTATGTCAAACAATTGACTGGCATCACTAAGATACGAAGCAACTTTTCTTTTAAAACTAGGTTTTTTCACGTCTCTTGCATAGTATCTTCTAAAACTTTGAACTTTGCTACCATCCTTTAATATTAAATGTACAATTCTTTGACGAGTGACGATAGAAATCGAGCATTTTTTCCAAATATTTTCAAGTTCTTCTGCTACGACATTTGATGTATTAATAAATTTATTTGTTTTGCAAACGAAATAATAAAACCTCATTTCATCAAGACATGTAGGCAACCTTACCCCGCTTACATTTGTAATCCCCCAAAATCGAACATTATATATCCATGGTTAAATCCATTTCAATAAGACACTAAAATAATATTGAAAATAATGAATATATGAGGTTAGGAAAAATGATGAAGTTGTCAATAAATAATATTAAAATTAAGTTAATTAAGCTTTTTAAAAATGCATAATTTTTACCTTTTAAAGTTAATTAAATGTTTTAATAGAAACAAGATTAAATTTTTTTTTGAATCTGTTCTCTTCGAATCAATGCTTTATTAGAAACGAATAACCACATAAAACTTTTAGTAGGAATGACAGATCATAACGAACTTTCGTAATACATTACATTATAACAAATGATTGACACTAACAAATTAAAAAAAGTAAAGTATCTATAGATTTAAAAGTGATACTAAAGGAGAAACAAGGTAATCTAACATTTTTGGCATAATATTTTAACTAAACTTTGAAGACCTATAAGAAAAAAATCATAATTTTTATATTACCTTCAACCTGGTCCTATCTGAAGTATTTTACAGCCTACACTAAAAAATAAATACATATATTAGGGTAAGCTAAATCGTAAAAAAATATCGAACAGACCAGAAAAGTTAGAAAAAATGTATTTATTACAATTACAAACAACTGTTTTATGTAATTTTATACACTGAATATGAATATGTAAATTAGAATTATTTGGGACGTTAAGTTTTCAAAAGAAATTTAATTAAATACTCATAAATGGTGATTTTTCTCGATTTTTAATTATTATAAAGAATAACTCAATCATATAACGTGCTGGAGACTTTAAATTTGGCCTTATTTAAAGTTTTTATAATGCACTGCATGACACGCACAGTTTAATATAAAAATTTTAAAAAGCAGAGCTTAAAAATAACGTTGTTATGTACTTTTCAGGCTTTTGAAAAACATAATAGACCCCATCAGAAAGGTTTTTAAAAAATTAATATTTTTATCAATTAGGGTTGTAGTGTATAGGGGAGTGGGCCCCAAGATGGCAGGGCCCCAAGATGGACATTTCGTATAAAATTTTTGTTTATGGTGGTAGCGCCTTATGCTTTTTGTCATTTTTGTTGTTTGTCTAGACGAAGATTTTGATGCACATTTGAAGAAAAAAAACCAGTTGGTTTTTCTTCTATACATGCCACGTAATTTTGGGTCTAAAAAAGTTTTGTAACAGTTTTTTCTTAAGTTGGTAAAGTTACTTACATTTATGATTTAGAATGAGTACTTAACGTTATAATATTCTTTATTTATCGTATAATAATATCCTAAAATAATTTTACTAATTTAGTGTTCGTCTATATATTTTTACTGGGGATTAAAAAATGGTGTCATGTACCCTAAGATGGACAGGCCTGAAATTTTAATGTATTTATTTGCATATTTTCGATTTTACACTTTTTTTAATAATTTTTTGAGACAATTAATTAAAATTTTTTATTTTCGACCATAAAATGTGATGTTATCGTTAGAGAATTTGATCTTTTTATATTTTTCGATATTTTATTACTTTTTACTGTTAAGCTATTAGATTAAAGTTTTAGGAAATGTTATTCCCTGATAAATTCCGTAAAATGATTAAAAATTAGTTTAAGAATTGTTACAGGATGTTAATTTTTTAATAACTACAATTTTCAGAGACTTTTAAGAAGATGTCTATCTTGGGGCCACTTTTTTTTAGACCGAAAATTTTAACAATTAGAAAAAACGCTTTAAAAAATGTTTATGATCAAAATAAAATTTTATCTCTGTGGCCATAAGTTACCTTATAAATTGTACTTTCATCCGGTATAAAATATTTTAATATATTTTATTTGGTTTGGATTCTACAGCAATAAGACGAAAGGGTGTCCAACTTGGGTCCCTCTCCCCTACTATAAGCTTCAATTTGAGAGTAATCCGAAGTCTTTACCACCTCTCATAATTGAGTTATCCTTTTGAAAAGTTCAAAAAATGAAAAAAATCAACATTTTTATGCGTATATTTCAATTTTTCTTAGAAACTTGATGCTCTAGGTAATTCTAAACTACAGATTCAAATTGAGGAGGAAAAAATACATAAAAAACATTGTGCATTTAAAATAAAAAAATTATTTTTAAATTTACAGGGTTCCTCAAAAATTTTTTTCACTTTTTTAGCATTAAGGCCGTAGGTCTTAAGTTACATATTTTTTTAAAAATCTGTAACTTCCTGTGTGTGTTATTGGTCATCTATAAAAACTTTTTGGACCTGAGGCTCTTCTGAATTTTTTTTTTTCGGCCCACCCTAGTTTAATTTTATTAGATTTTATAGGTGATAGATAAAAAAAAAGTTTATATTTTACAAACTTTCAAATGTTTTAAAATTTAATTAAAATAATAAAAAAATTCAGCTAAATTTACAAATTTTACAAAATTTCTATAGGGGGGGGGGGGGGAGTGGGTTAAGGGGACATTAATTAATTACGTAAGCATGATTTTAGCTAATTTTGACCCCCCCTCCCCCATGTAAGCATACATAAGATTTTTGGAACCCCCCCTATTCTTACGTAAGATTTTTGTATAACTACCCTTAAATTCTTTTAAAAGTATGCTATCATCAGAAAAAGTCCAATTGCACTGAAACACATAATTAGATGATATGATTAAAAGATTTTTATTTTTTTAAAAATAATAATTCAGTCTTTGCAAAATAGAAAGCATAATTAAATGTAACCCAATTAAAAATTCCGACGTCAAATAATACGTCAATTTTGACTTTAGAATGATGTAAATTTTTACGTATGAAAATACCTAAAAAAGTATGTAATTTTTTTAGTAAAATATGACCTTAAAAAAATTACGTCCGGAATTGGGATATCAGAGGATGTCATTTTTGACGTTTTTTTGTGCGTCTTTTTTAACGTAATTTTTTACGTAATTTTTATGACATCCCTAATAGCACTGATATTTCCAGGAATTTTTCTGGAAGTTACCCATGGAAACTTTCTGGAATCATCTCGTGGTAATTTCCACGGGCCTGAAGTTTCCAAAAATTATTTAATTTTTTTGCGAATAAAATTATAGTTTAAAAAGATTCAAAAAATAAAGGGAACTTTATAATTTGTTCTGTCGTGAAATAAAAAATTAAATATAAAAAAGAAAAAAATCTCGGTTCCTTGAAGATCAGCGGACTTGAACTCCTGTTCACCCAGCGGTAGGGTAAACTCGAGGTCTCAAGCAGCTGCTGGGATGTGCGCCTTAACGCGTTCGACCAAATCGCCACTGACAACGTTTTACATGATATCAATTGACATCCAGAACCAAGAAAAGCAATTTTCTGAGCGGCATATTACAAAAGATAAATATACGAGGTTCGTATAACATGTAATTCCTTATACGGAATAAATACACAATCACATAAGTCGTTACAGATGAACTAGATAATAATCTCTCGTATACGTATGCGTTTTGTTGGGATTTTAACAAACTAATACTACTCTAATTAACAAAGAAACGAATAATAATTCATTTCTCAAGTAAAACAAATGGTTTTTCATAAAAAATTCATATTTACAGGAAAAAAACAATGATTTTTACCTAAAGTTTGAAAGTAGTGAAAAGTATTTTGGCCTACTTTACCTACATTGCATATTGATTGAGTCCGGTAAATTCGAATATCGTTTTTCAATATATATTAATATTACCTAATTAATGAGTAATATTAATTATTATTAATGCAAATAATAATTTTACTCTTAATTTTCTAATAAAAAATTATAAAAATTAACTCTTTACAATTCTTGATATCGAAATAAATGCAAATAGCTTAAAAACACCAGAAAAATTGTATATTTAATTTAAAAAAAAGTTTAACAATAAATTAAATGGAATCGAATTTATTTCAAATTTCAATTATTAAATCAAAATAAATAAATTTAAAATTCAAAAATTTATAGTTAAATTTAACTTAATTTAGAATTAAAAAATAAAAGGATAAACAAAATTAATTAAACACTATATGTCAGAGATATTTACAATTCCCGCTCTTTTCATGTTCTTAAAGTTGGTAACACTTATTTCTAGCTATGCTCAGTTCATTACATGGTATCTTTTTATATGGGCGATTTTTACGTAACTGCCTTACTTGGCGGCGTTAAAAAAATACACCTAAATTAAAAATATATTCTGAAGTGTATTAGTGAATTTTAAAGGTATATATGAGAGTAACTGAAAACCAAATATACATAAATATATATATTTTAACTTCTATTATATTGCACTATAACTGCTGAAATTTCAGCTCCGTGGCTTGTCCCTTTTGCAAAATGTTAACTTTAACTTAATAATTTTCGGTGAAAATATCATTATTATAACTCAGCCTTTTTCAAGCATAAAGTGTCTATATTTATAAACAATTTAGGTTTATATTGCACTTCATAATACCTTTTTCATACTTAAAAATCTGTAAAAATATTTTGTCCCTCAATTTTTCCAATTTTTGAACGCAATCTGTAGACTTATAATTAAGGTGTCATGTGTTTAGTTATTACGCCTTCTAATAAGTTAAATCTCAATTTTGATCCATTAGCACTAAATCACATGTGAAAAAAGTTTTAAAAAAGAAAAATTTTTGGTTAAAAATAAATTATTTTTGTGAAAATCGCATGTGTACAAAAAAAGCGTTCAGTTCCATGTCATTACTATTATATTACTGTAACAACTATTTGATAGTATTGTTACCATTTTCTTTAAGTTTTTATGTGAAAAAAGCGATCTTCAGTAGGAATAGATTTATTTTGCAATATTGTAGAAGTGAGGTTAGAATAAATGTCAAATTTCAGTTACATGGTATCACGTAAAATTTCAGCTCCATGGCCTATATGAAGTGTTCAGTGTGCTTCATGCAGAGAAACTTTTTTATCTTTGGTGGTTATTTTAAAATACTATGCTATAAAGTAGTTTAGCAATGCCGGATTACACTGTTCGATCTCGATTTCAAATTATCCAAAAAATAAAACGAAATATTGATTATTAAATATTGTATTTGCTGTTCTTTTATAAAATTTTATATATGTGTCGATTCAGGGTGAAAGGGACCTTAGCTGCAAAACATTCGATTTTTAATTTTTATTATGAATCGATAGAATTTGAGTTGATTTTTCACATACAGTAAAACTTGTTTATGTCTTTTAGTTTTTTTGTTATTAGCGATGAAACATAGGCATAACCTAACAACAACATAGGCTGGCACAAGTTCAAACTCTCTTACTGTAAAATTCAAAACATATTTTTTTTTAATTTTTATTATGAATCAATAGAATTTGAGTTGCTTTTTCACACACATAAAGCAAAACTTGTTTATGTCTATTAGTTTTTATGTTATTAGAGGTGAAACACAGGCATAACTTAACAGTGACAGAGAGGCTTAACTTCAAACGTCAGTACGCGTAAAACTCATTTCTGCAGCTAAGGTCCCTTTCACCCTGAATCGACACATATATTAACTAATATCTAAAATACTGTTAGAGTATTAGATAATTTATGAACTTATTATTTATTTTCGTTTTAGCAAAATATCAAAAAGAAATTTTTTTTTGTACAATATATTTGCAATAAAAGGATGCGATTCAGCTCCACATGGCAGTCAATTTTCAAAAATTTGCTATTATTTTCGTATAAATATAGTTGTAGTAAAATCGTTTAAAATATACTTATATTACACCCTAATAAGAAAAATAAGTGCAGAGAAACATTGAATAATTTTTTTTTTTTTTTACCAAAACTTATCTTGAAATCGGGCAGTTACGGAAAAATCGACCATATACATATCGTTTCTTGCATGTTTTTATAATAAATTCAGTTCTTGTGTTTATATTCGTGTTTTAGTTATTTAATATCGATCCACGGGTCTCTAATCCTAACAGGTTATGGACTCAGAACTGCAGATGGCTGAATAATCGCGAGATTAGTGCAGAAACGATGGCGTGGTCTTTTTTAGGTTAAGTGACGCTTCTCGAGTGCGAATTGCAAACAATAGTTTTCTAACAAAAACTCGGATTGTAAGCATGGACAGAGACATTACGAAAATCATTTTATTTTAAATCACTACGCAGGAGCAAAAGTAAAAATTATCTGTGTTAAATAAAGTTGACGCGTACGCTCATGGAGAGTTAAAACATTGTATTACTTTTTCTCAATGACGCTAGCATCAAATTTAAATTTTATCAAAATGGCTCAAACGAACATTGTCAATTCAACTCGACTGGAAACGCTTACCAAGGACAATTATGATACTTGGCGTATTCAGGTTAAGCATTGTTAATCAAAAATGACATGTGGGGTTATATTAACAGAGAAAATCCGAAACCTGAAGTTACCGAAAATCCTGCAACACTTGCAGCCTATAACGCATGGGCAGCTCAAGATCGTAAGGCAAAATTGGATCTTATTTTATTAATTAACCCATCAAAACTTAAACAGATTCGTGGCTGTGAAACAGCAAAACAAGTTCGGTAAAAATTAGAAGCCATTTACGCATCAAAAGGCCCAAGGCGTAAAGCAACTTTACTAAAGCAGTTGACTTAACGAAAACTACACGAAGGTGAAGATATTACAGAACATTTGGCAACATTTTTTGAAACGGTTGATGAACTTAATGATATGGAAATAGATATAAATAAAGACCTTCTCTCTATTATGATTCTTAACACTTTGCCAGACAGTTTCGAAAATTTTCGTTGCGCTATGGTATCTCGCGATAATTTGCCAGATCCCGAGACTTTAAAAGTTAAAATACTTGAAGAAGTCGAAGCTAGGAAACAAAAAGTGAACGAAGTTGAATCCGGTGCAATGTTTGCTAAACAGCAGCATCCAGACAAAAACGCACCGAAAGATAGCGATCGGAACAACAGTCATCGAGAGGGAAAAGGTTCATCAACTTGGAATCGTCCTAAATATAAATGTTCTTTTTGCGGAAAAATCGGACATAAAGCAGCTAATTGTTTCAAGAAAAGAGATTCCAAAAATCTG
The DNA here is from genome assembly GCA_037103525.1 of Ganaspis brasiliensis. Classification (NCBI taxonomy): domain Eukaryota; kingdom Metazoa; phylum Arthropoda; class Insecta; order Hymenoptera; family Figitidae; genus Ganaspis; species Ganaspis brasiliensis. The sequence goes on along the minus strand of JAZKLR010000061.1, from coordinate 1,079,830 downwards.
AAGGCGAATATTGCTGACGAAGTTTATTTTATTGACACAAATGACAGAGAAGAATCTGCTCAAATCTTGGACGACAGTGAAATTGTGCAAAAGTAGTGCATCGATAGTGGATGTACAATTGTACATCCCACCTGTGCAACAATAAGAATTCATTCAGATTGGTACAAGAAGTTCAAAGTGGATTAAAATTAGCCAGTAGTGCGACTATACAAGTGAAAGCCAAAGGTGATGTGACAGTTTTTACTTCGGACGGTACACAAAGCAAACAAATTAAACTTGAAAATACTCTTTTTGTTCCAGACTAAAGAAATAATTTAATGTCGGTTGCAAAAATTGTTGATAAAAATAATAAAGTTTTATTTACTGCTAAAAACGCTTGTGTTCTAGATACCGATGAAAAAATAAAATTAGTCGCGGATCGTGATGGTGACCTATTTTTTTACGAAATGGATCCAGTTCAGCCTGCTTGGTTTCAGACAATAAAATTTCCAGTGCTAGAGTTTAGCATCAACGCCTTGGACATATGTATACCAGAGACATGGCATCCATGTTCAAGAAACAAATTGTAAAGGGGTTGGACTTCAAGGATGACGATGATTTGCGTTTCTGCAAAACTTGTGCAGCCGGAAAACTCGCAAGCACTTCTTTCCCAAAAAGTTCTGAGAGATCACTTGTTCCTCTTGGCGTCATTCATGCGGATCTATGTGGTCCAATGAGAACTACATCGAAGGGCGGAGCTCTTTACTTTCTTACTCTCACTGATGATCATACCAGATGGTGCGAGGTCTATTTTCTTCGTAGCAAGTCAGAGATTTAATCAAAGTTCGTGGAATATAAAAATCAAGTCGAAAATCAACAAGACAGAAAAATAAAGGCACTTCAAACGAACAATGGGAAAGAATTTTGTAACGCCGCAATGAACGGGATTTTAAAATCATCTAGAATCCTGCAAAGATTAACAACGACAATACCCCGCAACAAAAAGGAATTGCTGAGCGGAAAAACCGCACACTGGTGGAAATGGCTCGATGTATGTTGATAGAATCTGGTCTTCCTCCATCATTTTGGGCGGAAGCAATTTCCACCGCTAATTATATACAAAACAGGTGTATAACTAAAAGTTTAAACAAAGAAACTCCATATGAAAAGTGGAACGGAAAGAATCCAAACATAAATCATTTCCGAACTTTTGGCTGTCGAGTCATGGCTCTCGACAAAACTCCTAACAAAGACAAATTTCAAGCTAGAGTCACGGAGGGTATTTTTGTTGGCTACTCTGAATCTTCCAAAGCCTATCGTATATAGATTCCAACACAAGGAAAAATTTGAACATCGAGAGATGTAAAATTTTTTGACGTATTTGAAAAAGAGAGACACTGTAAACGGTCAATTTAGGTTTTTCTCTTCTCCCGAGGAAACACCTACATTTCGTCAGATGGAAATTGGCAATAACAGAAACGCTCCTGTCGTTATGCCTGCTGATCAAGATCATCTACCAGTTGTAGTAGATCAAGAACCTCAACCAGCTCTTGAATCCATCGAAAACGGTAATTTGCAATCGGAGCCATTAACGCGACGAGAACCAGGACAACCTAAGAAGATCTACACTGGCAAACGCGGCTGACCAGCAAAAGTTTCTAAGATATTAATTGTAGATGAAAATTCTGAAAATAAAAATCGCAACGGCGGAGAAAACAACGAAAATTTTTAAGTTGAACAGAGAGCTTGTACTAAAGAGGAACTTTCGACTGATAGTGACAATTCAGAATGGCACGACGCTGAATTAGCTATGATCGCTTCAGAAGTACCTTTCAATCGAGCTTTGGATTGTCCTGACAGTAGCGAATGGAAAAATGCCATTTATAACGAAAAAAAAAGTTTAGCATCTAATGACACGTGGAAGATTGTGGATGCTCCTGATAAAACCAACATCATAGGATCAAGATTCGTACTTCGCAACAAACATGCTGCTGATGGTTAGTTGGAGATCAGAAAAGCTCGTCTAGTTGCGCAAGGCTTCTCACAAAAACCAGGTGTTGATTTTATGGACACATACGCCCCAGTCGCACGCCTTAGTTCTTTTAGGCTACTAATAAGTTTAAGTGCATAATATTTTATGGAAATATTCCAATTAGACGTCACAACCGCTTACCTGAACGGTTAAATTGATACTGAAATATATATGAAGAAACCAGATTTTCTAGTTGAAATGTTGGATAGAATTATCCAGGAAGAAGAAGATGTAAATCTACAAAAAAGGGCCAAAATCATGCTTAGTGACCTTCAGGGAAGTAACAAAGTTTGTAAACTTTAGAAGGCCATTTACGGTTTTCGTCAATCAGGACGTCAATGGCATTCAGAGCTGGATAAAACACTTTGAAATATGGGCTTTCTTCCAACTAATGCAGACCCTTGTGTTTACATAAACGGCGATAAAACTGTCTTCATTTTAGTCTATGTTGACGACATGCTGATTATTTCGAAGAATAAAGACAAAGCAACTTTTATCAAACGCAAACTATCCCAAGCTTTTGATATTAAGGACCTTGGCAAAGCAAATTCTTGCTTAGGAATGGAGATTATTCAAGACAGGGAGAGGATTCATCTTTCGCAATCGGGATACATCAGAAATATTCTAGAAAGATTCCGGATGACAGACTGCAAGCCTGTTAGCACTCCCTTTGCCTTTGGTACTAAGCTGACAATTGATTCGAAAGATAAGGATGATTACTCCACATATCCTTTCAGGGAACTTATAGGAGCACTCATGTACCTTGCAATCGGAACTCGTCCAGATATAGCTCACGCTGTGAGTTCACTAAGTCAATTTAATCTTGGAAACAACAATACGCACTGGATTTCTGCAGAACGTGTACTCCGATATTTAAAGGGAACAATCGACCTTAAACTTTTATTCAGAAAGAATGACATGGATCTCATCGGATGTGTTGATGCCGATTGGGCTAATTGTACCATTGACCGTCGATCCTACACAGGTTGGACTTTTATTCTCGCTGGAGCCGCTGTTTCTTAGGAATCTCGAAAACAGCGAACAGTGTCCCTTTCCTCTACCGAAGCTGAGTAAATGGGTATTTCAGATGCTACTAAAGAGGCCATTTACCTTATTGGATTTCTACAGGACTTGGGATTCTCGAAGATCGCTGCTGTTGATTTACTTAATGATAATCAAGGAGCCGCCAAGTTAGCTAAAAATCCAATTTTTCAGTCTCGGACAAAACATATTGATGTGAGACATCATTTTATCCGTGAGGCACTTGGAACGTACCCGATCAGATTATCCTTTCTACCGACAGAGGAAATGATTGTTGATATATTGACCAAGACGTTATCAGGGTTGAAACACAATTATTGTACCAGTGGACTTGGACTTTCTTAAACTGTGTATTAAATCTAACAAAGTCTGAACCATTCTTTATCTCTTATTACTCATATGCAATAATATGCAATAATATGCTCTCTTATTTTTATCTGCCTTGTAATTATATTAATTATGGCCTTGACAATACCTAAAATTTTTCAAAATAGCGAATTAATAAATTCCATCACTGTGTCACATGTCCCTAATAATGAAATAATAGAAAATAATGTTAATTCTACATTTGTTTCTCGGCCAAGATCGGCCTAGAGATCTAATTTAAATATAATTGAGGAAATGGTTTAACACAAACACAGATAATTTTTTTTTTAAGCAAAATTAATTATTATCATTTAACAAATATTTTATACTAGGACTTATGAATAAAAATATATTAAATATTATGTAATTTATGTATTCGTAATGATATCAATGTTTAATGGAAATAAAAATAAAGTAAAATTAAAATATATACATTATTAGTAGATAGAATATTAGTAGATCTTATACATTATTAGTAGATGGAAATGATAATCTTTACTAATAAAGAGTTAATATTTTGAAAAATCGTTGTCATCTAAATTTAAAACCGGCAAGGGTTGAGAGGCCAGTGTAGGACAAAGAACCTAAAAGAACATATATCTATATAAAATTAAAAGAAATTTTTTTTTATTATTTATTATTCAGTAATATATTTATATATATATATATATCGTTCTTTCTCTTACCCTATTAAATTCATCTCCTTCAAGGATGAACAATTTTCCATCCACTATAAAGGGCATATTTATATCGGTTTTAATGATTTCTTTCAATTGAAAACGAAAAACTGGGGCCGTAAAAATGGTCCCCGTTGAGTATTCCCAAGGGTAGTAAAAAATTGCATTTTTCTGATATAAAAATCTCCTCGATATTTCATGGTACACATTTGGTTGAAAGTACCTTTTATTTGGTTCCCCGATCTAAAGTAAAGAAAAAAAAGAGAGAAAATAAAAAAATACAAATGCTAACACATATAAAATAAATACCTAACAAATAAATCGACATATTTATTTATATCTGTATAAATTTTTCTTATTTTACCTCAACAATTTCTTTGTCATTCGTAATTTTCCACAACTTTCCGTCTACAACAAAACCATCTTTTCTATACGGGTCATTGGCAGCAAATATTGACAAAATGGCATAGATAAATTTTGCTTTTCGAATACTATCAGAAATTATCCATGGACCAGGTAAACGAATATCTGTTCCACGAAAATTGATAGTTTGTGTTGAAATAAAAGATGGATTTTTTGTGGAGAGCCATCGCACATACTGATGATTTAACTAAAAAAAAATAATAATAATAATAAAAATAAAAAAAGCATAAAATAATATTTGTGAGGTATAAATATTTATTAATAAAATAAAATCATTCAAAAAATCTATTTATATATTTTGCTTCTTTTACTCACCAAAATTAGATTTGAATCTTCAATTTTACACAATCTACCTCCCACTGAAAACACATTATTCGAGTAATTCCACCTAAGTCCTTCTTCTAATTCTTTTTTTTAGGTGGTCCTTTTGATCAAAACTTAAATTACACCACCAACCAGGCACTTTAATAAAAATCTCCAAGATTTTCCACCATAAATTTACACTAGGAAGCATATCCATCCACGCGTCTTTAAATACTAAAAATTCAGTTTCATCAAAATTAAACTCCATTTTAATTTTTTTTCTTTTTCACGACTTTTCACGGTAAAAGACAAAAAGGAACTGAAGGTCCTATAGATGCAACTAAACGGGACACTTCGGTTTAGCATCTTTATTCTAGTTTTTTAGATTTTATCAAATTTTGACATCTGCTTCTAATTGGAGACAATGTTTTTCACTAAATGGAAACAGATAATCTTAGTCTTTTTATTTCTTTTCGTTCAGTGCTACTCGTTTGTCCTTAACTTCATATTTCAACTTCCTTATCCTGTGTATCATAAAGATGAAAGAGCGATTATCCTTAAAATCACTCTTGCTTTTCCTTGCATCTTTATTTGTAACAAGTTAAAATAAAAAAATAGAAATAATAGTAACAAAGATTATTGTTTGTAATTGTTGCAGATAAAGAAAATGAACGGAACAAACATTAAACCTATTGCAAATTTAAATACTATGTGTACCGAATACGGTTTCAAAAAACCTACTTATCATGTAATTAATATTAATACAATCCAAGAACCAATCTTTGTATCGGTATGCACTGTAAAGAAAAATGCGAATTTACTTGTAACGTTAGGAGAAAAAGCATGTTCAGCACAAATGTTTCGTCATTATGCTGCCTCGAAAATGATAAATACAATAAATACGAAATTTCAGCTCTTAGAAAATAATGAACAAATTGCGCAAAATAATTTAGAAAGAATAATATTGCATAAATGGCATGATTCGTGTGAGAGATGCTATTCTATTAACCATAAAGGTCAAAATTGTAATGGACCTTTAAGAAATTTGCGATATTTTAGACGAAACTAAAAAGTATTTAGGGGATCAAGCAATTTTCTCTTTTTCTTGTCAAATTGCATGCTTGATTCAAAGGGGGGAGGAGTGCATATTTAATATGCAGCAGTATAAAAGTCGCTATCAGTTTAAAATATCCATACCCTACTATAATAATATTACTTTTTATCATGTATAATTTTTTTTTTTTAATTAAAAATTGATTTATGCGAATCTTTTGCTAATATATGTGTATGTGTGTGTGTTCTCTTTAACTTAGATGTATTACCTTATAAAAAGACGAACTAAAATTATTAAAATCACTGTACTCAGAATGTGAAACTTTGTAAAGTACAACATTCTATTTTAACTTAAGAACGATTAAAATCACTATTTTACAACTGAATGTATTAGAACCAAGATAATGACTATTAAATTAATTTTTTATCTCATAAGTTATTAAAAAAGACAGAAAAATATTATACTTTTAGTAATCAAATGAAAAACAATATGTAGTTGGTGGGAAAAAAGCATATCAGTTTTATACTTCTATGCTTTTTCCAAGGGGGGAGGTGTCACGTCCGTGACTTTATTTTTATTAATAATAAATAAATATTGTTTTTTCATTATTATGTATTTATTGTTATTGAGAAAAATACATAACACGTGTGGTTGAGTTTAGAAAAATGGGAGCGTACTTCTTCATTTATTATTTACCAGGGAAGAAGATATTAGCACGTATGACAAAAAATAAAGGAAAAGGGTGCGTACCTTTGTCACCTATAAATTAGATAACAATTCAAGCTATCGGTTTCGAACCCTTCTTTTTTTCCAATCATTTAAAATATTAACTGACTATTAGAAGTAAAAGCTTTTACTGAAAGAGATCTTTTTATTATATTATTCTACGAACTAACGAATTATTTAGAGTAAAATAAACGAACCCTCATAATTAGTGCAATTGCAACTTTCAGCGAAAACAAATAAAGCCGATAAGCGGAACCCTCGATACAACTTTATTTTATTAAATTTACCATTTCAGCCATTTAGCTGACTATATAAGAAAAAAACTTTTGTATGGCGTTCAGTCTAATTTCAACCCTGTAACCACGTTCATCTGTGTTTTAACATTTGAAACTTTAAAAGTCTAAATCCAATTTCGAACCTACGTGTATTTTCTGTCCAAATTGTCGAAACTTTTAAAGTCTAGATCGAACCACGGAACTATATTTGTTATTGTCTAAATTTTCGAAACCTTTCTTTTAGTTTAGATCTAACTCCAAACATACGCGGTTTTCCCATCAAATTGTCAAAACCCTTTAAAATAAGATTCAACCATTGTAGTGATTTTGTAACTCGTTAAATGCAATTGTAAATTAATTGGTGAAGAACTTTAAATTTCGACACAACGAAATAAATCGTGAGAGAAGCTCGGGTCAGTGACCTCAACCTAGCTACTTGAATCCTGAGGAACCAGCCTATTTTTCCAGTGGTGTCAATATCAGTTGACCCATCTACCGCCAGACCAGGTGTCCAGACACAGCATTTCCTTTTGCCTGGTACCCCCTGTCGATTACGGATTCTGAAGGACGTTGGATCCATTTGCTGGTGCTACTTCTCTCAGGAAATTTGGTCTTTTAAATTAAAAAGGTGCTCGTTTCATATTCCTTTCCCTTCTCATTTCTAGTCCTTATACCTATTTGTAACTTTTATCTTTTTCTAAAAAGGACGCAGCTACTATTGAGGATCTCCTGCCTTCGCTTCTCACTTGTATTTTATTGTCGAAAATAAATTCTATGTTCTTAAACCTATAATAAAAATAACTCATTTATTCGACCTAGTCCTGCACACCTTACCTCCACTTAAGGCCATCGATTGAAATTAAATTATTTGATTTATGTGTGTTGTGACATAACAATAGTAATATATTTGCATAAAATTGTAAAATTCAGAATACTGAATTTTCGCAAAGTAATAAGATATTAATGTTATAAAAATTGAATTTTCGAATAAATTCAATATTTTAAGAAATTAAATAGCGCAAAAATAATATTTGCTTATAATTGCGAAATTTCTAAGATTAATGAATTTTCACAAAATATTAAAAACTTTTAAGTAATACAAAATTGAGTTTTTAAATAAATTTAATGTTTAAATCATAAACTGAATAATGTAAATATGATATTTGCATCAAATTGCAAAATTTAAGATTAATGAATTTTCACAAACTATTAAAAATTTTAAAGTAATATAAAATTAAATTTTTGAATAAATTCAATGGTTTTAAGAAATTAAATAATGTAAATATAATATTTACATAAAAATTACAAAAATTCAAAAATCAATGAAATTTTTTAAAGTATTTGGATATTAAAATATTTCAAAAATTGAATTTTAAATAAATTTAATGTTTTTAATTCAAATTGAAGTAATGCAAATATGATTTATTTATTTATTTATTAATAGTAGCATATTTGCATAAAATTGTAAAATTCTGAATAATGAATTTCCGTAAAATATTAAGATTTTAAAAGAATAAAAAAATTGAATTTTTGAATAAATTCAATGTTCTAAGAAGTTAAATATTGTAAATATAGTATTTGCATAAAAATTGCAAAAATTCGAAAAAAAATGGATTTTTAAAAATATTTAGATTTTTTTGATTATTAAAAATTACATTTTTGAAAAAAATATAGTGTTTTTAAGAAGTTAAATAATGCAAATAAAATTTGCATAAAATTGGAAAGAAAAATGCAAAAGTAAAGAAATATTTTAAGAAAAAGAATATTTATTTATTTATTTTTAATTTACATCCCTGCAGTCCAAGTCTTGGACCATAAACAGGTAACTAAAATAATAGCATTGTTTATATTCATATAATTGTGTACAGTAGTTTATAAAGACTAAAAATCTCCTCTGCGCTTAATTAAATACTTATCTAAGCATTCAATGAATGCATTTTGAGAAGTAACGCATAAATCTATTTTAGGTTTCAAAATCGAGTACATCTGGTTAATATGGAAACACGCTTGGAAAATTGGCATATTATAAATTAGGGGTAAATCGTCTTTATCAATATAAAAAGGTTCTCCATATCTAGATCCGAAGCGTGGTACTTTAAAATTAATAAGTTTTGAAAGTCGAGGACGGTCAATATGAAATCGAATAATTTTAAATAAAAACATAACTGCGGCTATGATCCTGCGTTCCTCTAATGTGAATACTTTAAAACGTTGACATAACTGCAAATAGTCGCATCCCCTGGGAGGGTAAGTCCCTTCGACCTTGAATGTGAGATACTTCAAAAACCGTTTTTGAATGTGATCAATCTCATCAGAGTATTTTTTATAATATGGGAACCAAATTATAGAAGCGTACTCTGCGGGTGCTCTAACAAAGAGCATTGAATAGCAAAGTTATTGACTCAACCTTGTTAAAGCTAATGAAAGACCTGAATAGAAATCCAAGCGTTCTGTAAACACGCGCTATTAAAGCCGAAATGTGATTATTAAAATTTAGATCATAAGAAAAAGTGACACCGAGATCACGTGTTGAGAATACTCTAGTAATTTGAGTGTCACTCAAGTGATACGGATAGTGTAGGGGATGTCCGATTTTATGGAACGTAAGAACTTGGCATTTCTGTAAGTTTAGCGATAGTTTATTTTCGGTGCACCATTGAGAAATTGAGTTGGATCATCTTGTAAAATAATTGCGTCATATAATGACAATATACGTCGATAAATTTTGACGTCATCAGCGAACACTACAATAAAAGATTTTACATTCTGCTCTATGTCGTTTATACAGATGGTAAGAAGGGGTGAACCCAGGGAAGACCCTTGAGGAACACCACGGGTTGGTTCAAACGAAACAGATCTGCAATTCCCGACTACGACTTTATGTTTTCTACCCCTTAGATAATTTAGGATTAAAAATCTGATGTTTGAAGGGAGATGTAATAAATTTAACTTCGCGTCGAGGACATAATGATCGATTGAAACAAATCGAGTGTCGCTCGCCTTGCGAGAGGTAGCCACGCACACATTCTTACGCACGGCCCAACGTATCCCTGACAGCCATCATGCATTTTTTCTTCCTTTTTCCTTTTCTAAAATTCTAAAGAGCAACGGAGATAACATCCACGTGTTTTCTGACAGGACTAAGCACATGGCCTAGCGCAACTAAAACAAAGCATATCTCGCACCAGATATGTCAATTATAGATTTGGAGAAAATAAAAGATTGATGCTATAATCGATAACAACTAAGGAAAATAAAAACATTCCTTAGCTGTTAATATTAAAAGTTCATTGGCACGATGCACAGTGGTCTGAAATACTAAAAAAAGTGCCAAAATTCAAGATCATCAAATAAATATATATAATGCATAATCAATTTTTATATAAGTTGTAGTAGTTATAATTGATGTTTTTTTTTTCTTTTTGATTAAAATAAAAGACTTAAAAAAATTCCGAAAGTTAGAAATTGATTCCAACGATATCGAGTGGGCATTTATAATATGCTTATTTATTTATATATTTCTCAGTGAATTGTAAGGTTTTACTTCTGTAATAAATCTTTTTGAAAGCATTTAGTGTTTATTCAAGTACTAAAAAATCATTTAAAAAGCTATATATTTAAATAAAACGCAATTTTACTTAAACTTTTCTTGGTTAAAAAAAAGAGTGTACTATTTTTCATTTCAAAGTTCCAGATCGTTCCACATTGAAATACAATTTTTTTATATGTTTCTTCTCCTTGATTTATCTATTCCTAAATAAAGTGCAACTTTTTTGCACCGTTTTTCTGTATCCAAAGTTATTTCTACATTAATTTAAAGGGTAATCAATTGCAAACAAAGAACCAAAAATTTAAATTACGTTAAAAACTTCATTTGTTTTGTTTTTCATCGATCATGTCTATATTCATGTTTATTATTCTTTAAAAGAAAATAATATTGTTGTCTTTAATTTTAATTGTTTGTGCTTAATAAATTAGTAAATTAATGAAGAATATAGTTCACTTTTAAATAATAAAGTTTAAAATAACTGTAAGGTACGTTACTACAAATAATTTATTGCTTTGAGTTTTAGTTTGCGTTCATAATTAAAATGTATTTAAGGTTAATATTTCATATTAATTTCGCAGTGATCATGACGAAGTTTAAAAAACGGGAAATCATCGATTTACTTTTTAATAGTTACGAGTCTGAAAACGAGATGGATAATATTGAAGTCGCAATAGCTTTTATTTTAACAAAATTAAATATAAAAACTAATTCTATAGAAGATGAAAAGTTAGAAAAATTACGATCTTCTTTAAGAATTATAAGATCTAAGCGAAATGAAAAATGGAATAGTGTACATAGAATGAGAAATAGATTTGAGGCAAAATATGCAGATTGGTTAAATTCTTCTTTCGAAATTCCGGATTTTGAAACAGATGTAAAAAAATCTTCCTTGTCTACTGAGCAGAAGTCAAATTCAGGAGCTGGTCGTCCATCTCTTCATTTCAGGGCTTATCCAAAAGGTCAAAAATGCGAAAAGTAGCAAAAATTTATTTGCAAAATAAAAATGATCCATTAAGACTGATAAGTGCTTGTCGATATGCAGCTAAAAATTCAGAAGAAAAAGACTATAGAATCAATTCTTAAAGAAATTGAAAAGAACATTGATAGGGCTAGTAAAATAAGAAAATTACTTGATGACCCAAAGATTGTAAAATTAACTGCAGAACAAGCGTTATCTTTCTTATTGTCACGTTCTTTTTCAAAAGAAGATTATTTAAGAACAAGATTGTTAGTTAAAAAACAAGGTGCAGACATTTTTCCGCCCTACGATAAAGTGTTAGCAACAAAAGACTTATGTAGACCACCAAAAGATGTTGTATCAATTTCAGAAATTGAAGCAAAAGTTCCTCTTCAGCCATTACTATTTCATACAACGGAAAGGACTTTTGAACTGCAAAAAGATGTAATTCTGCGATACTTGTCAACATTAGAAGATACTTGTACAGAAATTGAGACAGTATTCATGTTCTCATACGGATTTGATGGAAGTTCTGGCAATTCTCCTTATAATCAGGGATATACACTACATCTCAAGATTCAAGTGACGCAAGTTTATTTGCTACTACACTTATACCATTGAGATGGACCACTGTTGATAATATAATAATTTGGAATAATCGATCATCGCAATCTGCATCATTTGCTCGTCCTGTTAGCTTGATGTATGCAAAAGAGTCTCCGGAAATCATCTTGAAAGTAAAAGAGGAACTTGAAAATCAAATACGTCAATTAGAAACTTTTGAAATTGAATTGAATGCAGTCAAAATCCACGTACATTTTTCATTATTTTTAACTTTGATTGATGGTAAAGTTTTAAACATAATTACAAACACAAAAAGTATGCAGAGATGTCCTATTTGTCATGCAACTCCGAAAATGTTTAATGATCTTGCAAACAAAAGTAAGAACCTCTTCATTCCAAATCCTTTAACACTGAACTATGGAATAAGTCCCTTGCATGCATGGATAAGAGTATTAGAGTGTTTATTACATATTGCGTATAGATCGGAGTTGAAAGTGTGTCAAGTAAGAGGCAAAGAAAACAAATTAAAGTTCGCTGAAAAGAAACTTAAAATTCAAAAACTATTTTGGGAAAAATTATCCTTACATGTAGATAAGCCCAAACCTGGGGGTAGTGGCACCACTAATAATGTCAATACAGCACGAAGAGCTTTCGAGGATACGCATAAATTTTCTGAAATATTGGGACTTGATGAACAATTGATGAAGAATTTCAAAACAATTCTGATAGCTTTATCTGTCCAGCTTCCAATTAATGCTGATTTATTTGATAAATTATGTGTATCAACTGCTGAAATGTATGTTCGATTATATAATTGGTATCCCATGCCCGCAACTATCCATAAAATTCTTATTCATGGTGCTGATATTATAAGAAACAGTATGGTGCCAGTTGGTATGCTTGGGGAAGAAACATCTGAAGGACGAAATAAACATTACAAGAACTACAGAGAAGACCACAGTAGAAAATTCAATCGTCTTGCAACTTTGACGGATGTATTTTACCGAGTAATGGATACTTCAGATCCCATAATTAATAACTTCAGTATCAATTCGAGAATTGAAAATCGAAAAAAATTGCCTCTTCCAGAAGAAGTAAGAAAATTATTATCAACTGGTGAAAATGTAAGAGAGCAACTAGAAGAAGAGTAAGAAAACGAAAATGAAACAGAGGAAGATTCACTTGAACTTAGCATGTTTTATAGACAGCTGGAAGAAACAGAACTTTCTGATGAAGAAGAGATTGAATAACTTATACTTATTAAAAATTATTTTTAAACAATTATAAATTTTTTAAACACAACATTCAGTTAGCTTTTCTTTTTGATAAGTTTTTAAAACTAAAAATAGAAAGTAATAGCCATAATTAATCCGTTGAACCACATTGTATTATGATACTTTATCTAATTAGATTATACTTTCCATTTTAAAACCAAAATTTCATATTTGTTGATTTATTTAAATACAAGGTCAAATTTTAAAAACCAACTTCAGACTAATAATTAGCAACGAAAAAAACAATAAAATACCAAGTTACATAAAAATTTATTATTCTTTTAAATTTTGTGTTCGCCATATTGGATCTACCATATTTAATTTTTAAAACCTGACGTTAGATTCATAACCAGCGACTCAAAAAACCTCTAGATACAAAGTTTCATGAAAATTTATTTATTTTTTAAATTTCGTGTCCGCCATATTGGATACACCATATAGAATTTTTGAAATCTGACTCTAGATTCAGAATCATCGACCCAAAAAACCTCTAGATATCAAGTTTCATGAAAATTTATTAATTTTGTAAATTTTGTGTTCGCCATATTAGATCCACTATTTTGAATTTTTGATATCTGACTTCAGATTCATAATTAGAGACCCAAAAAACCTTTGGATACCAACTTTCATGAAAATTCATTAATTTTTTAAATTTGGTGTTCGCCATATTGGATCCACCATATTGAATTTTTAAAATTTGACTTTAGATTCATAATCAGCGACCCAAAAAACCTCTGGATACCAAGTTTCATGAAAATTCATTAATTTTTTAAATTTAGTGTTCGCCATATTGGATCCACCATATTGAATTTTTGATATCTGGCTTTAGATTCATTTTAGAGACCCAAAAAACCTCTGAGTACAAAGTTTATAGTTTGAAATTTGTAGTTTTCTCAAAATGATGTATTTTGGCAAAAAAAGCGTTTTCAGACCACTGTGCGATGAAGCAATAAATTAATATTTCTGTGGAAATATATATCGAGAAATTGCCAAAGTGCTGGCCTGTGCAAATTCGGCGACTGTTCTGCAACAATAAAATAATATGTTGCTAAATTTAATCACTCCTCACCTCCTCTAACCCTCTTTCAAAATTGCCACACCTCACGTCCCTACCTTTTCTATAGATTTGAGAAAATATAAAAAGAAATCGCACAAGTAATTAAATGCAGTTTCCATCCGTCGTGATTCTTAAAAAGACGTGTGTGGCTCTCGTCCGTCTAGCGTCACTTGAATTTTGGGTGTGGTCACCAAAGGATTTAGTGACTTAAATTTTATTTCTGTCATTCTAAGTAGTATAAAGTGTTTCTCCATTAATGACAGTGTGGACGTAAACCCTAAAGACATTTTTTCGAAGATTTTGTTGAACTCTTTTCCCAACCATTTTTGTTAATCGAGTGGTGGTCACCAAAGGATTTAGTGACTAAAAATTATTTTCTTGTCGTTCTCAGTAGTATAAAGCGTTCCCTCCCTTGTTAAATTAATCTGGGTGTGGTCACCAACGGAAGTAGTGACGGAAACTATTTTTTTGTCAATCCAAGTAGTATAAAGTGTTCCAGACTCGTAAAATCAAGAAAAAGAAAGAAATTAAAAAGCACGGTGGAAAAAGAAAGGACAATTTCTCTGAAAACCTTTTCACGATAGGACTTGGGTGTGGTCACCAACGGTATAAGTGACTAAATTTTGTTAATTGTCATTCCTAATAGTATAAAGAGTTCCCTTCTTGGTGAAATCTGAAAACGGAAAAGTAAGAGACCTTTAATTAACAACGTCATACGAAGTTGCTAATTAAGCAATTTTTTTTAATTGCAAACACTTTGCTACGCCCATCCAGGATAGGAAGGATCACTCCAGGCCTATTTTGAGGTGGTAGAATTAGGACTTAGCATTAAGGCATTGTATGAGTAAGTGAACCTAGTATAATTTGTTATGGTCAATCTTTCAAAAATCAAAACTTGTAAAGGCTGTTGTAAGGGACGAAAATCGGGGGTTTATAGAATATATTGACAAAGATTTGAACCCAGTATTTGTGTTTTAATTTTCGCTACCAATCAATATAATCAAACCATCCGGCAACCAATCCAAAAGATCAGAAAGGGACGAATTCAGTCAAAATAATAAAACAAGAGTGGACGACACTCGTGTCAAGGGGATCCGAAGAGGAGGAATAAATATTATCATCTTGTTTGTGATGATCAATTAGTTTGTCAAATTTTAATTTAATTCTTAAATTTTTAATTTATTTCCTAAGCTTTTTATTATATTTTTTCTATTTGAATTATTTTTTTCGATATCCAATCCAGTTGTTTGATTGCAATTATTTCCAACAGCTATTTCTATAATTTTTCAACTATTTGGTTTAAATTTAATATTCATTGTTTAATTTTTTAAACTATTCCTTTCAATTGTGTAACTAAGTAGTCATTTTTCGAATTTTGTTTCCAACTGTCAATTATTTTCGTCATTTTTTCAGATATATTCTTCAATTACGTAATTTAAATTATTTGAATTTGCAAAAATTTATAGTTTCAAATGACCATCAACAATCGAAAGTTTGTCACGCGCTTGGGCACGCGTTAATGTTTCTAGTAAAAATTATAATTCTTAAACCCAAATACAATAAGTCAAATAAAAAAAAATTGTAAAAAATTAAATTGATTTTATTTCTTTATCAATTTATTAATAAAAAATCTCATAAAATCATTTCTAAACACAGAAGAAATAAAAAAAATAACAAAATTGAAAATGATATTTAAATTGTTAAGGATCAAATTTAATTTAAAAAATTAAATTTGAAATAGTTTTGTTAAAATTTAATTACAAACATCAATAGGCACACAGTGGGGCAGAATCGTGTAAACGTGCCGAAAACCCAGAAATTAAATTATTTTTTAAGGATGTTTGATATACTTACCACAAAAAAAAAAGTGTCATGTACTTTTGACCGAAATACCCTAGCCCTATGTATTTTGACGCGCTGAACACGAATCCGAAGTCCATTTTGCTCCATCACGTCAAGATTTTTTTCTAACCTCAAAAAACATGTCGAATTTTGAGAGGTAGACGATTTTTTAAAAAAATTTATGGATTTTCTTCAAACTTGGTATCTGGGGGTTTTTTGGGTCGCTGATTACGAATCTGAAGTTAGATTTTCAAAATTCAAAATGGCGGATCCAATATGGCGGACGAATTTTGAAAAAATTTGAAGTTTTACTTCAAACTTGGTATCTGGGGGTTTTTTGGGTCGCTGATCTGACTTCATATTTTCGGAATTTTTATGAAATTTGGTATCTTCAGGTTTTTAAGTTGCTGAGTGTGATTTCGAAGCGAGTTTCTCACATTTTCAAATATGACTTCTATTACAATTTTATCATAAAATATTCCTTGGTAACAGATTGGATATGTTTGGTGCAGAAGCCAAATAAGAAAGTACATTGTTCCATTCTGCATCTTATTCCTGATGGACATATCATTGTCATTCTATGTCTAACGTTCTTATTGAGCTTTGGCACAATTTAAATCCTGCTGCTTCGATAAATGTAGTAGGCGATGACAACTGCCCCGAAAGGGGATGTGTAGAATGATTCGCTTCCTGTTTATCGAAGTAACGAAGCCAGCGTAGGCGCGCTGCCTTGCAGGTGGGGGTTAGGGTGTGAGGATGATACCGTAGTGTGTCCGACGACGAGTTGACATTGTCCTCGTCAAAGTCGGAAAGCTCTCATACTTAGGCCTGGGGAGGTATGAGAGTTATCACCCCTAGGACGGTGGACTCGCCTGCAATCGGACCAGGATCCCTAACGTGCGGGTTATTCAATAAATCATGGCTTTTCAAAATCAAAACAACACAAAAACTTCAAATGCTTCAAAAATTAATTTTAAAGCATTAAGATCAAAACACATATGCAATAGCAATGCAGATGCATTTTGTTATATATGTGGACAGTTCGATGTTCCAAAGAATTGTAAACCAATCAATGACAATATTAGACAAATTTACAAAGATTGCTTTGATTTAGAGATAGTCGATCAAAATGAAAATTGGGTTCCACACAAAATTTGCTTATCTTGTCACATAATGTTAACTCGTTGGAATAATACTAAGGAGGATAAGTACTTTAAATTTAAAAAACCAATGCTGTGGAAAAAACCATTGAAACAAGAAGATTGTTACTTTTGCATGACCAATGTAGAAGGTTATAATAACAAGAATAAAGGAAAAATATCGTACGCTGATGTGACAACTGTAACAAAACCAGAAATTTTTTGTGATACACCTTCTTCTTCAAAAAATTTTGAAATCGACTGTTCAAAAGTAGAAGATGTATTTAGTGATATAGATGACGACATGAGTATTGATGACAAAGATGACTATTACATTCCAACTGGTGAACAGGAAGAAGAAATACCTGAAAAGTTCACACAAGAAGAACTCAGCAATCTCATCAGAGATTTAAAACTACCAAAAGATGTTGCAGAATATCTTGCATCAGTTCTTAAGAAGAAAAAAATGCTATCGAAAGGAACTACATCTTCCTTTTATCGCGATAGGGAAAAGGAATTCAGAAAATATTTTACAGAAGACAAAAAGCAGTCATTGGTATATTGTTCTGACATTAATGGGTTAATGGATCAATTAAAACCTGGCGTATACAAAGATGAAGATTGGAGGTTATTCATAGACTCTTCTAAAAGAAGTTTAAAAGCAGTATTACTTCATAATACTAATATTTATGGTTCGATTCCTATGGCTCATTCTACAGAACTTAAAGAAAGCTATGAATCTGTAAAACTAGTTTTAGATAAAATAAAATATCAAGAACATAACTGGCAAATTTGTGGGGATTTTAAGATCTTAAGTATTATGTTTGGACAACTAGCAGGGTTCACAAAAACGCCCTGTTTTTTGTGTCTGTGGGATAGTAGAGATAGAAAGAATCATTACAAAAAAAAAGGAATGGCCAAAAAGAAAATCTTTTAAACCAGGATCGAAAAATATCATTAAGAAGCCATTGATTCATCCCTCAAAGGTATTGCTTCCACCATTGCACATTAAACTAGGAGCAGCAAAACAGTTTGTTAAGAGTTTAGATAAAAATGGAAAATGTTTTAAATACCTAGAACAAAAATTTCTTGAGGTCTCTGATGCCAAACTAAATGAGGGAGTTTTTGATGGCCCACAAATTCGAAAATTATTAAAAGATGCGAAATTTGTCAGAAACATGAGTAAAACTGAGAAAAATGCATGGATTAGTTTTAAACTAATTGTTGAAAATTTTCTGGGGAATAACAAAAGCGAGAATTGGGAAGAAATGGCAAATAATATGATAACAAACTTCGGAAAGCAAGGATGCTTGATGAGCTTGAAGCTACATTTCTTAGAATCACATCTAAAGTACTTCCCCGAAAATTTAGGAGACTACAGTGAGGAACAGGGAGAGCGATTTCATCAAGACCTTAAAGAAATGGAACGTCGTTATCAAGGAAGGTGGGGCGTAAATATGATGGCCGACTTTTGCTGGATGCTGAAAAGGGATGTTGTACCAGGTAGTGTGAACTTAAAGAGAAAACCGCTACACAGATCTTTCGAAAACAAAAGAGTGCGCTACCATAAAAGGAATAAAGGAAAATTATATACTTCAGAACTGACATATTGAATTTTAACAATCTGTTTTCAGATTTGCAATCAGTCACCCCACAAACCACTAGATACAAAATTTTATGTAAATTTTAATATTTTAAAAAAATTCATCAGCCATATTCTTGCCGCCAAGTAAATCTTAATATGTTTTTTAATTCGGCCGCCATATTGGATCCGCCATTTTAAATTTAGAAAATTTAACTTCGGATTCGTAATCAGCGACCCAAAAAACCCCCAGATACCAAGTTTGAAGTAAATCTTTGATTTTTTTCAAAATTCGTCCGCCATATTGGATCCGCCATTTTGAATGTTGAAAATCTAACTTCAGATCCGTAATCAGCGACCCAAAAAACCCCCAGATACTAAGTTTGAAGTAAATCTTAAAATTTTTTCAAAATTCGTCCGCTATATTGGATCCGCCATTTTGAATTTTGAAAATCTAACTTCAGATTCGTAATGAGCGATCCAAAAAACCCCCAGATACCAAGTTTAAAGTAAATCTTCAAATTTTTTCAAAATCCGTCCGCCATATTGGATCCACCATTTTGAATTTTGAAAATCTAACTTCAGATTCATAATCAGCGACCCAAAAAACCCCCAGATACCAAGTTTGAAGTAAATCCATAAATTTTTTTAAAAAATCGCCTACCTCTCAAAATCCGACATGTTTTTTGAGGTTAGAAAAAAATCCTGACGTGATGGAGCAAAATGGACTTCGGATTCGTGTTCAGCGCGTCAAAATACATAGGGCTAAGGTATTCCGGTCAAAAGTACATGACACTTTTTTTTTGTGGGGCTGTGTTTTTATTTATTAAAGTCTTAAGATTTATATTTAATTTTTTTTAAATACCTAATGATTTTAATCTCCTACATTTACAAACTAACATATATAAATTTAATATTATTTATACGGTTTTAAATTGATTTAAACTTTAATTAGTATAGGAATAACAAAGTTATTTTAAACTTTTAATTCTTAAAATTTTAATTAATAAAAATTTTATTTAATACAAATTTTAACTATTATAAGCTTTACATATTTTTAAAATCCAATAATACATATTTAAATTATTTTAAACATTACCCATTATATAAAAACTTCTAATTATACAAAAAAATTGCATTGTATATTAAAGTTTTAATCAGTCCAAATTTTGAAAATAATAATTTAGACTACAATTTGAATCAATAAAAATTGGGTCTAATAGAATTTGAAATTAAGTGAAATTTATATTTACACAAAAAATTTTAATTGTAAAAATTTTAAATGTTTAGTTTTAATGATTTTAATTTCCAATGATCTAAACACCAATTAATTTAATCACAAGAACATTACAAGTTAATTTATATTGATAGAATTAAATTAAATTTTACTAGAAATTTTAGTGTATGAAAATTTCAGTCCAATATTTTGGGGTAAACTATATTTTAATTAATTTAGTTTCTGTCAATGCAGTTAAATTAACTCTTATGAAAGTAGACTCCAATTTTAATTTAAAGATACATTTTTTCAAACTTAACTGATTTAAAACAAAAACATATCTAAGTGACAAACTTCAGGTGCGGACAGACAAGAATGAATGAAAGAATGAATGAATCTTGCGGATTATTATTATAGATTTTGAATTTTACTTTTGTTTTAATTCCTAAATTAAAATATTTGTAAATTCACCTTAAATTAAAGATTTCTTATTTATTTCTTTTTTTTTTGTATTTAATTATTTTATTTTGAAATTTGATTTATTTCATTTTAACATTTTAACATTCTACAATTCTATATTTAGTTTTGTTTCTGTTTAAATATTATATAGTGTTAGGATTAGAGACCCGTGGATTGATATTAAATAACTAAAACACGAATATAAACACAAGAACTGAATTTATTATAAAAATATGCAAGAAACGATATGAATATAAAAAGATACAAAAGACTCATGTAATGAACTGAACATAGCTAGAAATAAGTGTTACTAACTTTAAGAACATGAAAAGAGCGGGAATTGTAAATATCTCTGACACTCTCCCTCAATTCGAGCTTGATTAATATAGAATAATTTCTATTAAAATATTTTTCAAAATCCAGGATTGACATATCCCTTTTTGTCTGGAATTCTAGAAACAAGTCATTTAATTTCTCATTTTCGACTACTGATTTCTCAAGTAAGTATGGAGAAATATAATTTAATGGTACGTCCATTTTAGGTATAAAGATAGAGGGATTTATTATTTTTCTTTGTAGGCCTTGTGGAAATACTAAAGAATTTAAATATTTAATTTGACATTCTGGATTTATTTGTAAAACTCCGGTACCAATTATTTTAAATGTTCTTTGTATTATTCTTGGACAGTCAATATTAATTTCTTGTTTTATTGGAGTGGAATATAACCAGCCAGAATGAGATTCAAGGGATATCCATAATGGTTTTTCAGTAAATTTAAAATAATAGTTGCAATTGTACTGCTTTGATTTTAATAACATACTTATTTCACATAAAGGATTAAGAAAAGTACCTTGTAGAGGTGGGAAATTAATACAAAAATGAGAAGACCCAATTTCTTTACAATTTTTGAGAATATTTTCAGTTAACGTAAGATACGTTTTGTTTGTCGATGATAGAGCGATAAAAGAAAAATCTGGTTTAATATATATTGATATAGTCTGACTAGTGTGAAATGTTAAATAAGTTGGAGCTGGATGAATTTTATACAAAGTAAATTTGTCATGTGAGATCACAGGTAATGTTACACAAAGATGAATATAATTTTCAATGCGAAAAAATTTCAATTTTGATAAGTTCAGTAAGTCCAGAGAATCAGCATAGTGCAAAAACTTAGATAAAACATAATCATTTTGTATTATATTTTTGATATCATAAATATTTTGTGAATTGGAATAGAATTTTTTTAATAAATCTTCTAAAAGTAGTGAATAATTACTGAACATATTTTCGATAGCATCTATTAATTTGTATGAGTTTTGTGAAAATTTCGGGATATCTTTTTTGTCTATTGAGACACTATTTTTATTTTTGATTTCCTTTGCTATTTTTGAAAAATTGTAAATTTTATTATTGAAATTACTTGGAGAAATATAAATATTTTTGGAAGTTTTGAAATGTGTTGAATACTCAATATTTGAGTTTTCAAGAAAGGTCAAACTAAGAAAGTTACTCAATTCTTGATCAGCCAAGTCTTGAGAAGATTGAAAAGGGTTATGGGGTAAGCTTTCTAGAATAAAGTCGAATTCTTTAATTGTGTTATTAATTTTTGGTCTCCATCCTTCCATTATAGACAATCTGCAATTAATGTATTCAGGATTACTTAGACAAATAGTTTTGACTTTCCTATAAGTTGAAAATAATTCCTCACAAAGATCTCTAGTTTTATTAATATTTGTATATAAAAAAATGTGATTTTGATTTTTTTCATAATGAAATTCTCCTAAATTTTCAAAATAAATTCCTGGGCTTCTAATAAATGGTTTATCTATTACGTCTCTGTCCTCAATTGCAAACATTCCTTGGATTAAAATGATGAAAATTAATTTCCAAAGCTTCATGGTTGGTAGGATCCTAAAAAAACAGAACAGTTTCTATTAATAATTCTTTTACTTTTTTATTACAATTAGAACAACGAATTTTATTAGTTTTTCGCTTACTCAGATTTTGGATTGTCTTAAAGTAATTACGAGAAAATATTTTAAAAAGAATTTCTCGTTTTAAACAATATTTGCAAATTTTTATTTTTTGATTTCGTATTTGAAAATTTTGCATATTTGGTTTTAAATGTTGGTTTTCTAAATTTTTAAGTGAAAACATTACTTTAATTAAAACAAGTATTTCTGATTCAGCCATGGATTTAGCATAGGCTGAATAAACTTTATTTCTTAAAATGTAACCAGATTTAAATCTGTCCGTTGAAGATATTAATATTACTTCTATTGGTAAATATTTAGGCTGCGATATGCCTTGTTGTTTGCAGAAATTTGATATTTCATTTTCAAAATGTGTAATTTCTTTTTTTAATTCAATATTTTCGGTTTTAAGTATTTTATTAAATAAAGTTTGTGCAACTTTATTTATAAGAGTTTGTATATTATGCCCGAAAGAAACGACTAAAAATTTTTCGTTTTCTATGGTAGCTTTATATTCTTTATATTTTTTGTTTTTGCAAAATTTTGTTAATTTGAATACTTTACATGAAATATTTCGTTGTTTCTTTAGATAAAGATATTTGTTTAAAAGATCAAAATAGTCTTCTTTTTCCATGATTTTTTTATTTAAACAATAGAAATTGTTTTGTTTGTGAATTTACTTGCTTCATGTTATTGATCAAAAGGATAAACTAGTGGATTTCCGTGTATATTTATGTTACCTACTGACATGTTTTGTTTAATTTCTAAAGTGTGTTCGTTGTTTGTGTCCTCTTCTTTTTTTTGTACTGGTAAAGGTTCTCTACGAGTATCTGAATTTGTGGTTGTTTCTAAGGGGTTAGGTGTTGCTGCTAGTTGTAACAATAATGTTGTGACAGAATCCCAAGCTGCTCCTAAAAGTTTGATGGACCAACCAAAGACCCTGTGTAAGGCATAACCGTGGATTAATGTATCGGCAATCAGTTTTATGCCTCTAATGATAATTATAAACCCTATCAATCCTGCACTAAAATTTCCAAAATTTGTTAGAATTTTCCAACATTTTCCCCAAGCTGACTCAGCTATTCTATCTAGTGTTTTTTCGTCTATTATATTTGCTAAAGAATATCCTTGATTAACTACTGGATCCCCCAATATCCCTCGAGCTAAACTATTCAATATTATTGGCTTCTCCGCAGGAAACATTATATGGTCACGTAATTTTTCAAGATCATGTTGGGAATAAATTCCACTTGTAGCAAGCGCAAAAGGATTAGAATATTCCCATGTCTGTTTTGCTTTAGGTTTCAATTTAGTTGGTGCAAGTGATTCAGTTGCAGAAGGGGATAATTTATACCAAGAGCCACCAAAATGATACATAGAAGGAAGAAAAGAATTGCCAGTGACTTGTGTGGCCTTACGTATTAATACATGGGTTCGAGGTGTTAGAAAATAGGTTTTATTTCTATTATAAACTGGCAATTGATTGTAGCATTCTTCAGTCCTGCGATACGTTACTTCTACCGGTATACATTGTATAACATGTACTACTTCTCCTGCAGTTATCGATGTATAACCTGGTCCTTTCATAAGAATGTGACGTTCCACGTAGACAAATTTAGAATTAAAGTAGGCAAATATATCCATATTTTCAACTTGTATATTCAATTCTTTTCTTAAAAAAGAATTACCAGGTTTTGTTTCCAAAATTAAAAGTTTTGGGTGTTTTGTAAGGATTATGGGATATGCATATACTAATTTTTTTGATTTTTGTGCCAAAATAAACGATATGTCTTGAGTATTTAAAGAATACAATATGTCAGAATTTTCAGTATCGTTTACATTAAAAGTTTTATTTGCAACTCCTTCATACAAAACTTCATATTTTCTAGAGTTACAAACATCCGTCGGTAATTGATTCCAAAATTTATGTCCACCTTCCATGTCAAAACATTTACCAGTTGACAGTATACATACTCCGCCTGAGTTTAAATATATTTTATCCGTATTAAGGTTTATTTTTGCATAATATTCCTGCAACGTAATTTTGTAAGTTGCTTCAACAAAAACATTCTTCCAGTTTCCAAATGAATCTGAATATTGTGTTCCAGAACATTCACCATCATATTCTAAAGAGCCTCCAATCATTACTTCGCGACTTGTTGTTTCGTTTACTTTTAAACCTGTTATTGGTACCTGTGCTCCTATTGCTAATACACCAGTTAAATGCATGGTGTTACATTGGTCGTTTGAAGTTGTATCTATAAATTGTCTATGACCGTTATAAATTTTAGAATTGTGGGAATGCATACCACAATAAGTTACTGTTCTTTCGATTTCAACTTTGCATTGAATGACCTTTGTTGAAGAAAATTCATTTAATTGCAATAACTGTATATAAATCTCATTAGATTGTACCTGAGTTGCTAGAAAATTACATTCTCCCACTTCCAAAAGTGATATAGTAGTTAAATTTAATTGGTGAGATCCACAATCATACCCCACAATAGCATAGGTAGTTTTGACAAGTAGTAATGACAAAAGGATGACAATCAATCCGCCATTTTTAGATTGCATCTTTCTGCAATCAAAAAAAATTTGATAATGTATATACTATCAACTATGTACATTCAAGTATTTATTTAATATGTGATAATTTGAGTTTGTTTATGTGAACCACCTTCGGTTTGTTTTTTAATAGAATTTTGACATTTCCGTTTTGGAAAATTTCTAAAACTTGATGCGGACCTGAATACTGATTTCCAAATTTATGTGGCTTTGTACCACTTAATAAAAATACGTTGTCTCCTACTTTAAAATTCTGAGGATTAATTTTCCTATCATGGTAGTGTTCAGATTTTTCTTTTGCTGAAATTAAGTTTAATCTCGCGATACTCCTTATCTTATGTAACTTAGTGACAAGATCCTTTAAATAATCATCATATGTTTCTAGTTTCTCGTGTTGTAAAGGAGGGTCACTGGACGGTTGACGTGCTAATTTTCCGAAAACTAATTGATGTGGTGTGCATTTGGTTCCATCATGTACGCTGGTGTTATATGAAAACATGGCTAATTCTAGCCAATCATCCCATTCCGACTTCTTTTTAATGAATTGTTTCAAATATTCTCTTAATACATAGTGTGATCTTTCTATTGATCCGTTAGATTGAGGGTGAAATGCTGTTGTCTTAAATTGTCTAATTCTAAAACGCTTGGCTAAACTCTTGATTAAATTACTCAAAAAATTTCTACCTTGGTCTGTTAGTACTCCTTTTGGAGATCCGAAAATACATATGAATTTTTTAGTAAAAGCATCTGCAATGGTGTTAGCTTGCTGATTCGGTAACGCAATAGCAAGAGAAAATTTGGTAAAATTATCTTGAATAGTGAGAATACATTCGTTGCCTAAACTTGTTTTAGGTAAGGGACCTACAATATCCATTGAAATTTTTTCAAAAGCAATACCTGGAGTATCCGTAATTATTATAGGATTTTTTGTTTTTACACGAACGAGTTTTTTAAGTTGGCATTTCAGACATAGTTGAATATATTTCTGTATATCAATTTTCATATTACTCCAATAAAATTTTTGTCTTATTCTATTGTAAGTCTTTGTTACTCCCTTATGACCGCCTATAGCCGATGAGTGTGCTTCTTCAATTGATTTAGCACGTTGTTCTTTGGTAGGATATTGAACAATTCCATTACAAATTATAATTTTGATTTTTGATTTAGAGAAGGTAAAGTTTAGTACAGATAAGATTTCTTCCCATGATATTTGATTTATTCATACAGTTTTTGCAATAGAAATTGACCTAAGATTAAGTTTTTCTGCGATTTCTTGCATTGAGGCAATTGTTAATATAATATTATTCAAAGTTTTTCCAAGATTCTCTTTTTCATCTTCTTCAATTGGTAAAGCAATATGATACTGTTGACCCTTTTTAATTTCTTTAGCTTGTCCTTTTAATAAATTTTTAAATTTTGGCAATTTATTATTTTTATCTAAACCTTTAGATCCATTATCGAGTGGTACTCCATTACAAGTTACAAAATACGCATAATTATCTTTTCTCATTGTCAATTGATCCCTACATTCTACAATATTTTTTATTTTATTTTCAACTTCTTTTGAACACGACTGAGACGGTAAATCTTCAGTATTAATTATTTCTTGATTTTCTTCATTATTTGCTTCATTATTTCCTCCATCTTCAATTTCTTCTTCTGACGAAACATCACTTAAATTGTTTTCATTTATTTCTCCTTCTTCGATAAATTTATCTTCACTTTTTTCCTGACGACGATTTTTTGATTTCTTAATATTTAAATATTCAGGATTTGAATCAATTTTGTGATTCATTCTAGGATTTCTGGATTTCTTTTCATTATAATATTCAGGATCTGAATTTATTTCAGGATTAAAAGGATTTTCAGGATCAGAATAATTTTCAAGGTCAGATACGCTGGTATCTTCAGAACTATCATTTGAGTGAGTATCAGAATAGTAATTATTAACTTCATTAATTCTTTCTTCAATTTCATTATATTTATTTTTCTTTGGTCTACCACGTTTTCTTGTCACTGCGGTATTCTCGTTTCCTTCAGGTTCCTTAAGATTTTTTCCTGATCTTCCTCGTTTTCTTGATTCCTTTATAGTTACATCTTGATTTTCTTCTAAATACTTCTTGGGTCTACCACGCTTCTTTCTATTTATTTGCAAAGGATGTGATAGAATTTTTGGAGATTTAAGAATATTTTTATTCTTATCATGGTTATAATTTTTATTACGCGTTGTTATATAACATTGATCTCGCATTACTTTTTTATCTTCTGGGGGTATTTCTGCTGTAATATTTTTTTAAAGAACTTTTATATGCTTTACTAGATTAGTCATAGATTTTTCGACATAAGTTGTTATTTTTTGTGAAGTCAAAGGAATTGCAGTTACAGGGTAGTCTTCATTTTCGGATTCAATGTATGAATAATTTATTTCCTCATCGCAAAATAATTTTGGAACCATAGGGGAAAAGGTTCGGTTGTGGGCACCCCTGCGAAACTTTTGACAGAAAAGCTATTTGTCAAATGTGACAAATGTCAAGTGTGTGGTATGACCGCACGTAGTTTTTTGCGCGAATACAAAATTGAACGGACACCTGTACTTTCTGCTGCAAAGAAATTAATTTTTTTCAAGTTAAAATTAAAATAAAAGTTTTTTTTAAATATTTTTAAAAGTGGCACAAATCAAAGCCAATCAATTAAAAATGTATGTCTAATGCTTATTTACACAGTAAATATAATATATTTTTTAATCCAATACCGAGTATCACAACAATGTTTACAACCAAAATTTTTTTCATGACGTTTTAACATGGTTGCAAAGTTTGGTTGTGGGCACTCAAATTGGTTCGGTTGTGGGCACCAAGATTTTTTTAGATAAATCGCAAAATATCGTGTTAAATGAAATCATAAGTAATTCCTCACAACTATTAATAGTATTTCACAAATTTTAAAGGTTTCCAGTGGTTTCTGAGAGTGATCTAGGGACAAAATTCTTATAACGAGACTTAAGCGTCCGTCGTGTAATGACAATAGTTGTTCATTTTGGGTTCGATGCGTGAAAGAGGGAAACAAAGAGAGACAAAGATAGTCGGTATATCGATATGAAGTGGATGTAAAGTGGAAGTGAATTGAAATGAAATGAAAGTGAAATGGAAATGAAGTAGAAGTGAAGTGTAATTAAAGTGAACTTAAAAAGGAAGTAAAAGTAAAGTGAATATACAGCGGAATTGAAGTCGATGTGAAGTGGAAGTGAAGTGGAAGTGAAATGGAAGTGAAATAGAAGTAAAGTGGAAGTGACTTACATTGAAGGGGGACTGAAGTAGATGTGAAAAGTTTTATCTTATGCGGTAATTTTGCCGCTGAAAGCCTTCAAAATAAATAAGTTTTAGTTTTGAAATTAAACTTAAAATAATTTAAATAATTGCATGTATACTCATATAATTAATAATTAAATTGATATTTTCTCATATTTGAGGTCGTTTAAGTTAATTTTTTCTCATTTTTAGCCAACTTTTTAAAGGGTGCCCACAACCGAACCAAAATTTCAGTTTTGCAAAAAATTACCACTTTATTAAATTTATAAAAATAATTTTTCTATTAGACGGAATCAACTTAGTTTCTTTGCCAGAAGTTAGCTAAGGTCTCTAGCCTTCCATACATACGTTAATGACCGTGTCATATTAATTGGGCACAAGTTATGGGTCAAAAACAAAAAGGGTGCCCACAACCGAATCTATTCCCTTACTAATGACTTATGGTCGGTAACTAATGTAAACTTCCTTCCATATAGGTATGGTCTAAATTGTGTGACGCAGTAAATTATTCCTAACGCTTCCTTTTCGTAAGTATCATATTATTTTTCGTTATCATTTAGTACTCTAGAAGTATAAGAAATAGGTTGGTCTTTTCCTATCGTACCTTGTGACAAAATTCCTCCTATCGCGTATCCAGAGGCATCTGTTGTTACAATAAACATCTTAGTGAAATCTGGCCTAATTAAAAGTGGTTCTTCGCATAATTTTCGTTTGAGATATTTAAAAGCATCATGTTGTTCATCTGACCATTGAAAAGATATATCTTTTTTTAAAAGGTTAGAAAGAGGAACTGTTATTTTTGAAAATTTTTTTATAAACCGACGATAATATCCGGCTAGACCAAGAAATTGTTTAATATTTTTTTGATTTTTAGGAATTGGGAAATTTCTTACAGCTATTAACTTTTTTGGATCAGGTCTGACACCATTTTTATCGATTATGTGGCCCAAATAATTCACTTCTAGTCGTAAAAATTCGCATTTGTCTGGTTGTACCTTAAGCTTTGCTAAACGTAATCTTTCCATTAGAGCATTAAATTTTTGTTCATGTTCTTCAAATGAATTAGCATAAATGACAATGTCATCTAAATAAACAAACAAATCAGTATTAATTAGTTCCGCGAGGCAAGCATTCATAAGTCGTTGAAAACAGGCAGGCACATTTTTTAAACCAAAAGACATGCGATCGAATTCATAGTGACCGTCAGGTGTGGAAAATGCTGTTTTAAATGAGTGTTCTGGATTCATTTTAATTTGGTGGAAACCTGATGCTAGATCAAAAACTGAAAAATATTGAGCATTACCGAGTTGGTCTAATAAATCAATAATATTTGGCAATGGATAATTATCTTTAATAGTTTTTTCATTTAGTTTGCGAAAGTCCAGGACCATTCTCCAACGTTTATTTCCTTGCGAATCTGGTTTTTTAGGAACTATCCAAACAGGCTTGTTATAGGGAGATTGGGAGGGTTAAATTATTCCTTGATCAAGAAGTTAATTAACCTGTTTTTTAATCTCTTCTTTATGAATTGGTGGAAATCTGTATTGTCGAGTAGAAATTGGTTGGTTTTCAGTAGTTGGAATAGTATGTTCGAGAATGTTAGTTGCTTCTAATCTTTCTCCTGGAATTTGGAAGCGATCGATATTTTGTGTTATTATCCGAATAACATGTGTTAACTCTTTATCATTTAAATGGTCTAAACGCAATAATTTTTTTACCGTTTCAATGCGATCAATGCCCGAAATATTAAATATTTTACTTAATTCATTTTATTTATCATTATTTGATTTAGTAAATTCATGCAAAAATATTTCTGAAGATTCTTTGTAAGTATTTATAACAGGTTGTGCTAAATTTAAGCAATCATTGTTTTTATTTGTTCCGAAACTTTTTTCTATATTTTCTTTAAAATCAAATAATTGAACTGTTAATATAGGAATATTCATTGCTTCTACACAAGTATTAGCAATTTTCAAATAAGCACGACCAATATTATTGGATACTAAAGCATTGCCAAGAAAAAGGCCCTCGCCAATTGATAATTTTGGAATATATCCTGTTTTTTTATCTTTATTTTTGATGTTAACAAATATTGTTGTAATAGTTCTTGCCGGTACTGTAATATAATCTTTGGTAAAAAAAGGATAAGAAGAATTATTAATTTCAATGCGTTTATCTGCATAGTTTATTTTTACACCATTATTATTAAAAAATTGTGTACCTAAAATACCTTCATGATTAATAGGAACGTCATTTGAAATTAAATTAAAAATTGTAGGACGTCCGAATATATTGAGTTCTACTTGGCCTAGTGTAAAAACAGGGTATTCATTGATACCGGTCAGCCGTAAACATTCTTCCGTATTCACGTAAACATCTGGCTGAATAGCGTTTTCTTTTAATAGGTTCGGACCAGCCCCAGTGTCTATCATCATGTTTATAGTATTTCGAAGACCTGTTGCGTTAATAGATATATAAGGGATACTACTGCACATTGTAGCATGAATGTTTTCATTATGAATTTCTGGCTTTGTAACTATTAATTTGTTTTCCCCCATTTTTATAGGTGCATTATTTCCTCGCTCTGAACCTCCTCTGTTGCACCCATTAAAAAAAGTTTGTCCTCGTTTCCCGATTTTGTCTGTTGTAGTCTTCTGGCATTATTTCTTGCCCTGAGTGTACAATCTTGTAAAAGATGACCTAACTCTTTACAATAATTACACCTTTTTTCTGTATTGCCGCTAGTTTGTGGATTTTCGGTATTTCTATTCGAATAATTAGTATATTGATTTTCGGGTTTTTGTACAAATCCATTGTGGCTCGAATTATTTTGCTCGAATTATTATTTATAACTTTATTTTTAATAGAATTTTCTAATTTTATTGATTTGAATTTTTCAAGTTCAGAAGTTTTTATTTTAGAATCTAAAGAGAGATCTTTATATTTAAGAGAATTTTTACGTAATTTATTATTTTCAGGGAATTCAGTTACATCAAAAAAAGTTTTAAGTGTTTCACGAGATTCTTTGAAAGATTTTTCTAACTTAAAATCTGTTAAAGTATCATCAAATTTATTTATGACTGTTGAATTTACTGGGTTTCCCAATCCAAAATCTGTAATTGTTGAGTCTAGATCGCTTTCATCTCTGCTAGTGTGGCTAGATTGGGAAATTAATGATTTGTTAGAATCTTCTCTAACTGGGAATCCACTACGAGATGATAAAACTTTTTTATTATTTTCTTCAATTACTTTACTTAATTCCTCATTATTTTTTGTTTCACTACGCGTATTTTTTTTCGACATGACATAATTATGTTAATTTAAATAGAATCCCATACCTTCTTTCTTGTATTTATTATTATTAATATTATAGACGTGAATAATTTTTTTTTTTTTTTTTAAGAGATTTAAAACAACATCACCCATTTGACACCTGTCCTCTTTACACACAACGGCCCGATGCACCAAAAATTAATGTATGTTATGTCACAACACACATAAATAAAATAATTTAATTTCAATCGATGGCCTTAAGTGGAGGTAAGGTATGCAGGACTAGGTCGAATAAATGAGTTATTTTTATTATAGGTTTAAGAACATAGAATTTATTTTCGACAATCAAATACAAGTGAGAAGCATAGGCAGGAGATCCTCAATAGTAGCTGCGTCCTTTTTAGAAAAAGATAAAAGTTACAGATAGGTATAAGGACTAGAAATGAGAAGGGAAAGGAATATGAAACGAGTACCTTTTCAATTTAAAATTGACTGGACACCTGGTCTGGC
This sequence comes from Ganaspis brasiliensis, assembly GCA_037103525.1. NCBI lineage: Eukaryota > Metazoa > Arthropoda > Insecta > Hymenoptera > Figitidae > Ganaspis > Ganaspis brasiliensis. Next base: position 1,047,683 of record JAZKLR010000061.1, on the reverse strand, counting down.
GGTAGATGGGTCAACTGATATTGACACCACTGGAAAAAGAGGCTGGTTCCTCAGGAGTCAAGTAGCTAGGTTGAGGTCACTGACCCGAGCTTCACTCACGATTTATTTCGTTGTGTCAAAATTTAGAGTTCTTCACCAATTAATTTACAATTGCATTTAACGGGTTACAAAATCACTACAATGGTTGAATCTTATTTTAAAGGGTTTTGACAATTTGATGGGAAAACCGCGTATGTTTGGAGTTAGATCTAAACTAAAAGAAAGGTTTCGAAAATTTAGACAATAACAAATATAGTTCCGTGGTTCGATCTAGACTTTAAAAGTTTCGACAATTTGGACAGAAAATACACGTAGGATCGAAATTGGATTTAGACTTTTAAAGTTTTAAATGTTAAAACAGAAATAAACGTGGTTACAGGGTTGAAATTAGACTAAACGCTATACAAAAGTTTTTTTCTTATATAGTCAGCTAAATGGCTGAAATGGTAATAAAATGACAATTTGAACCCCAAATTTAATAAAATAAAGTTGTATCGAGGGTTCCGCTTATCGACTTTATTTGATTTCGCTGAAAGTTGCAATTACCCTAATTATGAGGGTTCGTTTATTTTACTCTAAATAATTTGTTAGTTCGTAGAATAATATAATAAATAGATCTCTTCCAGTAAAAGCTTTTACTTCTAATAGTCAGTTAATATTTCAAATGATTGGAAAAAAGAAGGGTTCGAAACCGATAGCTTGAATTGTTATCTTATTTATAGGTGACAAAGGTACGCACCCTTTTCCTTTATTTTTGTCATATCTGCTAATATCTTATTCCCTCGTAAATAATAAATGAAGAAGTACGCTCCCATTTTTCTAAACTCAACCACACGTGTTATGTATTTTTCTCAATAACAATAAATACATAATAATGAAAAAACAATATTTATTTATTATTAATAATAATAAAGTCACGGACGTGACACTATTGATAAATAAATAAATAAATAATATTATATTTGCATTACTTAATTTCTTAAAAATTGAATTTATTCGAAAATTCAATTTTTATTACATTAATATCTTATTACATTGCGAAAATTCATTATTCTTAAATTTTGCAATTTGATGCAAATATCATATTTACATTATTCAATTATTGATTAAAACATTAAATTTATTCAAAAACTCAATTTTGTATTACTTTAAAATTTTTAATATTTTGTGAAAATTCATTAATCTTCGAATTTTCGCAATTATAAGCAAATATTATTTTTGCGCTATTCAATTTCTTAAAAGATTGAATTTATTAAAAATTCAAAAAATTTTAATTTTTTTAATATACAAATACTTTTCGAAAATTCATTGATATTTGAATTTTCAAAATTTTATTTGCATCTATTACTTTGCATTTTGCTAATTGGACAGATATATTGAAACTCTCGGGACTAGAGTTTTATAGTTTTTCTTATTTGTTAAATCTGTTCAAATTGATTTATATAATTTTTTAGTCGTGCTAGATCTAATAGAGAAAGAGAAGTTGAATATCAAATTTTGTTCGCCCAGAGTAACTTATCACACGATCTTAAGTTTTTCTAGCTTTGTCAGGGTACCTGATACATTTCTTATCGCTGGATGAGCGGTAGGTTATGATTTTCATTTCCGTTCTCACGCGGAAGTGGTATTTGATGCTCATGGGGGGGTGTATGGTGATGAAGTGATCGTCATCTCGCTGACCGTTCCGCATTCATTAACGCATTTTAAATCGTAGAGAACACATCTTTTGTTCGGGTTTAGAGATGTCCGGTTTCGAAGTGAGCTGTGTAGTGAAGTTCGCAGAGGAGGTTGAGGTGCTTCAGCCTCCTCACATTTGTTTATTAAACGCGCTTTTGCGTTTAAAAAAAAATTATAGTGAGCAGGTGCAAATGTGTGTTGTGCAGAAGGGGGAGAAAGTATCCTTGCTTCCCCATATCCTTATGCAGCGGGCATTAGAAAGGCAGAGGTGCGAAAAAGGGGGGGAGTATCCTTGCCTTCCTACATCCAGGTGCACTGAGAAAATAAACCTTTTGCCAAGCAGTTTTGGAACAAAACAAACAAGATACCGGCGATCACAACTAAATTTCAAGGTTAACATTAGCCTTTATTCGGCTATAGTAAACAAAGTGCTTTTTAGGGGCTGTATCAACAACCTCTTTCGGCTACATTTAACCAAAAGTTAGTTATATTTAGCCAACTTATTTTCTCAGTGTGATGAGGTCGCAAGAAATGATTTATTTAAATGAAATCAGGTAATGGAATTAATGTTAAAGTTCAAATTAGATTAATTTTTGAATAAATTGAACAATTTTTAATATTCTAATATTGTTAATGAATTTTCAAAAATTATTTATTTTAACGAAATAGAAATAAAACTCAAATAGTTGAATTTTTGTCTAAATTCAATTGAAGTCAATTTATTTGAATAATTCAAAATAATTAAAATATTTAAATATTTAAGTAGTTTTTCAAAATTAATTATTTTATTATTGAATAACTTTTGAAATAGCAATATTTTAACGTTTTAATAAACTTCCTGAATTTATTTATATAGCAGTTCAGAAATAATTTTCAGACAATTGAATCGGTCTAAAAAATTCCATTAATTTATTATTTTTAAATGATTCTGAATAATTTCAAATACTTCAATAATTAATTGTTTAAATAAATTTCCTAAATTCATTTATATATATAGCAATTCAGAAATAAAGCTTAGACAGTTAAACTTTTGTCAAAAATTTTAATTAAATTATTACTTTTGAAGAGTTCTGAATATGAGTTTTAATATTTTAGTAAATTTGAAAAATTTGTTAGAAGTTCAAGTTAAGATATTATTTTTGAATAATTTTAAATAATTCTGAATAATTTTAAATGTTCCAATATTTTAATATTTCAGTAATTTTTTTAATTATTTACTTTAGCGATTCAAAAATTAAATTCAGACAATTGAACTTTTAATTCAATAATTTTTTTAATAGTTCTAAAAGATTTAAATACTTTAATTGTTGTTTTGAGAATAGAATTAGTTTCGAATAAATTTAAATGATTTAAATAGTTTTTTTAATAACTTAATATTTAACAAGAATTTTTTTTTAAGATTTGTTTAAAATATCTTCAATTATTTTTAATACCTTACCACTTTAATACATCTTCAAAAAAAATTATTTATTTTATCACTTTTCAAATACAATTCCAATAGTTGGTTTTCGAATGAAGTTAGTTATTGAATAAGTTTAAATAAATTTGAACATTTGAATAAATTTTTAAAATTTATTTATTTATACTTCAGACTTTAAATTCTAATACTTGAACTTTTATCGAATTATTTTTAAATCATATGAATATTTGAATATTCTAGTAACTTCTCAAAAATCATCTATTTTAAAGATTTAGAAATAAAACTCTGACAGTTGAAATTCTGTGAAAAGTTAAAGTTAAACCATTATTTTTAAATAACTCTAAATAATTTGAATATTTTACTTCTTTAATAATTTTCCAATTCATTGTGTTTAATTAATTTCAATACGTTTTCAAAATTAATTCTTTTATTTAATTTTAACGAATTTTTAAAAACTGAATACATTTATTGGATACTTTTAAATAATTTTTAATTTTTGAATACTTTAATGCTTTTAATAAATTTTCAAAATTTATTTATTTAAACTCAAGAATTTGGCTTCCGTTTCCGGTACCGATGAGTAGTTGACGCGTTTTGTGAAGGGGATATAGTTTTTTGCAAATCTGTTAATATTAAGTATAGGGTGGGTAGTGTAGTGATTGGTTAGAATAGAGTGAAGGGCTGTGAGGTGAATGGAAGGAGTGTATGTGGAAGAGGGTGAGAAATAAATGGTAAAAAGATTTGAGAAAGGAGGCAAAATTGTGAGGTTTGAATAAAAGCGTGTTGAGTGAGAGTGAGAGAGCGAGAGAGTGACAAAGATAAAAGTAGTGCTTCTGGGTAGATAAGGTAGAACTTGACAATGTCGAATAAAAAGGAAAGCAATGACGCAAGTGGTAAAGGCGGGAATGAGTCTATGGCGCGAAAATTTAAAAAGGGATTGGACAGGAAAAATTTTGAATGCAAGGATTGTCAAGTGTTACTAAGTCTAATCAAAAGAACAAGGAAGGAAAATGATGAGCAGTTTGATGAAGCATGGGATGAAATGGAGGAAATTAGGAAACTGGAGAAAAAGAGGTTTAAGCAAATTGAGGGATTACGAAAGGCAATGAAAGCAATTTTAGAGAGGGTTGAACAGTGGGAGGCAAGTTGGGATAAGGAGACAGAAAATATGTGGAAGAGAATGAAGGAGTTAGAGAAAGATATAATAGAGAGTGAGGAGAGCAGGAAGAGAGAGTTCGTAGAAAGAGAGAGGGTAACAATAAATGAAGGAGTAGAAGAAAGGGTGGGAAGTAGAGAAAAAGCAGATGACGATCTAAGAATCAAAATGGGGGAATTATCGATGAGAGTAGAAGTTATGGAGAAGGAGAAAAAGAAAAGAAATATTGTTATTAAAGGTATGAAGGTAGAGTGGAGAAAAGGCCAAAAGGAGGTAGAAAAACTTTTGTCAAAAATTGGAGCTATAGTTAGGATCAAGAACGTTAAGGGAGTAAGAGGAGAGGAGAAAAAATGGCTGCTGGAACAAAAAGCGTGGGTGGAAAGAAGAAACGGAAGGTTGTGAAAGTAAATAGAGAAAGTGTTTGGGTGGATGGAGTGGAATGGCTGGTGAAAGAGGATACAGAAGGGGTTATCAAAGTGGGATTGGAAATAGGTTAGGAGAGGAAGGGAGAAGGGAGAAGGGAAAAAGAGCAAGAAAAAGGAAGAAAGTGTGTTAGTGGATGAATGGAGATGTTTGTAGTATCGGATGAGAAATATATGAAGAGAAATGAGTGAATGGTTAGGATTAGAATGTGTGATATGACTGATAAAGGAAAGAGTAAAAATAGAGTTTTATAAACGGGTGGGCGATGAGGTGGATAAACCCTGAAATGGTAAAAGGAACAGGAAACGGAAGCCCAGGCACTTGGCAGTTAGTTAGGTAAAATATTATAAGAGGGACGATTAGGTTAAGTTGATTATGTATTTACAGTTAATTTTAAGGAAGGATAAATGTAAGCGTTGTTGTACTTAATTTGTATTTAAATGTAAAGGGAGCGGAGGCCCTCGAACCCGTAAGGGATGAGTAAATAAATTACATATACTCAAGAATTTAAATTCAGGCACTTGAACTTTTATCAATTATTTTTAAATAATTTAGAATATTTGAATATTCTAGTAATTTTTCAAGATTCATCTATTTTAAAGATTCAGAAATAAAACTTTGACAGTTGAAATTCGGTCCAAAAATCAAAATTAAACTATTATTTTCAATAACTCTGAATAATTTGAATATTTTAATATTTTAGTAAACTTTCAAAAATTATTTATTTTGGCGATTCCTGAATTTAACTCAGTTAATTGAACTTTTAATTGAATTTTATTTTAGTAATTCTAAAAAAAACTTTTAATATCTTAATCGTCGTTTTTATGATCCTTGAATATTTTTAATTTTGTATAAAAATTCAACTTTCTCTACGCCGAAAGACAATACTAACCGTTAATTTCAGCAAAACCAAACAATTGGAAATAAAGAAAAATTTCGATTTCTGGTGTTCTCGAATTCATAATGTCTTTAAGGAGAATTTAAAAATGTTTATTTTAAATAATTGAATTCTACCGGAAATTCAAATTTTCAGCAGTTTTGAATAATATTTTGAATAGTTGAATAGTTGAATATTTTGACGACTTCCAAAAAAAATCATTATTTTAATACATTAATTTGAAACTAAGGGTAGAATTTCTGTATAAGATTTTAATTTTTTTATTGTTTTTAATATTCGAAATCGTTACCTACAATATCATTGAAAATTTTGAATTATAGGAAATTCAAATCTCAACACGCCGAATACGTTAAAATATATTGGAATAAATAAAATATTTATAACATCATTGAAAATTTTGAATTATGGAAAATTCAAATCTCAACACGCCGAATACGTTAAACTATATTGGAATATATAAAATATATTAAAATATATAAAATATTTATAACTTTGAGCAGACAGTCTTTGACAAAATGCAAGTAATTAAAATTCTTGAATTCTATCAAGAAATTAAATCTTAAATAATTTCTGAACTACTTTAAACGTTATTATTTTAATACTTCCTACAGAAATAAAATAATTTGTGTTTTATTAGAAATTATATATTTTAACGCTTACAAAATAAAATTTCAGACAGATAAATTTGAAATTGAATTAATTTTTTTTTTAATAATTTCTAATTCTTTTAAATACTCTTGTATTTTGAAAAAAACTTATTTCTCCAAAAGGCCATTTTTTAATATTTTAAATAGGACTAAACGATTCGATTTTGTAAACAAATTCAGTTCTTAGTAATTTTTAATTATTTTAATTTTGAGTGAATTTTTGGAAAGTAATTATTCAATACCTGTAAGGCTACTGAATGTTTTTCCGAAATTCAAAATTTCGAATAATTCCGATCGTTTGAAATCATTATTTTCAACCGAAATCAAACATTTCAAATTTGTCGAAACTCGATTTCCAACCTTCTAATAATTGAGGGCTAATCGGAAATCGTTAAGCAATAGCCTAGAGTTTCCGAAGAATTCAATTTAAAAAATGCTAATCTTAGAAGAATTTAATATAATTCATACGATTAAATAACTAAAGTTCGTTGTTTCCAATAGTTCCAATAATTTGAAACACTAGATGGTTATTATTTCAAAAATGATTTATTTTTTTCTTGTACCTTGTTTTATTTTTATTTCTTGTAATTATGTTTTACTTTTCAGCAAGGGTGGGGAAACATTTTAAACTGAAAATATACAAAAAATAAAATGGGAAGTAAAGTGCGTGTAAAATAAAAATTTAAATTAGCTATTTTTGTTTATCGTTACTAAGCGTTCGTCGTCCTTTGGGTTGCTGAAAGAATAGCAAACACCATTGCACTCAGGGTGGATGCAGAATTGGAACGATATAGGACGGTGGTTATACTCCGCGTGCTCGCGAGCTCTGACCTCCTCAACAATAAAAAAAAACTTCCTCCGATTAACCTTGTCGTAACTCTGTAGCCACTTGGACAAGTGAAGAGGACTAAACAGAATAATACATTTAAAAAAAATGAATTTTCGCGTTCGAGTGTAACACAATTAATAGATATGAACCGAATTTTTGTTCAAAAGAAAAAAAGGGGGGGGGGATTTGATACTTTTAAATTAGAAGGAGGGAAATCAAAATTGTTTACTCATAACCTCTTAAAGTGTCAAACCCTTGGTGCTGAAAAACTGAGAAATCAACTCAGCCACTAAAGTAATTGAATTCTATTCAAAATAGGATTTCTAATAATTGACTTACTTTGAATTTATTATTTCACGGGAAATTAAATAATTGGATTTTATTAAAAATTTGATTTTTAATAACTCGAGTCATTTTATCTTAAATTTTCAAATATCCAATCAATTCAATCAGTTTGAATTATTCTGAATTTCATTCTTGAGTTATTCAAATTCGATCTTCGATAATTTGAATTCTTTTTAATCTTATTGTTTTACTGAATTGTTTAAAGTTCGAAATTCAATAATTAAATTATTTTGAATCTTAATGTTTTATTGAATTATTTAAAGTTCGAAACTGGATAATTTGAGTTATTTTGAATTTATTATTAGAGTAATTCAATTAGAATTTTTTTTAATTTGAATTTTTATTCAAAAATGAATAATTCAAATTATTTTGAATTTATTATTTTAATAATTTGATTAGAATTAATAAAATCGAATTTTGTTCAAAAATTCAAGTCCTAATAATTTTGTAAATTTTGAAATTGATAATTATTATTTCGATTTTAATGTTTTAAATAAATTGCAAAGATTCCGATACTAACTTAGTGTTCGTAGTGAAATTTAACTTTACTGGTCCCCTCGAAGCGGGGATAATTTAGGAACATTGGAACACCACTACTAATATGGCACTTTTTTTTGATAGAAATTAGATTTTTATTTGAATGTCGATTTTCTAGTATTCTCAAACAACTTTAGAATTTTCGGGAATTCAATCTGGGCCCGTTTGAAAACCTAAATTTGATTCAGAAAAATTCTGGGGTTTTAAATCGACAATCTTGACGGAAATTAAAGATGCTTATTGACTATTGTCTTAAGAGGGCTAGCAGATGGTAATTGGAAACTAGGTTTCGCAAGAATAATAAATATTATTAATGTAATTTAAAGAAAAAAAAAGAATTTCTAACAATAGATTAGATTTCTTCTTCTTTCTTTAATCTTTTATCTCTTTATCTCTTTGTTTAGAGATAATATTCTAAACTCTAAATCCAGGTCCCAAAAGCTTCTTTGTTACTTACTCACTTAAGGTCGACAATCGCCATTCACGATGTTACTGATAATTAAGATTTACATTAGCAGCTTGAAAGTAAGAACAGTTAGGCATGATACCGGTGACATTAACAAGGTTGTAATCGTTGCTGTGTAAGATTTTGAATTTCACAAACTCCTTTATATCGTCGGCTTAATTGTGGTTAGGTTTCAATATGCTCCGGATGATGGGAGGACTCTTCCAGTGTTGTTGAGGTTATATGGTAGTTAGCATCTTCAATGGTGGATGTGAAGTGGCGTCTTTTTCTAAGGATTATCCACGAAGGAATAATAAGGAGACTGCACTCGCTAATTTTTACGTGACAAAATTCTGTCTTGGTTCACGTGTTGGAATTAACTCTGATATGAGTACGCATGCGCAGTACGCGATTACTATCGATATATCGATGCATCGATACTTGTTTACATGTATAAACATAACCTCAAATATCAATTGACGTTTCGATTCCCGCCATAATAATTTTCTCTATCATTCTACTTTTGGGAGCAACGAAGATAGCAACAGTGCGCCGCGCATGCGTACTCATATCAGAACACTTGAACCAAGACAGAATTTTGGCACACTTTCTACAGGGCTGAACACTACAGTTCGGTCTCCTTATTATTCCTTCGTGGGATTATCTGTGATGTTTCTTTTCTTGAGTTGACCATTTTAAAGAGACGCCGCTTCTTTTCTCGAGGTATGGGATTTTCTTTTTCTTGATTAGTAGGTTTGAGTCGAAATTCGTTGCTCTTGGTTTGAATTTTTGTAAACAACAGGATTAGGATGAGTCCTGCAGTGATTAGTCCAAGTCTTGTGTAAGTTCTAACATTTGAGCTTCTTCTCTCGTTTTGGGTATGTTGTGTCGTCGCAGGGAGAAATCGTGCAGGTCTTGTTCCAGTTTACCTACAGTTTACATACAGTCTTTCCATTGTTTGTTGTTGTTGAAAACAGATTGGAACACTCGAAGAGGATTTAACTAGTACATGAAGTATCTCGTTCTTTTTCTACAAAGAGAATATCCACTATTATCTTCAGATGGTTTTCCTCCGAGAGCGCAGTAGTGTGAGATATTTGAGTAAGTTTTTTCAGTCTCAGATTAGGTCCTTCCAAGGGGAATTTCAAGTTCTACTGGTGTCACCGCATTTCCATAAAAATTAATGATAAGTGATCACTGGAGTTTAAGGTTCTTTGTAATTCTCTTTTTCGTGATTGGTATATTATTTCTGAAGTTTTAGTTCCTGCCTTATAGTGTCACGTTAGTCGGTCCGGTATGGCATCAAGTGAAGTTCTTCGAACTTCAGTAGGATGGTATACCCGTTCTTTTTGGTCTCCTAGCTTTCTTGACAGTTCTTGTGTCTTTAGGTCTTGTCGTTTAAGTACGTCGGTTTGTTTGTTTGATTTAATACGTTCAAGAAGATAACTATCCTTCAGATGGTGGTGTAAACCTCAAGGTCCAATTTGTACTCGTGGTAATTTCCATTGATGCTTTTGAAGGTCGTGATCCGTTATCCTTCTGGGCTTGGGAAGAATGTGTGTTGAGAGAACAGAGATGGCTAGGAAAGACAAAACACATTTTGTCATGAAGTTCACGGTCCGTCCAGTATTAATAATTCTTTCCTAAAAGAGAAAAATATTAGTAACAAATTAGAGAGATTTTCGAATCTTAACAATGCGTGGCCATGATTTTGTCCCGATATATCCCGCAAAAGTTTGCGAAAAAGGACGGTGAGCCTCTAACCTTAAACATGAGTAGGTGGTATATTTTAAGTTGTAATACCATGCATTCGAACATGGGAGTCATGGCTGCCCTTGCACCGAGAGAAAGATACTGTTGCATCAATAGTAGCGATACTGTTGAATTCCATACCTTCAAAACAACAGTTTTTTTATAGATTCAAACAAATTTGTTTGTTTTTTTTTTTCATTAAATAAAAAAAACTGGAACTAATGATTTAAAAATATAACACTTTAAATTACAATACCGTTTAAATACAAAAGAAAAGCATATATATTGATTGAAGGAATCTTGACTTGGTTTAAAGAAAACAAACTTTTAAAACAGTAAACGTCTTATGAAATTAATAGAATATCTTTATAGGAAAAAAAACAATAGTAGGTTTAAACAAAAATACTTTAAATTTTATAGAATCTACTGTTATGTCAACTACTAAAATTTTATCGAAATTTAGAAAAAAATTAGAGAATTATTAAATAAAAATGACATTAAAAATATTACAAAAAAAATATAAGTTTAAATTTTAACTTTGACTAAATATTAAGAAAAATACTTCAAGGATGTTTTTAAAGTTGGTTTTTAATCAAACCAACAAAATTATGCTATTGAGTTAAATATTTTTACTGTCGAAACAATCAGAATCTACTTTTAATTCGTTTAGGTATACTATTAAATTTTTAGTGTTTGTAATTGAAAGAACAAAATCATCCTATTAAATTAAACAATTTTACTTTGTTAACAATATGAATATTGTTGAAGTAAAAGCATATACTACAAAATTCATAGTGCGAAAGTTAATAGTACATATTTCTAAAATGATAGTAAATATATTTGAACGACGGCGAAGACGCCGTTTAAAGCTTCCAACCAAAATACTATGGATTCAAGAGCACTTTTTTTTCTCAGTGTGGTTAAGATCCGGAACACATGTTAAATATTTGACGAATGAGCACCGAAAATGTTTGAGGTTTGAGTTTTGTTTCCGGTACCGTTCTTGTCGTGGGATATTTCAATGTGCCTTCAGAGATGTAACTTATTTAAAAAAATATTGGTTATTTAGGCTGAAAAGAAAAACAAGGGTTCAAGATGTGACAGAATGTCGCCACCACTGGATTTTCTTATTAAGTAAATTTGAAACCAGTAGATATTATTTCAATGTTAACCTTCCAGCTAAGCAACCAAGATAAGAAAACAATTTGAATTTCTACTTGTTTTCGTTTGTACCTAGGCGAGAGCAACGCTACATTCTTCGATTAAGTTTAACACCTCGACGTCACTGTCATTTGTTCGGAATAGTACCATCGTAGCGTCGGTGACGTCAATGTCGTCAGTAACGATTAAGTCGTCGTTGTTGTCGACGGGATGCCTGAATCGAAATTTGGCGATACTGACCGTTTCTGGGAAGGAAAAGAATTATTGTTCTCCAAAGAGCTTCGTTGCTGACGGAACAATTCACTGAGTGAAGTTTGCACATCGAAAATAAGGAGTTCAAGTTTTGTAAAAATAAATAAAAATTGCAATGGATAGGGTGTTGTGGACTGATATGCAGCATTTTTTTCGTTGCTCATAAAACATGTTCAATAATCAAATTCTTAAATATTTCATGATTGAATAATGTAGAGATGTAATGTAGTCTCAAAAAATAATGTAGTACCAAAATAAAATTATTGCATTTTCAAAAAAAATTAAAACAAAAAAAAACAGTTCTCTCATGGTTTTGCGAGTTGAATACCAATTAAAAACTCCACATTTGGTTACAATTGTGAAACTGTGGTAACGTTCAGGAACTATGATCCGCCGCTTGACGAAAAGATAGTTAATTAACGTTCGTTTAATAAAGTTTTCAATTATTCTTAAACCATTACACGAACTGAATTTGCTAATACTGCTGCGTAGTCTAACAGTCAAGCCACTGAACTTTTAGAAAACTTGCAATCAGCCGCACGGCGTAAAAGCAGTTTGATAAAAGTGTTAGCTCCTTTATTGATAATTGTAAAATAATAATAAACGTTAAAAAACTTGCAATCGGCCGCTTGGTGTAAAAGCAATTAATGAACGTCAATAAAATTTTTCAATTATTCTTAAAATACCTGTCAGATTCCAAAGAGAAAAACACGTTCATTACAAAACTCAAAAAGCTTGTAAAAGAGAAGAGGGGGTAACCGCGAAAAAGTAAACACCCACCGCTACCACCACAACTGTGACGATTCAGATTAAATATTATAAATAAAATATTGCCCAATGATTCCTAATTTAGAATGAACTCAAAGAATTTGGTTCAAGGTGTGTCGAGAGAAATAACAAACATGATGATAATATTTATTCCTTCTCTTCGGATCCAGTTGACACGAGTGTCGTTTACTTGTGTTTTATTATTTTGACAGAATTCGTTCCTTTCTAATCTTTTGGATTGGTTGCCGGATGGTTTGATTATATTGATTGGTAGCGAAAACTAAAACACAAATACTGGGTTCAAATCTTTGTCAATATATTCTATAAACCCCCGATTTTCGTCCCTTACAACAGCCTTTACAAGTTTTGATTTTTGAAAGATTGACCATAATAAATTATACTAGGTTCACTTACTCATACAATGCCTTAATGCTAAGTCCTAATTCTACCACCTCAAAATAGGCCTGGAGTAATCCTTCCTATCCTGGATGGGCGTAGCAAAGTGTTTGCAATTAAAAAAAATTGCTTAATTAGCAACTTCGTATGACGTTGTTAATTAATGGTCTCTTACTTTTCCGTTTTCAGATTTCACCAAAGAGGGAACTTTATATACTATTAGGAATGACAATTAACAAAATTTAGTCACTTATACCGTTGGTGACCACACCCAAGTCCTATCGTGAAAAGGTTTTCGGAGCAATTGTCCTTTCTTTTTCCACCGTTCTGTTCAATTCCTTTCTTTTTTTTTGTTTTCACGAGTCTGGAACACTTTATTCTACTTGGAACGACAAAAAAAATAGTTTTCGTCACTACTTCCGTTGGTAACCACACCAAAATTAATTTAACAAGAGGTTTACGTCCACACTGTCATTAAGGAAGGGAACGCTTTATACTACTTAGAATGACAGAAATAAAATTTAAGTCACTAAATCCTTTGGTGACCACACCCAAAATTCAAGTGACGCTGGACGGACGAGAGCCACACACGTCGTTTTAAGAATCGCTACGGATGGAAAATGCATTTAATTACTTGTGCGATTTCTTTTTATATTTTCTCAAAGCTATAGAAAAGCTAGGGACGTGAGGTGTGGCAATTTTGAAAGAGGTTTAGAGGAGGTGAGAGGTGATTGAATTTAGCAACATTTTATTATTATTATTTATTTTCATCGTGCAAATAAACTTTTAATATTAACAGCTAAGGAATGTTTTTATTTTGCTTAGTTGTTATCGATTATAGCAACAATTTTTTATTTTTTTCAAATCCATGATTGACATATCTGGTGCGAGATATGCTTTGTTTTAGTTGTGCTAGGCCATGTGCTTAGTCCTGTCAGAAAACACGTGGATGTTTTCTCTGTTGCTCTTTAGAATTTTAGAAAAGGAAAAAGGAAGAAGAAATGCATGATGGCTGTCAGGAATACGTTGGGCCGTGCGTAAGAATGTGTGCTTGGCTACCTCTCGCAAGGCAAGCGACACTCGATTTGTTTGTGTATACACCTATATGCGCCTCTCTTACTGTGGGTGCAAGCGTAGACAGAAAAAATTATTTTCTACCACACATGCACGAAAACCTCGTGTTTTCGTTCGCCTTAAGCGGGGCAGAACTCACAGTTTTTAGGTCAGTGAACGTTAGAGGTAAAAAAACTTCCGAATGCCGCAATGCCGCAATGCGCCTGCGCGATGAGAGTTTTTTTCACTGTTCGGAAGTTTTTTTATCTCTAACGTCACTAACCTGAAAACTGCGCGTGCTGACCCGCTAACACGTACAAAACACAAGATTTTCGTACATCTGTGATAGAAAATAGCATATGCACCTCGGGAGGCCGATTTGTTGTCTCGCACAATGTTCTCCGAACATTTGTGCTTGACAAAAAAATACGGACTTCCCTCCCTTGATGCATAATATACTATATTTTATTCGAACTTTATTCGTTTAAAATAAGTTTGAGTTTAGAATGTAGAATTTACATTATTTTCCCTCAGGGTTTAGCAAGGTTCACTTCGTTGTAATATCCTAATGTGGCTTTAAGATCCACATATTCAACTTCCTATTTTCCGAAGTTAATACTCTTATTATTACCAAATTATCTCAGCTATAAGTACAGTTAGAATAGTGAAATAATTCATTAGTAATAATAAGGAAGAAGGTGTTGACTTTAGAAATTTTACTTCATTGCGGTGCTCCTGTTGCAATAAAATTTAAAGGTCATTGACCTCAATGATTCAGTTTTGATTTTTAATAAAATTAGAGGATTTAAATTGCAAAATAAAAATAAATATAAAGATCTACTGTTAGGCTCGACGTTACAGATATTTTAAAAAAAACAGCTGAAGAAACGCGAAAAAATTGATTTTTTAAGATTATCTTAAAAAATTTAGCCAATCTAGCAATTCTGACTTCGGATTCGGATTCAGCAGAAAAAAATACGTAAGAATACACTAGTGTAATGTCTCGGCCATGACACTTTTCTTTTTCTGTGTGCCTGTGTAATTAAAAGTGCGTTAACTGTGATCTTCTGTTCTTTATTTCCTGTAAGTCGGTCTATCGCTATTTCTGCTCACAGGTTATGGGACCAGGCCTTGAAAAATAGTATCGACTTATGAAATACGTGAAAGTATTTTTCGTGAAATTGTGAGGTTGGCGTCACCCTTGCCCCGCTTGAAGAAAAATGGCTACCGCAAGTTTAACGCGAATTAAAACTTTGCATAAGGAAAATTATGATACGTGGAAAATGCAGATGGAAGCCCTGTTGGTGAAAAATGATGCATAGGGATATGTTTGTGGTAATATAGTGAAATCCGAGGACACTGCGCAAAATGCTGAAATCGTGTCAACGTGGACAAGGAACGACAATAAGTCGAAATCGGACATTTTTTTGTCTATACATCCATCGGAGCTCAAGCAGGTTAAAGGATGTGTAACTTATCGCGCAGTTTGGTTAAAGCTGGAAGAAGTATATTAGTCAAAGGGACCCGCTCGTAAAACAACTTTGCTGAAACACCTGATGCTCTAATGGATGAAAAATGGCGACAATGTGCGTAAACATATCCGAAAGTTTTTCGACGCCGTTGATAAACTAAATGAAATGGATGTGGAAATTAACGCAGACGAACTCGCTATTATGCTTCTTTATAGTTTACCACCCTGCTTCGAAAACTTTCGATGAGCAATCGAGTCCCGCGACGATTTGCCGTCACCAGAAGTGCTTCGTGTGAAAATTATCAAAGAGAGTGATGCTCGCAAAAACGACTCTCGTGCTTCGACACAAAATGCGATGTTTTCAAAGAAAAATTGGAACTCCAAAAAGAGAAAATGTTATGAAAATAGTGAAAGAAGTGTAAACAGTGGTGAGTTTAAGTTTCGTTACAATCGTTGTCATGAAATCGGCCATAAAAGTGCAAACTGTAAAAATAAAGACAAACGCGAAAACACCCTACCATCGGCGAAAAATGCAGAAGATGTAATTTTGTACACAGTGGAAAATTACGCGAACGCTCATGAAAGTTTTCGGGCGGAAACTAAAAATTTAAGTGACGAATGGTGTTTAGACAGTGATGCAACATCGCACTTGTGTAATGAAGAGCGCGAATTTGCAGAAATGAACATTTCTAAACAGGGAACACTTAATTTGGCAAATAACGGGTTTACGGAAATACAAGGTAAAGGGACAGTATTGTTTACTTCTGAAGTCGTTGGAAACGTGAAGAACGTCAACCTAAACAATGTTTTGTACGTTCTCGACCTTCGTACGAACCTGTTATCGGTTGTAAAAGTGAGTGATAAAGATTTTGAAGTGACATTTACTAAAAATCGGGCATTCGTTGTCGATAAAGACAAAAACACGAAAATAATTGCAGAATGAATCGGAGATTTATATTTCGTGCGCGAAATAGGAAAAGAGTGTCAGAAAATTGTCGAGCAGCATAGTACGGGAAACGGTACGAAAAATAGTGCTTCGCTATCTATCTAATTATGGCACCGACGACTAGGACACTTAAATTTATAGGATCTTCGGAAAGCAGAAAGAAGTGAATCGTTACGTGGTTTGAAATTAAACACAAACGAAGTTAAATTTGAAGTAGTAAGTTTTATTTGGTCATACGATCACTTGATCACATTCTTATTGAAAAATATAAAAACTGACGTTTCGACATTAGTTGTGTGCCTTTTTCAAAGTTTCAATCTACAAAGTTAAATTTGATTGCCTTTCCCAAGGACACCCTTTCTCAAGAAATCTGAGAGAAAAACGGAGCTTTTGGAAATAGTTCACTCGGATCTTTGCGGCCCTATGAGAGTCGAGTCAAAGGGTAAAGCCAAGTATTTTATCACATTGATTGACGACTCTTCCAGATGGTGCAAGGTAAGATTTCTAAACTAGAAGAGCGAAGCATTCGAAGCTTTTAAAGAAATCAAGACATTAATTGAAAATCAAAAAGGAAAAACCATCAAATGTATCCAAACCGACAACGGAACAGAATATCTCCTGCAAGAATTCGATGAATTTTTGAAGACAAATGGCATCCAACGAAGACTTACTGTCGCATGTAATCCGGAACAGAACGGGGTAGCAGAGAGGAAAAATCGGACACTTCTGGAAATGGCGAGGTGTCTCCTTATTCAATCAGGTCTACCCTCATCCTTCTGGGCTGAAGTGGTTTCAACAGCTAACTACATCCGTAACAGATGCCCAACTAGCAGCTTGGATGGACGAACTCCGTACGAAGCCTGGCATGGAACCACCACTGATGTGAGTTATTTCAAGGAATTTGGTTGTAAAGTTTTCATCTTGGATAGAGCACTGGGTAAGGGGAAGCTTGAAGAACGAGGTGGCTTAAGGCGAATGATCATGACGATTTTATTCCAGAATCACTTGAGCAGAGTAACAAAAAATCAAACTATTTTGACATTATCGATATTATTACATTCCCAGAAGCCGATGGAAATGATTTCAACGATGATGAAATTGAAAATGAAAAAGAAAGAGACGTCGAAATACCTGAGAGAAATGACGCAGCGGTACCACCGAAAAGAGGTCCAGGAAGGCCGACGAAAATCTTGACGGGACTCAGAGGACGACCACGGAAGCAGTTTTAACCTCCCCGCGATGACGCAAGGTTCGCAGATTTTAAACATGCTCTTGTAGCGGAAATACCCATACGTCAGGCTGTGATCGGAAGTCGAATAGTTCTGCGCAACAAACATAACTCAAATGAGTTGATCGAGAGAAGAAAAGCTCGTATTGTAGCTCGTGGCTTTTCTCACCGCCCAGGTATTCATTTTAATGAGACATTCGCGCCGGTAGCTCATCTTAGCTCTATACGCTTATTAGTAGCTCTCGCAGCGAACTATAAGATGGAAATGAGGCAGCTAGATATAACAACGGTATACCTGAACGGGACAATCTAGGAAGAAATTCTGATGGAACCACCACAATTCTTGATGGAATCCTTGGAAGTCATAATCCGGGCAGACGGAAGAAAAAGTACAATTGGAAACAAGGCTGAACAGATGCTCAATGATCTTAAATTTGGAGGAAAAGCGTGCCTTTTAAAGAAATCCTTATACGGTCTAAGCCAGACAGGAAGAAATTGGCATAAAAGGCTAGACGAAGAATTGAGAGAATTAGGAGCAATACCGACTAAAGCTGTTCCTTGTGTTTATCGTATTGATCAAGGGGAAGATGTTGTTTTTATTTCTGTTTACGTTGACGACATCTTAGTAATCTCTCGTAAAATCAAGAAAATTGACGAATTGAAGAATCACCTTTCTCAGAAATTCGAGATAAAAGATTTGGGAAAGCCTAAATATTGTTTGGGAATCGAATTTTCGCAAAACGGAGAAAGAATCAGGATGCATCAGAAGGGGTACATCACAGACTTACTCGATCGCTTTAGAATGACTAACTCAAACCCTTTAAACACACCCTTGGATGTCAATGTAAAGCTGACTAAGATGGAAGAAGATTCGAAATCTAGAGAAGAGGAATTACCCTATCGCGAATTAGTGGGAGTACTCATGTATCTAGCAGTAGCGACCAGGCCGGATATAGCTCACGCCGTCAGTGTTTTGAGCCAATTTGATTCATGTTTTGGACAAATTCACTACACAGCGGCTAAACGTGTTCTGCGATACCTAAAGGGTACAAATGATCTGGGACTGGTTGCTCTCTCGTCTACGGAGGCGGAGTACATAGGCCTGTGCGGTATTGAAAATCCAAAACCGGTTTTCGGTTTTTGAAGAAACCGGTTTTGAAATCGGTTTTCGGTTTTAAAACCGATACCGGTTTTTTTTTAAAAAACCGGTATTTAAAAAAACCGGTTTAAAAAAGAAAACCGGTTTTAAAAAAAAAACCTGTTTAAAAACTAAAACCGGTTTTTTTAAAAAAACCGGAAACCGGTTTCCAGAAAAATCGGAAAAAACCGGTATACCGGTTTACCGCACAGGCCTAAAAAATGTGATACAATCAATGCTCGGCACTCACCGCCGACATCTTGATAAAATTTACGCGGTAAAACTGCTTCAAACCAATGGTTTCCTGCATACCTGCATCATGGTAAGTAGGTTAGATTCGGTATTGCGTTTGAATGGTTCGAAGAACCGGTATTTAACAAAAAAACCGGTTTAAAAAAGAAAACCGGTTTAAAAATGAAAACCGGTTTAAAAAAGAAAACCGGTTTAAAAACTAAAACCGGTTTTTTGAAAAAAAAACCGGTATACCGGTTTTCCGCACAGGCCTAGGAGTACATGGGGCTGACTGAAGCAGCCAAAGAAGCTATCAACCTGCGAGGATTTCTAATCGAATTGCGTTTCGAAAGCCTAACTGATATTAGGGTTTCCAACGATAATATTGGAGCTCAACAACTTGCTTATAATCTTACATTTCAGGCTAGGACTAAGCACATCGATGTCAGGCATCATTTTGTGCGCGATGCCGTACAGAATAAGCAGTTGGTTTTGGAACATATTTCTACGGGAGACATGGCATCTGATATCTTGACAAAAAGTCTACAAAGGCAGAAACACGAGTATTTCATAAAACTACTTGGTCTTGGTGTTTTAGGACTGAAATCTTCGAAGTGACCACGACTCGAGGGGAAGTGTTGAATATTTTATAGTGTTTGACGATTCGCGGTCTTTTATGTAAGTAGTGACATCTATTTGATTTACATAGCGCCCTCTTGGTTGCTATCTTGAGAATTACTTATTGTTCTGTTGCCGAGGCACACACATGTATACTTTCATTTATATTAATAATTAAAAGTGCGTTAACTGTGATCTTGTGTTCTTTATTTCCTGTAAGTTGGTCTATCGCTATTTCTGATCACAGAACTTCAATAGTTCCAAACTTCTATATAAGATTATTTCTATTCTTCAAAAGTTCTAACAACTCAAGTTTTAATTTTTTCAAATTTAAAATAGTTCCAAACTTAAAACAGTTGCAACCAAATGTTAAATCAAATTTATTTTAACTTCGATTAATTCAAATTTTTATTAATTAAAATCTTAAGATTTATATTTAATTTTTTTAAATACCTAATTATTTTAATCTCCTACATTTACATACTAACATGTATAAACTTAATATTATTTATACGGTTTTAAATTGATTTAAACTTTCATTAGTATAAGAATTACAAAGTTATTTTAAACTTTTAATTCTTAAAATTTTAATTAATACAAATTTTAACTATTATAAGCTTTACATGTATTTAAAATCCAATAATACATATTTAAATTATTTTAAACATTACCCATTAGGGGAGACCAAGGAGAGAAGTAATAGAGGTGGAAAGTAACTTATCACTTATAACTTCTAAACCAATGAGCGGACAGACATAGTCCTTAGATAATTTTTAGTCAGTTTTGCCCCCTCTACCTTCCCCAAATTATGTTAGTTGTCTACCGGAAGCTATTTATCTGATACTGACATTTTGTAGAAAAATTACGACAAAAGTAAATTTTTGCCTAAATTTACAAAATATCATATTTTTTTGATTTTATAGATGTTTTAAATATGCTTTTGGTTTTTTTGAAGCTTTTTTATTTGTCTTCAAGTTATGCTAGTGCATAATTAAAAAATGCGAAATACTTTTGTGTAATTTAAACTTGTTTTTTGAAATCCAAGGAAAGGAAGGGTGAGGTGGAAATTAACACGTTGTTACATTCCTCCTCATCTAATGCTTTATTTTTATAAACATCCTCCTTTTTTATAACTATGTGATTTTATATATTTATTTTCTATTTGAAAGATTGAATATTGGACATTTGATTTGAATTTTAAAGAAACGATGCTTTTTTAATGTCATTGCTATTCAACGAATACTAAATAGATTTAAAAAACTTGATTTAAAAAAAGTGCAAAAATATCTATTAATTACGTACAAAATGTAGTTAATATCACTTTGTCCATTTATATGTTCATAATAAAAATAATTTAAATTAATAGCAGTTTCATATTTGCAATGCTAGCCTTAATTCTAAAGTGTTACTTTCCTTCTTAGTGCTGTTACTTTCCGCCTAAGCGGTGAGAGGGAAAGTAACAAATAAAGATCTGATTAAAAAGTCCTGCAGTGAACTATCAAATTATTATTAATGTTTAATTCCAATTTTATTTAATAGGTAAAAGTCCAAACTTTCGATTTATATGTTTACAGAACTTATCCGACAAATAGTTTTAATACTAGCATCAAAAAACTGATTTTTGTTACTTTCCTCCTCGGTCTCCCCTATATAAAAATTTCTAAATATACAAAAAAATGCATTGTATATTAAAGATTTAAT
Organism: Ganaspis brasiliensis; assembly: GCA_037103525.1. Taxonomy (NCBI): domain Eukaryota; kingdom Metazoa; phylum Arthropoda; class Insecta; order Hymenoptera; family Figitidae; genus Ganaspis; species Ganaspis brasiliensis. The sequence goes on along the minus strand of JAZKLR010000061.1, from coordinate 1,026,552 downwards.
CAGACCAAATTTTGAAAATAATAATTTAGACTACAATTTGAATCAATAAAAATTGGGTCTAATAGAATTTGAAATTAAGTAAAATTTGTATTTACACAAAAAATTTTAATTGTGAAATTTTAAATGTTTAGTTTTAATAATCTCAATTTCGAATGATCTAAATACCAATTAATTTAATCACAAGAAGATTACAAGTTAATTTATATTGATAGAATTAAATTAAATTTTACTTCAAATTTTAGTGTATGAAAATTTCAGTTCAATATTTTGGGGTAAACTATATTTTAATTAATTTAGTTTCTGTCAATGCAGTTAAATTAACTCTTATGAAAGAAGACTCCAATTTTAATTTAAAGATACATTTTTTCAAACATAACTGATTTAAAACAAAAAAATATCTCAGTGACAAACTTCAGGTGCGGACAGACAAGAATGAATGAAAGATCAAATGAATCTTGCGGATTATTATTATAGATTTTGAATTTTACTTTTGTTTTAATTCCTAAATTAAAATATTTGTAAATTGACCATAAATTAATGATTTCTTATTTCTTGCTTTTTTTTGTATTTAATTATTTTACTTTAAAATTTGATTTATTTCATTTTAACATTTTAACATTCTACAATTCTATATTTAATGAAGAACGTTCTTCATTTCTCTTTTTGAAAATGCACACTTTTCCTCCCAGCCGACGATTTTAACTAAATCAAAATAGAAAAGAAGATTCTTAATCAGTGTACAAAAATATTCCACTAGAACAAACATTTAAATCATTTCATTAATCTTATATATTCTATGAACACCATCTTGGATACACCATATTAAAATTTGTAGAAATAAGGTTAGATTCGTAATCAGAAACCAGAAAAAATAAAGGTGCCAAGTTTCAAAAAGGTATATTAAATATAAACATTTAAGAATGTAAGGGTTAAACCAAGACGCACTAAGGGCTTAAAAAAAAGGTATGTATTTAGCCACGATTTGGCAACAATAAGAAATATTTTAAATCAACTTTTGTTCTTATTGGTGAATATTGCCAAATAAGAGAATAGAATTAGAAGATACATAAGAAGGACCTATCACATTATTCCCTTAAAATAATAAAGCTCCACCTTTTTTTGCCCCAACTAAAGCGTGGCATCTCATCAATTATAGTAAGTAATAGCCAGACAGGATCGTCAAAACAAAGAAATCGGTTATGTAGGACACTAAAATCCTAAAACTGCAAACTTGATGGCTAAAGTGAGTTTGTTTAATTAAATTTAATTTAACAAAAAGGTATTCTATTAAAATACTTTTTTTTAATGTAAAAAAGCCAAAAAATTGATCACTTAGCAACGTTTTGGCAACAATAAGAAATTCCTTATTGTTGCCAAAACGTGGCTAAGAGTTTAATTCTATGGATTTTCTACATTAAAAAAAAAATTTTAATAGAATACTTTTTTCTTAAATTAAATTAAATTAAACAAACTCCCTTTAACCATCAAGTTTGCAGTTTTAGGATTTAAGTGTCCTACATAACCTATTTTTTTGTTTTGACGATCCTGTATGGCCATTACTTATTATAATCTATGAGACGCCATGCTTTAGTTAGAGCAAAAAAAGGTAGAGCTTTATTTTTTTAAGGGAATAATGTGATTAGTCCTTCTTATGTGTCTTCTAATTCTATTCTCTTATTTGGCAATATCCACCAATAAGAACAAAAGTTGATTTTAAAAATGTCTTATTGTTGCCAAAACGTGGCTAAGTGTTTAATTCTATGGCTTTTTTACATTAAAAAAAAAAAGAATTTTAATAGAATACTTTTTTCTTAAATTAAATTTAATTAAACAAACTCCTTTTAACCATCAAGTTTGCAGTTTTAGGATTTAAGTGTCCTACATAACCTATTTTTTCCTACATAAAATATTTTTATTCTTTTAAGGGAATAACGTCATTGGTCCTCCTTATGTGTATACTAATTCTATTCTCTTATTTGGCAATATCCACCAATAACAAAAAAAGTTGATTACAAAAATTCCTTATTGTTGCCAAAACGTGGATAAGTGGTTAATTTTATATCTTTTTTACATTTAAAAAAAAAAAAAGAATTTTAATAGAATACCTTTTTCTTAAATTAAATTTAATTAAAAAAAACTTACCTTAACCATTATGTTTGCAGTTTTAGGATTTTAGTGTCCTACATAACCTATTTCTTTGTTTTGACGATCCTTTCTGGCTATTACTTATTATAATCTATGAGATCCCACGCTTTAGTTGAAACAAAAAAAGGTGGAGCTTTATTCTTTTAAGGGAATAATGTGATTGGTCCTTCTTATGTGTCTTCTAATTCTATTCTCTTATTTGGCAATATCTACCAATAAGAACAAAAGTTGATTTTAAAAATTCCTTATTGTTGCCAAAACCTGGCTACGTGTTTAATTCTATGTCTTTTTTACATTAAAAAAGAAGAACGGTAATAGAATACCTTTTTCTTAAATTAAATTTAATTAAACAAACTCGCTTTTACCACCAAGTTTGCAGTTTTAGGATTTTAGTGTCCTACATAACCTATTTCTGTGTTTAGACGATCCTTTCTGGCTATTACTTATTATTTAGTTATTTATTTATTTCATTAGAAGTTCCTAGGACTTGTAAGCCCTCTATGAAACATATTGATACAAAAATATAATAATAAGTACATGACCGAAGAAATGGTAACAATAGGGATGATTAATTCGAATTATATATTCACAAAAAATAAACTAAAAAGAGTACCAGAACAAACCATAAAAAATCTAATATAATAAAATGTAATATAATATAATGAATTTATAAAAAATAGAAATGTAGATTACTGTAAAAAAAAGTAAAAACGCAACTGTAGATCAACTTTACCAATACGTGATTTCAAAAATCGGGCTTGATAAACCACTTAAAAATCTAAAGAAATGAAATTTGAACATATTTTTACTGGATGATTTTTCTGATAAACATTGGAATTTTGTTCCAAATACGAGTTCCTCTAATAACGAATGAACGTTGAAATTTATTAGTTTGATGCGCAGGAACTATAAGAACATATCGGTTTTCACGTAACTTACATATGGCACCTTCCTTGGAGCTTCTAAATAAAAACAATTTAAAAAGATACTCCGGATCTTCACTCTTAAAAATCGAATAGAGCAAACTACCCATAAAATACTGTCTTCTTTTTGCCACGCACAATTAACCTGCCTTACTTCTAAACTGAGAAATATGATCACCCATGCGTAAATTATAAATAAATCTGATACACGCATTAAGAGTTTTTTCAAGCTTAGAATTAAGATCGTCAGTAATGTCATCGTAGACAAGACAGCCATAGTTAAAATAGGGAAGGATCAAGCTTTTAATTAACAAAATTCGAGTAGAGGTAGGGAGAGAATCCCTATTTTTATATAACTGCCTTAGAACTACATAAGACTTACGACAGATCTCAGTAACATGCTCTTTCCAAGATAACGTGGTATCCAGTATTAATCCCAAATCTTTGACTGTTTCCGAGATTTCAATGGAAATACCCCCAGCGCATAATGGCGGAAGAGTGCGCAATTCGTTAAGATGTATACATTTTTTTTGTACCAAAACATACTGCCTTAGTCTTGGCTGCGTTAAGGACAGGGCCGGATTTATATGTAGGCAAACTAGGCAACTGCCTAGGGGCCCCCACCAAAAAGGGCCCCCACCAGCTGTAATATTTCCCACAAAAAGAACTTCGAAAAATATTTTTAGGCATTTACAAATCTGAAAAAAAACTCAGTAAAAAAAAGAGAAAATTAAAAAATATTGAAATTTTATGATTTTCGAAGAAAAAGGAAAACTTTTCAATCTTTTATAATACCTTTTTTGTTCAATCTATTCGAATCCGGTGATACCACCAACTTTTATCGAAAAGTCAATTTTTACTAATACGTTTCTTAATATTTTACAATCCAAATGAATCCCTTTATAACGAAAAAAATAAAATCTATATATTTTAATACCCACAGTTCAAATTATTAAATCCAAATGAATCTCTTTATAATGAAAATAAAATTCAAATAAAATAAATATTTTTGAACACCCACTTTATATAGTACATACAGTTCTTAAAAATATGTATAATAACATTATTTCTTCATGTTTGATTTCAATAAAATTAATCTAAAAAAAATTAAGAAAGCTTAGTGACATATTGAAGAAATTGTTTTTTACCTTACATTTGATTTAGAGAAAACAAATATTTAAATATTGTTTAGTGTAACATTTACTATACTGATTATTTATATAGGTTACATGAATCTGAACTGTAGGTATTCCAAACTATACATTTTTTTCATTATAAAGGGATTTATTTGGTTTAAGTAAATCTGAATTATGTTTATTAAAAAACTCTCATTTTATTATTTTATTTAAAGGAGGAATCATTAATTTTGAATGAATAAATCTGAACTGTGGGTATTCGAAAATATACATTTTTTTCATTATAGAAGGGTTCATTTGGATTAAATAAATTTTAACTGCCGGTATTAAAAAATATAAATTTTTTTTTTAATTATAAAGGGATTCATTTGGATTTAATAAATCTATACTGCGGGTATTCTAAAATATTCGTTTCACTTTTCTTTTATTTTCATTATAAAGGGATTTTCTTGGGTTCAATTAATCTTAACTGTGGACAGGGACGGCGGAGCCGGGGGGGCACAGGGGGCAATGCCCCCCCTAGAAATATCTCGAGGGGGCAATGTATGGGCTTGTCCCCCTCTGAAAATTTACTTATAATTTTAATTTTTAAATAAATATGTAAACAACTTTTTAAAAAATTACAATCTTCTTAGTTTTAAGTTTAATAACATTTTATACAATAACACAGCCCCACAAAAAAAAAAGTGTTATGTACTTTTGACCGGAATACCCTAGCCCTATGTATTTTGACGCGCTGAACACGAATCCGAAGTCAGTTTTGCTCCATCACGTCAGGATTTTTTCCTAACCTCAAAATCAATAAAATGACACTTTTTGTTCATTAGCATGTGAACCCGACTTAACATTAATACATGCCTAGGGCGAATAGATAGCTTGGATTGTGACCTTTAAAACGCTTTTTTAAAAATTGTTCTACGATGATTTTTAACGAAGTTATGATGTTTTATTTAAAATCATTTTTTTCCATTACACCATACCACATCAATAATTGAAGTGTTATTTACATTTGGAAAAAATTTATATTTTAAATAAAACATCATAACGTCGTTAAAAATCATCGTAGAACAATTTTTAAAAAAGCGTTTTAAAGGTCACAATCCAAGCTTTCTATTCGCCCAAGGCATGTATTAATGTTAAGTCGGGTTCACATGCTAATGAACAAAACGTGTCATTTTATTGATTTTGAGGTTAGAAAAAAATCCTGACGTGATGGAGCAAAATGGACTTCGGATTCGTGTTCAGCGCGTCAAAATACATAGGGCTAAGGTATTCCGGTCAAAAGTACATGACACTTTTTTTTTTTTGTGGGGCTGTGTAATTAATGTAATTATCAGGTTTGCTATGACTTTCTTAGAACAAAATTCCATGACTTTTCCAGGTTTTCCAGACCTTTAATGTGTATTTTTTGGTCCGAGTCTTTACCCTAGTGTATTCCTACGTATATTTTTCTACACTAAGTCCGCATTCAAAGTCAAAATGATTAGATTAACTAAAATTTTTTAGATAATCTTAAAAAAGCGATTTTTTCGTGTTTTCATCAATTTTTTAAAGATTATTTCAAAAATTTTAACCAATCTGATTATTCAGTGAAAAAAAGTAAGTAGAAATACACTACTGCAGGTCTGAGACAAACTTTTGTTTGTGGGACTGCGTTATCGTTCTTCGAGACTGTTTTTAATCAAATTTTAATAAATCTGGATTTGTACTTAACAGAATTTTAAGGTTAGCAAATTTATATTTAACATAATTTTTGTTTTACAAAATTTTGTTAACACAAACTTCTTATTTAAAGAATTTCCATTTAACCAAATTTTAATTCATCAGAATTTTCTTTTAATAAAATTTTGAGTTAGACGAAATATTAAATAGTTCACACTGAAAAAAAAATTATTTGGATCAAATAAAAATTATTTGATCCAATTAAATTATTTACTTCTCTATTATCCAATAACCCTGTATTTGAACCAAATAACTATTTATTAGACCTAAATATTTTATTTGATTGTATTAAGTAAAGACTAATTTGTATCAAATACAAATTACTGGAGTCAAATAAATGGAATAATTGGAGCTAGTACATAATGTTTTAAATCAATTATGAAAATTATTTCATTCAAATAATATTTTATTCAACCTAAGTATTTTATTTTATCGCATTAAATAAACAGTAATTTGTGTCAAATAAATTAAATATTTGGAGCTAGTAACTAATGTTTTAAATCAATTATGGAAATTATTCCATTCAAATAATATTTTATTCGACCTGAGTATTTTATTTTATCGCATTAAATAAACAATAATTGGTTTAATAAAACGACACTTATTAAACCTATAATATTCTCGGACGTAAAAGGATTAAAATAAACAATAAACGAAGCCACGCTGACTTGACTTCAAAATTACAAAAACACCTATTTAGCCTCACATATTAGTTACAATAAATTATTTACTTGATCCAAATACTTTTTATTTGTTTTTAAAAAAGAAAACATTAGCATTAAATAATTTGATTTACTATGACTTATAACATAATTTAATTGTGTTCAATAATTTTTATTAACGTTAAAAACTCAAATATTTGAGTGAAATAAATAAATAGTTTTAAATAACTCACAAATTTCGTTTCAATCAATTATTTATTTGACTGAAATACTTTTTATTTGTTTTTATAAAATAATATATTAGCATTAAATAATACATTATTTATATTAAATAATTCGGTTTACTTTAATCCATAAAATAAATTAATTATGTCAAATAATTTTTATTTGTGTCCAAAAACCCAAATACTTTAGTGAAATAAATAAATGAATAGTTTTAAATAATTTAGCATTTGTATTAAATATATTCGTTTATTAGATTAAATTAATTATTTACTTTATCCAAAGAAGATTTATTTGGTTTAAACAAACGTGATTCAAATAATTCAAGTTATTTGAATCAAATACATATTTTTTAGATCCAACTAAAACATATTTGAACTTAGTAAATATTTGTCAAATAATTTGAATTAATTGAGTCAAATAATTTTTTTTTCAGTGCAGGGTATCCGACAAAAATGGAAATTTAGCATTTTATTAATTGTATTAAATAACAATTAATGCAACTAAAATATCGGATAAATAATGAAGATTTGATGAAATGGATATTCTAAAATTAAAAAATTCGACTTATTAAAAATTTTACTCAATAAAAATTCTGTTAAATAAAAATTTGGTTTAATTTCACCGCTAAAAAAAGCTATCCAAATAGTAGCTAACTCATTTCTCTCAGTGTAAGACAGTGAAGAAACGCTAAGATATAGTAATTTACGAAAAAGTGGATAATTTTTTATAAAGAAAGACTATTAACCAGGATATATGTATATATGCATTGCCCCCCCTAGAAAAATTACATTCCGCCGTCCCTGACTGTGGATATTACAAAATAATAATTTTACTTTTCTTATTATAAATGCATTCATTTTGATTGAAAAATATTTAAAAAACGTGTATTAATAAGGATTGATTTTCGAAAAAAAGTAGATGCTATCGCCGGATACACATGTATTGGACAAAAAAGGTATTCAAAAGTATTAACAAATTCTAATACTTTTCAATTCCTCTCTTCTTACTGGATACTTTTATAAAATGATTGTAAGTTTTTAGAAATTCAAAAAGCCCGCTAATTAAAAAAGTGTCAAGTTTTGAAACTGCTTTTTCGACTTGAGTAAATTTCGGAAAAATCCATTCCTTGCATAGGCCCCCACCAGAGTCTGCCTATGGCCCCATGTTTGGTAAATCCGGGCCTGGTTAAGGAAAAGTACATTTTCAGTTTCCCAACCAATGACCAAGTCAATGTCTTCTTGAATCATAGCCAGTAATTCTGGCAATGCAGAGATGGGACCTGAAAGATAGATCTTAAATTATCTGCAAACTTGTGATATTTACAATGTTTAAGCCTTGTTCCTAAATCAGAAATGAATAAGTTGAAAAGAATTGGAGCCAGGGAAGATCCCTGAGGAACTCCATTCATCATCGAAGCCCAATTAGAACTAAAACCTTTAGAGTTAGTCACTTTCAGTATTCTTCCAATGAGAAAAAACTTTAACCAGGCTAAAACTGACTTGGAAAGGTTAAAAGATGCAAGCTTCTTAAGCAGAACATTGTGATTGACTGAATCGAATGCCTTCGAGAAATAAAAAAAAACCGCCAAAGTAATCTCTTTTTTATCCATGGCTAACTTAATATCATGAGTAAATTTTAATGAAGCCGTATTAGTACTATGATTATTACGGAAACCAGATTGAAATGGATCAAAGAGATTATGTAAGGATAAATAAGATACAAGTTGCTTATGTACAATTCGTTCAATGGGTTTAGAGAGTGCGCATAAAATAGAAATTGGACGAAAATCATTCACTGTGATTGGTAAGGGAATTTTAGGGATAGGACGTATGATTGCTTTTTTCCAGATGCTCGGAAAAATTCCTGTTTGTAAACTATAATTATAAAGATGGAGAAGAGCAGGAAAAATGATTGGAAGAGCTTAACGAATCATAGGGAAGGAAATACCATCATGACCAGAGGAATTAGTACTAATTTCTGAAAGCGATTTTAGAAGCATATCAGGTGAGACATACGAAAAAAAACTTAGAATCATCAAACTGGGATAGGTCATCATTTAAGTTAGTCGAGGAATAAAGATGGGAAAAGGTGGAAGAAAAATTAAACAAAAAGTCATTAATAAAAAAATCCTGATCATAATTTTTAGTCTTGGAAAAAATCAATTTAAGTTTCTTAAGAGTCGGCCAAATTTTATTCAACTTACTAGCAGCAGCAATAGATTGAAAATTATGCCTGTGAGAGGCATCTCTAATCTTTGTTTGCACTAGATTACGAAGTCTACGATACTCCTCATGTATTTGAACCAATTTGGTTCTTTAAAATTTACGCCGAAGCGAAATTCTCTGCTTAATTAAATCTGATATTTCAGAAGTCATCCAGGGCGGTGGCCTCCCTTTCTGGGGATTAACTGTGTGGATCGGCGCATAGTTGTCATAAGCGGAAATCAAAAAGCTTGAAAGCTTTTCAACCTTACTATCGATATTGGGGTCAAAATAAAAACAAGCCCAATCTTGACACTCCAAATGCCGAAAGAAAGATTCCTCATCTATTCTATTGAAATTACGAAAAGGATTGGAACATATATTTTGCTGAGGGTTATCTTCAAATTTAAAAGAAAATGTTATACCTACAAGGTCATGGTTGGATAAGAATGATAAAGGCTTTTGAATAGTACTTAGTACCTTGTCAAGACTATCAACAGATACCATATCAATTCTGGTACTTGAGGTGGCTGTATGGTGGGTTGCGGAATGTGGAACTATGGAAAGACAAAGGGTAGAGAAGAGAGAAGTAAAGTAGTTGGTACGACTCTTTGGAATATCAAGATTGGTGTTAATATCACCCACAAGTATGACATTAGAATAACTGAAAGCCAAATTATGCAACTGATTCTTAAACTCGTCCCCGAACGAAGCATTGGGCGGCTTGTAAATAGTGCCGAATAAAAGTTTGTCAAAATGAGATTTAATTTCTAGAAATATAAACTTAGCCCTATGAGAGTTGACGCAGGAGCTCTTTACAATTAAACTGGCGCTCAGGTTATTACGGACAAATATGCACACTCCTCCGCCCCTACGCCCCTCCCTATCATTACGATGTAATGTATATATGTTAAGTTCTACTAAATCGGACGAATGATTAGAATTAAGCCAGGTCTCGGAAACAGCAATTATGTGATAAATACTGTTATTAAAAAATTTTTTAAACTCAATTAAATGCGCAAAAAGTGACTGGGCATTGACGTGGCAAATTATTAATTCATTCGAATGAGAAATGCAGAGAAAAAAATAAATAGAAAATAAAAGTGAAGTACCCGAGTCCCATTCATAAGATTAAGAAAACAAGACAAAAAAAGTAAAAGTATAAAAAGAGAAAAAAGGAAAATTAAAAAACTCCAAAAAAAGGCACATAAAATGACGGAATGTAAAGAAAAAACCGCTAAAAAATCTAACAACATAGCTGGAAGAGTTATAAGATTATCAAAATTTACACTCTTCAATAAATTATTTATCAAGTAATAATTGAGAATAACAACAATCATTGTTTTAAAAAAACGACTAGATTGATCGTAAGGATTTGCAAAAATAAACTCTAGTAGAAAATAATAATAAAAAACTTTGAAACTAATAAACATAAAAATATAAGAACAGACCATATCCGATACACCAAAAAAATGGTCAATGAAGGCTGCGATCAATCGTTGCTATTTAAGCTTTTCCACATCTTCAATAGTTGAAAGCTGCAGACGAAGCGCTCCGTCCTCCCTGCGACAAAATATTCTCCCTCCAGAGATCCATAAATATTTGATCTTATTGTTTTTTCGCAGATCGAAGGCGGCGGTGTAGATACGTCGATTCAGCGGAGAAAGAGGTTCACAAATATAAATCCCGTGCTTTTCACCAGCAGGCCAGCCAATATTGAGAGTAGAAAAATCAGACATACTCCTTCTTTTAGCAATAATAGTATCTCTAATAATTTGTCAAAATACTTTTAAAAGAATTGTCGGTGGACGATTTGTGTTGCTTGAGTCACTCCTTCCTAATACTCTAAAGACATTAGAAATATCGCAAGGAGACAGTGCCACATTTAAGCCCTGTGCGACGTCACAGCAAGTAGCGATAAGATCCTCATTTGGTTTAATCGGTACACCATAAATTTCCAAAGTATTTTGCAGGGATTGTTGCTCAAGAAAGTTGAGATTATGCTCTAAAGTAGAAATTCTATGTCTCAAGCCAACATTTTCATCTTTGAGTTGCTTCAAGGAAACAGCCTTGCTTTCTGAGTCTAGTTCAAGAGTGGAAATTTTATTACTGTTAACCAAAATATCCTCTTTAAGGGACGAAACAGTCTTGCTAAGGTTCTCGTTAAACGTTTTCTGTTCTTTCAAAAAAGTCTCGAACAGCTTAACGAATTTCTCCACCGATTCCTCTCGAGCCAGCCTCTGCCCCTCCGCAACTGCAACCCTGATTGCTTCTGAGAAACCAGGCGGTAGTGAAGCATTGTCAGTTATCACCTTCCAGGCCGCACTATCTAATCCTTTAGGTTTTTTCTGAGAGATGTCACCACCAGGAAGTTTACATTTATAACAAACAAAATCTTCCTTTTTTCAGATTCCGATTGTTTATTGTTCGACACAGCGGAGACGCACGCTTTATGGGCCAGCGAATTACATTTGGAACAAGAAACAGAATCTTCAGTCCTGGAAATTTGTTTAAGACACTCTGGACAGATTGACATTTTGATGGTTAGAAAGGCAAAAAAGAGTAAAAAACTTCACTACCACTGGTAAAAGCCACTAAACAATCCAAAGTATAAACAGCAGTCAGTTCCAGCAAACACACAACCAAAAGATAGTTCACAGATCGAAAGTTTTATGTAAAAACAAAGCAAAATCTCAGGAGGAAAATCAAAGTAATGTCACACCGACGGCCATGACACGTATTCATTCAGTATTATAATCTATGAGATGCCACGCTTAAGTAGGGGCAAAAAAAGGTGGAGCTTTATTCTTTTAAGGGAATAATGTGATTGGTCCTTCTTATGTGTTTTTTAATTCTATTCTCTTATTTGGCAATAGCCACTAATAAGAACAAAAGTTGATTTCAAAAATTCCTTATTGTTGCCAAAACGTGGCTAAGTGTTCAATTCTATGACCTTTTTACATTAAATAAAATAATTTTAATAGAATACCTTTTTCTTAAATTAAATTAAATTTAACAAACTCACTTTAACCATTAAGTTTGCAGTTTTAGGATTTTAGTGTCCTACATAACCTATTTATTTGCTTTGACGATCCTGTCTGGCTATTACTTATTATAATCTATCCGATGCCACGCTTTAGTTGGGTCAAAAAAAGGTGGACCTTTATTCTTTTTTAAGGGAATAATTTGATCGGTCCTTCTTTTGTGTCTTCTAATTCTTTTTTCCTATTTGGCAATATCCACCAATAAGAACAAAAGTTGATTTCAAAAATTCCTTATTGTTGCCAAAACGTGTCTAAGTGTTCAATTCTATTGCATTTTTACATTAAAAAAAAAGAATTTTAATAGAATACCTTTTTCTTAAATTAAATTTAATTAAACAAACTCACTTTAACCATCAAGTTTGCAGTTTTAGGAATTTAGTGTCCTACATAACCTATTTATTTGTTTTGACGATCCTGTCTGGCTATTACTTATTATAATCTATGAGATGCCACGCTTTATTTAAGGCAAAATAGGTGGAGCTTTATTCTTTTAAGGGAATAATGTGATTCGTCCTTCCTATGTGTCTTCTAATTGTATTCTCATATTTGGCAATATCTACCCTAGTTAAAAGCCTTACGTAGTATCTGATGTAGGATCATAGGCAGGGTTGGGTAATGACGCGTCACTCGAGGTTTTCTACGTATGTTACCGGTATGTTACATCAAGTAATATACCTGTTTTAGGTATGTTACCCCCCCACTACCAAAAAAATGCATTATGTAACAAATTTAGCAGGTAACTTACCTAGGTAACATACAGTAACAAACTATGTAACATACCTCTGGTATGTTACGTACACAACCCTGATCATAGGTGAGATCCGACCTAATAACATATGTTAGTTCTTATGTGGTTTCTTATGTAGGAACTTACGTGTGATCTTACGTGTGCATTTGGCAAAAGGTCTTACATAAGTTCTTACGTAAGTTCCTATGTTTTTTTTTATATTAAAAATTATATTCAAATTGTTTTATTCGTGTAATAGAAATTTTAGGTTACAAAAAGTATAAAATTATTTAATGTTTTTAGAATAAATTTCTTTTGTAAGAATGGTAATGAACAATATTCGTCGTGCTATATTTAAATAAATCGTACGTTTTCAGTAAGATGCTGTTCAATGAAAGGATATTGTTTTAGTAACAGTCAACACTTTTTTTTTCAGCATTACGGAATTTACAGATTATACTTATCTAATATCGTATATTATTATTTATTTATTTATTCATTCGTATACGGGCTTACAAAAAATTGCTCTTTCGTACATAGTACTAGATATAAATCTACAACAAAATATATAAAAAAAACAAACAATATAGTATAAAAAACAAACAATATGGTATTTTCCAATTAAGAATAAAAAAAAAAAAGAACAAGAAAAAAAAAATAAATAAATAATAAAAAATTCTTATCTAACAATTGAAGATCGTAAATTGGCCTTGGTAATCGCACGTATTCAATTAAACAATCTCTCTCTAAGCTTACTTATAAACGTAGAAATTCTATCTTGAAAATCAAGACTTGAACGCAGATTATTCCCAGGTGAAAATAATTCGACCGAATTTCGACCAGAAATCTCTACGAAAATCGCCCGAACTTCAGTAGAAATACATCCGAAATATGCTAGCAATGCGTGGGGCGTTTTGAAACAGAATTTCGCGAGAATTTCGGGTACAATGCGTGCGTATGTCGTACGATTTTCTAGCGAATTTCGCCAAAAAAGAGCACGAAATTTGGTCAAAAAATGGATAAAACTTATCTTTTATATGAAAAATTTGTGATCGTGCAAACTTTGGGAAAAACTTAAATTGCCCAAGAAATGAATAATTAATTTATTCAAATCAGGCGAATTGAGTACGAATTTCTTCCGCAGTGCAAACGAATCTCAACCGAATTAATAACTGAACTTGGTTTTTAAGTAAAAACTTCGAATCAGATGAATTTCGGGTGAATTTCTGACGAACAAAGATACGCACTTCACCTGACACATAAAATTGACTTGGACATATAAATTATTGCAAAACGCACGAATTTCGGGCAAAGTGCGTCCAACAGTCATATGAAGTTCGCACAAAATTCAGTGACGTCTTAGGCAAGAATTAGAAACTTTAGATCGTACGAATTTCGTTTGAATTGCGACAAAAAAACATACGAAATTCGTCAGAAACCTACAATTGACTTGGATATATAAATTATTCCAAAACGTACGAATTTCGAGCAAAGTTCGTCCAAAAATCATACAAAGTTCCCACAAAATGCTGCGACTTCTTAGGCAACAATTAAAAACTTTAGATCGCACGAATTTCGTTTGAATTGCTACAAAAAACATATGAAATTCGTCATAAAATTAAAATTAACTTGGATATATAAATTATTCCCAAACGTACGAATTTCGGGCAAAGTGCGTATAAACATCATACGAAGTTTCCAAAAAATTCTGTGACGTCTTGGGCAACAATTAAAAACTTTATATCGTACGAATTTCGTTTGAATTGCGACAAAAAATATACGAAATTCGTCAGAAACCTACAATTGACTTGGATATATAAATTATTCCCAAACGTACGAATTTCGAGCAAAGTTCGTCCAAAAATCATACAAAGTTCCCACAAAATGCTGCGACTTCTTAGGCAACAATTAAAAACTTTAGATCGCACGAATTTCGTTTGAATTGCTACAAAAAACATATGAAATTCGTCATAAAATTAAAATTAACTTGGATATATAAATTATTCCCAAACGTACGAATTTCGGGCAAAGTGCGTATAAACATCATACGAAGTTTCCAAAAAATTCTGTGACGTCTTGGGCAACAATTAAAAACTTTATATCGTACGAATTTCGTTTGAATTGCGACAAAAAATATACGAAATTCGTCAGAAACCTACAATTGACTTGGATATATAAATTATTCCCAAACGTACGAATTTCGAGCAAAGTTCGTCCAAAAATCATACAAAGTTCTTACAAAATGCTGCGACTTCTTAGGCAACAATTAAAAACTTAAGATCGTACGAATTTCGTTTGAATTGCGACAAAAAACATACGAAATTCGCCAGAACACAAAATTGACTTGCATATATAAATTATTCCCAAACGTACAAATTTCGGGCAAAGTGCGTCCAACAATCATATGAAGTTCGCACAAAATTCAGTGACGTCTTAGGCAAGAATTAGAAGCATTAGATCGCATGAATTTCGTTTGAATTGCGACTATAAAACATATGAAATTCGTTAGGAAATAAAAATTGACTTAGATATATAATTTATTCCCAAACGTACGAATTTCGGGCAAAGTGCGTCCAACAATCATATGAAGTTCGCACAAAATTCAGTGACTTCTTAGGCAACAATTAAAAACTTTAGATCGCATGAATTTCGTTTGAATTGCGACTATAAAACATACGAAATTCGTCAGAAACCTAAAATTGACTTGGATATATAAATTATTCCCAAACGTACGAATTTCGGGCAAAGTGCGTCCAAACATCATACGAAGTTTCCAAAAAATTCTGTGACGTCTTGGGCAACAATTAAAAACTTTAGATCGTACGAATTGCGTTTAAATTGCGACAACTAAACATATGAAATTTGTGAGAAACTTAAAATTGTACGAATGCTGCGTGAATTACGGGTATTAACTTAAATAGTACATAAGATCAATAATTTATAAATAAACGAATTCAGGGTGAATATTAGAGAATATTGCTGAAATGCAACAAAATAATCATTTGCACTTTAAAATTGTACTAATTAAGCTGATATATAATTTTTTTTCTGTTTTTAAGAATTACAAGTCGAACAAGTTTGACTTATTACAATTAACTCCTCTTCCGTTACTAGCAGAACAAGGGACCCTTGTTATTTTAACTCAAATGGCCTCAACTATAGCCAAATTGTTGTTTTTGACACACAAATTTTTTTCTGTGCGGTAATGGCTGAACTGGTGTCTTAAATTTTGACACAAGCTTCAAGAATCTATATTTCAGTAATGAGGGTGAAATCACAAGAGAGTTTCAAGCGTAAAACGTTTTTTGCTTTGGATGAAAGCAAGAGAGATTGGAACTGATCACTAGCGCTGTCACTCATATCATGAAAAGCAGAAAACGCTCTGCGTTTGACGCTGTAATGTGTCTTCACCCTTAGAAGTATTTCTTACCCATACATTAAGCTATAACATAGTTAAAAATCATTATTTTATAAATAAAACAACATAAAATACAACTAAGAGATGCCTTAATAAGGGGTCGTCCATAAATTATGTAAGGTATTTTAGGTAGAAGGGGGGGGGGGTGACATTTTTCTATGCTAAGTTACATAGGTGGGTACCTGGTTCAAAAATTTTCTTATGTAAGATATATTTTTTTTACTCAATAAATTTTTGACTTTTTAACGCTTTCTAAAACACACCAAACACTTACTTATTAAACAATTTTATTTAAAGTAATTTCATTATACAGGCAACAGAGTATCCTGCATCTTCGAAAAAGGTTCATTTTTCCTTGAAAAGGTGACAAAAAATAAAAGATAAAAATATTTAAAAATTACATGAAGATATTAGAATATTTAAGAAAATAATAAATTAGGTGAAAATTAAATTCATTTCATGAACATTTTGCTTCCAAAAACGCAAAATAATTTCTTTCCTCATACAGGAAGCAATAAATTGATAGTATATAAGTTTATTAGGTAAGTTAATAAAAAAAAAATTAATGCATAAAAGTGAAGAAACATGTATTACTTAACGAATTTTTGATGAACTGTAAACTTTATATAGGTCAATCGATTTGTTTCTAGATAAGGAATATGGTTTTTATATTCGGTAAGTTGAATGTTTAGCTGTATGTTTGTATGTTTAGTTGATATAAAAAAAATTTTTGGCAAAAAGCATTTTTTTCCGATGAATAAAGGTGCTCAAAACATTTTGATTGGGTATTTTCAAAAATCCCTGTGTCCAAATTTAAATATTCTTAAGCTTAATAAGTTATTCAAATTTTATTAAAATTCGTTGATGGGTTATCAAGATATCCTGGCGACAAAAGAACGCTACACACACACACACACACACACAAACATGTGGACATTTGCTTAAGAATGAGAATTTACGGTTTTTAGATGAAAATGAGCCGATTTAGAATATTTTTAGAAAATCAAAAATCTTAACGATCACAAAGCTTCCTCAATGAGAAAGCAAAAATTGAAGAAAATAATTCAAAAATTGAAGAAATAAATTGAAATTTGAAAAAATAATTAATTATTAAAAAAAAATTACAAACTGACGAAAATAATTGACAATTGAAAAGAAAATTATTGAAAATTGCGAAAGATAATTAATAACTGAATTAAAGAATTGAAAAATGACGATAATGAAAAATTGAAGAGAATATTAAAAAAATGATGAGAATAATTGACAACTGAATTCGAAATTTCAAAAATGTCAAGATTAATGAAGAAAGGGAAAAAATTATTTAAAAAATTGAACAAGAATTATTAAATTTAAAGAAAATAATTGCAAATTTAAAAAAATATTAAAGTTATAGGAATAATTGTTTGAAATAATTGCACATTTAACAATTGGAATTTAAAATATAAATAAATAATTACCAACGAACAAAATAATTGAAAGTTGAGAATTCAAGAAAATCCTTAAAAATTAAAGAATGTAAATGAAATTTACAGAATTTATTTGAGAATTGAAGAAAGTAATTTAAAAAAGCCGAGAATTATTCTTGAATACATTAAAAACTAATTAAAAACTGAAAATGGAATTAAAATTTAATAAAAATTGTAAATTGGAAAAAAATTGAACAATTGAATTCAAAATTAAAGAAACTTATTAAAAATAAAAAAAAATAATTGAAAAAAGGCAATCATTTTTTAAAAAATGAAGAAATTAATTAAAAAAAGGAAATAAAATTTCAAGAAAAGAATTCAGAATTGAAGAAAAAATTCAAACATTGAATGTGCATTTTATGAACATCCTTCGAAATATTTACAAACAAATTATATATTTTTTACCTTAAACAGGTGAAAAAGGTGTCAAATCAACAAAATAGATAAAAGAGGAAAATCATCGAAATAAGTGAAAAAGGAGACAAAATTGGAAAAAAAAATGAAAAAGTGTGCAAAAGTTAATATCTGTGATGCTTGCATTAATTAAACAATTTTTTGCAATGCTAACAATAAATTCTTATTAAAAAGTACATAAGGAAAAAAGTACGTAAGATAAGTGGGGTTGGGGGCGCGTGGATCAAAAGCTTACGTAGCCGTACTGACGTAGGTACGTGGGTCAAAATCTAAGATAAATGCCTTACGTAATTTATGGATGACCCCTAATGTACAAAAAATTTTGATTAAAGAAATGAAAAATATCAGAACAAATAATTGGAAAATCGTTTATTTATTTGAGCCTCCTAAATATATATAATTCCTTAATGAATGATAAAAATGTAATTAATGAATTAAAATCACAAATGTAATAATGAAAATCTAAAAAAATTCTACATTTTAGTGAGAGAACAAAGTAATATGTTTGCGTGAACATAACAAAAATTTGAAGCCAATAATTGAATAATTGTAGAAAAAGAAGTGTAATTTGAAGAAAATAATTAAAAAATAACAAAAATAATTGAAAAATGACAAGAGTAATTTGCCAAAATTAATCGACTTTTGTATGGAAGAAAATTATTGAAAAATGACAAAAATAAATAAAAACTGAATTAAAAAGTTAAAAAATCCATGACTTTAATTTATTGTCATGGTTTTGTTAATTTCTTATTTCAATCTTACTAAACTTATTTAAAAAATGTATAAAGTTAAAGTCAGCTGCGTTCAATTAACTGCCGGAACGGTGGAACATGGATCCTAAGCGAATTACACTGTACGTAACAGTGGTTTCTTTGCATGTCAAAGATTTTTGTAAAAACAATTATTAAAGCATTTTATGGTTTTATTTAATGTTTTTATGCACTAGGTTTATTATATTTCAGCATTATTTGCCCTTTGAGAACTAAATTTATGAATTATAATACTAAAAATTACTATTTCCAACACAAAAAATGCTCATATAAATTAACACTTTTTAATATTAATTCACCATTATTTTTAACAAATTCTAATGCAAAAGTCTTCTTTAGGATTTACTTTATAAGTTTCGAAAATTGCTCTTCTCATTTCTTAATTATTAACACATAAATTAAGTGAAAAACAAAACGGAACGGCCTCCTCGCTAGGGGTGCCACGAAATTTTTCTACTAGTTCAGCAAGAACCTACTTAATAGTAAATCTTGAAAAAAATCACTTAATGTTTTATTGAAAGTGTTTTGAAATGTCATTAAAAGCATTTTGAATAAACTTTTTTTTGATTTTTTTTTTTTAATTTGACTTAGAAATATTTTTGAGCAGGAAATATCGGCATAAGACTGAATTAAATATGTTTTCAGTACTGCGCCGGCATTGCCTTGCCAGAGTTTGGCTGAATAATGGCATGAGCCCTGAATCTGTACCGTGCCGTTAGTAAACATTACTATCGGCATCACTCAGGCATTTCCCATTGGGTTGAAGAAAATATAAACTGAAAGAGTTTCTAGCACCTAGATCACGCCAGTATAACAGTCCTATGAATGGGAATGCATGACGTAACCTATATACTAGATTTATAAGTATATCTTGTAAACTAGACAGAATCAAGACCGCCCCAGTCTAGCTTTATTGTAATAGCAGCGCGTGACATAACCTGTATTAGATTTATTAGTGTATCTTAGAAACTAGATGGAATCCAGACCGCCCCAGTCTAGCTTTACTGTAAATAGCAGCGCGTGACAAAAACTATACTGGCAAAAAATCAATCTAGACTGCCATGACAATTTTCTACACGGGTACAGTTAACCTCGAATTAAAAAAAATCGATTACTAGGATTCGACAAGTTTTCCAGTTGACTTTGATGCAGTTTTAGAATTTGAATTTAAGGACAGATAACCTATAATTAGAATATTTTAATTTTTAATGTTGTCAAAATTTAAATTGTCATTGCAGTAGTTTAATTGACTTTTTTGATACAGTTGACCTCAAATTAAAAACACGATTTCTTGGATTCTCAAAATTTTTTAGTTTAGTTTGAGGTACTTTAATTTTTTGGTACAGTTAACCTAATATTTAAAAATTCGACTTTTGGTTTAACCATTTTTTCTAGTTAGTGTAAAGGTAGGTTTAGAACTTTACGTTAAGGTGATTCTCCAATAGGAAAATTTCCTTCGACGTCGTGTCGACGCGGCGTCGATTGGCTTTGCGAAAGTCACTGTTTTTAAATATCGAGAAAATTGTGCTTAATTAGAAAATACAGCTTACCGATTTAAACAACTGATTAAAGCACAAAACTATTCCAAAAGGGTGAGAGAGTACTTAAGAAGGTACTGGAATTGTTTTTTGTGTATTAATCAGTTGTTAAAATCGATAAGTTGTATTTTTGAATTAAACACAATTTTTGTCGATAGTTGGCAACATTGATTTTCGCACAGCCAATCGACGCCGCGTCGACTCGACGTCGACGTGAATTTTTCTATTGGAGAATCACCTTTAAGGACAGATAATCTATAATTAAAATATTTAAATTTTTATTGTTATCGAATATCTATATAATTTTATTTCAAGTTAAGTTTGTTGACTTTTTTGCAGAGTAAAAATCTTGAAACTGATTTCGATGAATCAACATATTTTCTTTCTAAGTATGACGCAATTTTAGTACCTCGCTTTTAATCCATATAATCTAAAATTCTAATACATATTGGAATTTTTAGTATCATCGACTTTATTTGTATATTTAGATAGTCGAAAACAGGAATTTTTTGTTATCTCAATACTTGTTATTTTTGAATATTTAGTCAAAAGTTTGCTGATACTTCTGTCGTAATTTTTGCACATGTCAAAATCATACTTATCGTTTCTGGGCTAACATGCAAATGATATGGGTTAGGGAGAGGAGGTAATATTGACTATAAATTATTTTAGTACTATGTCTGTACTCTGTTTCGAAATTATAACCCTTATTACTTTCCCACCTTTGTTGCTATCCTCCTTGCTCTTCCCTATTGTGAGTTTTGTAAAATCAATACTGTATAAGGATTAATAGTTAAAAAAAATACATATTTTTTGTAAATTTATTTTATTTTTTGTAGCAGGAAGAAAACGTTCAAGTACTTGCACGTGACAGTGTGCTGTCAGATTTTGGAAAGCAAGCTATAGAAGAAGAGTGTGCTAACGAATGATTTGTGCAGCAACATACTCATGAAGAAGGGTCTGCTCGTTTAGAAATCGAGGTTAAAAAGTTATCCCAAAGTTATTTTCAAAATGAATTGTTACATTTTCATTTTAAAACAGTGTTTTTATAATAAAATTTTGCATTAAGTATAAATTTGTTGCAAATTCTTTTGGCAAATTTCATTCCAATATTTATGAATAATATTGTTTCTTGTAGAAAAAATATTCATTATTTATCATAATAAATTAAGGAAAACTGCCTTATCAAATCGTCTGAACTGTTAGTTTTTGATGAACTTTAATAAAGTTAGCCGTACAAGTTTTATATACATTAACACTGCAACTATAAACTTTTTTTGTCTCAAACACATGTTCTACCTCGGAGTGACAAGCCACTTTAAATCTAACAAAAATTCAAATTCAACAAGTATTAACTTATCAGTCTGCAGTGTCAGCACACGCGCTGACAGTTCACTGATTGTTCCCTATCGAAGGAAAAATGTGAATAAACTTTAAGCAGTCAATTTAGAATGTAAATATTTTTTGCAGAAAATAAATTGTTCATTATTGTTTTTTTTTTTGTTAAAATCCCAAAAATGATCAAATTCTACTATGTATCGTAGTGTCTTCAAAATCACATGTAAAGCTAGTTGCTCAATTTCATCTACATTTTTTCTACTTTTTTATTTTTAGAAATTGTTTTTTTTAAGTTTAGTTACTTAGAGCTTAATACTTAAGGGCATGTGATGGAGAATGACATCAAAGGTACAGGTAAAATTTGTCCCTAAACTTTCTCTTAAAATAATTTATATTGTGACACCAATTTTTGTGGAATTGATTAAAATATCATTAAAAAGGTCTCTCTGACCCAAGTTTGTTTAAGTTTTGCCTGAAAGATAATTTTTTAAAAAGTTAGCTGATTTTCGAAAATTTTAAAAAACTAAGTTTAAGGGAAAATTTAAACAAAATTGGGTCAGAGAGACCTTTTCAATGATATTTTGAGTAATTCTACAAAGTTTGGTGTCAAAATATTTATTATTTTAAGAGAAAGTTTACAGACAAATTTTTCCTATACTAATGACGTCATTCTCTATCACATGCCCTTAAGGATGAACTTAATTCATTGCAGTTCATTCGGTCTGATTAGCTAAACACTTTGCTTTCGAGTCAAATTGTCATTTGTTGGCTGTTAATAAAAGTCTTAATTTGTAGAATGCAATATTCAATGACGATCTTTTGAGTAATAAAGAACCCGATGATAGCTCAAAAGATATAAAAAATCTTCTGAATCATTTAAGTGATGAAATTGATAACCCGAATCATTATACAAACGAATATTATTAGGTATTATATTAATTTTAAGTATTTTTTTTTATAGTACTCTCCAAGAATAATAATACATTATGCAACAGAAACGTTGAATGGTCAATTCTTCTTCCTCATCCTTCACTTTCTCCTTTTCTTTCTCTTCTTCAGCTTCTTCAGCTTCTTCCTGCTCCTCTCCCATTTCTTTTTACATTTCTTTTTTGGTCTTCCTCTTCTTCTTTATCTTTTTCTTCTTCTTCATCTTCTTCTTCTTCCTCTTCTTCCCATTTTGCCCCTTCATCCAATTCTTCTTCCTCTTCTTTTTTCTACTTCTTCCTTTTCTTCTTCTTTTTCGTACTTTTATACTCTTCTTCTTCCCCTTCTTCTTCTACTTCCCCTTCGTACTTTTCTTCTTTTTCTTTTTCATTTTATTTTTCTTCCTCTTTCACTTCTTCCTCCTTTTCTTCATCTTCTTCCTCTTCGTCCTCTTCTTCTTTATCTTCTTCTTTATTTTCTTTTTCCACTTTTTTCCCTTTTTCCTCTTCGACCTATTCTTCCTCTTCTTCATATTCTTCCTCTTCTTCATATTTTTTCTCTTCATCATATTCTTTCTCCTGTTCTTCCTATCCATTTTCTATTTCTTCTTCCTCTTATTCTCCCCTGTTTTTCTTCTGCTTCTTCCTCTTCTTCTTCCTCCTTTTCTTCCTCTTTTTCCCATTTTTCCTATTCTTCCTTTTATTCTTCTTCTTCCTCTTATTCCTATGCATCTTCTTTTTTTTCTTCCTTTTATTTTCCCTTCTTGTTCTTCTTATTCTTTTTCATTTTTTTCTTTTAATCCTCTTCTTTTCATTCTTCTTTTTCTTCTTCTTTTTCAGGCATGGATAATCATGTTTTTAATTTATAGAGGTGTTTTTCAAATAACTCGGATGATGAATTGGACTCAATAATTGACGAATTGGAAAACATTAATTTTTATGACGAAGAGAACAGTTCTAATAATCCATCTGCTTCTAAAATTAGTTATGATGGCCTTGAGAATTTTATGAAGAATGAAGAATTCAGTAAAATTATTAATGCGCCAGTAAACAAGTCCGTTGGTGAAGTATTAATGATGATTATTAAGTTTGCACTAATTAATGCGTTGCCCTTATCACAAGTTTGTAACTTGATAAAACTTGTTAATTGCATTTTTGCCACACCCATCCTTCCGACTACTAGGTACTTGGTTGATAAATTATTTTATCCCAAAAATTGTGTTGAATTTCATGGTATTTGCAACGAGTGTAATATCTATTTGGGTAAATTTAGTAGCACTGACAAATCATTGACTTGCGGTAATTGTCAGAGTATTATTAAATTAAACAATGGAGATAATAATGACTTCTTGTTACTTTAGATCCTTCATCTCCAATTGCTTCTATATTACAATCCCATGGAGATTATTATAATCATGTTGTAAACAATTGGGTTCATGAATCCGGTACTATTAAAGATATATATGATGGGAAACGCTATAGAAAATTTGTATCGCCTTTAAGTGAAGAAGATTAGCACGCATATGCTACTGTCACTTTTAATTCTGATGGAGTTCCCTTATTTAAATCTTCAACTCACTCTATATGGCCAATACAGTTGATGGTAAACGAAATACCTATGGTTGCTCGATCTAAAGAACTTGTGCTAGTCGGTCTATGGTTTGGTAAAAATGAAACCCGACATGCGAATTTTTTTAGAACCAATTGTTGAAAAAATGAATTACCTTTCGACGAATGGTATCAAATGCACCATAAATGGAGTTTATAGAATTATTAAAATATTCGCTTTACTATGTTGTGTAGATTCTGTAGCTCAAGCAGCAATGGAAGGATTCATGCAGTATAATGGTAAATTTGGTTGTAACGTTTGTCTTCATCCAGGACAGTACATTTCAAATAAAGTCAATCCTCGTTCTGGATGTATAACATATCCAATTATAAATCCACCTCCAAGTGAAAGATGTAGAAAAGATACAATAGAGCACATGAAAGAAGCTGTTAGTACAAACAAATCGGTACTGGGAGTGAAAAATCCTTCCCCTTTAATTAATTTGATTCATTTTGACATTATTGATGGGTGCATACCTGAAAGGTTGCATCTTTTATCAGGAGTTACAAAACAATTTGAAAAAATTTGGTTTCGCACCAAAAAAAATTCAGAGTTATTACCTAAAAGTCAAATGATAAAAGTAGATAAACATTTAACAACAATAAAAGCTCCACATAATGTGGTTAGATTAACTCGACCTTTAGTAGAACGTGAACATTGCACCGAAAAAAAAGTATTCTTCTTTTGAGCGTATTTCCTCTACAATATGATATCAAAATTCCATCCTCTCAAATTGAGTAAAATTTTGCTTGTTTTAAGAGGAATATACTTAATTTGACAGGAATTATTCTTCAATTAAGTTAAATATTCTTCATTTGAGAGGAATATTCTTCATTTCAGAAGATACTCTTCATTGCAGAGGATCCTCTTAAAAATAGTATCAAGAGTAAATCCTCTAAGATTAAAAGTACTGCTCGCAAATAAAGAAGATTCCTCTCAAATAAATAATATTCCTCTCAAATAAAGAATATTTCACTTAAATAAAGAATAATTCCTGTCAATTTAAGTATATTCTTCTTAAAACAAGCAGATTTCTACTGAATATAAGAGGATGGAATTTTGATACCATATTGTAGAGGAAATACGCTCAAAAGATGAATATTTTTTTTCGGTGTGGAAAGCCCGAGAATGGGAGAACTTTTTATTGTTTTATAGCTTGAAAGTTTTAAAACCTGTCTTGAAACGCGAATGGTGGCTGCATTGGTCGCTTCTTGTAGAATCTGCGTATATTTTGTTAATAACAAACATTAAGATACCTGAGTTAAACAGAGCAGATAAAATATTACATGAATTCGTGGCATATACCGAAATATTTTGTACAAAAGCAGCTATGACTTTTAATGTGCACTCCTTGCTGCATCTGGGTAAAAGCGTTCTTAATTGGGGACCACTATATGCTCACGATGCGTACGGTTTCGAATCAGGCAATGGTCAATTATTAAAAAAGATTCACGCTGCAAATGGAGTACACCATCAAATTTGCCGAAAGTAGTAGAGCTATGCCGATCCTGGAACAAGGTTCTGATATCGGCTAAGTCGGTAAAACAGATTTCTACCATATCAGCAGTAGTAATGCAGGTTTCTGCTGGGGTTTTTTATTCAGCCGGTATTTTGAAGTTCTACCTTACTGACCGAGCTGTGATTCCCCGGTTGCTTATACAGGGAGTAATGCAATTTCAGGCAATTGTGCAAGATGTTTTAAAGGGGTGCCGCTAGATGGCGCAATTGAGCTAGGATAATTTGAGTTCTACCTTACCGACCGAGAGGGGAATCCCCAGATTTTCGAGATGGCTGCCGCTAGATGGCGCTATTTCAGGCAATTGAGCTAAGGTATTTTAACTTCTACCTTACCGACTTAAAGGGGAATCCCCAAATTTTCAAGATCGCTGTTGCTAGATGGCGCAATTGAGCTAAGGTATTTTAAGTTCTACCTTACCGACCTAAAGGGGAATCCCCAAATTTTCAAGATCGCTACAGCTGATTCGGGCAATTGAGTGAAGGTGTTTTAAAATTCTACCTTACCGACTAGGATTCCTACTATTGTCAAGATGGCTGCCTCTAGATGGCGCTATTCAATTGAGCTGGGATATTACCGAACTAGAGAGGGTTCCCACAATTTTCAAGATGCCTGACACTATTTCAAGAAATTGAGTGATCGTATTAATATCTTCGGCAGGTAATGCAGATTTCTATAGTGAAAATTAATTTTTTTTTAATGTAGCCTGTAGCGAGTTACCAACAATTACTAGTATTATCGGCCGGTAATGCAGATTCCTTTAGTGAAATTTGAATTTTCCCGACTAATGTAGCCTGTAGCCAGTTACCAACACTTACAAATACCATCGGTCAGTAATGCAGATTCCTATAGTGAAAATTGATTTTTCTTGACTAATGTTACCTGTAGCGAATTACCAACACTTACCAGTACCATCGGCCGGTAATGCAGATTCCTATAGTAAATTTTAAATTTTCCCGCTAAATGACGTCACTTAGCAACTTGCAACACTTACTAGTACCATCGGTCGGTAATCCAGATTCCTATAGTGAAATATCAATTTTCCCGCCAAAGTGAGCTTGTAGCGAGTTCTCAACACTTACCAGTACCATCAGCAGGTCAAGTAGAATCATTTTATGAGGTGTAACTTTTTACCACTAGGTGGCGCTTTAGGTAAGTTTTTAATGATAAATCTACCTTACCGACGCTTTAAGATAATTTTATAACATTATTTAGTGATTAATCTACCTTACCGACACTTTAGGATAATTTTCTAACAATATTTAGTATCAAATCTACCTTATAGACACTTTAAGCTACTTACCTGATGTTATTTAATGATAAATCTACCTTACCAACCTTTTTAGATAATTACTCTAAGCTATTTTCGAGATGTCTACCTTTTATTTTGAATTTACAATTACAAACATTTAAATATTGTCGCCTATTCAAAATTGTCACTTTTACTACATTTTCAATTAACCTAACCTGAAAGTAGGCAATAAAAATAATCGTAATAACTAAACTTAACCTAAAATCTAAGGTAAATGTAATCTAAAAACCAACTATTAAATTAATCTTAGACTAAAGTCTTAACTAAACCTAACCTTAAAGTAATTAATAAATTTAATCTGAACTTTAATTTTAACTAAACCTAACCTAAAAAATAATTATGAAATTATACTTAAATATTTTTTTTGTTTTTTCTTTTAAATTTATCGTATTTGTTCGCGCATGCGCAGCATAGAGTTCTGAGTTGCGTAGGATTAAATTAAATGTTTATATATAATAATAATAATAATAATAATAATAATAATAATAATAATTATAAGAGAACAATTAGAACGGCGTGTAAAATGGATAGAGCAAAATAACACTTTTGCTATCAATCCGTCCCGCCTGTTCCCAGTACCTTCTCCAACCGTTGAAAAGCCACCTAGTCGTGAAGAGGTTGAAAACTTCTGGAAGAACATCTACGAAACCACATGTTCTCTAAACGATCAAGATGCATCTATACCACTCTTTCGTAGCTTCTGTCATCGGCAGGGGCTTGAACACCCTATGGAAGAGTGCTCACGAATCACTGAGGAGGAAGTGAGAAATGTAGTTGCTAAAACTAAGAACTATTCAGCACCCGGTCCAGACAAGATTAATAATCTATGGTGGAAGAAGTTCACTTTTACCCACCAACATTTGGCTCGTATATTTTCTAGCTTTCTTAACGGAGAAGATCACGTACCTCAGTGGTTGGTTAAAGGAAGAACGGTACTTCTACCAAAATCAGGAAATTTGTCTAATCCAATGAATTATAGACCAATAGCTTGTCTTAACACCTGTTACAAGCTACTCACTGGTATCCTCAAAGAGAGGATATTAACATCCATAGAGCCAGTGTGGAGTGCAATAGGTGAACAGCGAGGGTGTAAGAGAGGCCTAGCAGGTTGTAGGGATAACCTACTGATAGATAGGTGCGTGACCCAAGATTCGATATTTTATCGGCGCAACCTGTCAATGGCTTGGATTGATTACCGTAAAGCATTCGACTCTACGAGTCACGAATTGATTATCAAGCTTCTTGAATGCTTACAGGTACATCCAAACATTGTGAGATGCTTGAAAGATCTAATGCTCAAGTGGAGGACAAGGTTTGTTATAACATCGAACAAACAACAGGTGAATACTAACATCGTCACCTATAAAAGAGGAGTTTTTCAAGGAGACTCACTCAGTCCTCTACTTTTTTGCATCTCCCTCTTGCCTCTGTCTATTGTTCTTCGAGAAAAGCACTCTGGATACATGTGTGGCAAACCAAAAAATAGAGTATATAAGATCAACCACCTTTTTTATATGGATGATCTTAAGCTCTATGCCTCCAGTAAGGAGGCACTTAATATCTTAGTGTTTGCAGTAGCTGTGTATTCCAGAGCTATAGGTATGTCTTTTGGATTGGACAAATGTGCCGTGATTCATCTAAATAGAGGAAGACGAGAAACATCGGATTTACAAAGTAACTCTGAGGACCTTCAGCTCATTGGTGGCAACACCATACAACATCTTGGTGTAGGGGATGCTTACACATATCTTGGGATTCCACAATCGGAGACTCAGGATCTTTGTAAGCTTAAGGATCATCTCCAAAAGAAATATCGAGGTCTTCTTAGAAAAATTTGGTCATCTGAATTATCTGGGAAGAATAAGATACAAGCCACAAATACATTAGCCATTCCTTTGCTTCTCTATACATTTGGAGCTGTTAAGTGGAATGTGGATGACCTGCAGTTACTAGATAGAGAGACACGTAGGATGATGTCAATACATCGATGTCATCACCCAAGGTCTTCTGTACCTCGAATTTACCTTCCACGCGATCAGGGAGGGAGAGGTCTACTTAGTGTAGAGTGTCTTCATCGCCGTATTGTATTGGCTGCGGCGTGTTCGGTGATGAACAGTAATGATCCTCTTATGCAATTTGTCCACCATCATGAAATTGCAGATAATGGGGCATTTTTATACAAAGCGGCAAACAGAGCGGCAGATGAACTTAGTCTTCCGTTTGATACCAGCGAGACAGAACAGGGATTGGCATCATTACCACCTTTGATTCTTAAAATTCAAGTGAAGCAGGCTGAACATGTACTTCATTGGACCAACATGTTAGGAAGCCTCTTCATGGGCAATTCTATAAGATTCTTAGGGAGATGGAGTTGTCTAAGGATCTGTCTTTTAGATTTCTGAAATCTGCTGGTTTAAGATCGGAGACTGAGGGATTTTTATTTGCTTGCCAAGATGGTGTTATCAATACCTTATATTATCGCAGTAAGGTCATGCAGATACCTGTCGACAATTACAACTGTCGAGCATGTAAACAATATCCGGAAACACTTACTCACATTCCAAGTGCGTGTCCGACGTATGCATGTTCCAGGTATATTGAAAGACACAATGCTGGACTTAAGGTATTGTATTACCATCTTCGACACCAATATGGTGTAGATAAGGAACCTGTCTTGCCATACGCCCAAGAGGATCAGGAGGCTGTTGTGGAGAATGAGAATTGCAGAATCTACTGGAATTTTTCGTTTTCTACCACTCATCGTATGAGTGCTACTAAGCCTGATATAGTACTCCAGGATCATAAAGGTAAGATCATCTGCGTAATTGAGTT
The DNA here is from genome assembly GCA_037103525.1 of Ganaspis brasiliensis. Classification (NCBI taxonomy): domain Eukaryota; kingdom Metazoa; phylum Arthropoda; class Insecta; order Hymenoptera; family Figitidae; genus Ganaspis; species Ganaspis brasiliensis. Next base: position 996,631 of record JAZKLR010000061.1, on the reverse strand, counting down.
TTCGGCTCCTGCCGAGGGCAATATCGCTCAGAAGGAGGATGAGAAACGGCAAAAGTATCAAGACCTGCTGTTCGAATTGAGGAGAATACACAGAGGCTATAAAGTCCATTTAGTTGTCCTTATTCTCGGCTGTCTAGGGGGGATGAGAGCTTCATTTGTTAGCCAGCTTCAAAGAGTTCCAACCTGCGAGCGTCAGGCTGACGCATTGGCAGGTCAAATGCAGAAGGCAGTTCTGCTGAGCTCTCTTCATCTGGTCAGGCAGCACTGTTCTTCATAATATAACATCACGAAGGTAGCTCTAAAAAAGCATCCAATAGCGTTCCTGGCCACCGCGTAAGAACAACAGCGGCAACGGACAGGAACACCTACAGAACAGTGAACTGAAAACACCTCGAGCAAAGGAATCGCGCTATTGCTTACCTTTCAGGACGGAAGGAGCAAAAGCGGATAAGAATACGTAAGGCAAGAATGGGAGAGGTTGTTTTAGTGAGGTATTACCACAGCATGTGGTCGAGTCCCACACGAACAAGTGCGTAAATGCATTTTTTCCTCTCCTAAACTTGTTTTGTAAAAAAAAAAAAAAGTATTGTTAAAGTGAGAATAAATTAACTTTAATCTAAAAATAAACTAAACTTAAAGTAATGTAAAAGTATAGTTAACGTAAAGTTAAAATAAGGTAAAAGTAAAATCAATCTAAGGGTAAAGTAATATTAATGTAAATTTAACCCTGAAATTCCACACTGGGTATGCCACAACCGGACAATTTTTATAATCTTAGTCTCTTGAAAAATTCAGAGGATTATATATATCTCTAGAGACTCGAAGGGTTTGTCATATTGCTACTAGCTATTTTCAGTCTTCATCTTTAAAAAATTCAAATAATTATGTTAGAAATTCGCAAAATTATCAAGGGCTACAAAACGTAGTATGGAGTTATAAGGTTAAATTAGAATTAAAATAATATTAATCCAAAAATTGTATTATTCATATAAAATTGAACTAAATTTAAAGTAAATTAACTTTAAAGTGTAATGAGGCTGAAATAAAACTAAAGTTAAAGTAATGTTAAAGTATAGTTGAGATAAAGTTAAAGTAAGGTTCAGGTAAGGTTAAAGTATAACATTACAAAAATAGTTAAGGTGGAATTAAAGTAAAGTTAAGGTAAAGTTAAAATAATGTTAAATTGAAGTTAAAGTAACATTAAACTTAAGTTAAAGTACAGTTGCAGTAAAGTTGAGGTATAATACTTAAGGTAAAGATTAAGTAACGTTAAGGTATACTTCAACTAAATTTAAACTAAAGTGAATGTAACGTTGAAGTTTAATTGAGGTAAAGTAAAAGTAACGTTAAAGTAAAGTTAGAGTATAGTGGACGAAATATCAAAGCAATGTTAAAGTATAGTTAAACTAAAGTTAAACTAACATTAACGAATAATTGACGTTAAGTCAAACAAAAGTTAAGGTAACGTTAAAGGAAAGTTAAGGTACCGTCAATGTAACTTTAAAATAACGTGAAAGTAAAGTTAATGTAATGTGAAAATATTACGTCAGAGTAATGTCAAAGTATAATTAATAAGAAGTTAAAGTATAATTAATATTAAATTAAACACAAACTAAAGTAATAATAAATTAATGTTACAAAAATAGTTAAGGTGAAGTTTTATTTTCATATCTTGTGCTTAAACACTGTTATTTTTCTTAGTAATATTGGACCACTCCAGTTAAGGTGAAGTTAAAATAAAGTTAAAGTGACGGAACAACATAGTTAAGGTAAAGTTAAAGTAATGTTAAAGTATAGCTACGGTATGGTTGAAGTTACGTTGCAGTAAAGGCACAAAAAATAATTGAGGTGAAGTTAAACTAGAGTTAAAGTAAAGTTAATGTAATTTTTAAATTGATATTAAAGTAAAGTTAAAGTAACGTTAAAGCATAGTCAGGGTAAAGTTTAAGTAACATTAATGTATATTTGAACTAAATTTAAACTTAATTTAATGTAACATTAAAGCTTAGTTCGGGCAAAGTTGAAGTAACGTTAAACTACAGTTAAAGTGTAGTTAAGATAAAGTTAAAGTAACGTTAAAGGATGGTTAAGGTAAGGTTAAAGTAAGGTTACAAAAATAGTGAAGGTGAAGTTAAAGTAATGTTCAGGTAATGTTAAAATAATGTTAAATTGAAGTTAAAGTAACGAAAAACTAAAGTTAAAGTACAGTTAAAGTGAAGTTAAAGAATACTGAAGGTAAAGATTAAGTAACGTTTAAGAGTAGTATAGCAAAGAGGATACGGGGACAGTTACCGACTGTCGGTAATGCAGATTTCTACTTTGCCAACAGTGAAAAGTGGTGTTTCTGCAGGGTGTTCTGTTTTACCAACCTAGTTCCGGTGGCCGCCGCTAGGTGGCGCCACTTTTGCTCAAAGAAAAGGCGGTTCCTATGGGGTTTCCCAACCCTGTTTGTAGTGGGGATTTCAAATTTTCCAACTGTGTTTTGGCTGTTTGTAGTGGGGATTTCAAATTTCCCGCGTTACCGACAGTGATTTAAACAGAAATTTATTTAAATTTTAAATTTACCGACATTTGAAAGGGGATTTCCCTGAATTGTGTGAATTTTGAATTTCCCGCGTTACCGACAGTGTTTTAAAAGGGTATTTCCCCACAATTGTGTGAATTTTGAATTTCCCGCGTTACCGACATTATTTTTGACGCTTGGAGTGGGTAACTTGGAATTTTTGCGCAAGTGTCGGTGAGTTTAGGTGAGTATTAACTCAACTTTATTTAAATCTCTCTCTTGCCACTGGGATTCCCCGAGTCTTTTGAATTTCAGCGCACAGACCTCCCGGCGCAGGCCGTTGCGCGCGCAGCAACCAGAGGATTCGCTAGTAGGCGTGCTAAGTGCGTACGCGGCTGTATGATGGTGGGGGCTAGAGAGCGGAAGGTATAAGGTGCGGAGCGCGAGCCAGGAGCATCATTCGTTTACTTGCATGTCTCATAGCATTAGCTAAGATTATCATCTTAACATTTATCAGCTTTTCAATTCTTTTTCGATATTTATTATCATTTTAAGATTTTATATTTTTGATTATTATTCTATATTTATTATCACCTTAATATAATTATTCTCTGGTTTCTTAGTTTTAAGTTTTTTCACTCTTCAGACTTATTAGTCTTACATTTCGTAGATTCAGATTTTTCGTTTTCTTACTTTGATATTTTCAGCTTTTTATTTTGATATATCTTTCTTAAGTTTACAGATGCTAGAAATTAAGATGGCAAAAAAATCAAGAGAACGAATAGATCTCGAAGAGTATAATGAAGTTTGTCAAAAGTCTGACAACTTCTTAAAAATCGCAAAGCATGAGTTTACGCTTACTGTAGCAATGACGGGCGATGATAGATTTATCAATGCGTTTACATGGCAAAACAAGTGTCAAAGGTGTATAAATATAATTAAAAAGTTTTTGCATAGATGTGATTTGTCATCTTCTCAAAAAGCAAGATGTTTAAATTTAAGTCAAAAAGTTGAATATTTGCGATGCCATTTTGAGGCTATCATGAAACGCGGTGCTGGTATGCAAATGTCGAATGAGAGAATTAAATGGGTTGATTTTGATAAAGCTTTTAATAAATCGGCTACAAACTAGCGCTATTATGAATCTTAGTCATTTAGATATTAATGAATTTTTTTATGATGCATTTTCTTTATTTAAACATCATATAGAAATAGCTTTTAACAGGTATGGTTCAATAAAAGTGTATGCAGTATTGTTTGCAAAATTTATAAAAGATTTGAGTGATGGAAATGTAGAGTATGATTTAAAAACATTTAATTCAAAAACTGATGAAATTTTTGTTACAACCTTGTTAAAAGACTGGTATAATAATAATGTTAAGCAAATTATTTTACAAAAGATTGAAGAATTTGAGGAAAAAGATTCCAATTGGAAACTTTATTCCATTCAAAGATTAAAGATTAATATTAATAAGTACAACCCCATGCGCGCAAGTTCTTATATTGATTTACCATTGCAAATTAAAAATAAACAAGCATGCATTAATGTTCAGAATAAGAAAGATAACCAATGTTTTAAGTGGGCAGTTTTATCTGCTTTACACTCATTTGAAATCCATCCAGAACGAGTCACAAAATATTTAGATTATAAAGACGAACTTGATTTTACCCGAATTGAATTCCCTGTTGCACTAAAAGATGTTGTAAAATTTAAATATTTAAATAATATTTTAGTTAACGTTTATGGTCTATCACGAAAAAATGGTGATTTTAATGTATTTCCGTTACATCTTACATCACAAAAACAGTTCCCTCATGTAAATCTTCTGCGAATTGAAGATCACTACATAGATGAAGATTTTGATGATGAAGATGAATTTCAAGTCATGTCTTTTAACTATCACTATGTTTATATAAAAGATTTATCAGGGCTTGTATATTCACAATTAACAAAGAACAAAAACAAAAAGTATATTTGCGATCGTTGTCTGCATTATTTTACTAATGAATTAAAACTTATCGAATATGAAGAAACGTGCAAAACTATGAATGATACAAAAATTAGACTTTCAAAACCTGGTCGTCACATTGTTGAATTTAAAAATTTTGAAAATAAGGAACGTGTACCTTTTATTATTTATGCTGATTGTGAAAGTCTTTTGATTCCTAATGAATCTCAAGAAGAAAAAAGTAATACTAGTGTCATACAAGATCATAAATTGCTTAGCATAGGATATTATTTAAAGTGTGGCTTTGATGACTCACTATCTAGGTATAAGGCATCTCCAAAAGATGTAGCGGATCCAGCAAAGTGGTTTTCAATAGAGTTGAAGCATATAGTTGAAACGGTTGAGCCTATCTTTAAAAACTTTAAACCTATGAATACTTTAAGTCCACAGCAGTTAGTAGATTTTAGAAATGCAATTGTTTGTTATATTTGTAAAAAGAATTTTGCGCATGGGGATGTAAAAGTAAGAGACCATAATCATTTAACAGGGATGTACAGAGGCGCGGCGCATCAAGACTGTAATATTAATTACCACGAATCGCCAACCATACCTGTTGTTTTTCATAACCTAAGTGGTTATGATGCCCATTTTATTATTGAAGCTATTGCAACTGAATTTAACGGAAAAGTTGATTTGCTTCCAATAAATAAAGAAAAATACATCAGTTTTACTAAAAATATAAACGATAGTATTATTAAGTTGCGTTTTATCGATTCTTTTAAATCTATGTCATCATCATTGGATCATCTTATCTTGACGAGTACAAGATTGTAAAATCCGTTTTTTCAAGCTTTAGTGATGATAAAATTCAATTATTAACACGCAAAGGAGTTTTTCCTCATGAGTATTTTAACTCGAAAGAAAAACTCGATGGGACTCAATTACCGTCAAAAGATAAATTTTACAGTACTTTGAATGATTCTAATATCTCAGACGAAGATTATTTGCATGCACAGAAAGTATGGAATGAATTCAATTGTCAAAATTTGGGTGATCATGTTTATTTGTATATGAAAACTGACGTGCTTTTGCTTGCTGATGTGTTTGAAAATTTTAGAAATCAGTGTTTGGTTGCATATGGCCTTGATCCAGCGCATTATTACACTACGCCAGGTTTGACTTAGGATGCGATGCTCAAATATACGAATGTAAGATTAGAACTCCTCACTGATATTGACATGGTTATGTTTGTTGAACGCGGAATAAGAGGTGGAGTAAGCCAGTGTACAAATCGGTACGCAAAAGCTAATAACCCGTACATGGAGAAGTTCAATGAAAGTGAGGAGACATCGTACATCGTATACTTGGATGCCAATAATTTGTATGGATGGGCTATGGTGCAAACGCTTCCTTATGGCGGTTTCGAGTGGGTAGAAAATGTTGACGATAATTTTAACTTTAATGTAGAAGATGATGCGCCAATTGGCTACATCTTAGAAGTAGATTTAGATTACCCTGATCAATTGCATAAAAACATAGTGATTTTCCGTTTTGCCCTGAACACTCAAAGCCACCAGAGTCCAATGAGGAGAAGCTCCTAACTACTCTCCTACCGAAACGAAAGCACGTTCTCCATTACCGTGCTCTTAAGCAAGCTTTGGCAAATGGTCTTGTTTTAGTTCAAATCCATCGCGTTTTAAAATTTAAACAGTCCAAGTGGCTTAAAGATTACATTGATTTTAACACACAACAAAGAACAAATGCCAATAATGAGTTTGAGAAAAACTTATTTAAATTAATGAACAACGCTGTATACGGTAAAACAATGGAGAACGTGCGAAATCATGTTGATATAAAACTCGTGACAAAGTGGGAGGGTAGGTATCGAGCTGAAGCTTTGATCGCGAAACCTAATTTCCACAGCAGAGCCATTTTTAATGAAAACTTGGTTGCTGTGGAACTTAAGAAAACAATGGTTTTCATGAACAAACCGCTTTACGTGGGTCTCCGCGTATTAGACATTTTGAAAACTCTAATTTATAACTTCCACTATGATTATATGTTGCGCAAATATGAAAATAAATGTAAATTGCTATATACGGATACGGACAGTCTTATTTATGAAGTTAAATGTGCAGATGTCTTTGCAGACATGAAAGTCGATATTCATAAATTTGATACCACCGATTATCCCGCTAATAATGTCTACGGTATTCCGCAAGCCAACAAAAAAGTTTTGGGATTAATGAAAGATGAATGTAGTGGTAGAATTGTAACTGAATTTGTTGGCTTGTGGAGCAAAATGTATAGCTTGCGCGTAGAAGATAAAGATTTTGTTAAAAAAGCTAAGGGTGTGAAAACCAGCGTTGTAAATAATAGCATCACATTCGACGATTATATGTATTGTTTGAAAAATGTTGAAATGCAGTATCCAACTCAATATACCATCAGATCGAAAAATCACAATGTTTGAACTATGAAGCAAAAGAAAATTGCTTTAAGTTCTTTTGATGATAAAAGAATTTTATTGCCTAATAGTACAGATACCCTTGCATGGGGTTATTGTAAAGTAATTGATGATCCGATTGAATTGTAAATAGAAGACTTTAGAGGAAGTTGTTAATAAAAAGATTATTTATACATTTATTTCATGTCTACTTTATTTAATAAAACCTTAATCTAATTACATTTTAACTTATTTAACTATTATTTAACATTACTTTAACGTTACTTTAACATTACTTTAACATTACTTTAACTTTAATTAACATTAGTTTAACATTATTTTAACTTTATTGAACATTAGTTTAACATTAGCTTAACTATATATCAGTTTTTTTAATCCAACTATTGTGCGAGTTGTCGAATCCAAGCCATTTGACGTAAACTTCATTTCCACGTGTTTTGAGAACATTCTCTACAAGATAAACATCAGGATATTTGACTTTCAAAAGTTCTTCTTCATAGAAACCTCCTTCGATGGGTTGATTTTGATAATCGATAAGTATGTAAGTTACAGGTTTTGTTGCTCTAACTCGATCCACAGTGAATATTTCAGTTGTCCGGTTAGGTGTATATCCTTTTTCAAAGATGTTTTTGTATTTGCTGACTCGAACTCTATCACCGACTTTGAACTTTGATCTCTTTAGTGGAATTCTTCTCAGTTTGCTGATACGTTTCAACAATTTTCTCTCATCTTCTGCGGTGCCATCTTTTGGTTTCATACCAATGATGTTTTTGATTATTATACTTTGGCATATGAGTTGGTAAGGGAGCGTTCACAAATGACGTCACGCATTTTTTTCAATTTTTTGACCACTCCCCCCCTCCTGTCACGTTCTGTCACGTGAGAGTAAACACGTACCCCTAATAGGACGTCACGTTTCTTGCCCCCCCCCCTTATTTTTATGATAATTTTATTTTCAACGTTAATAACAAAAAATTCAAAATTAATAATTTTCAATTGGTTTTATTATTCTAAATTTGCAGTTATTTGGGTTTATTACTGATATTTGGTTAATAAATAGATTATACACTGTGATTAAAAAGTTTTCTTATTTTTTGCACAACAAATACATTAAGGACTGTTTCAAATCATATACCTCGAACTTTAAGTATTAAATAATTCATATTAAACATAAAATAAAATTTCGTGACGTCACGTTTAGGACGACCTCCCCTTCCCCCAAGTCACGTTTTGTCACGTTTGATCAAGACTCCCCCCTCCCCTCTATAGCGTGACGTCATATGTGAACGCTCCCTAAGTTGGTAATCCATTTGTAATTGTCTTGTAGACTAAATTGAGGCCACATCATATTCTTGAGAGTGCGGTTAAACCTTTCAATAATTGATGCTTTCAGATTACTATAAGTTCAATATAGTTTAATGTTATATGTTTGCATTAAACCTGTAAATTGAGAGTTGTAAAATTCTTTGCTTCTGTCAGTATGCAAGTTTTTTGGAATACGTCCTTGTACCAAAATAGATTTCATTGCTGTAGAAATATCCTTTCCACTTTTACTTTTCACAGGAATTGCCAATACATATTTTGAAAATATGTCAAAGACAGTTAGCATATATTTGAAACCTTTATTATCTTAGTGCCATTAGTGAAAATCTACATACTGTTTAAATGTGAAAATTAAATTAAATACTACCCTATACAAATAATATGCTGTTAAGTTCACTATATATGGGGGATTTCATATCAACTGATCAAGGTGAAAAAGAAATTTTCACTTGTGACTTTCCAATTTAGGTATTTTGTAGTCCTATCGGATAGTAATTATAAGTAAAAATTTTTTTACTTTTCGATTAATATTTACTAAGGGGGAGGGGGTGAAAATTTTGGGTTACCGTCTTATTTGGAAATTTTTTGCTTTTAAATAAATAAATAAAAAATTTTCAGTAATACCATTTTCGATAGATTTTTTCATGCCCTTTCGATTAGTAATATGCATTTTTGAGGAACAAAATTTTTGACCTTCAAAAATGAAAGTCAAAAATAAATTTTGGTTTTTTTGGTTCCGAGACCAGGTTTTTGGTATTTTTTATTTTTTTAAACGAAAGCTGAGACTTTTTCCTATAAGAACCCATAAATCAACTTAAGGGACCGAAATATTTAATAAATGAAAATTAACAATTTTGTACTTGCTCGGGCGCTGCAGATCAGTGCGCGACTCAGGGCAGTGTTTGGTATTATTAGTAGTGGTATATGGGAGGATATTTTAACGCTCTCTGCATTTTACAGGGTTGAGACTGTCGTCGCTTAAATGCCTGCATTACGTTAACGTAAAAATTTTAAAAAAATGTAAATAAAAAAAATTAAATTTAAAAAATATTAAATTATTGAGAACATTGAAGGGGGTTTGGAGTGTACAGCAAAAGAGTTGGTTGAACTGTTATGCTCTGTCCCACAAAAGGTCTCCAATTATTTAATATCTGTATATTTATAAATTCATATATATATTATACATATTATATTCTAAAAATCGGTTAATATTAATATAATGATATGCTGGTATATAATTTAAAATTGATACCCCAGAGAAAAAAGCTCTTTCTTGATTTTTGTAAATTGGCCACAGAATTATTCCAAAAAATTTTTATAAGTCTTAACTCAATAATTTCTGAACAATTATTTCTAAAAATTCTAAAATTTATTGAATTACTAATTTTTATTATCTATTTTTTATATAGTTTCAAAAAATCACCATAAAAATATAAAATTTTAAGCAAATTTTAATATATTAGTTCTTAGTTATTTCTCTAAAGTTTTTCACTAAAAATAATATAAAGTGACAAATTATTAACTTTAATTAATGGATTTTTCCTCATTACTTGAAACATTTAATTAGTATTAATTAAAAATTTAAGCGCCTTTCGTGCCGTTAGCACCGGCACAAAGGTTTTGAGGTTGTTATTGATACTTATCAATATTCTGACCCAAATGTCTGAATTGTTTGTTTTTTCCATGCGTAGGTATGATGTTACGTTTACACTACAACTAATTTTTTTTTATTATTATTAAAATAATTTATATTGCGTAATTTATATGATTATTATTGTTATTTATAATAATTTTTGCATAATAATTAATTGTTTTAAATATTATTATTATTTATAATGATTATTGCATAATAATTAAATGTTGTCCATATTAATATATTATTTATAATGATTATTGCATAATAATTAAATGTTGTCCATATTAATATATTATTTATAATGATTATTGCATAATAATTAATTGTTGTCAATATTAATATATTATTATTGCATAATAATTTATTCTTATTAATGTTAATTATAATATTAATGTTGAATTGCATAAAAATTATTGAACGCAATATTTCATTATTTTATAATTGATGCAAGTTTAATCTAAGCATTCAGTACAAGTTGAGAAAGAAGAAATGAAAGAGAGAGAGCGAGCGAGAGAAATAAGGAGAAAGAAAGAATAAGAAAGAATAGCTTACACGATATAGCATATGTCGTGCGTCTCACTACGTCTAATTGCGCATGCTTGACTCTTTTGCGCAAATACAGAGAAAGAAAGAAAACGCAAGGACGAAGGAGAAAAGGAAATAAAGACTATTGCAATTTTCTATGTTTTTCAACTTTCGACCCATTATTAAGCATCAAAATTTATGTTTTCTATGAGTACATATTATTAATGAATACATTAATATACACACATCTATATATTATTATTTATATTTTTATGCAAAAACACATAGATTTAAACTGTATCAAGATTGTAAATCTATGCTCGGTGATCTAATGTCAAGCGCATTGCTGACCCAGATGACACCGATCGAGAGTAAAAGAAATAAAAGGAACAAGAGAATACGTATAAAACATACTGATAATGCCTACAACTCTTAATTACAGTACACGTCTTTTAAATTTGATAATCAATTGTAAATTATCACAATTCAACACATTGAGATGTAGACATTATTAAAACTATAAATATTTTTATTACATTATAAATACCTATGTAAATATACATATATATCGGGCATTCTTTCTCAACGAAGCCACCCCACCTCTCCATTTTTGGTTTTATCAAAAAAGCATTTATTATAGGTCAAATTAAAGCTAAGAATGTCAGCTTTTTAATGCCGGGTGGGATGTTTCGAAATTTTAAATGGCGGAGACAATATGGCGGACTAAATGAAAAAAAAAAAATTAACATTGTATTTCTTGTAAAAAAAAAACAAGATAAACCCAATTTAATAACTTTTCTTAAGCCTCAAACATTGTTTTGGTTGAGTACTTTCGAAATTAGAAGTATTCTCAAAAAATAAAGATGGCGGATCCAATATGGCAGACGAAAAATTTAAAAATTGTTTCGATTCGATTGAAACTTGTTACTCGGGGGTTTTTGGGTTCGCTGATTACGAATCTGATGTTAGTTTTTCAAAATTCAAAATGGCGGATCCAATATGGCGGACGAAAAATTTCAAAATTGTTTGATTCGCTTGAAACTTGTTACTGGGGGGTTTTTGGGGGCGCTGATTACGAATCTGATGTTAGTTTTTTAAAATTCAAAATGGCGGATCCAATATGGCGGACGAAAAATTTTAAAATTGTTTGATTCGCTTGAAACTTGTTACTCGGGGGTTTTTGGGGGCGCTGATTACGAATTTGATGTTAGTTTTTCAAAATTCAAAATGACGGATCCAATATGGAGGACGAAAATTTAAAAAATTATCTAGATTCGCTTGAAACTTGTTAGTCGTGGGTTTTTGGGGTCGTTGATTTCGAATGTGATATTAGTTTTTTACAATTTTAAATCTTAGATGCAATATGGTGGATAAAATTTTTAAGTCCATTGGATTTGTCAAAATTTCGATATTCGAAGGTTTTTGGGGTCTCTCATAAAAGACCTCTTGAAGAAGTTCAATTTTTTTTTAATCGGGAAATATTCTGCCCTTAGGGTCATTGGAATATCTTTTTATCAGCAATTTACCTTGAGGCAACACTACAAATGAATGGCTTTTTTGTATTTCAGGAATTGGTGGAGCTGCGTTGAATCTGGCTTTCAAAAATCTTTTATTTTTATCATGTGCTACTTTACTGTAGAAAAGGACTGTAATGTTGGAGAATTTTTTTTTCCCCTGTTATAAAGTGCAGTAGCGTTTAGAATAGCCTCTGTAGGTTTAGCCAAAAGACTTTCACGTGCTGCTTCTCTTTTGAAAACTGCACCTACTCCGTCACAAGCGTTTTTTCCATGCGCTGTCGCATGACAATTCCATTCAGCGGCAATATTAAAATCTTTTTCGTGATGCATCAAGTTGCTGATTTGGTAGCGATTTTTAAAGTGTTGTTTTGCACCTCACTGTAGTAAATAATTTTCACAACATTTTTGACGCATTTTTTTATTTCTGGCAACAATAGTTGTTGGATGGTGTAAACCGCTGCTGTATCATGTCCAGTGCTATCTGACAAATAGACTAGACTTCTATGTTTTAATTCGGGACCCTCCATGGAGTAATATACAACAGTAAATACAGTGCATTGATCGTTAAAAAAGTGGAAGGCTTGTGATGCGTCTTGAACTACATATTTGTAGTTCTCAGAAAAATCTAACGTTACAAGCACTTCACCATCCTTGAGGTTTGTTTTTTTATACTCGAAATATTGTGACTGTTGTTTTGCTAGAAAAGAATGGGGTTTCAAAATCATTAATCTGTCGCTCAGTTGTTGAACAAATTCTTCGGAGCTGAGAATTTGTTTCTGCAAAAAAGATGTATCGGTTGATGTCCATGTGCTAAAAGATATATTGAAAACATTTTTGTCATATAACTGTTGGAGTATTCTTTTTGAAAATTCTGAAACATCTGGACACTTTGCGCATTCATTTAAATGACAATTTTCATCTCCTGTTTCACATGTAATTTGTTGCAAACAATCTTTATAATCTGCTATTGGATTTTCCGTGTTTTGAGTCAGCTTTTTTATATTTATGGCGTCTAACATAAGTTTACAATTTTGATGCGTCGTGCATACACAAACGCAATGTGTCCCAGCAGCACCTGCAAGTATGCAGTGCTTCGGTCTCAGTAGAGCAAATTTGCTAAAACTTACAGTTAATTCCTTATTCTCTTCACTGTATTTAGCAAACAACCCTTTTAGATCGAAAAGAAGTAAACGTTTTTGAATCAGCCTTCTTGCACCATCTACTTTAACTGAGATTACATCTTTTGCACCTGGCATAATCCTACTGTTATCATCACTGTTATAAAATTCTATAACTCTTTTAGTGATATTTGCCGGCAACGGACGTCCAGTTTTTTCTTTAGGACGTGCTAATACGCCTTCTAACTGTCGCAATTCTTTACCTTTCTTTGCTAATGTTCTAGAACAATCATATTCTTCAGCAATTTGTCTTATGCTCCAAATAGGAGGATGAATTGTCAGAATTGATAATCTTTCTGGATCATTTATATCTAAATTCGAAAACTTTTCTTTTAATGCATCGAACATGTCTTCTAATTGTATTTTCCTTTGCGACCTACTCTGTTGGTTTTTATTATCAATAATACTAGCACTTGCAGATTCAGTACTTTTATCAAATGAATCATTTCTTAAAAGTTCTGATTTTTCAGAGTCATTAGTCTCTTCATTATCCATTGAATGATTTTTAGTTGCAGAATCATTCATACTTTCATTAACTTCAGAGTCAATTATATTTCCAGAGTTAGCGGCGTCATTATCACGTTTGCTTTTTAATACACTGCAACTGGAACAAATTTTGAAATTGAGAGGCCACTCAGGATAATTTCTTCTCATTTTTTCAGAGACAACTCTTAACTCTTTTCCAATATGCCCACTTAGTCCATAAGCATTAAAACACCGATCAGTGCGTATTTTAGGCATAGTTTAAAAATTGCAAAATAAATGAAAAAAATAATAAAATGTTACCTTACCTGGAATAGAAAAAGCGCAAAACCTTAAAAATAACGAATCAAAAAAATTGTAATTATAATTGCAAACTGACAAAATAACCTTTGAGAAAAACAAAGCAATAAATTCTCATAGGAATTGCAAACTTACAAACTAACTCTTTAAGAGAACAAAGCAGAAAATTCAAGTAATAATTGCAAACTTACAAACTAACTGATACAAGGAACAAAACGATAAAGTGGAACACAAGATGCTGAAAAATACTTTAATGACAAAAAAAATATATCTCCAGACATAATCTCAATAACTATTATGAAAGAATAAACATTTGTCTACCGATGCGATATATCCGAAGTAAATGAAAAAAAACAAGATCTTATGTCAAACAGACCCAGTTCCAATGACCCTAAGGGCAGAATATTTCCCGATTAAAAAAAAATTGAACTTCTTCAAGAGGTCTTTTATGAGAGACCCCAAAAACCTTCGAATACCGAAATTTTGACAAATCCAATGGACTTAAAAATTTTATCCACCATATTGCATCTAAGATTTAAAATTGTAAAAAACTAATATCACATTCGAAATCAACGACCCCAAAAACCCACGACTAACAAGTTTCAAGCGAATCTAGATAATTTTTTAAATTTTCGTCCTCCATATTGGATCCGTCATTTTGAATTTTGAAAAACTAACATCAAATTCGTAATCAGCGCCCCCAAAAACCCCCGAGTAACAAGCTACAAGCGAATCGAACAATTTTTAAATTTTTCGTCCGCCATATTGGATCCGCCATTTTGAATTTTTAAAAACTAACATCAGATTTGCAATCAGCGCCCCCAAAAACCCCCGAGTAACAAGTTTCAAGCGAATCAAACAATTTTGAAATTTTTCGTCCGCCATATTGGATCCGCCATTTTGAATTTTAAAAAACTAACATCAGATTCGTAATCAGCGCCCCCAAAAACCCCCCAGTAACAAGTTTCAAGCGAATCGAACAATTTTTAAATTTTTCGTCCGCCATATTGGATCCGCCATTTAAAATTTTGAAACATCCCACCCGGCATTAAAAAGCTGACATTCTTAGCTTTAATTTGACCTATTATAAATGCTTTTTTGATAAAACCAAAAATGGAGAGGTGGGGTGGCTTCGTTGAGAAAGAATGCCCCATATATATATATATATATATGTATATATATGTATGTAAGTATGCGAGTATACAAAAGTGTATTTGTACGCATATAAGTATAATTGGATTTTAAAAGATTATTAATATTATATTCTTATTGTAAAACTTATCGAAAATGTCATCGAATGCATTATAATTTGCATTAATTTTTATTATTAATTTATAATTATATAATAATAATTATAGTCCTAATTATAATTATAATTATATAATTACAATTATAATACTGCGTATTATTTATAATTATAATATTATAATTTGCAATATTATGTAATATTTTTGATCGACAATGCAAGTCTCCTGAGATGAAATTATGACATCATTAGCCCCCACGAAGCATCGAATAAGATGAACTCCGCCTACCTAAATTATGCTGATTGGCTATTAGATGACCTATTTACATGGAATTGGAAAAACTGTCAACGCCCTATCGTCTATGACCAATAGCATCATCTTACAACTCTATAAAAGCTCCGGAACTCTATGCCGCAGCGTCACTTTTCTTCAGTTCTAGTTTTGTTAAATACATTACAAGTAGTTAAATTGTCCCATCAGTGTAAGCCTTTTGTATCAATTTCTGAAACCGGGTTCTGATTTTTAAAAGTCTAATAAGTATTGTAACAAATATCGAATTTAGACAAAGTCAAACGGATCCAAAGTACTCAGATTGAGACATTTGGTATTGATGTAAAGCTTTGGTCAAAATACAATATTTGATTTGTTAAATTTCGTCAAGCGATAACTTACAAAATCCTACTCGTTAAGACTTCCAACCACACACAAATCTAAATTATAAGTGAACAACGAAACCAAATAATTCAAGAAAACCAAAGAAAAGTTAGTATTTGGTAAGAATTATTAACATTATTAATACTACTATTACTATATTAATCTGTTAAAACATCTATACTCTTGTATTCTTTATATTCTTGTATTTTTATTCTTATATATCTTATTACATCTTAATAAACTATTTCTCTTTAGATAATCTCTCTTTATTTATATTTCCGATAAAACAATATCATAACTATTCCCATAGAATAGAAAAACAACAACGATCCTACAAATAAAAATTATACACGAGACTTACCACCTCGTGTGAACATTTACTAACGACCTCCGAAATTTATATTAAATTTTATCGATCACGCGAAGTATATAACGTCTTTTGTTATAAACGTAACAGTTAGTAAATTTTCTGGTGGCAGCGGTGGGATAGTTGCGAAATTTTGATATTGTTTTATTTTAACAATCTTTCAGGCTTTTCCTCTCTAACAAGACTAAACACCAAAAAGATTCGATTTCGATTATTCCTATCTTCTAAAATTCCTACTGATGTATGCGTAATTGTTAGAGGACTAATTATTCATACGCCTGTTTGAAATTTATTTACCATTATTATTATTTATCATTATTATATAAGGTGTTGTTCATGCAGTGAAATTCATCATTTCAGCCATACAATATTAAACTCTTATTTAAATCCTTATGCAATTTATTAAAACCAATTAAAAATTATATATACGTGATTTTATAATAATTTTTCAAGCTATATTAATTGTTATTGCTTGGTGATTTGTCAGTACACTTATGTGCGTGAAATATCAAAGAATCTTACACCGATCTAATTGATCAGTGACAAAGATTAAGATATTTTTGAATGCTTGTGTATTAATTTTAATTAGTTTATAAGTTGTGTGTTTGAAAATAAGCTTTTATTTTTGTTCAAGACATTTAAGTACGGCAATTACTTATGTCTTAGTTTTTAAGTTGTATGATTGAAAATACGCTTTTATTTTTGTTTAAGACATTTAAGTACGGCAATCACTTATGTCTTAGTTTTTAAGTTGTATGATTAAAAATACGCTTTTATTTTGTTTAAGACATTTAAGTACGGCAATCACTTATGTCTTAGTTTTTAAGTTGTATGATTGAAAATACGCTTTTATTTTTGTTTAAGACATTTAAGTACGGCAATCACTTATGTCTTAGTTTTTAAGTTGTATGATTGAAAATATCAAAGAATCTTACACCAATCTAATTGATCAGTGACAAAGATTAAGATATTTTGAATGTTTGTGTAATTAGTTTAATTACTTTATAAGTTGTGTGTTTGAAAATAAGCTTTTATTTTTGTTTAAGACATTTAAGTACGGCAATCACTTATGTCTTAGTTTTTAAGTTGTATGATTGAAAATACGCTTTTATTTTTGTTTAAGACATTTAAGTACGGCAATCACTTATGTCTTAGTTTTTAAGTTGTATGATTGAAAATAAGCTTTTATTTTTGTTTAAGACATTTAAGTAGGGCAATCACTTATGTCTTAGTTTTTAAGTTGTATGATTAAAAATACGCTTTTATTTTTGTTTAAGACATTTAAGTACGGCAATCACTTATGTCTTAGTTGTAAATGGTATGTTTGAGAATGATGAAAACCAGGCAATAAATACATTTATTTTAATTAAAACTTGCTTGTTTTTTTGTCGATACATCCACACAATTTTTGAGCCAACCCATCAAAAAGGAAAGACCCAAATTTAAAATAAATGAATTCAAATAACAAAAAGGAACCAAAGTATAGTAAGGCTAACAGAAAGAGAAACATTGAACGAAAGGGTCAAGAAATTAAAAAAAAAAATATTTCCAGACTGTTCAGAAATTCTTCCCGAATCGGACCCAACAAAAGTAGCCAGTAGAGAACAAGAGTTAAATACTTTAATTGCCGAATTAGAACAAGAATTAAAAGAACACACACAAAAATTAAAATTACAGAATAAATAAAGAACTTATTATCAATTGTTTTAATTTTGAACTTTAGTTTCTTGCCCTAGAAATCATCTTGCTGGATTCAAAATTTTTAAAAAAAATACTTTCGAACAAGAATAATTTTTGAATAATTCCAGAAATATACTGTATTTTAAGGCGACCTTACGAACGTCAGGTCCTACAGACCTGTGTGTCTTCTCTCCGTGCTCGGAAAAATATTCGAGAGACTGCTCCTGGGAAGGCTGGGATGTTCAGCACTGGCTCCGGACCGACTGTCCCCTTGGCAGTTCGGATTCGTAAAGAATAAATCAACTGAGGAAGCCATTTTCGAGCTACGAAGGATAGTCGATCGGCAGGGGGAGAAATATGTTCTCGCCCTTCTGTTCGACATCACTGGTGCCTTTGACAATCTGAGGTGGCCCCATGTACTCAGAGGTTTCGAGATGAGACGCTGTCCGGCAAACGTTCTGAGTGTCATGGGAAGCTATTTCGATAGCCGCTCCATGACTATTTCTTGGATCGGAGGCAGCAATACCAAGACGCCCACCAAGGGTTGTCCACAGGGATCTGTTTTGGGCCCCTGTGCATGGAATGTTGCCTTCGACGATCTTCTGAGAGTACTGGAAGACGAGCTTGATGGGGACTTCGTGACCTATGCCGATGACCTCACCAAGCTTGTCTCTGGGAAATCCAGGATCGAGGTTGAGAACAAAGCTCAGAGGGTGGTGGATCGAGTGGACGAATGGTGCCGCACGCGCGGCCTCAGGCTGTCCAAGACTAAGACGGAAATGATATTCCTCAGGCATCCCAGGCTCCCAGGAGGGGGAGCCCGGATCAAGGGAAATCGAAAGTACGTAGAGAAGAGATACGAGTCTGACTGGAATCTGAGAGGACCTGTTGTCAAGCTGGACGGGACGTCGCTCCCCCTCAAAAAGTGGGTGCGCCTTCTTGGAGTCTATATTGTCCAGGGCCTCCGAGTTGAAACGCACTGCATTAAAACGGCCAACCGACTGAAGATTGACTTTGCGGCCATCCGCCGAGCTGCTCCTGTGGCGTGGGGACTAACCTTTGGAACAATCAAAACATTGTACCAAGGGCTATTCCGATCCGTTGCTGGATACGCCTCGGCTGGGTGGTCTGACCTTATGACTGGCACTGACAAACGCAGACTTCTATCAGCACAACGACAGACGCTACTTACAATGACTAGGGCTTACAGGACGGCCCCGACCAGCGCGCTATGCGTCTTGGCGGGGGAACTACCGGTGGACCTCCTGCTTCAGGAGCGCGCAACCCTTTACCGCGTTAGGAAACGCGAAAAATTCCTGCACGGGACATTAGATGTCCTCCCTGCTGACATTGATCGCGGAACGGCTGCCCTAGTGAGAAGGGAGACCAGAGAACTGTGGCAGCAACACTGGGATATAGACGAACTGGGACGGAAAACATTCGACTTCATTCCGGATGTGAACGTCAGACTGAAGGAACGCCACGTCACTCCTGGGCGTCACACCTCGCAATTCCTGACTGGTCACGGAGACTTTGCCGCCTATTTATGGCGATTCAGCCTCCGAGGCGAGCCCGGCTGCGCGTGTGGAGCCCCGGAAGAGACTGCGACTCATGTCTTGAGCTCATGTCCGGACCACGCGACGGACAGACTGCTACTGGAACAACGCCTTGGCGGACTGATCCACTGGCCAACGGATGCGTCACGCTTGATAAGTAGCGAAATATGGCCAGCATTTCAACAATTCGCGCGCTCGTCTCTTTCCCGAAAGGAAACCAGAAGTAGCAGAGTTGTCAACAATGATTAGCTACGGCTAGTCCATGACAACTCAAAATACTGCTACAGCATATATGGTTTTGTAAATAAGGTTTTGTGTGAATGAGAGTATGAATGCACGTACGAATGTCAGCAGGAACTAGGCTCCCCAGCCTAGGCCCTTTTTTTTCGGGTGTGATGATGGGCTTCTGCCCTTATCAGGGGTGGAACCTCCACGCGGTCCCCGCTGGGTACTTCGCTTGGTGTGTCCTGGTTGAGTAACATCGACCGGGCCAAAACAAGCGATGCTAACCACCCTCCCCTTCTGGGGCACTCGGTCTTCTTCGTCGCTTTGGACTTAACAGTCCTTACAGTGACAATTTTTCCATCCTGTGACCTTCCGGTGCAACACGGATGATCTTGATCATCCGTGTTTCATTATGTAAAGGGTTAGGTGGGTAGTACCTATTAAGTAGATTTGTAGCCGTTAGGAGTATAGCCCTGTTGGGCCTAGGTATCCCTCGGGAGATTCGTCTCTCGAGCAAGGCACAAATCTGTATTTTAAGGCAAAATAAGCTTCTAAATAATACATATATTTTTGTTTACCATATGTTTCTAAATAAAACTGTTATAAAATCATATTTTCCAAAATTAGAGATTGTACCTAATCTTGATTTTCCAAAGGGTGACATTCAAACTTTAGAATACCCTTAATCAACCTTTGAAGAATTGACCGCGGAATACGATTTATCAAAACCAATTTATTCGATACACCACAAAACTGGTCCCGCATACGAAAGAACATTTTTCGTAAAGTGCGTAGTCGAAGATTTTTACGATAATAATTTTTTTGAAGAAATTGGAAACGGCGAAAGGCGAATTATCCACTCGGAACATTCTGCGGCTAGGAAAATTTTAGAATCCTTAAATAACGTTTACTATTTCAGCGAGGAAAAATCGGAAAAACCAGTCGAAATTTTCGCGATATCTGCCCTTACTCAAAACCCAATCAAACCAAAAATTAAATTGTACAAGTGGACAAATTGCTGCGAATTTTTCTTTTTTCGTGGTCACACCCTCTCATCTTGTCGTAAATACAAACGGAACCTTAACAAGTCAGTTTCAGTTACCAGAAGCATTACAGGTAGCCCTGCACGTAGAAACCCGTCAAAGAGAACAATTTAGTGGCCCTACTACTTATCGCGTATCAAGACACGACCAACACTTTTCAACCTCTATGCGAGATAGAAGTCCAAGCCCTTGGCCTTTTATAAACCAAAACCCGAGACAACCATTTAATCAAACTACAAACCAACAACCCCAATTTCCACCGTCTCATGAACAAACAAATAGGGCTTATAATCCGAAACCTTATAATTCTCCAACCCCACCTCGTTCTACATCTCCAGCACCACAAAAACAAAACGATTTAAACTTAAACCACGCTCGATGGAATGGCGCGACACCGAGCGATACGAAAACCGAGCGCCAAGTAAGTGTGAAATTTCTGGAAACCGCCGAAATACATTCCAAGCAATCGGAGAATGCCGCGAGTCCCCAGTAATTGAAATTTCGGCCCCTGAATTTAGAAATTCTAGAGCTAGACTTTTGGTTGATACAGGCGCGGACGTAAATATCATTAAACTAAATCAATTAAAACCAGAACTATTAGTAGACCCTACAGAAGCTCTCGAACTTTCGGGTATAACAAAACTTAGAGCTAATACGTTAGGAACTATTACATTGACAATCAGAAAAACACCTATCAAATTTCACGTTTTTACGACAAATTTTCCAATTACCACCGATGGTATATTAGGAAGAAATTACCTTAGACAGGAAAGAACAGAAATTTCGTTCTGGCATAATACCATCGTCACTCACTCAGATCCTACCAAACCTATACCCTTTATTGATCAAGAATCATTAGAAAGCGAACCAACTAAAATGAAGACCCCTAAAATCTTTAAAATTCAAGCAAGAATGCGAGAATCCATTCCTGTTGACGTTTTAAATCCTGAAATCAAAGAAGGATATCTTCCTTTAGTTTCTACTATCCCAGGAATCTATATAGGTGAAGCAGCCGTAACAAACCGAAATGGAGTTGCATATATATTAGCAATAAACACGACTGATGATGACGTCACTATCGAACTAGACCCTCAAGAACTAATTCCTTTCGAGTATTATAAGATACCAGGCGATGAGTATCTTGAAAATTTTGAATCTTCAGAAAACATCACTCCACTACAAGATCGAACCAAAGCGATCATAGAAAGATTAAATCTAAACCATCTTACCCCTGAAGAAACATCTCATATAAAAGAACTAATCCAAGTGTTCAATAATGATTTCTACCTTCCAGGTGATACTCTTTCTTCCACCCCTTTAGTTCGTCATAGAATTCCTACAACAGATGATATACCAATAAATACAAGACAATATCGATTTCCCCCAATTCAAAGAGAAGAAATTGAACGACAAATTGCTAAAATGCTTTCGGAAGAAATTATAGTTCCTCTAACTCGCCTTACAATTCACCATTGTGGATTGTGCCTAAGAAACCAGACGCACAAGGAAATAAAAAATGGCGTCTCGTAATAGATTTCCGTGCATTAAACGAGAAAACAATAGGTGATGCTTACCCCCTCCCTAACATAACTGATATATTGGATCATTTAGGAGAAGCAAAATACTTTTCAACGTTTGATTTAGCTTGGGGATTCCACCAAATAGAAACAGACCCAGTGGATCGTCCGAAAACAGCATTTTCAACTCTGAACGGACATTATGAATACGTGAGAATGCCATTTGGACTAAAAAACGCCCCCGCCACTTTTCAAAGACTTATGGATCAAGTCCTTAGAGGACTTCAAGGTGTAGAACTATTCGTCTACCTAGATGACATAGTTGTGTATGCCAAAGACCTAAAGGAGCATAAGAAAAAATTAATGAGATTATTTTCAAAATTACGTGCAGCTAATTTAAAACTACAACCTGAGAAGTGCGAATTTTTTAAAAGAGAGGTAACATATCTAGGTCATATAATAAGTAAAGACGGTTTAAAACCTGATCCTAAGAAAATCGAAGCTGTAAAATATTTTCCTAGGCCGACGACCGTACGTAATATAAGACAATTTCTCGGTCTTGCAGGTTATTACCGCAGGTTCATACAAGATTTCTCCAAAAAGGCAAAACCGTTGTCTGATTTATTAAAAAAGGACAAGAAGTTCATTTGGACCCCTGAACACGAAGAAGCATTCACAATTCTCCGAAATGCTCTTTGCAATGAACCTATTTTACAATATCCGGATTTTTATAAAAAATTTACTCTAACAACTGATGCATCAGATTATGCCATTGGAGCGGTACTAAGTCAAGAAAAGGATGGATTTGATCATCCAGTAGCATATCTATCTCGACTTTTGACTGGCCTAGAAAGAAATTATTTTACCACAGAAAAGGAATGTCTCGCAGTACTGTATGCAGTCAGATATTTTCGTCCTTATTTATACGGAAAAGAATTCTTATTAGTAAGCGATCACGAGCCTCTACGCTGGATAGGCAGTATAAAAGATCCAGGTCAAAGACTTGTACGTTGGCGTTTGAAGCTACGAGATTACCAGTATACCTTTAAATATAAACCTGGAAAGTTAAATTGTAACGCAGACGCATTATCAAAAAACCCAACTGACGTCAGCGACGGATTCCAACCTCAAATATTTATGATCACACGAAGTAGCAGAAAAAAGATGGAAGAACCATCAACCTCCAGTAAAAATCCGACTAGTACGAAACCTAAAACTAAGGTTACAGCATCTGAATCAACAAAATCAATCAAGAAACCTAAAGTGATTCCAAAATCAAGGTCTACCAGCTCTACCCTGGAGTTTCCACTTCCTCAGGATAAAACAAGGAAACTACCCGGAAGGATATTAAAACCTCGCCCAAAATTTACTGCAAAACCCCCAGAGGATCCGAATGCGAGCACAATTGGAGGAAGATCTCATCCACGAAAAGCAAAGGAACAGATACCAATTAAAATCCCAGAAGAAGACAGTGAAGAAAAATCAGATGAATCTGACTCAGAAGAAGAATCTATGGAAAATGTTCAGATTCCGATTTGGAAGAGAAGGTCAAGCGTACTCCCAAGCCTCGACGTAACTTCAGATTCTGCTAAATTTCCTACTCCATTAAAGAGTGCTCCAATAATTAACACCACAGAACCAATTTTCGACAAAGAATTCGAAATAGAACAAAGTGATCCAGTGACTGATCCATCACTTGTCGCAATTCCACTAGAGGAACCTGCACAAAGTGAATCAGACACAGAAGATGAAATCTGCAACCAAACTACTAATACATCGTTGTTAAGCAAAAATTTGAAACACCAAATCCGGAATTCCATAGAAATTTTTAATAAATCTTTATTAAAACATCAGTCGAACCTCGAGTCAGAGGAAGAAATCGATGAATCTGACGAAGATCCACTCCCCACTGCCGTATCAGAAGGAGAGGAAGACCAAGAGCTACTAAAGACTCTAGAAAATCTTGACCCATACGATGCAGATAATGAAGATGCCGAATTAAATGAAAGAATTGAAAAAATTAAGACATTGCGACTTTCTTTGTTAGGAAATTATTTAGAAAACATAAAAGCAAACCATTTAGCTGAAATGCTAACAGGTATATTTTATGAAGACACGTTAGCTATAACATTATGTTATGGTACAGCACAAAACCCACCAAACGAAAAGCGTCTTAAAATAATTTCCGAAATGCACGAGAGTCTTATAGGAGGTCATAAGGGTATGACTAAAACATACCGTAGAATCAGAGAGCGTTTTGTTTGGACAGGAATGAAAAATGATATTATAGAATTCATTAGACATTGTAAACCTTGTCAGGAACAAAAGTTTGTTAGATCCAGAATACGAGAGCCCATGCTAATCACCGATACCCCGATAGACACCTTCGATAAAGTTTCTCTTGACACTGTTGGAAAACTTCCTACCACCCCAGATGGTAATAGGTACATTTTAACCATCCAAGATAATTTATCTAAGTACTGTATTGCAGGACCTGTACCTGATATCTCAACTGCTACCATAGCTCATGCCATAGCTAAAAACCTCTTTGCTCAATTTGGCGCTCCACGAGCAATACTAACCGACAGAGGAGGGAGTTTTGTTAGTAAGCTAATGAACCACTTATGTCGAATATTTGGAGTTAAGCAATTGACAACATCCGGTTATCGACCACAAACGAACGGATCATTAGAACGAAGCCACACTGTTCTGATGGAATTTATAAAACACTATGCGAAACACTTCGACGATTGGGATCGCCTTATCCCATTCGCCATGTTTTCTTATAACACTTCCGTTCATGAGGGAACAAATTTCACCCCTTATGAAATTGTTTTCGGAAAAATTGCTAGGGCCCCAACAGCTTTCCCAGCAGATGAAAAACTAATGACCTACGGCACCTATTTGCGAGAATTAATAACACGACTCAATGAGATAAAAATTTTAGCTGCTAAAAATTTAATCCAAGCAAAACACCGTTCTAAAACAAATTATGATAAGAGTTGTAAAGAATTTCAAGGAAAAGTTGGTGGACTAGCATACGTTTTAAAAGAACCCAGAACTAATAAATTTGAAAAAAGATACCACGGCCTATATAAAATTATCGATATAACAGATAAGCACAACGTCATTCTTGAAGGTGATGAAGGACAACGATTCCAGAAACACATGGATAAAATTAAAATAGCCTATGAATGAGACCAATGCTGCTGGTCTGATTGAGCGTTGCTGATATTAAGAAAGTAAATAAAATTTCTTATAGCAGTCAATGTTCAGATAGTCTAGGAGTAATAAACAACCTTTATTCGCATTTGGATTGGGTATGCAAAACATGTTTTGTTATTACCTTCTTAACAAACTAAAACACTACTTTCCAATACCTTTGGATGAAAAATTAGAAAAAGAGAAATATTTTATTTTCTATTTTTAGCCTATATCACCATGAACAAGGAGGAACCTGAGGATGGATTAAGTCCTAAATATTTTGAACTATATGAGAAATTACACATTGAAGGACTTGAAACAGAAGAAGCAATATTTGTCATTCATTTAATCGAAAAGTATCCTTTCCTATTTGGTTCATGTACGATGTCAGCACCCTTAATAGAACACAAGATAATAACAGCACAAGGAAAAGTTTTCAGAAAACACTATAAAAGGGTAACTGAATTCACAGCAGAACAACAAACAGATATACTCGCTCAAATTAACGCACTTATATCTCACAACCTCATTGTAACATCAGATTCTAAGTACAATAATAAAAAAAGAGTTTCCCGAGAAAATTCAATAGAAGGCAACATACCAGTATGGCGAATAAAAGTCCCCTTCCAAACATTAAACCGACAAATCATCTCTTCACCACCAGATTACAAACCCGCTAAAGAAATCAGAGATATTATAAATAAAAATATTTACTTTTCGATTATAGAAATGAAGGATCTGTACCATCGTATTCAAATAAATCAAAACGATGCAAATAAAACCGCTTTTACCACTCCGGTCGGAAAATATCAATTTACCACACTATCGCCCTTTATAAAAGGATCTGCGACTTCATTTCTTAAATTACTACATCAAATTTTCCCAAACGAAGAAGAAAATCTCATAACTTTTCTCCCCACCGGAATAATGATAGCAACCCTTACTTTTGAAGCACACAAAAGAGCTTAAGCAAATATTTTTGACACGTGCCTATTTTATGTTATACCTTTTGAGCCGACTAATTTGAGACTTTTTAGATCAAACTTCGACTGTCTAAGGTATATAAGCGAAATTTCAGGTACCACATTTAATACTAATCAATCCCCAAACTACTCAAAAGAGCTGTTACTTACGATAGTAATTGTAGAAATAGGATTTAACACAATCCTTTCTGAAACCGATACAAAAGAGAATACAGTGATTGGGAATTGCTCTCGAAGATTTTTCGGACCTGAAATGGCTTACAATCTACATGAGCAGACATGTTTTGCTATTATACACAGTATTAAAAATTTTGAAAAATTAATTGGCAATAACCACATCTCGTTCTACGATGGAAGAACTGGCATCGAATGGTTACAAACACTAGCAAAAGGATTTAAGTTCATGCACTGGTTATTAACCGTAGAAAAATTAAACTGGACCTATTTAGCTTCTGATAAAATTTAAAAATAAGGGGAATCTTTTTTATAACATCTAAACTAATACACTTTTATTATTATTTTTTTTCCAAATCTTGAATTGAATCATTACAATTATAGGTAAATATGGAAGAAAATCCAGTAATATCATCTGAAGAATATATACGAACCTTCGAAGAATTAGAAACAGAGCAGATGGATACAGAAGAAGTTAAGGTTGTAACAGAACTGATGTGGAAATATTTCCCTCTATTTACTCTATGTTCATTTGACCCTTTTCCACAACTACAACACCATATTGTTACAACAAAACATCTTCCTTTTAAAGCCAAATATAAAACATCAGGAACTTATTCTAAAGAACAAAGACGAAATATATTCCTCCAAATGACTCAGCTAAAATCTGCAGGAATTTTGAATCTCTCGAACTCAAAATATAATAATCAAATAACAACAACATTAAGATGGACACCATCTTCACAACAATTTATGTGGAAGGTCACACTTGATTTTAAATATTTAAACTCAATAATTATTGTTTGGCCATCACAATTTAATACTATTGAAGAAATCAGAGCCAAAATCGATCAAGCTAATAAAATATCTATTTTCGACTTGATGGATCTATATTCGCGAATAGAAATACAGCTAAACGATAGAGATAAAACCTCATTCATAACCTTCGTTAGAAGATATAAATTTAATCGTCTAACATCAAGCATCAAAGGTTCTGACTTGACCTTTTTAAAAATTTTAAGAATCATATTACCTAACGCGGAAAAGAATTAAGATATAACATTCTATCAAAAGGGTATCATAGTAACAAGCAAAAGCTTAAAGGAACATTCAGATAATCTGTCAACGATATTCCACGCTTTTGGAATTCATGGTATTACTATTCAAGCATCTCGATGCAAATTTTTCTTAAACAAAATTGACGCACTTGACTTTTTAAATGATGAGTTAAATCTTGAAAATCAAGGATTCATTCCATATCCATTATATTCTGGACAACTAATTTTATATTTTCAAATACTAAAAAGAAAACTTCGAACTGTCCTCGCTGAACATAAGGAGAACAGAATTAAATTAATAACAAAATCAAGCCGACATTTCCAACAACCGGAGCAAAATTACACAGAAAATGAAAAAAAATGTTTAGCTATTGTCCACGCAAAAAGAAGATTTAGTCAATTTTTGGGAAATAATCTTATTTTACTACCGAACGGGCATAATGCATTGACTTGGCTGAGTAATCTCAATATTAATAACAATCGACTACACCGATGGTTAGTTGAACTGAACACAGGACAATGGATGTTAACTCAGTACAATTAACAAACATTTGATATAAAATCCATGTACCAAACTTCAACTTCATTCATTTTCACACCAAATAAAAATATAACCTTCTATATATGTTCGAAAATAACATTTTATATACCTTGGATTTCTGCAGGTGAAGCTTGACGATGTTATTGCTTTGGAACTTACTCATCGCAGTTACAATAACAAATGGACACTCTGAAAATTATCAAATCACGAGATTTGATGAAAACCCAGGTTTATTTTATGAAAGGCTAAAAACGATTAGATTTATTCAAACCTTTTGGAGGTTTAAAATATTTATAGATATGGAAAAATTACAGAACAATCTTTCAATAAAGTTATTAACGAAAGAAATTGACCAAGTATACAGCAATTGTGCAAGACCATACACTGAACCTTGTGAACAAGCAATACGGCCGCATACTTTAAAAGAAAAGATTGCCCAAGCCAAGAATGTTTTTCAAGATGCTACAAGTTTATTTCTTGATATCAAAGACACATCGCTAAACATGGAAAATTTACCGGTAAGCATCAGAAAACAAAGATCTCCTTTTGATTTTATTGGCAAAGGTTTAAAACCCATTATAGGCATATTAACTACTGAAGATGGAGACATCTACGAAGAAGCTATAGACGAACTCTACAAAATGAATCGAAATTTATCACATCTAGTCGGTCGCCAAACACACGTAATTCGTTCAGATTTACAGAAATTATATAAGGAAGCCGATCGACACTCAGACGTTTTAAATCATATTAGAACCAATTTGAAAAATTTGAACACTATGACAGAGTCCTTAAACCAAAAACAATACTACACTTATTTGACACAATGGAGTCAAGGGTTAGAATCAAAATTGGACCACTTTATTCACGCTATGAACGAAATAATAAACATAATTTTATCAGGAAGAGAAGGAAAATTTCACCCAGCACTATTAAATTCGGAACAACTTCACGATATAAAAACAAGGCTACAAACAATCAATAAAAATTTTGATTTTCCTTTACAAACATCTAGGATTCTAGCTGAAGAATTGTCCACAATTGCCAAGACAAAAATTGGATACCACAAAGGAAAATTTCTAGTTACAATAGATCTCCCTTTATTAAGTAAAACTACCTATAAATTATATAAGATACATTCTTATCCAATCCCACAATACACCGAACCACAAAATTATTCTGCGTATATAATTCCTGAAACACCATATATAGCCGTATCTGAAGACCGACGCTCATATATTAACATGGATCAAGAGACCTTCAATTTATGCTTGAAAACTGATGCATACGATATATGCGACAACCATGGACCAATTTCTGAAACAAACTTAGTGAAAACCTGCGAGAGTCAATTATTACTCGATCCAAAGGATGAAATTTTAAAGTTATGCGATATCAGAATGAAGGTCAATCCTAAGGGCTCTTGGAGACAAGTAATAACACTAGGTGGATGGTTATTTTCTACACTTAAACAAGAAACAATGATAATCAACTGTCCAGATAACTACGAACGTCAAATGAAATTTTCTGGATTCGAACTACTGCGCCTTTGAAACACCTGTATTGCTAGAGGCCCATACGTGACATTAAATGGTTTATCTATTCAAAACTCTGAGATAGAATACCTTTACGAACCGAATTTATCCCTTAATATATCGGTTATATTACCAAATTCGAAAATTTTAGAAAATATTTCTCAACCAAATGAATATTTAACGATTGACGAATTATTTCAAACAAAAAAATTGAATTTTTCGGAAGAAACATCTCTTGCTGAAATCGAGAACCAATTAAAAGTTTTAAGCACTTTCAAAAGACAAAGCCACTCTAACTTCTACCGAGACTTATTTCAAACCTTATCCGTCATAGGAACCTTTGGAGGTATACTAACGATATATTGTATTATAAGATTTGTAAAAGGACATCCCACACATTAATATTGTAAGTGAAAAACTACATTTTTCTATATTTATCTTGAAACTAACCTTAAATTCAAGTTTATTTTAACCTATTTTATTATTCTTTTAATTCGAATTAAAAAGAGACTAACTAATCAAATATAACCTAAACTATAACAGACAACATATTTCATCTCTATATAGTTCTAATTATATAATCGAACTTATTTTCAAAAGTATATATATATATTATACAAATAAAACACACCTATAGCTTTTAGAATTAAAGATTAAATTTACTTCAGTTCAGAAGTATTTATATATGCTTTATAAACCTCTAATATCTATAATACTTGAATGAAGAATACACATAAGATTCCATTATTATTAATAAGGCTAATTTAATTTTTATCCTTACTATCGTGATTATTATTATTATGATTATTGATTTTATTATTACTCTTATTATAATACTACTAACAAATAAACAATAATCAGTTATATAATTAATAAATAGTGCCAAATATATTCACAGCGTTGCACATACATCTAACCACAAAAAACTTTACTTTAAACTATATACTCTTTAAATAATTATTTGAGTAACATTTAAGAAACAAGTTTGCTACAGTTTAGAAATATTTATATATACTTTATATAAACCTAATATCCATTATACTTGAGTAAAGAATACACGTAAATAATCCATTATTATGAATAAGGTCGATTCTATATTTTTATTATCTTTATTATCATGATTATTATTATTATTATTATTTTTATTACTCATACTATTATACTACTAACAAATAAACAATAATCAATTATATAATTAATAAATAGTGCCAAATATATTCACTGCGTTGCACCTATATTTTTACTTTAAAACATATACTTTTGAATAATTATTCAAGTAACATTTAAAATATAAGTTTTGCTACAGTTCTAAAATGAACAAATAAATATATAAATATAATATCCAACATTCATATATCTAAAACTCTGTAGAATAGCTCTCACATATTGCATAACCCAGTGGGCACACATGTCCAAAAGACGTCCCTATGTCGGCTTTTATGTCCAAAAGACGTCTTAAGGACGTCTTTTGGTTTTTTTTGCCCACTGGGAATCTATCATCATTAAGATCATCATTTTTCTTTTTATTAATATTACTTTATTATAATAATTATTATATTACTAACAAAATAACCAAGTCTAATATTACGACTAACCAAACTTTAAAATAATGATAATCTTATTATCTTTATTATAATATTTTGTTTCAAGTAAAACGATATAAATTAGTAAAATTACTATATCAAGAAGTCAAGAAAACTCAAGCTAAACGAGTAATAACTTTATTTAATGTTATTTTTGTTATTACTATTATGATTAATTTATTTTACTACAAAAGATTAAAACCCTTACACCTTCTATGCTAAAATATTTAAACTTGAAAATAGTTAATAAATAAAATTTTAAAAGGAGTCAATAGAATAAATTAAAAATTGTACCCGTAATGTATCTAAATGATTGCTAAGAAAGTCTCACTATATTACATTTGCTAAGCACTATACTGTGTGCATACTTCTACACTCATCTCTCTTCGCTTTCTCGCGTACTCCTTTCCACCCCCGCCAGTTCTCTACTCCGCCACAGTCTACAAACGTATATGCTTAGCTATAGAGTAACAAGACCCTCCGCATCTCACCTTGGCGAAGAGTAACGCACGATCAAGGTGCATCAGACTTCCTCTTCTTGGTGGTTGCTGAGCAAGAGTGAAAAGAATCGGCAGTATTTTCTTACCTAATAATCCAAAATTCTTGATTTTTTTTTGGTGTTTTATTTATTACTGATGCACAAAATATAAAAATGACAATTCATAACCTAAATTATATAAATATTATAGAAAATTTAAATTTAAATTGTCATGATAAAGTACAAACCGATTCATTTTACTCTATATCTGATTTTCTTTTATTTTTAAATTTCTTTTATATAATTTCCAATCTCCTACCTAATCTTTTAATTAACTTCTTGATTACTTTCAGAATTCAAAAGTATACTATCAAACGTGACTTTTATATTACAAAATTAGCCCTTATCTGTAAAATGTAGTAAACATTTCCTTTATACATTTAAACTGTTATAGAAATTATAAAACAAAATAAAAATTTAAGTAATAGAATTTTCCAAAAATCATATTTTATGTGGATTTTAGCAATTAAACGACTTAATATGGGCTATACTGGAGCTGTTTTGTTTTAAGGTTATGTTACCTTTTTTTTTACAAAATTATAAAATTAATTAATTTTCAATTTTCTAACAAAAAAATAAATAATACATCTACAAATAAAAACAATAAAATTAACATTTTATTTTTACAAAATAAAAGCAACTCAATCAAAAAAATCAAACAATTTTTGAAATTTAAATTTTATTCAATTTATTTTCTTGTAAGTACAAAGTATATATATGTGTGTATATAGTTACAAGTATTCAAATACATAATGACTGGAAGCAGAGTAGATGTATGTTTGCGTAAATTATGTGTTAAGTATATAAAATTATATATGTATATATATGTTAAAAAAAAAAAGAGATTAATAGAATGATTTTTATAACAGTGGCCAAGTTCCACCAAAATCCATCATTAATTGATTAACTGATCCGTGTTTGGAAACGATGTTGTTGTTAATGAATTCCTTTTTCTTTGGCTGAAACACAAAAATATATATATGCATATATAGAAGAATATCAAAACCAAATTTCTTTTAATTTTTTTTAATCGAATTTAACTATGAAAACTGTAAGGCGGTATTCTTTTTCAAGTAAACGGAAACACATCTAAATTATTCTGTTAACAAATTTATACTATTTGACATTTAAAACATAATCAAAATCAATTGTGTTCGAAAAGGGTAGTAACATAAGGAATGTAATAATATATTATAGCGAAAAATCATGACGTAATGTTATTTTTTTTATGTAATATGAAGGCAAAATTAACATAATTTATAAATTAACATTTATATTTAAATATCATTTAAGTATATAATCAAAAATAATAAAAATTTAAGAAACCAGAAAAATTTTTATTTTTAGTACTCTAATTTTTATTATTGTAATTTTTAAACGTCTTGAAAAATATTTTAAAGGAATTTTTCTATATCAAATTTGATAGTTTTGTCACCAACATCATATTCTAAGACATCTAATACTAAACTCATTAAAACTCGAAATTCCCGAAATTATCCTCTTACATAAAACTTTTATTGATATTCCCTTACCTTACATTCTATCAACCCAAATCCTATGAGCTGCCAATAGTTCACGCGCCCTCAGGATGTAGTCTCTCACCACCTTCGAAGTAAAACGCAACAGGACACCTTTCCTAGGCTCAGCTAAACGGTCGATGATTGATACAGGATCAGTAGAAGTAATTCTTAACAACTCTCCTAACACCGACGCCACTTCTTTAGCCGGATCGTTCATGGGTAGACCCCACAAGGCCAAGATATAATTACAATGCGTGTCTTCCAGCATTGAAATCCGACTACACAATTGTTTGACCATGTGATGCAATTCAATAAAACTCCCATATTCTACCTGACGTTGGAACCTTGGATCAAGACCAATGTTATCCTCCGGTCTCGGTGGTGGATTTTGTTGTAAACGATCATACAGTATTGATCCTGATGCCTGGTCTCGGCTTAGATATCTATTTGACCTTTCAAAAGAAGAAGTAGACATGTAGAGAAGTTCGACACTTTCTGGTCTTGGTCTCCGCCCAGTACTGGAACTCGGTCCTGGCTGCACGTCAACACTGTCACCACTGGCTAACTTTGGACGGATTTGGCCTAATCTTCTGCCAGTAGTTTCCGGAATGTTTTCCAATCTTGGTATTTCTACACTTGCACTAGCTTCTGGAAAATTTGGATCTGACACACTACCTGAAGGAGCCGAATTCATCCTTAAATAAGGAGCAAATCGAGTATATGCAGGTTTAGAAGATTTCTGACCCGTTCCGTCCATTGCTTCAATGACAACTGATTTCTGTCATGGGTGTTATTTGTCACCAAGCCTCATCATCCTAAGGAATTCAGGACCAAAGAAGGTATGAACATCTGCACACATTAAGAAAAGAAAAATTTGATTTTTCTTTTCTTATCAAATCAGATTCATAGTCGATGAAACCCGATACAGCAATGCACTACGCTCTGGAGACACCAGCCACATCATGCACTCGCCTTATCACTTATTCTGTTCCTTTGCCATAAAAATTACTAACCATTCTACAACCTCTTCCATAAGAAATTCCAAAGCATAGCATTTATTCCTTTTTAGATCAACGACACTTGCACATGATACACTTTATGTAAAAAAGCAAAAGAGATGCTCAAATCGCTAAAATCTTATTGTAATCTAACACTTCCACCTAGACATATATTTTTCCATTACACTTATTATATACAACACTACTATTTAACATATTATTTTCATAAATTCCTTATATATAAAGGTCAAATTTTAAATTAATGTCAAAATTCCAAAAGCTTCTTGTTAGCTCAAATATTACTTTGTAAATAACGCAACGGACAAGATTTCAAACACAATTTTTAAAATACAGCCAATTGCGATCAAATATATCAGATTCTTTAGATATTATCGAGGACGATAATATTCTAAGGGGGGAAGGCTGTTACGTTTACACTACAACTAATTTTTTTTTATTATTATTAAAATAATTTATATTGCGTAATTTATATGATTATTATTGTTATTTATAATAATTTTTGCATAATAATTAATTGTTTTAAATATTATTATTATTTATAATGATTATTGCATAATAATTAAATGTTGTCTATATTAATATATTATTTATAATGATTATTGCATAATAATTTATTTTTATTAATGTTAATTATAATATTAATGTTGAATTGCATAAAAATTATTGAACGCAATATTTCATTATTTTATAATTGATGCAAGTTTAATCTAAGCATTCAGTACAAGTTGAGAAAGAAGAAATGAAAGAGAGAGAGAGAGCGAGCGAGAGAAATAAGGAGAAAGAAAGAGTAAGAAAGAATAGCTTACACGCTATAGCATATGTCGTGCGTCTCACTACGTCTAATTGCGCATGCTTGACTCTTTTGCGCAAATACAGAGAAAGAAAGAAAACGCAAAGACGAAGGAGAAAAGGAAATAAAGACTATTGCAATTTTCTATGTTTTTCAACTTTCGACCCATTATTAAGCATCAAAATTTATGTTTTCTATGAGTACATATTATTAATGAATACATTAATATACACACATCTATATATTATTATTTATATTTTTATGAAAAAATACATAGATTTAAACTGTATCAAGATTGTAAATCTATGCTCGGTGATCTAATGTCAAGCGCATTGCTGACCCAGATGACACCGATCGAGAGTAAAAGAAATAAAAGGAACAAGAGAATACGTATGAAACATACTGATAATGCCTACAACTCTTAATTACAGTACACGTCTTTTAAATTTGATAATCAATTGTAAATTATCACAATTCAACACATTGAGATGTAGACATTATTAAAACTATAAATATTTTTATTACATTATAAATACCTATGTAAATATACATATATATATATATGTATATATATGTATGTAAGTATGCGAGTATACAAAAGTGTATTTGTACGCATATAAGTATAATTGGATTTTAAAAGATTATTAATATTATATTCTTATTGTAAAACTTATCGAAAATGTCATCGAATGCATTATAATTTGCATTAATTTTTATTATTAATTTATAATTATATAATAATAATTATAGTCCTAACTATAATTATAATTATATAATTACAATTATATTTATATAATTACAATTATAATACTGCGTATTATTTATAATTATAATATTATAATTTGCAATATTATGTAATATTTTTGATCGACAATGCAAGTCTCCTGAGATGAAATTATGACATCATTAGCCCCCACGAAGCATCGAATAAGATGAGCTCCGCCTACCTAAATTATGCTGATTGGCTATTAGATGACCTATTTACATGGAATTGGAAAAACTGTCAACGCCCTATCTTCTATGACCAATAGCATCATCTTACAACTCTATAAAAGCTCCGGAACTCTATGCCGCAGCGTCACTTTTCTTCAGTTCTAGTTTTGTTAAATACATTACAAGTAGTTAAGTTGTCCCATCAGTGTAAGCGTTTTGTATCAATTTCTGAAACCGGGTTCTGATTTTTAAAAGTCTAATAAGTATTGTAACAAATATCGAATTTAGACAAAGTCAAACGGATCCAAAGTACTCTGATTGAGACATTTGGTATTGATGTAAAGCTTTGGTCAAAATACGATATTTGATTTGTTAAATTTCGTCAAGCGATAACTTACAAAATCCTACTCGTTAAGACTTCCAACCACACACAAATCTAAATTATAAGTGAACAACGAAACCAAATAATTAAAAAAAACCAAAGAAAAGTTAGTATTTGGTAAGAATTATTAATATTATTAATACTACTATTACTATATTACTCTGTTAAAACATCTATACTCTTGTATTCTTTATATTCTTGTATTTTTATTCTTATATATCTTATTACATCTTAATAAACTATTTCTCTTTAGATAATCTCTCTTTATTTATATTTCCGATAAAACAATATCATAACTATTCCCATAGAATAGAAAAACAACAACGATCCTACAAATAAAAATTATACACGAGACTTACCACCTCGTGTGAACATTTACTAACGACCTCCGAAATTTATATTAAATTTTATCGATCACGCGAAGTATATAACGTCTTTTGTTATAAACGTAACAGTTAGTAAATTTTCTGGTGGCAGCGGTGGGATAGTTGCCAAATTTTGATATTGTTTTATTTTAACAATCTTTCAGGCTTTTCCTCTCTAACAAGACCAAACACCAAAAAGATTCGATTTCGATTATTCCTATCTTCTAAAATTCCTACTGATGTATGCGTAATTGTTAGAGGACTAATTATTCATACGCCTGTTTGAAATTTATTTACCATTATTATTATTTATCATTATTATATAAGGTGTTGTTCATGCAGTGAAATTCGTCATTTCAGCCATACAATATTAAACTCTTATTTAAATCCTTATGCAATTTATTAAAACCAATTAAAAATTATATATACGTGATTTTATAATAATTTTTCAAGCTATATTAATTGTTATTGCTTGGTGATTTGTCAGTACACTTATGTGCGTGAAATATCAAAGAATCTTACACCGATCTAATTGATCAGTGACAAAGATTAAGATATTTTTGAATGCTTGTGTATTAATTTTAATTAGTTTATAAGTTGTGTGTTTGAAAATAAGCTTTTATTTTTGTTTAAGACATTTAAGTACGGCAATCACTTATGTCTTAGTTTTTAAGTTGTATGATTGAAAATAAGCTTTTATTTTTGTTTAAGACATTTAAGTAGGGCAATCACTTATGTTTTAGTTTTTAAGTTGTATGATTGAAAATATCAAAGAATCTTACACTAATCTAATTGATCAGTGACAAAGATTAAGATATTTTGAATGTTTGTGAATTAAGTTTAATGACTTTATAAGTTGTGTGTTTGAAAATAAGCTTTTATTTTTGTTTAAGACATTTAAGTACGGCAATCACTTATGTCTTAGTTGTAAATGGTATGTTTGAGAATGATGAAAACCAGGCAATAAATACATTTATTTTAATTAAAACTTGCTTGTTTTTTTGTCGATACATCCACACAATTTTTGAGCCAACCCGTCAAAAAGGAAAGACCCAAAAATTAAATTGTACAAGTGGACAAATTGCTGCGAATTTTGCTTTTTTCGTGGTCACACCCTCTCATCTTGTCGTAAATACAAACGGAACCTTAACAAGTCAAAAAAATAATAATTTTTCAGTTAATTCTTTTTTTACCAATACAAAAGGTTATTTTTATGCGTTTCTAATTTATGTCATCGCGTGGAAAAAGAAATAAGTATATTACAGAATACGTCGATTCATACACCCAAACAAACATGACTAACGCCGGGACTGAAACCGAACGTGATAATGATGGAACATTGGGCACCGAAATAGACCATAACATTACCACTGAAATGGTTACGAACGTAGCAGAATGCATTGCTTTGCAGCAAGGCATACTAAACGTTCAATATTTCGATGGTAAAAATATGCGTGTTAGAGACTTTATACAAGACATACAAAATGGTGCGGCATATGTTCCTGTAACAAGCCAAAAGAAATATGTGCAAGCGATTTTAGGCCGTTTAAAAGGAGCTGCTCGAGACAGCGTACGAGACCTCCAAATTGACACTTTGAAAGATAATAAATTGTTTTAAAAAATTAAAAATTCATAAAAATACAACTAAAATAATTTTAATGTATTAAAATTTGTTTAAAATTTTATATTTTTATGGTGATTTTTTTAAACTATATAAAAAATAGATAATAAAAATTAGTAATTCAATAAATTTTAGAATTTTTAGAAATAATTGTTCAGAAATGATTGAGTTAAGACTTATAAAAATTTTTTGGAATAATTCTGTGGCTAATTTACAAAAATCAAAAAAGAGCTTTTTTCTCTGGGGTATCAATTTTAAATTATATACCAGCATATTAATGTTAACCGATTATATTATTATATTATGTTATTATATTATTATGTTATTATATTAATGTTAACCGATTTTTAGAATATAATATGTATAATATATATATGAATTTATAAATATACAGATATTAAATAATTGGAGACCTTTTGTGGGACAGAGCATAATAGTTCAACCAACTTTTTTCCTGTACACTCCAAACCCCCTCCAATGTTCTCAATAATTTAATATTTTTTAAATTTAATTTTTTTTATTTACATTTTGTTCAAAATTTTTACGTTAACGTAATGCAGGCATTTAAGCGATGACAGTCTCAACCCTGTAAAATGCAGAGAGCGTTAAAATATCCTCCCATATACCACTACTAATAATACCAAACACTGCCCTGAGTCGCGCACTGATCTGCAGCGCCCGAGCGAGTACAAAATTGTTAATTTTCATTTATTAAATATTTCGGTCCCTTAAGTTGATTTATGGGTTCTTATAGGAAAAAGTCTCAGCTTTCGTTTAAAAAAATAAAAAATACCAAAAACCTGGTCTCGGAACCAAAAAAACCAAAATTTATTTTTGACTTTCATTTTTGAAGGTCAAAAATTTTGTTCCTCAAAAATGCATATTACCAATCGAAAGGGCATGAAAAATCTATCGAAAATGGTATTACTAAAAATTTTTTATTTATTTATTTAAAAGCAAAAAATTTCCAAATAAGACGGTAACCCAAAATTTTCACCCCCTCCCCCTTAGTAAATATTAATCGAAATGTAAAAAAATTTTTACTTATAATTACTATCCGATAGGACTACAAAATACCTGAATTGTATAGTCACAAGTGAAATCTTTTTTTTCACCTCGATCAGTTGATATGAAATCCCCCATATATAATAAATATTAAAAAAAAATGAATATTGAACTATAGAAAAACTGTCAGATTACTATTGAAAATGCTAAGATTAACATTTGATTGGCGATCGATTAAGTGATGGAGGTTATGTTTGTGTTTTTAATTTTGTTTTTTGAGAAAACATGTTTCTTTTCATTTATTTTCTTCTGAATTAATTAATAGTTACCAAAGAGTTAAAAAATGCTCTAAAGCGACAAAAAGAGCATACGCCGCACATCATTGTATTACACTGATTGTTCTGGAACAAATACGCATTTTCATATATTACTATAGATATACTTTTAAACAGTTTTCATCTTTTTTTTACATATAATTTGTTAAAATATTTAGAAAATTATGTTAAATAAATACCATTTTTATCAGTATGGATTCAGTTTCAGCACTTAAGAAAACTTTGAACTTTTTAACGGTTTTAACGATCGTCTCAGCTTCTTTTAAGAAAGTCAAGGATGGGAACAGATATGCCAGAGACCGTCTGCATGCACATCTGCGCAAATCTTTAAGAACATTTTTGATTGGTGGATTTTTATACACCAAAAACGTCAACCAATCATATCTTTACCTACAGGTATCCATCTTGAATAGCGGTAAGGTTAACAGAAATAGAATTTACCCCTCCCCAATGACAACTAATATGGCTGTTTTTTGGGGAAATAAGCAAAGATGTGCAGAATGCTTGCGCAAAATGAAAAGTAAAATGTTAATATTATGTTACTTATAACACAACATGTAAATTGTGCTTAATATTTAATGGTTATTTCATCGTAAATAAAAAGTAAATAAAGAAAACAATTCTAAGACATATAAAAAATTATTGAAATTTGACACTAATTAAAATCAATTAAAATTACCATCAACTGAGTGCTCTAATGTAATATCAGAAATTTTAGTTGTGAATCAAAAATAATATAGTTAATTATAAAATTAATTAAGTTTAAACAATCTAATCAACTTAAATAAATATTTTTAATGTAAAATTTATATTGAATTTAATTAGTAAAATGTCCCATTACACACTCAGAGTTTTCAAATTCAAGTAACTAATTAATCCCAGTGGCAAGCGGGAGATTGGAATATATTTTGATTTAACACTCACCTAAACTTACCGACACTTGCGCGAAAATTTAAAATTATCCACTCTAAGCATCAAAAAACACTGTCGGTAATGCGGGAAATTCAAACACTTGCGCGAAAATTTTAAGTTACACACTCCAAGCGTCGAAAATAATGTCGGTAACGCGGGAAATTTGAAATCCCCACTACAAACAGCCAAAACACGGTTGGAAAATTTGAAATCCCCACTACAAACAGGGTTGGGAAACCCCACAGGAACCGCCTTTTCTTTGAGCAATTAAAAAGTGGCGCCACCTAGCGGCGGCCACCGGAACTAGGTCGGTAAAACAGAACATCCTGCAGAAACACCACTTTTCACTGTTGGTAAAGTAGAAATCTACATTACCGACCGTCGGTAACTGTCCCCGTATCCTCTTTGCTATACTACTTTTAAGTATACTTACACTAAATTAAAGCTGAAGTGAATGTAACGTTAAAGTTAAGTTGAGATAAAGTTCAAGTAACATTTAAATGTAGTTAAAGTATAGTTAGAGTAAAGTTAAGGTGACTATAAAGTATAGTTAAAATAACGTTACTGTTTAGTTAAGGTAAAGTTTAAATAAATTTAATGTATGTTACACTATACTTAAGGTAAAGTTAAAGTAACGTTAAAGTATAGTTAAGGTAAGGTTAAAGTATAACGTTACAAAAATAGTTAAGGTGGAATTAAAGTAAAGTTAAGGTAAAGTTCAAATAATGTTAAATTGAAGTTAAAGTAACGTTAAACTAAAGTTAAAGTACAGTCGAAGTAAAGTTAAGGTATAATACTTAAGTTAAATATTAAGTAACGCTAAATTATACTTTAACTAAATGTACACTAAAGACAATGTAACGTTAAAGTTTAGTTGAGGTAAAGTTAAAGTAATGTTAAAGTATCGTTTACACTGAAAAATGTATGTATTACAATAATCTGCAAAGCAATTGTTTTAAGCCAATTTCAGATTATTTAAATTTAATTTGGTACTAAAAAAGAGCGTTCCAAATAAATTTAATCCAAAACAGTTTTCTGTGTAAGTATAGTTAATAAAAATCAAAGTAATGTTAAAGTGTAGTTAATCTAAAGTTAAACTAATATTAACGAATAATTGAGTCAAAGTCAAACTAAAGTTAAAGTAACGTTAAAGTATTGTTAAGGTAAAGTCAAAATAACGATAAAATAACATCAGTGTAATGTCAATGTATAATTAATGAAAAGTTAAAATAAAGTTAAAGTATAATTAATATAAAATTAAACAGAAGTTAAAATAAAGACAAAGTAACATAACAACATAGTTAAGGTAAAGTTAATGTAATTTTAAAGTTATATTAAAGTGAAGTTAAAGTAACGTTAAACTTAAGTTAATGTAGAGTTAAAGTAACGTTAAAGTATAGTTAAATTGTAGTTAAGATAAAGTTAAAGTAACGTAGAACCGTAGAAAAATTAAACTGGACCTATTTAGCTTCTGATAAAATTTAAAAATAAGGGGAATCTTTTTTATAACATCTAAACTAATACACTTTTATTATTATTTTTTTTCCAAATCTTGAATTGAATCATTACAATTATAGGTAAATATGGAAGAAAATCCAGTAATATCATCTGAAGAATATATACGAACCTTCGAAGAATTAGAAACAGAGCAGATGGATACAGAAGAAGTTAAGGTTGTAACAGAACTGATGTGGAAATATGGTTAAGGTAAAGTTAAATTAATGTTAACGTTAAAGTTAAGCTAAAATAAAGTTAAACGTTTTTGATAAGTCCGCATGAATTAAGAAGTTTGGTTTCTATCCAGGCTAAATGCTTTTGATTATCCTTAAATCTCAAGGTGATAATAATAATAACATGTGAAGAATTAAGAAATAAGAGGAATTAAGTAGACCAATCAATTGACTCCAGACAGGAGCAAAATTATTTGCCAGTAAAAGGTTTTAGGTAAATGACTTTAATAATATTATACATAATAAATGTTTAGAAATGGTGGTAAAAATCATATTTTATTCGAAAAAAAAGAATCAAGCAAATTAGTTAAAAACCTGAATTGACGCATTAGTACTCATCCTTTCTACTTCACAGAACTCGGAAAGTTAGGTTAGTCACCTTGACACATCTATTACCTAACAATATGTCCCCATGTTTAGTTTCAGCCTAAAATTGAGCCTGTTAATTCTAAATTAATTCTTAGTTTTTTAATTTACAGAATAGAATAAACTTGAATTAAACAACAATGAATGATCTGGAATATTTAATCTTCATCATACCTACCAAAACGATCAATGTACTATAAATGTTTGCAGTGCAAGAATAAATTCTCAAAAGGTCATCATGTTGAAAGAAATTCACAGTGTATAGAATTTATAGAGATGTATAGGGAAATATTTTATTTGCCTGTTTCATCTTATTCTACAACAGGTGATGGTCAAATTTAATTGTTTTATATAATGTAAGTTGTTTTTCATTCAAAGTTACAAGGGGCAATTGAAGACAAATTGAAGCAACAGCCATAATCTTCTCGAGATGAGACATGAAATTTTACAAGATGGGAGGTTCCTCCGCCGATATTGGATATTCAAAATTGGAATAAATTTCACAAAGCTGTGAAGAAACTCCTATACCTTTAAAACAAACATCTTTACATGAGGAAAGTACAATATCAGAAGAGAAGCATTTAATGAGTTCTGAGTCTGATGGAGGCGAGAGTTTGGAAAATGAAGAAAATTTAGAGGACAATAAGGATCCTAATTAAGACTAAAAAAATTATAAGGATCAAATTTATAAAGATTTCAAACAGATATCGGTATCGTCCTCTTTGAGATCAACCTCTCCAAGGTCATTTTCTTCAGGATCATCCTCTTCAGGTTCATCCTTTTCACCAACATCTTAACGTAAAAAAAATAAAGACAGTCAAAAAAAGGATAGAAACTAAAAAAAAAATAAAACAAAGAATTATGATACACTTCATGACTTTATAATTCTATTCATCAAGATTCAAATTCAACGTAAAAACATTTTGAAAAATTCGTAAAAAATACTAATTTTTCTAACCTTAGGCATGCCCTTAACTATACATATAAATTAACATTCAACTTTCCCATAAGATATTTTTGAAAATGAGGGGGGGCGGTATTAACTTGAGAGATATTTTCCGCGTAAGGAGAAATCGTTGTGCACTTTTCCTATTACTCATGGTGGTTAGTTTCAAAATATATATAATGTTAAGAGGTAAAAAGATGCTATGATAATCTATTTATGTCAGCTATCTTGACACAATTATGCGCATGTCTAACAACTATATTTTTTCTTGACAAAAGGGTAAAATTAATTATTATTGGTAAGTTAAGTTATGGGCGAGTCGTCTGTATTGGTTATTCCTTTTAGCCTCAACGCATGAAAAACTAAAGCAACCAATACATAAGTTGAGCTTAAAAAACTGTAATTGTTAACTAATAATGTGGAAGTCAAAGTAATCTTACTGCACTTAGCTTGAAATTTATGTTAGTCAGCCTGTTGTAACACTACCTTGAAATAACACTAACCTGCAGTTGAGCATGAAATGGACACTTTTTAGCTATGGAATAGAAGTAAAGTTATAATTCTTATATTTCCACAGAAAAGAGATTTATAGTAACAGATTACGAGTACTTTACCTTAACTATACTTTAACATTACTTTAACATTACTCTAACTACACTTTAACTATAATTTGTTACTTTAGCTTACTTTAACTTCACACTAAACCTAAAAAGTTTAAAACGTTGCATAATGATACCGTTTTCTCCATTTATTTTACAAATTGAGCTAAAAAATTGCATTTTTATGCAACGTTTTAAGCACTTCAGGTTTTGTGTGTT
Organism: Ganaspis brasiliensis; assembly: GCA_037103525.1. NCBI lineage: Eukaryota > Metazoa > Arthropoda > Insecta > Hymenoptera > Figitidae > Ganaspis > Ganaspis brasiliensis. The sequence goes on along the minus strand of JAZKLR010000061.1, from coordinate 952,103 downwards.
AAGTTTAAAGTTTAAGTTACTTTAACTTCATTATAACATTAATTTAACTTTAGCTTAACTTCTCTTAAACTCAACTATAACTTCACATCAACTATTTTCGTATTATTTTTTTTTACCTTAACTATAATTTAACGTTATACATTATCTTTATTTTAACTTTACCTCAAGTTTACATTAACGTTACTTAAACTTTACCTTAACTATTCTTCAAAGTCACTTAAACTTTACTGTATCTTTACATTAACTATTTTTATAATAATTTTAAGTTTAACTTTACAATAACCTTCACTACAGCTTAACGTAACTTTAACTTTAGTTTAACTTTACCTTCACTATTTTTGTAACATTACTTTGAAATTATAGGGAGGCCAGGCCTGTTTCTGTCATTTTGCACTCTTCGTTGTGTAACTTCGTTAATTTCCAATTTATGAGAACCTTCTCATACAGGAAACTTACTCTAATATTTCAACTTTCATTAAAAAAAGCTCTGTTATCACTTTTAGTTTTTTTTGGGGGTGGGGGGGACATTCTTTAAGTATATTATAATATATAGCAAGCGAGCTAAAAATTAATTTGCTATTTTTAAGGTATTTATCGCGAAATGAAAATTTCGCGAATTATGAAAATGAAATAAGACCACTGTAGCAATTCAAGAAATTTATAGAAAAAAAAGACCACTATAGCAATTCAAGAAAGTTATAAAAATTAAATATGACCACTGTAGCAATTCAAGAAAATTAAGAAAATTAAAGAAAAGACCACTGTAGCAACTATAAAAAATCTATGAAAATTAAAAAAGACCCCTATAACAACTCAAAAAAAATTATAAAAATTAAAAAATACCCCAGTAGCAATTCAAAAAATTGGCATAATTAAAAAAACCCACTGTAGGAGCTCAAAAAAAAAGTTATGGAAATTTTTTGAATTGCTACTGGGGTATTTTTTAATATTTATTATTTTTTTTGAGTTGTTATAGGGGTCTTTTGTAATTTTCATAATTTTTTTATAGTTGCTACAGTGGTCTTTTTTTTAATTTTCTTAATTTTCTTGAATTGCTACAGTGGTCTTATTTAAGTTTTATAACTTTCTTGAATTGCTATAGTGGTCTTTTTTTTCTATAATTTTCTTGAATTGCTACAGTGCACAGTGGGCCAGGAGGTAGGCAAAAGCGGCCAAAACTCGACTATGTTATTTAAATTTTTTATACAGGTTATACCAATCTACTTAAGTCAAAGTACTTTTTGGACAATTTTTACTGTGATTGATAAAATATTGTTGGATCTATTGTACTTTGAATTCTAATTTATTAGTTTCGTTTTAGGATCGAAATAATCGAGTTATTTCAAAACTAGCAAAGATTTAATAAAATTTTACACTTGATTCTTGAACAGGATAAACATTAAAGTAAGTTTATAAGAAACACCATCAATAAAAATGTTTAATACACATTTTATAACGATTTTATTATTCAAAATTTATATTTTTTTTGTATTATGCGCGCTGCCGATTGCAGATTCCCCGAGATTCCGCAACATATTAAAAAAACTAAAGTATAAAAGTCTAAAGTATTTAATATACTTCAATTTTATTTTGCTCACTTTTGCTCGTTTTCATTTATTGTATACAAATATTGCTAATAAAAAATTCGTGTTCACTTATTGTTTCTTGACATATTTGTTTATAGATAATTTCCCCGCTTTGCCAATTCAGACTATAGCGCACCTGTACTCAATTGTTTTGTTGTTATTTTGTGAATTTTAACTATTTTATTTCTGTTTCTTTTTATTAATTGACATTACTAACGAATGAATTTCTCTTGGATAGAGAATTCCAAGATATTTATTAATAAATCTTGTTTCTCAAAATGCAAATAATTATTTTTCAATACTAGTTAATAAATTATATTGAAAATTAAGATAGTTAAAATGTCAGAATTGACAAATAATAAACATGTTTTCCTATTTTCGTTAGTTTATGAGATTAAAAAAAATTTTTGTTAAAATATTAACATCGATTGTGAGAGGCGAGAGGACGCACACCAAAAAGCACCCCGTAAACTTTATTTAATTATTTTTATAAATTACCCCTGTTTGTGAGAGGAGAGGGGACTCACACCAAAAAGCACCCCGAAAATTTGAACTACTTGTTTTAATAAATTAACATTGTTCGTGAGAGAGAAATGAGATTTATTGAATTTTACGTTTACAATTATTACTTATCCGTTTTCAGAGGTCACCTCTATTCTACTATTCTTGGCTTAAACAAATGAATTTCTAAAAATTTCACCCGCCATTTTCGATCTGCCATGTCGAATTTTAAATTTTTAATCACATTTTCGATTTCAGAGAAGTCAAAACCCCCGAGTGAGCATTTTCATCCAAAACAAATGTTTTTTAAAAAATTTCGTCCGCCATTTTGGATCCGCCAAATTGAATTTTAAATTTTTACTCATATTTCGAATCAGAGAACTTAAAATCCCCCGAGTGAGCAATTTCATTCAAAACAAACGAATTTTTAAAAATTTCGTCCGCCATTTTGGATCCGCCATATTGAATTTTAAATTTTTACTCATATTTTTGATTTGAAACAAATCAAAAACCCCCGGGTAAGGAGTTTCATTAAGAAAAAACGATTTTAAAAAATTTTCGTCCGCCATTTTGGATCCGCCATATTGAATTTTTAATTTTTAATTGCATTTTTGCATTTAGAAGGCTTTAAAACCCCTTAATCAGTATTTACAAACCAATCGGATAATCTTATAGGTTTTGGCCGCTTTTGCATGGTTTCTGGCCCACTGTGCAGTGGTCTTATTTCATTTTCATAACTTTCTTGAATTGCTATAGTGGGTTTTTTTAATTTTTATAATTTTTTTTGTATTATTATAGTAGACCTTTTTAATTTAATTTTCTCAATATATGTATATAAATATATATATTTTTCATATAAAAATATGTATTATACGTTAAAACTCTATTGGGTTGTACATGTAATATTTTTATCTGTTTTTTCACTGTAGGCAGCACGCGATAAATACCTTAAAAATAGCCAATTAATTTTTAGATCGCTTGCTATATATTATAATATACTTAAAGAATGTCCCCCCCCCCCACCCCAAAAAAAACTAAAAGTAATAACAGAGCTTTTTTTAATGAAAGTTGAAATATTAGAGTAAGTTTCCTGTATGAGAAGGTTCTCATAAATTGGAAATTAACGAAGTTACACAACGAAGAGTGCAAAATGACAGAAACAGGCCTGGCCTCCCCATAATTTCAAAGTAATGTTACAAAAATAGTGAAGGTAAAGTTAAACTAAAGTTAAAGTTACGTTAAGCTGTAGTGAAGGTTATTGTAAAGTGAAACTTAAAATTATTATAAAAATAGTTAATGTAAAGATACAGTAAAGAAGTGACTTTGAAGAATAGTTAAGGTAAAGTTTAAGTAACGTTAATGTAAACTTGAGGTAAAGTTAAAATAAAGATAATGTATAACGTTAAATTATAGTTAAGGTAAAAAAAAAATAATACGAAAATAGTTGATGTGAAGTTATAGTTGAGTTTAAGAGAAGTTAAAATTAAAGTTCAGATTAAATTTATTAATTACTTTAAGGTAAGGTTTAGTTAAGACTTTAGTCTAAGATTAATTTAATAGTTGGTTTTTAGATTACATTTACCTTAGATTTTAGGTTAAGTTTAGATATTACGATTAATTTTATTGCCTACTTTCAGGTTAGGTTAATTGAAAATATAGTAAAAGTGACAATTTTGAATAGGCGCCAATATTAAAATGTTTGTAATTGTAAATTCAAAATAAAAGGTAGACATCTTGAAAATAGCTTAGGGTAATTATCTAAAAAGTTTGGTAAGGTAGATTTATCATTAAAAACTTACCTAAAGCGCCACCTAGTGGCGATTCTACTTGACCTACTAATGGTACTGGTAAGTGTTGAGAACTCGCTACAGGCTCACTTTGGCGGGAAAATTGATATTTCACTATAGGAATCTGCATTACCGACCGATGGTACTAGTTAGTGTTGGTAATTCGCTACAGGCTACATTAATAAAAAAAAATAATTTTCACTGTAGAAATCTGCATTACCTGCCGATGGTACTGGTAAGTATTGGTAATTCGCTACAGGTAACATTAGTCAAGAAAAATCAATTTTCACTATAGGAATCTGCATTACTGACCGATGGTATTTGTAAGTGTTGGTAACTGGGTACAGGCTACATTAGTCGGGAAAATTCAAATTTCACTAAAGGAATCTGCATTACCTGCCGAAGGTATTAATTCGATCACTCAATTGCTTGAAAAAGTGTCAGTCATCTTGAAAATTTTTGGAACCCTCTCTAGTTCGGTAATATCTTAGCTCAATTGAATAGCGCCATCGAGAGGCAGCCATCTTGACAATAGTAGGAATCCTAGTCGGTAAGGTAGAATTTCAAAACACCTTCACTCAATTGCCCGAATTAGCGGCAGCGATCTTGAAAATTTGGGGATTCCCCTTTAGGTCGGTAAGGTAGAACTTAAAATACCTTAGCTCAATTGCCTGAAATAGCGCCATCTAGCGGCATTCATCTTGAAAATCTGGGGATTCTTCTCTCGGTCGGTAAGCTAGAACTCAAATTATCCTAGCTCAATTGTGCCATCTAGCGGCACCCCTTTAAAACATCTTGCACAATTGCCTAAAATTGCATTACCCCCTGTATAAGCAACCGGGGAATCCCAGCTCGGTCGGTAAGGTAGAACTTCAAAATTCCGGCTGACTAAAAATTCCCAGCAGAAACCTGCATTACGACTGCTGATATGGTAGAAATCTGCTTTACCGACTTAGCCGAGATCCGAACCTTGTTCCAGGATCGGCATAGCTCTACTACTGCCGAAGTATCAACTTAAGGTATAGCATGCTTACTTGAAAAGAAAACGTTTTTAAATTTTTATCTACAATTGTTAAACCATTTTGTGACAATTTAGAAACTAACGTAGTCCAGAAAACAATTCGAATTGACAAATGCAGATATTTTGGTCGGGGTTCTGAAGTTCAGGCGTCATGGACTAAGAGATTAGATTTATCAAGTGATTGTTTGCGTGTATTTACTAAATTGGTAAAAGATGGATGTCTTAACACTTCTTCTGGAAAAGAGAACAAACGTTCGGAAAATAGTTATGCGCAACTTTGCGATAATTCATTTGTAAAAATTAACAGCTTGTCGTTGATGATTTACGTGGAAAAGAATTTACGCTTGTGCAAATTATTGAATGTGCTGATTTTATTCCAGAAAGATGTTATATGCATAAAAGAATATTACACATTAATCGTGAAACAATAGCAGTACCCACATCCAGTATTAAAACAGTATGAGTTCATATGAATTTAGATAATCATGGAGAATATATTTGCCCTTTGCCAAATTTGTATTTCTCCTAATTTCCCAATTGAAAAATTTATTTCGATAGAGCTTTTGTGCTGACATGAATGGAGGCGCATGAATATTCCCTAAATCTCATTTAGCTTAAATCCCATTAAGCCTAAAATCAAAAAGCCTAAAATGCATTCAGCCAAAATTCCATTTAACCTAAATTGCATTTAACCAAAATTTCATTTAACCTAAATCGCGTTTAACCTAAATTCCTTTAAACCTAAATTTCATTTTACCTAAATCTCATTCAATCTAAATTCCATTTAACCTAAATCTCATTTAACCTAAATCTCATTTAACCTAAATCCCATTTAACCTAAATTCCGTTTAACCTAAATCTCATTTAACCTAAATTCCATTTAACCTAAATCCCATTTAACCTAAAACGCATTTAGTATAAATTCCATTTAACCTAAAATGCATTCAGCCTAAATCTCACTTCACCTAAATCCCACTTAACCTAAATCTCATTTAACCTAAATTCCACTTAACCTAAATCCTATTTAACCTAAAACGCATTTAGTCTAAATTCCATTTAACCTAAAATGCATTCAGCCTAAATCCCATTTAACCTAAATTCCGTTTAACCTAAATCTCATTTAACCTAAATTACACTTAACCTAAATCCCATTTAACCTAAAACACATTTAGTCTAAATTCCATTTAACCTAAAATGCATTCAGCCTAAATCTCACTTCACCTAAATCCCATTTAACCTAAATCTCATTGAACATAAATTCCACTTAACCTAAATCCCATTTAACCTAAATTGCATTTAACCTAAATCCCGTTTAACCTAAATTCCATTTAACCTAAAACGCATTCAGCCTAAATCTCACTTCACCTAAATCCCATTTAACCTAAATCTCATTAAACCTAAATTCCACTTAACCTAAATCCCATTTAACCTAAAACGCATTTAGTCTAAATTCCATTTAACCTAAAATGCATTCAGCCTAAATCTCACTTCACATAAATCCCATTTAACCTAAATCTCATTTAACCTAAATTCTACTTAATCTAAATCCCATTTAACCTAAAACGCATTTAGTCTAAATTCCATTTAACCTAAATTCCATTTAACCTAAAACGCATTGAGCCTAAATCTCACTTCATCTAAATCCCATTGAACCTAAAACTTTACTTGATTCAACTTTATTTATTCTTAAATTAAAAAAATTTTTAGGTTCAATGGGATTTAGGTGAAGTGAGATTTAGGCTCAATGCGTTTTAGGTTAAATGGTATTTAGGTTAAATGGAATTTAGACTAAATGCGTTTTAGGTTAAATGGGATTTAGATTAAGTGGAATTTAGGTTAAATGAGATTTAGTTTAAATGGGATTTAGGTGAAGTGAGATTTAGGCTGAATGCATTTTAGGTTAAATGGAATTTAGACTAAATGCGTTTTAGGTTAAATGGGATTGAGGTTAAATGGAATTTAGGTTAAATGAGACTTAGGTTAAATGGGATTTAGGTGAAGTGAGATTTAGGCTGAATGCCATTTAGGTTAAATGGAATATAGGTTAAATGGGATTTAGGTTAAATGGAATTTAGGTTCAATGGGATTTAGGTTAAGTGGAATTTATGTTAAATGAGATTTAGGTTAAATGGGATTTAGGTGAAGTGAGATTTAGGCTGAATGCATTTTAGGTTAAATGGAATTTAGACTAAATGCGTTTTAGGTTAAATGGGATTTAGGTTAAGTGGAATTTAGGTTAAATGAGATTTAGGTTAAACGGAATTTAGGTTAAATGGGATTTAGGCTAAATGTATTTTAGGTTAAATGGAATTTAGACTAAATGCGTTTTAGGTTAAATGGGATTTCGGTTAAGTGGAATTTAGGTTAAATGAGATTTAGGTTAAATGGGATTTAGGTGTAGTGAGATTTAGGCTGAATGCATTTTGGGTTAAATGGAATTTATACTAAATGTGTTTTAGGTTAAATGGGATTTAGGTTAAATGGAATTTAGGTTAAATAGGATTTAGGTTAATTGGAATTTAGGTTAAATGGAATTTCGGTAAAATGAGATTTAGGTTAAATGAGATTTAGGTTAAATGGAATTTAGATTGAATGGGATTTAGGTAAAATGAAATTTAGGTTTAATGGAATTTAAGTTAAAAGCGATTTAGGTTAAATGAAATTTAGGTTAAATTCAATTTAGGTTAAATGGAATTTTGGCTGAATGCATTTTAGGCTTTTTGATTTTAGGCTTAATGGGATTTATGCTAAATGAGATTTAGGGAATATTCATGCGCCTCCATGAATGTGGCCTACTTTCTTCACTTTATTCTTGTTTGTAGAAAACAATTTATTACTTAGTTATTTATTCAAATACAATCACAATTAAAATATCAAATGTTTAAAAACTTATAGTAATACTTGTTATTTACTATACCGTTCTTATTTTTTTATTCGTTAAAATTATTTTATAATATACGGTTTATAACAATATTTTATAATCAGTTACTCAATTTTGTTTTATTATTTTTAAGTTTTGCGCTTTTGCTCTTATCGATACTCTAGAATCTATTAAATTTTTCGTCCATCTTTTCAAAAATAAAACAAAACCTTATTTCTAAGGGATTTGTTGAAGTTACGCACATCAAGTCATTTACAAATACTTTTACTTGGAGAGATGTAAGAGACTGACATCATTAGACAATTTATTTTGATAGTAGAACTTAATGCTTTCTTCTTATCTTAATTTTGACCTAGAAATTACATTTTTTTTACATTCACTAATAAACGCTTTAGTCGTTTTTGAAAAATATGTCATAATAAACCATTTTTTCCGTCCTCTTCTTCTTCCTTTTCGTCCTATTCTTCCCCTTCTTCTTATTCTTCCTCTTCTCCCAATTATTTTTCTTCTTTCTCTTAGCTTTCCACCCTTTCTTCCTGTTCTTAGTATCCTTCTTTTTCTTCTTCCTTTATTCCCTTCGTCCTATTTTTCCTTTTCGTCCTTTTCGTCCTCTTTGTCCTCTTCTTTCTCTTCGTCATACTCTTGCTATTCTTCCTCTTATTCATATTTTTCCTCTTCCTCTTCTTTTGATTCTTTCTCTTCTTCCCCTGTTTCTTCTTCTTCTTTCTCTTCCTTGTTTTCCCTTTTTCCCCTTTTGATAACAGAACTTAAAGCAGTCGTCTTATCTTAATTTTGACCTAGAATTTGTCTTGTTTTATACTTTGACCAATAAAAGTTTAAGTCGTTTTTGAAAAATGTGTCATAACCAATCAAATTTGTGCTGAAAGTATTATTTTTGAACAAAGTTTTGCATCAGATATTCTTTTTGATATCCAATTTGGTTCATAACGGCAGGTTTCACCAAGCCTGATTAAAGCTGAATTTAAGATTAATTGTTTAAGCGATCAATAGGCAAAAATTAATCTGTCTTTTATCTCTAGTTAACTTTCAATATAAGTTTATTAAACTTTCCCTAAGCAAATCACATCTTTTTAAGCTGGATAAGCTTGATAATAAACGATCTTCAATCTTCAAAATTTGTTAGATTTATAAGTTTTGTATTCAAGTAGTTCTTACAATCTAACTAGAGGCTCTACGCTTTTTCAAATACTTTTTTCGTGAATACCTGGTGTTAGCCGCAATAAGCACATGTCTTTCTACTTCTTTTTAGGGACGATAGATACAAATAACTAATTATTTTGTATACGATGCAGCTTGTTTAGAGTTAACCTCTTACGTTTTGATACCATTTTTGTTTATTGTAGATGAAAGACCAAAATATCTGACATAAGGAACTTGAGGTCTTTGAAACTGCAGTTCCAGTATTCATGTAATAAAGCTTTAAGCTTTCGCAAATATATATAAAAAACTAAGCTTTTTGCGTTGATAAGTATTGCAATGTTATCAGTCAACATATTTGATAGTGTGCCTCCACATAAGCTTAACGAATTAGTAAGCTGAAAAATACCCTATCTTTCCTGTTATCATCGAAGACGAACCTGTTTCGATGAAATGAAGTAAAAGTGTTTTTTTGCCTTAAAAATTTGTAGTTTTAAGTTTAAGTTATTTATTTAAAAACTGTTTAAAGATTTATTTTAAGATGCGTTAAGTTCAAGATATTAAGAGAAGAAAAAGTTGTTGTTTATCAAAATAACAGAGAAGGTAACAATAGAGAATACCTGGGAAAGGATCAGGTCGAAAATAACCGTGAAGATTGGGGAGAAGGGAGCAAAGGGGAAGGCGCCGAACAAGAAAAAAAGCGAGAGGGAGATGGAAAACCCCAGGGACGAAGAAAACAAGAGAGAGAGAGAGAGAGAAACTATGATTCAGGAAAGAGGAAGGGAGAAATTTTGGAAAGAGGCAGTCTAGAAGAAGATACGCGAGTGAAAAGTTTAAAAATTGAGAAAGTTGAAATTTAACTGAAATAGTGAAAAGTGAGTGACAATCTATTGCAGAGAAGAGTTTGAAGAGTTGAAGAAGAGAAGATATATAGAAAGGTAATTTTTGGAAATTTAGAATAGCTCGTAGAGAAAGAGTTGAAAGAAACTAGAAGAGATCTAGACTTGAAATTTGAACATAAAATGTTCAAGAAGAAGTCTAGATTTGAAAAGTAATCTGTACTGAAAATCGGAATTGCCCATGGAAGGGGTAGAAAATTAATAATGGAATAATCCAAAGAAAAACGAATTGGAAGAATCTTTCTGATAAAGGATTGAAGAAAGGGGGGGGGTGTAATTATTCCCTTTGTTTATTTCTTATTACCTTAGAGTTTTGTTCTGTTTTATTATGTTACTTGATTACACCACCCCCTTATCATCCCATTTAGATTCTTAGAATTAAATATAGAGAACCCTTCTGGTGTTGTTGGAAGGATAAAACATATACCTCCAGTTGCCAGAGGATCGGAAATTTGGAAGAATTTCCGTGGTCCTAGCTTCCGGAGCCTACATCTGTGCTAACAATTCATAATAAAAAATTTATTTTTATTCTTTTTATATCCTTTTCTTCCAATTAAATTCAATGTGGTTATTCTGATGTTCAAAAGACAGGACAATCCCGGTAGGTGATTAACAAATGGTGGAGGCGCCGGGCATTATAGTATACTAACTGCAAGTGATTTTTCCTGTCTTTAATAAAATAATACATATAAGAAAATAAAATATTTAAGTTCAAGGGGCACAAGGAGAGATGCCAGGAGGCAGAAAAGGTCAGCCACGTGGTCGCGGACGTGGTCGAGGGCGTGGATTCGTACGCGGTCGGGATGAAAGAACAGTAGTTCCCGATTCCAACGGAAACACAATGGCATCTGGACGACAACTAAGGCGAAACAAAGGACGAGATCGTGGTCGTGTAAATAACGTGGAAATTGACAATTCCATAAGAAATAGTGAGTCCCACGATTCAGTAGAATACGGAAACAGGGATACCACACAAACAAACTGGGTAAATCGCACCCCACCAGCAGCAAGAGGAAATCACCATCAGCGCGTGGGTGATTCTTCAATCAGCAATGATTCTAAAACAACAGAAAGAAGAAGAGAATTAGAAGCAAGAGCCGCTGAGAAACGGTACGAAATACAATCTCGACTTCTAGAGGAAAAGGCACAATTGGAAACGGACTTTGTCAGTCAACAATTAGCTGCAGATTTAGCTAGTACAGATCACGGTGACGAAGATCTTCGGTCTTTAATCACTCGACGCTCTAATAAACGTAGAAGAGAAGAATTGCAGAACACAAATGAAGTTCAGAGATGGGTCGACGGCACAGATACAGAATATCACAATCCCAGTGAAGAATCTGATATTGTGGATGGAACTCAAGCAAATCATAATCAACAACAAACAAATGAACCATTGGCCACTACATCGAGAACACCTATGAAGAGACAAAATTTGGACACGACGAACAAACCGCAGACAGAAGAGGTGACACATAGATTACTTCAACGAATTAGCGTAGGAAAAAATCTACCAACCTTTGAAGGGGATGTCTTAGAATGGCCATGCTTCAAACGAGCCTTTTTAGAAACTACCAACAGAGGAGGTTTTAGTGAAGAAGAAAATTTATTGAGGTTATATGACTGCTTAAGAGGATCAGCAAGGGAAGCAGTTGCTTCATTAATGGTGACCACTAGTGATACTTATCAAATTATGGATCTTTTAGAATTACGATTTGGAAACCCAAACTCGGTTGCGAGACGCATCATTGAAGATATTAGAGCTTTACCGAGAATATTTAACAATAACTCTGAGTTGGTGACCTTTGCAACCAAAGTAAGAAATTGTGTAGCCGCATTAGAGGCTGCCAACCACACCGGTTATCTACACAGTCCAGATCTTATCAGAGAGATCATACAAAAATTACCTTATGCTATGGTATACAGTTACAATAGATATTTACATAAAAACGGAACACCGCAAGAACCAGCACTTGTGACTTTATCGAAGTTTTTATTTCAAGAGGCCGAAATGGCATGTAGGGCCGGAACTCTTGAGATAATGTCAGTGGCAGGTAATCAGCGTAGACAGGATTCAAGCTTACTCGACAAAGATCGAAATTTTCGAACTCGATTTGATAACAGGAATCAAGTTAATAGACCAACAATCCGCTCACAAGAAAGAGTATTTGTTACAACGAGTAAGGCCAATAAAGATATCCCCGGAGGAAAACGAAGTAAATTTGATCAAAACTGCACTTACTGCGATCAGAATACTCATTCATTGAAAAACTGTGATCAACTTAATAAATTACCCATTTCCGAACGATGGAATTGGGCAAAGTCAAAAAGACTCTGTTTCAAATGTTTAAAAAGCTCTTCTCATCAACAATATCAGTGTCCAGAATCATCATGTGTCATCGAAAACTGTGGTCAAGGTCATCATACACTGCTACATCGTTCTTCGCAAGTTGCTACGAGGGAAGAACAGTCCACGTCACGATCCAAACCAATGGGAAATTCAGTGTTAATGAATCCACAATCAGAAGAAGACTGACTAGAGGAAGATGGGCGTGTTCTCTTGAAAGTAGTTCCTGTAAACGTTCATGGACCTGAGAAAAACGTCCTGGCCTACGCGTTCATGGATGAAGGATCAACGATTACCTTAATTGATGCAGAATTAGCTAAAACAATTCACATTAAGGGCGCTGTCAACCCCTTGAGAATATCTGGTGTAAGCAAAACAAAAATATCCGATCCTCGAAGTCAACAAGTAACTTTCGGGATAAGCGCTATAGACGGAAGAATTGTACACAAGATCTCAAAAGCACGCACCATAAGGAATTTGGATCTCTTCTCCCAGTCCATGCAAGAAACTGACATAGAGAATTATCATCACTTATCGAACATCCCAGTTGAATATTATAAAAATGTGAGACCAACTATTTTAATAGGACAAGATCATTGGGATCTGATAAGCCCCATCCACATCAGACATTCAACAAGAGACAAACTAGCGGCATCACTCACACAACTAGGATGGGTTGTACACGGAAGGATACAAAATAATAAAAAAGATGAAGAACGAATATTCTTTATGAGTGGAAATGAGAATAAAAATTATGATACCACCACCGACCTTGAATTGAACAATATCGTAAAAACGAATTTTACCCTGGAAAGTATCGGTATTTTAAATTCTAAAAGAAAGAATAAAATTGAAGAAAAGGCCGAAAATATCCTTTCGTCGACAGTGAAATATTTAGGAAACCGCTGGGAAATTGGACTGTTGTGGAAAAATGAAAGTGTATTTCTACCGAATAATAAACATTACGCCTTGAGCCGCTTGATTTCACTGGAAAAGAAAATGCATAAAGATAAAGAATACGGTGAACGATACTGTCAAGAAGTTGAACACTTAATCAATTCCAAATATGCCGAAAAATTATCCGAACCAGACGAAAGGAATTCCCGGTCATGGTACCTGCCGCATTTTGGAATCTCCAATCCCAACAAACCAAGGAAGTTGCGTCTTGTGTTTGATGCGGCTGTAAGAACTAACGGAACAAGTCTGAATGAAAATTTGTTAACAGGTCCAGATTTAGTTAACAATCTACTGGGGGTCTTAATCCGGTTTAGACAAGGTAAGATTGCATTTAAAGCTGACATACGTGAAATGTTTTTACAAGTGAAAATTCGCAAAGAAGATCAATGCGCACACAAATTTCTTTGGCGAGGAATGGACCAAAATCGGGAACCGGACACTTATGTTATGACGTCAATGTTTTTTGGAGCAGCATCATCACCTTTTACAGCTCAGTATGTGATGCGGAAAAATGCCTTAACGTTTGAAGACGTACATCCACAAGCTGTGAAAGCTATTTTGAGGAAACATTATGTTGACGACTATCTAGATAGCGTCAACACTGTTGAAGAGGCTGTAAAACGCATCGAAACTGTTTCTTTCATTTAAAAACAAGGTGGATTCGAGATGAGAAGTTGGGCAAGTAACAACAAGTCACTATTAGAGAAATTACCTGCCAACGTTCGAACCGAAGGAAGAATAGATTTATCAACGGATCAATTGCCTATTGAAAGGACACTAGGACTGCGATGGAACCCATCGACAGATACAATTTCGTTTGACCTGAGCATGAAAAAATTACCGAAGGAGATAGTAAATGGAAGTCAGAAGCCGACAAAAAGAGAAATTCTGCGTATAATTATGTCAGTCTACGATCCGATTGGAATGTTGCTCCCCTTTATGATCAGAAGTAAGATCTTATTGCAGGCTGTGTGGCGAAGTAACATTGGGTGGGACGAACAACTTAAAAACGAAGAATTTATCCTATGGCAGCAGTGGACCCAGATGTTAGAACGGGTGAAGTGTTACTATATACCAAGAGCTTACTTCAAAGGGAGGGACATGCCGGAAAAGGTAGAATTGCATTTGTTCAGCGATGCAAGTGACAAAGCATATGCAGCAGTAGCATATTTAAGAACAAGTTATGACGACAACACAACTCACGTCTCATTTGTAGTCGGAAAGGTTAGAGTTGCACCGCTGAAGCCAGTTTCAATCCCCCGCATGGAGTTACAAGGAGCACTAATAGCAAGTCGACTTGCTCAAACGATTGCAGAAGAATTAGAACTTAAAATAGAAAAACGCACCTTCTGGACAGATTCTAATACTGTACTTGGATGGATTCATACAGACCCACGTAGATACCAAACCTTTGTCGCTCACCGTTTAGGAGAAATCGATGAACTGACCGATGCGAAAGAATGGAAGTGGATTCCCAGTAAGTTAAACCCAGCTGATAGTTCTACCAAAGCAATTGGCAATATGGATAACCTGATGGATAAATGGGTCAATGGACCAGATTTCCTTCGCCAGGAATATTCCAAATGGCCTAATCAACCAGACATGACGACAATAGCAAATCCAAATACAGAAATGAGAAAAGAATTTACAGCAGCAATTTTTGAAAAAATAGAATACGAATCACCGAGAATTGAAAGTTTTAGCAAATGGTTGTGTCTAATACGTAGCACTGCACTGTTGCTGATCTCTCCCAAAATATGGAGAAAACAAGTAAACAATGAACTGACTGCCGAATGTTTGAAAGATGCCGAAGAACATTTAATAAAGAAAGTACAACAGGAATGTTTCTCTGAGGACATTCAAAAGATAAAACTGGGACATCCACTAGCAAAAGATAGTCGTCTTAAAAATCTAACACCAATGATTGACAAAAAAGTCGGTCTTCTAAAAATAAATGGGCGAATAAATTCCGCTCAAGATATTCCTGAATCCATGAAAACACCTATAATATTAGATGGAAAACACCATTTCGTTCGACTGTTAGTTAAAAACTATCATAAAAAATTTCATCATGGTTCGCCAGAAACTGTAATAAGTGAACTAAAACAAAAATACTGGATAATAAAAATCCGCCCAACAGTAAGGACAGATTCAGCTCAATGTAAATTATGTAGACTTCGACGTGAGAAGCTATTACAGCCTCGCATGGGAAATTTACCACCTGCAAGGCTAGGACATCATTGTAGACCCTTCAGCTTTTGCGGACTTGACTATTTCGGCCCTCTACTTGTGACGATAGGGCGGCGGCATGAGAAACGATGGGGAGCGCTATTTACATGCCTCACTACGGGAGCAATCCACTTAGAATTAGTGTTCTCATTATCCTCAGATTCAGCAATTATGGCGTTACAACGAATGAGTAACCGCAGGGATGTTTTTCCGAAATCTTTTCAGACAATGGCACTAACTTTACTGGAATGGACAAAGAATTACGAGAAGCGATCAGAGAAATGGACCAACAACAATTTCGTGATGAGGCCGCCAATCTGGGCATAAAGTGGAGATACATACCACCTTCTACGCCCCACATGGGGGGAAGTTGGGAACGCCTTGTGAGGAGTGTCAAAAATTCATTAGCAGTAATATTAAAGGAAAGGGCACCAAAAGAAGAAGTGTTGAGAACATTATTTACTGAAGTGGAATATGTCGTGAATAGTCGACCATTAACGACAGTATCAGTTGATCCACGAGACAATGAAACACTTACACCTAACCATTATTTAATTGGATCATCATCAGGTGCTGTACTTTGTGGAGAATTTACTGCTGACGATTTATGTCAACGAAAACAATGGAGAATTTCTCAGTGTCTCGCGGACTTGTTCTGGGCCAGATGGATAAAAGAATATCTCCCTAACTTAGTGCCCAGAAAATGTTGGACTCAGGAAGCACGCAATTTAATGGAAGGCGATGTAGTAATTATTGCAGATCCATCTTTACCAAGAAATATATGGCCTAAGGGAATAATAGAAAAACTATATCCAGGAAAAGATGGCCGAGTGCGAGTTGTGGACGTTCGCTGCCGAGGAAAAATATTAAAACGAGCTGCTAATAAGATAGTCGTCATCATCCCATCTTGTTTAGGTGCGGAAGTGCAACACCCCCGCACCGAGGGGGAGGATGTTATCATCGAAGACGAACCTGTTTCGATGGAATGAAGAAAAAGTGTTTTTTTGCCTTAAAAATTTGTAGTTTTGAGTTTAAGTTATTTATTTAAATAATAAATATTTCATAATCGTGCTACGGAATGTAACTATACATATTAAGGGTAAAATTCTAATTCCAGATTTGAAACCAAATAAACTCTGTTTAATTTTTTGCAATAAAGGCTAATTCATCGATTTTGGGTAATAAGACTGATTTTTCTTACTCTATTGGAAATATTGAATAAAAACTAAAATAAGTCTTGGATTAATATTCAAATAAAATTATTTTAAACTTGGTTTAATCTTGTCAAAAACTAAAAATTAATTATGCATCGTTCCTAGATGCAACCCTACAGGTTCACTTTAATATAGTATTTTATTTTTAAAAAAAAAACAACATACTTCATAGACGTTAACCAAAAAATAAATGGATCGAATGGAATAACCTAAAGTTTTTCGTGTTAAATAACGGAGTTACACTGAGTAATATAAAAGTTACTGCGATATCACTGTATTTATCTATCTCACATAATGTTTTTACAAAATCAAAATTTGCTCTCCCACTGTAGAAATCTGTTATAATATCTCTTCCGTAGAATCCTCCTTTGTGTTGCATTCAAAGAAGTAAATATCACATGAAATAATAGATACAGATGCAACACGATTCACTTACAGGATCAGTTGTAATACTCGGTTTTTTTTCAATTTATTTTTATTCATTGTTACGAAAAATCTTAAGAGAACTAATCTTTAATATTTATTTTTGACTTACACATGGAGAAAAAATTTAGTTTTTGTGTTATGAAACTATCTCATAATTTTTTAGTAGTCGTACTTTGTAGATGGAAACAATAAAAATTTACATTGATTTATGTAAATACACTGGATTTGAATGAATTCACACTTAAATCAACACAATATTTTGGATACAAAATTTTATCAATGAAATACTTTGTATGATTATTGGATTTTAAACAGCAAAAGTGCAATTTACTCCTGTAATTTCGTATGATGAACGAAATCAATTATGTAATCAAAAAATTATAATAAAAGTTATTTTAATTGTAATATTAAGAAAAATAAAGGATTTATGTTTTAATTTATATGTAAATAATGAATAAAGTTATGAAGTGCTATGAAACTGAACGTATTTTAATGTTAATTTTTAGTTCTATTCAATTTCTGACAACAGGTTAGAATATAAAGAAATTAAATCTTTAAAAATTCATAAATATAAATACAGTCAACTCTCGATAAGTCAAAGCGCGAAATCCCGAATTTTTCTTTCACTCAAAGTAATTGTTATGTTGCCTACGATATGAGACGATACAATAATTCAAGTAGTCTCATTTTGATATTTTTAGGTATTTCGATCTCGGTAACGGTAAATAGGATTTTGAAGGGGTTAGAGGTCCCCGAAATTTAATTGCCTTTCAGTTGTTCATCCGTTAAAGTTGTAGAAGGTACTATAAATTAGAAAAATTTTCGAGAAAAACGCGTTTAAATTTGCAGGGTATACTATTTTAATGTATTTTTAGTGGTGTACAGTAACATTTTTTTTTTATTTTTTTAAAGTTATTATACACTCGTTTTAACGACCTTACTGGCCCAATGAGTGTCCCCCGTAGGGAGTTCCTAGAATTGTACCTTTATATATATATTTTTTAAGTGTTTTTGTGTCTACAGAACGGCTTGAAATTAGGAGTACTCGCATTTGCCTGGACCACCCGGTATATTGGATTTTCTCGCCAGTGGAGAGGGAAAACTGTAGAAAAACCTCACCGAATACAACCGGTTTATCGACAGTCGAGTTCTAGTGATCTGCACAGGTCGATTACCGACAGTGCATATCATTATTCCTCGACGTCAAACCTTCCACTGAAGTTATCTCACGAGTTAGAAAAATCCCAGACTTATCGGGGCGCAAACCCAGCAAGCTGGACTTGACGCGACCGCAGAGTTTGGTATTTAACCAACTGAGCTAACTCCGTGGTTATACAGTAACATACTATCCTGTATGTTTTAAAATAATTTAGATATTTGTTTAGATAAAAAAAATCGATTTTCTTAGGATTTTCTTTAAATTATGAAAAAACGTTTTTTACATTGCCTCCTATCTGGTTAAAATTTCAGTACCCCTTAGGGGAGACTGGGGCAAACGTGCTAACCGGGGTAAAAGTAATAATCATAATATCTTCAGTAATAATAATTGTCAAAACTTTCTTCTATACACGAATATTCATTTTTATTGCAAAAAAAAATGAAGATTCGTGTCTCTCCTAAAAAAATCAATTTTTTCAAGTAAAACAGCCGGTGAAATACCTTAAGGATGTTGCAAGAAGAGAATTAATTTTATGCAGATTCTAAAACTAATTTGACATTTTAAAATATATATTATTTGGGCGTCAGTTTCTGAACAAAATATTAAAAATTGTGTACTTTTTTTCATAATTTTCAATATTTTGTTTAGAAACGGAAGCCTGAATAATACATAATTCTAAAATGTCAAATTAGTTTTAGAATCTGCATAAAATGTAATTATAAGTACATGGTCATATTTTTAATTACATTTTTTGTTTTTGAAAAAATTGGCTGAGTGTCAAAATTGTACGCCGCCTGGAAAAATATTTTTAAGGTTATGATAATTCTCTGATTGGGGTACAAAAGTTCCAAACCAAAAGTTCCAAACCGAAAGTTCCAAGAGAAAAGTTCCAAATTTAAATGATCCAAAATTTATTTTTCCAAAGTGCAAGAGTTCCAAAGTACAAAAGTTCCAAAGTATAAAAGTTCCAAAGTATGAAATGTCTAAAATAAAATTACCAAAATAAAAATTTCCAAATACATTTACAAATGTAAGTTGTAGCCGACTGCTTTTAAGTATCTAAGAATGTCATCTTTATCTACATAATTTTGAAAACTTGAAAATAAATTTAAAATCCTTTCTTCGACGATAACGCTGCGAGCATCACGAGACTTTTTAATTTTCTGGCCGACAGAAAGCTGCCTTAACATCGTTTCAGTATCAGCTTGTTCTTTTTTCACTTCACCAAAGAATGCATATAAGCTTGGATGGTTACGCCCAGTAACCACCCTAAAACGATTATGCCACCCTTCTGAAGCGTTGTTCGTCCGTGACATTTTTTCTAGAACAGCTGTGTACTGGTTCCAAATTTTTGGATCGTATCGTACCGCTACTGCTCTTCTTCTTCCTCGAGCTGGTTTGCCGCGAATATAAGTGATCTGTAAAGTAGATTAGTTTTAAGTAGGTTAGTTTTTTGTTTGTTTTAGGTTAGTTAGTTATTTTTTAAATAATGAAATATATTTTAAGCACCTCAAAATACTCGGCTACCGGATCAAAATCTTCTGGAATTTCATCTATCAGAATATCAAAATATTCTGGTACTTTATCCGTCGGAACGAAGGCTACTGCGCACATCATCTGAGTAGCTTGTTTAATTGATCTATCATTTTCGTCTTTATATCTTTCTTGCAATCCATGAAATTGCACATGCCGATATACGCTTTGACATAAGTGGAACAAACAGCAGCGTACATTGTCACCAAAAATATTCTTAGCAGCATTGATGATTCCGAGTTCGAAATCAGTCATTATGAATTGTGGGTGAATGAAGTTACTTTCATGCCGTTGAATATATTCTCTCGAGATTTGAAAAACTTTTAAATATGCTACCTGCTCTTTACCTTCGAGAAGAGCGTACAAGAAGGGAAGAGCAAAAGTTTCTTCGATTCCTTTTTTTAATTGAATTACGGACCCCATGATGACGAATAACTGAAAGAAAATTTCCGGGCATGTTTTGAATGTTCCATCCACATACCACACTTTAGATTTAGAAAGAGTTACTAAATTTTCTTTGCTAGCAAATATTAATATTCGGCCACAACTTAAATTATACTCTTCGTCTTCAAACGAATCATATAAAATGAATGAATCACCGGCGATAGTTGTTCGAAATTTGTCCGGAATTTCTCGTAAGTCTGTTATGTTTTGGGGGTTAGCAGGCATATCCCTTAAACGCTCGCGCTGTATGCGTTTTCTTATATTTGGTCGATCTGGAAGTTCTGCCAAAACTGCTGATGGCACGCTGTGTAAACGACGCATAACTTGAGCTGGAGGAGCTTCAGGATGTTCAGAAGCGCATCTCTTCATTTCAGCAATAACCTTCAAAGCTTCTACTGCTTCACGATTTGGAGCATCTTGGTGATTCTCAGGCTTGCAGTTCTTGCGTATAGTAATACTGTGCCCGCAGTGAACTGTTATTACTCGTGCCAAACATTCTGATTTCTTGCGGCATCTCCAGTATTTAACATTATCGTTACCATCGGAATGTTTATAATATAAAAAACCGTCGATGTGTAAAAATACTGTTTTTCCTTCTTGTATGAGTTCTGCCATGTTATTTATTTCACTATTTTTAACTGTCAATTTAAGAAACTTTTATATTTCACTATAAATTTAAAAACAGAACACGTCAAATGTCAATATTTACTGAATATATCAACAAATGATAGTTGCAATCTGAAGTTGCACTTGGAAATTTAAAAAATAAAAAGAAACAATGTTCGGAATATTCGTCTATTGGAAAAATAATACTTTGGAACAATCTTACTTTGGAAAAATAATACTTTGAAACAAACGTACTTTGGAACTTTTGGCATTGGAACTTTTGTTTTGGAACTTTTGTCTTCTTTTGTCTCCTTCCTATTGTGTTCCAAGATCGCATAAATGTTTTTTGTTGATTTTCGAATTTAAACAAACAAGAATTACAGATTATATCAATCAATCAAAAATGAAATGAAAAATTGTAAAATACATTTAAAATCCTTAACTAATGGAACTCTTGTTAATTTGAATTTTCCCAAACTTCCACTTCGATAATTAAAACATTCGATAATTAAAACTCTCGATAGTTTTTTGCAGGCATGAAATATTTTTCTGATTTTCTGAAACTCTATTGCTTTTATACATTTCATAAAATACTGATAAAATGTTGAATTCAAAACATTTTTACTTTTTGGGAAATATTTCCTATTTTAAGAAAATAATTTTTCGAATCAACAAAGAAAGTTTTGCATTACTATAAGGTAAAAAATATTGTTCTAATTTAAAAAAAATCAAAATTTCTTTGATTTAAAAAAAAAAACAATTTTTACCGAATTAACCCTCTGCCTACTGAAATGACTGTTAACGACAAAAATCGACTATTCGGACGCTGGTGGGGACTATAGGAATCTCGTTTTCGAGAGGAGGGAACAGTAAACGTAGGCAGAGGGTTAAATAAATTTTTTTCTGATTGGGAATCACAATAAATTTTACATCAGTCAAACTTCATTGATGAAATACCAAAAACCAAACCACTAAATCATTTTAATAATGTTTTCACTGACAATCAGTGGAATCTTGCTAATTGGCATCCCAGGAAAAACCTGACCTTAAAAAGAGCCCGTTTTGTCTAATTCTGAGAA
The DNA here is from genome assembly GCA_037103525.1 of Ganaspis brasiliensis. NCBI lineage: Eukaryota > Metazoa > Arthropoda > Insecta > Hymenoptera > Figitidae > Ganaspis > Ganaspis brasiliensis. The sequence continues at coordinate 930,276 of JAZKLR010000061.1, read as the reverse complement.
GCAGAGGAAATGAGATTCACTGAGTATATCAGTCATTATATTTTATTGTGAGGAAAAACTAGTTGATTCACATTAAGAGATTTCTTGCGTAATGTTTTGAAAATTTTGCATGGGAATTTTTTGTCAAGAGTTGTGTTTCATATTATTCTTAAATTTTCTTACTTACATTAAAGTTTCTTGATACCTAGATTGTCATGTCACGAAATTTTTAGCGAAAATCTCAGGATGTCTTCAAGAAATATTTTGTGCTTTTCACGTTGCTGTACAGTTAAGTATACTGATAAAATATCTGTTTATGATTTTCTTTATTTTAACTATATAAATGTTTTTTATATAAAAAAATAACATATTAAAAATTTTGATATGTATTCTAATATTTTGAATTATTATAATTATATATAATATTAGATAAGTATAATCTGTAAATTCCGTAATGCTGAAAAAACAAAATGTTGACTGTTACTAAAACAATATATCCTTACATAGAACAGCATCTTACTAAAAACGTACGAATTTTTTAAATATAGCACGACGTATATTATTCATTACCATTTTTACAAAAGAAATTCATTCTAAAAACATTAAAGAATTTTATACTTTTTGTAACCTAAAGTTTCTATTACACGAATAAAACAATTTAAATATAATTTTTACTATAAGAAAAAACGTAGGAACTTACGTAAGAAATTACATAAGAACTTACGTAAGAAATTATGTAAGACCTTTTGTCAAATGCACACGTAAGATTACACGTAAGTTCCTACATAAGAAACCACATAAGAACTAACATATGTTATTAGGTCGGATCTCACCTATGATCCTACATCAGATCCTAAGTAAGGTTTTTAAATAGGGCACTAATAAGAACAAAAGTTCATTTAAAAAATTCCTTATTGTTGCCAAAACGAAGCTAAGAGTTTAATTCTATGGCATTTTTACATAAAAAAAAGAATTTTGATAGAATACCTTTTTCTTAAATTAAATTTAATTAAACAAACTCACTTTAACCATCAAGTTTGCAGTTTTAAGATTTTAGTGTCATACATATTCTATTTCTTTGTTTTGACGTTCCTGTCTGGCTATTACTTTTTATGACCTATCAGATGCCACGCTTTAGTGTGGGCAAAAGAAGGTGGAGCGTTATTCTTTTAAGGGAATAATGTGATTGGTCCTTCTTATGTGTCTTCTAATTCTATTCTCTTATTTGGCAATATGCACCAATAAGAACAAAAGTTGATTTCAAAAATTCCTTATTGTTGCCAAAACGTGGCAAAGTGTTCAATTCTATGGCTTTTTTACAATAAAAAACAAAGAATTTTAATAGAATACCTTTTTCTTAAATTAAATTTAATTAAACAAACTCATTTTAACCATCAAGTTTGCAGTTTTAGGATTTTAGTGTCCTACATAACCTATTTCTTTGTTTTGACGATCCTTTCTGGCTCTTACTTATTATAATCTATGAGATGCCACTCTTTAGTTGAGGCAAAAAAAGGTAGAGCTTTATTCTTTAAAGGAAATAATGTGATTGGCCCTTCTTATGTGTCTTCTAATTCTATTCTCTTATGTAGCAATATCCACCAATAAGAACAAAAGATGATTTCAAAAATTCCTGATTGTTGCCAAAACGTGGCATAGTGTTCAATTGTATGGCTTTTTTACAATAAAAAACTAAAAATTTTAATAGAATACCTTATTCTTAAATTAAATTTACTTTAACAAACTCACTTTAACAATCAAGTTTGCAGTTTTAGGATTTTATTGTCCTACATAACCTATTTCTTTGTTTTGACGATCCTGTCTGGCTATTAGCTATTATAATCTATGAGATGCCACTCTTTAGTTGAGGCAAAAAAAGGTAGAGCTTTATTCTTTAAAGGAAATAATGTGATTGGCCCTTCTTATGTGTCTTCTAATTCTATTCTCTTATGTAGCAATATCCACCAATAAGAACAAAAGATGATTTCAAAAATTCCTGATTGTTGCCAAAACGTGGCATAGTGTTCAATTGTATGGCTTTTTTACAATAAAAAACTAAAAATTTTAATAGAATACCTTATTCTTAAATTAAATTTACTTTAACAAACTCACTTTAACAATCAAGTTTGCAGTTTTAGGATTTTATTGTCCTACATAACCTATTTCTTTGTTTTGACGATCCTGTCTGGCTATTAGCTATTATAATCTATGAGATGCCACGCTTTAAATGGGGCAAAAAAAGGTGGAGCTTTATTCTTTTAAGGGAATAATGTGATTGGTCCTTCTTATGTGTCTTCTAATTCCATTCTCTTATTTGGCAATATCCACCAATAAGAACAAATGTTGATTTTAAAAATTTTTTAATGTTGACAAAACGTGGCTAAGTGTAAAATTCTATGGCTTTTTTATATTAAAAAAAAAGAATTTTAATAGAATACCTTTTTCTTAAATTAAATTTAATTAAACAAACTCACTTTAACCATCAAGTTTGCAGTTTTAGGATTTTAGTGTCCTACATAACCTATTACTTTGTTTTGACGATCCTGTCTGGCTATTACTTTTTATAACCTATCAGATGCCACGCTTTAGTGTGGGCAAAAGAAGGTGGAGCGTTATTCTTTTAAGGGAATAATGTGATTGGTCCTTCTTATGTGTCTTCTAATTCTATTCTCTTATTTGGCAATATGCACCAATAAGAACAAAAGTTGATTTCAAAAATTCCTTATTGTTGCCAAAACGTGGCAAAGTGTTCAATTCTATGGCTTTTTTACAATAAAAAACAAAGAATTTTAATAGAATACCTTTTTCTTAAATTAAATTTAATTAAACAAACTCATTTTAACCATCAAGTTTGCAGTTTTAGGATTTTAGTGTCATACATATTCTATTTCTTTGTTTTGACGTTCCTGTCTGGCTATTACTTTTTATGACCTATCAGATGCCACGCTTTAGTGTGGGCAAAAGAAGGTGGAGCGTTATTCTTTTAAGGGAATAATGTGATTGGTCCTTCTTATGTGTCTTCTAATTCTATTCTCTTATTTGGCAATATGCACCAATAAGAACAAAAGTTGATTTCAAAAATTCCTTATTGTTGCCAAAACGTGGCAAAGTGTTCAATTCTATGGCTTTTTTACAATAAAAAACTAAAAATTTTAATAGAATACCTTATTCTTAAATTAAATTTACTTTAACAAACTAACTTTAACAATCAAGTTTGCAGTTTTAGGATTTTAGTGTCCTACATAACCTATTTCTTTGTTTTGACGATCCTGTCTGGCTATTAGCTATTATAATCTATGAGATGCCACGCTTTAAATGGGGCAAAAAAAGGTGGAGCTTTATTCTTTTAAGGGAATAATGTGATTGGTCGTTCTTATGTGTCTTCAAATTCCATTCTCTTATTTGGCAATATCCACCAATAAGAACAAAAGTTGATTTTAAAAATTTTTTAATGTTGACAAAACGTGGCTAAGTGTAAAATTCTATGGCTTTTTTATATTAAAAAAAAGAATTTTAATAGAATACCTTTTTCTTAAATTAAATTTAATTAAACAAACTCACTTTAACCATCAAGTTTGCAGTTTTAGGATTTTAGTGTCCTACATAACCTATTACTTTGTTTTGACGATCCTGTCTGGCTATTACTTATTATAATCTATGAGATGCCACGCTTTATTTGGGGAACATAAGGTAAAGCTTTATTCATTAAAGGGAAAAATGTGATATGCCCTTCTTATGTGTCTTCTAATTCTGTTCTCTAATTTGGCAATATCCATCAATAAGAACAAAAGTTGATTTCAAAAATTCCTTATTGTTGCCAAAACGTGGCAAAGTGTTCAATTCTATGGCTTTTTTACAATAAAAAACAAAGAATTTTGATAGAATACCTTTTTCTGAAATTAAATTCAATTAAAAAAACTCACCTTAACCATCAAGTTTGCAGTTTTAAGATTTTAGTGTCCTACATAACCTATTTCTTTGTTTTGACGATCCTTTCTAGCTATTACCTATTATAATCTATGAGATACCACGCTTTAGTTGGAAAAATAAGGTAGAGCTTTATTCTTTTAAGGGAATAATGTGATTCGTCCTTCTTATGTGGCAATATTCACCAGTAAGAACAAAAGTTAATTTGGAAAATTTTTTATTGATGCCAAAACGTGGCTAAGTGTTCAATTCTATGGCTTTTTTACATTAAAAAAAAAGAATTTTAAAAGAATACCATTTCTTAAATTAAATTTAATTTAACAAACTCTCTTTAACCATCAATTTTGCAGTTTTAGGATTTTAGTGTCCTACATAACCTATTTCTTTGTTTTGGCGATCCTGTCTGAGTATTACTTATTATAACTAGAACCCCAAAAATGCGCGCTACGCGCGCCCATATTCCCAAGCTAGATAGTTAGCATTACCAAGTAGAATTTCCATAATATGTTGAGCATAAAAATAAAGAATAATGTTGTACGCTGTAAAAACAGGTGTCTTACAAGTGTGTTATTTTAAGACATAAGAATTTAAAAAGCGTCTTACGGTTATTTGAAGTTATTTCATTAGTTAACAATTTTGTAAGACGCTTTCTCATTGGCTTAAAATTAAGACACCCTAAAACGTCTTAAAAGTGAAAACAAAAATGTCTTAAAATAAGACACCCGTTTTTGCAGTGTAAACAGCCTTATATATGCAGGGATGTAAAGGTAATTTACCTAACGTAAATTACATACTTCTTTACATGTAAATTACGTACGTAATTTACGCCCTGATTCTTTTAAGCAATGTATTTTTTCGGAGTGGGGGCTAATGAACGTAATTTACATAAATGTAATTTACAAATAATTTACGTAAAAAACCTCGAAGTTACGCGTAACTTTACATCCCTGCATATATGTGACACGGCAAATTAAAAGGGACCTACGGCCAAAGAATTCTATTTCTTATTGTTTAGTAATGCTGATAGGAAAAACGTTTCTTTATCTAAATCATTAATTAATAAAAAATCTATTTTTTCTGATCGTAGGTCCCTTCTAATTTTCCGTGTTACATACATATATACATTTCTTCCGTTTGAAATATCTCATGGTATATGAACAAAAATGAACTTCAAATTCTTCTCCAAAATGATAATTACTTTTCAATTGAAAGACATTTAAAAAATTGTTTTTAACATTAGTATTAATTGATACTGTAAGAATCCAATTTGCCTTTTTTCGTGTAAAATCATTTCATGTATCATTCAATTTAAAAAAATGTATATTAATTTATTTCGTAGAAGAAAAATCATGAAAATTATATCATTTGCAGTTAGATGAAGTGATGACATTCCACATAATATTAAAAGTCGTACCCATTGTCATATATTTTTTTAAAAAATGTCAATCTTCTAGTAGTTCAATTTTCCTATTTTCGATGAATCATTAATATTGAATTGTTTTTCGTATATTCGCAATTTTAGACAAATAAAATTCATGCATTTTCAAACTTATATGGGTAGTTCTACAGATGTGGGAATTTTGAGCGTCATAGCTAATTTCGGCTTATTTGTAATATTAATTTTGGAAAAAATAAATGTATTTTTCATGAAAAGTGTAAATATTAATAGTTTCTTCGACGTCAATAAAAAACAGCAAATTCTCTTATACATTTCTTAAAGAAAAAACACATCAAAGATTGAAATTCTCAGTTTCCTGGCATGTCCTTCATTGAAAATAAAAATTTACATATTGAAAAAAAGTTCTTTCTATATTATTAACAAAAAAATTCATAGTGCATTAATAACTTTAGATAGTTATACTTTACTAACATGTAAATAACTATAACATTAATCAATTAATAATTAATCTACTTTTTATTTGAAAAATAACCTCCCGAATTTTGTCCGCCAGGTTCAGTTATTAAGTAAAATAAAATAAATGTAACAACGTTAGTGATTTTCGTGATTTGAGTTTTTGTCAATTAGAATGGTTCTCACAGTGAACGACATTATGTAGTGTCCAGTCAAATTTTCATTTTCCTGGCACCTAGTTTTGATAAAAAATTTCAGTTCCTATTATTAAAAAAAAATGTCCGAAAATGGTAATCAGCTTTTGGATTTTTTGATTTAATGTTATTTGTCGAGTTTTTGTTAAAATTCGACAAAATCTTATGCATTTTGACAACTTTCATTTTCCTGGCACCCAGTTTTGGTAAACAAAATTTTTTTTTAAAAGATTTCTGTTCCTATTATTCACAAAACTCTCCGAAAATGGTAATCAGCTTTTTGATATTTTGACTTAACGTTATTTGTCTATTTTTTGTTAAAATTCGACAAAATCTTATGCATTTTGACAACTTTAATTTTCCTGGCACCTAGTTTTGGTAAAGAAAACTTTTTTTTTAAAAAAGATTTCTGTTCCTATTATTCACAAAACTCTCCGAAAAACGTAATCAGCTTTTGGATTTTATGATTTAACGTTATTTATCGACTTTTTGTGAAAAATCGAAAAAATCTTATGCATTTTGACAATTCTCATTTCCCTAGCACCTAGTTTTGGAATTTTTTTTTTTTTTTTAAGTAAAACTGACCTCCATTTTATAATTACTGACTGCAAACAATGTCGACCAGTAAGTTTTATAAAAATTCAATCACAATTTTTAATGTTATTGAGATTTTTCTATTCATAATCAGTTTCCTGCATATATTTTTTTTTTCAATAGCTGTAAAATCCGTAATTTTTAATTTTTTTACTGGCCCTTTTTCAATTATTTATAAATTATGCTTAACTTAAAGTCCATCTACTTCCCGAAACTTAAACGCAAAAAAAATGTCGTTACAAAATTAGCTTCATTTTCGTCCTTCGTTCGTAGAACTATCCATATAGGATATGAATTTGTGGAAATAAAGGAAAATAAAAAATGAAAATTCTAGAACATTCATACCTTTAATAATAATGAATAAACAAAACGTAGATTTTTATATAAATAAAGTATATAAACATAATATTCTTTAATAGTAAAATACTTATTAATAGTAGCTATTAATTGTAAGAACGTTCTAACAGATATTTCACATTGAAATTAGTATCCCCAATAACGCTGAATATTCCATTCACATTCCGGGTTGGAATATTCCATCCATATTCGAGGAATATTGAAATGTCCTACCTTGGGAACATTCTTTTGGAATATTGCAGGAATATTCCATCGGAGTATTGCAGGAATATTCCATTGGAATATTGCAGGAATATTCAATTGGAATATTCATAAGTTTTTTAAAGCAAAAAAAAATTTTTATTTTTATTTTTTATTGTTTTTGTTTATTGATTGTTCATAACAAAAAGGAGAACAATTAAAAAATGTAACACATGTTCCTTTAGTAATTTTTCGCGTACAATCGATTGGCACTGTTTCATTTTTATTGTTTTTATTATTTTTCTATTTGTTTAAAACAAATTGTTTAAAGAAATTATTTTTTAGACAATTTTTAATGTCAAAATTCATTGTTTGGTAAACGGTCCTCTTTGCCGCAGTTAGTTTATGCATATCCATATTTCCCTAAACATAGGCTGAGATGGGTTCAAGGTTATTGTTATTGTTTATTAATTGTTTATAACAATTAGAGTGAAAATTTAAAAAATGTCTCACATTTTCCTTTAGTAATTTTTTACGTACAATCGAATGGCGCTTTTTATTTTTTATAATTTTTATTATTTTTCTATTTGTTCATAACAAATTGTTTAAACAATTTATTTTTTAAACAATTTTTAATGACAAAAATCATTGTTTGGTAAACGGTCCTCTCTCCCGTGGTCACTTTTTTGAAAGCCATATTTCCCTAAGCATGGGCTGAGATGGGATCAAGGTTATCGTTATAGTTTATTGATTGTTTATAAAAATAGAGTGAACAATTAAAAAATGTAACACATGTTCCTTTAGTAATTTTTCGCATTCAATCGAATGGCGCTGTTTATTTTTTATAATCTTTATTATTTTTCTATTAGTTTAAAACAAATTGCTTAAACAATTTATTTTTTAAACAATTTTTAATGTCAAAAATTATTGTTTGGTAAATGGTCTTCTTTCCCGTAGCCACTTTTTTGATAGCGATATTTCTCTAAGCATGGGCTGAGATGGGATCACGGTTATTGTTATTGTTTATTGATTGTTTATAACAAATAGAGTGAAAAATTAAAAAATGTCACACATGTTCCTTTAGTAATTTTTCACGTACATTCGATTAGCGCTGTTTATTTTTTATAATTTTTATTATTTGTCTATTTCTTTATAACAAATTGTTTAAACAAATTATTTTTTAAACAATTTTTAATATAAAAAATTATTGTTTGGTAAACGGTCCTCTTTCCCGTAGTCACTTTTTTGATAACAATTTTTCCCTAAGCATGAACCTTAATGTGTTCATTTTTGTGAACTATTTGCAACTCTGCTACAAAGTACATTCTATAATAATATTATATGTTAAGAATATATATTCTATTTTTACAAGAAGAATTATTCAAAAATTTCTTTGTACACATAATTCTTAATACATTTTCTACTTCTTTGATTTCCTAAATAAACTTTGATTGAATTAAATGAACGAACTCTTGATAATGCAACATATAATTGACCATGATTAAAAACATCTTTTCTTAAATCAATTACAATTTTATCAAATTTCTGTCCTTGAGATTTGTTTATAGTCATAGCAAATGCTAGTTTAATTGGAAATTGTGTTCTTTTAAATGTAAAGGGATAAACATTTTCACAGTACAATAATATTCGATGTATGAACACAATATTTCCACGTTTATCTCCCGTTAATATTTTGCATTTTATAACATGATTAGATAAAGCTAAAACCATTAATCTTGTTCCATTACATAAACCTTCGTTAATACTAAGATTTCTTATAAGCATGACTACGGAATTTATTCGTAAATGCAAAACATGTGGTGGTAAACCAGGTGGTGATAGAGTGTTCAAGTAATCAGGTAAAATGACTTCATGATCATTATTATTATCACGATTATCTACACTGTCAATACTTCTATAAACTTTTTCTTCTCTCTTATCTAATAACTGGACAACATTATTATTAATTTCATCTACATCAATATTTCTCGGAGCTAAAATAGCACATAATGCCAAATCTTCAAACCTTTTCTGTTTAATCAACTCTCCATATACATCTGTACTGATATCAATATTTCCTTCTTCCAGAATTTTGTCTGGTAATTGAACACAATCTTTTACATCGTTAAATGTGCCATTTCCTACGTCAAGTAAAAAATTAACAAATTGTGTTTCTTCCGGTAAAGCTCGCATGTTTTCAGATAATGTAAATTTTGCAAATATCTGCCATAATTTGCTGTTTTTAATTGACAAATTTATAATTTCAGATCTTGTTCCATTTTGTTTTATTGGTAATACTTGTCTAAAATCACCTCCTAAAATAATCGTTTTACCACCAAAAGGAACATCTACTTGCATAATATCTCTTAATGTTCTGTCCATAATCTCTAAGGCATACTTTGGTGACATTGGAGCCTCATCCCAAATGAAGACATCAACATTTTTCAAATACAACCCCTCTTTAGACTGCACTTTTATATTTGAAGATGAATCATTATATAATGGCACGGGTAAACCCAATATTTTATGAACTGTTCGACCCATGGGAAGTAAGGTTGCAGCTATTCCTGTAAATGCCATATTGCAAACAGTTTTACCGAGACTCCTCAATAAATGCCACAATGTAATATACATAAATGTTTTTCCTGATTTTCCAGGACCATCGACATATACACACCGACAAGTATTATCGTTATTATCATTTACTGCATTTAATATAAAATCGACTATATCTTTTTGTTTGACGTTCAGTTTATCATACCTTTCTTTTCCTAATTCCTTTTCCTCTTCAATATTTATAGAGTGGGTAACTACAAAATTATCAGTTTCATCTTCTACATCCATCAATCCAAGAAAATCATTTAACTTATAACCTTCATCAGATAACATATTTTTGACATGTATGTATGCCATTTTTTCGGCAGCAATGTTATCAACGTTTCTAGCATAATCTTCGGACATATAAATTTTGAATTGTTCCCAAAGTTCACCAGCATTTATAGGACGACAGTGAATTAAAATTCTGACAAATAAGCGTCGAAGTGATTGAGGCATCATCCATAAAGTAGACTCTTGTAACGTTGCCTTCCATTCATGATCATCCTCTATTAGTCCTAATGCTAAACAAGCTGACGTAAATGTCTCATGTAATACGCCATTAACAGTCTTCAATGAGTCGTATGAAATCGCAGCTTTAGTTGTAAGTAATAATAATCTAAGGTGAAATAATTCTGTGTGGCAGGGATTAACAGAATAAATTCTGCCTATTGCCTTCTCTTTACGGAGTCTCTTGTTCCATTTACATTTTGTTTTATCCCATGAATAATATTCGGGAATCTCAGTATAAAAATACTGACGAGCATTTACATCACGTTCATTTAAAAGGAAGTAGTCCAATAATTTTGTATTTTTATTTAAATTAAATGATATTTCTTCCTCTGTATCTACTTGCCGAATAAGAATATTTTGCTCATTTTGTAAATGTATTGGTAAACGATTTATACTATGACTTTTTTTGGATAAAGTTTTACTTAAAATTCTCCATGCTGCTTCTACTGGACCAACATATCTATTTTCTTCATAATGATTGATTTCATTATGATTGATAGTAGCTTCTCCATTACTATTTGTAATAATAATTGATGCAGCATCATGACCCTTATAAATATATTTATACAAATATTTGACGGACTTAATACTGGATACAACTTCAACATTAATATGACAATTGAATGTTTGTGAAAGTTTAGGAGAATAAGGTACAACAAAACGATTATCAACAACATATTCATTAGGTCGTGTATACGTTTTACCTGTGTTTCTTCTTCTATATACCACATAACAATTTTCTTCAACAGTAGTGTCTTCTTGTAAAGGTTTAGGAAAATTTTTTGAACATTTTCCATCAACGAAACACCAATCTCCACAAGGACCGTGTATATTATTTGCCATAATAATTTCATGTAATCTAGGATTAATCAATTCATCTGGTATTTCAGCTGAAATATGTCCATCAACACTCTCTGGTGTTAATATTTTTGAATTGGACGTTAATATAACCAACAAATGGATATGTGGTAATCCCCTTTTTTGAAATTCTATAACATAAACGTAGGACTTGACATCTCCAAAACATTTATTCTTAACAATACATTCTATCAAATGTTTTACTTTTAAAGAAAAGACTCTCGCGACAATGTCAGGTCTATCAGCTACTGTTTGATTAGGTAATAAATTCTCTGTTATTTCTTTCCACTGTGGATTACATGTCATTGTTATAAATAAATCTGGTTTGCCATGTTTTGCCACAATAGCCATTGAATCTTGATATAATTCCATCATATTACGAGGTGAACCAATAAATGTTGATGGTCAGACAACTAATTTTCCTAGAGGTGTATCATTCCTTTGTGCAACATCATTAATGTGATCTATTAATCCTCTGTAACTTTCACTTCGCAATTGTGTTTGATGATTTGCGCAATATTGAAGCCGATCTTTTTCCATTTTAACATAATTGTCAACCAGCCACTGTTGAAATAGTCTTCCACCGTATAGAAACTGATTAAATATATCATCTCTAATTGCCATTTTATACTTTACATAAGATGCCCTCGAAATTCTATGTTTTTTCAATCTTTTATCTGTATCATTTCGAAGCATATCAATACAATAACCTTTTTCTCCAAAAGGATAAAATAGAGGATATATAAAAGGTTCTACACAAGGATCCAAACTACTAACTAATTGCAATGTTTACTTATTTTGTTGTACACAGTGACATAAGAATCAGGTATTTCACCTTCTGAATTTGTATTAAAAATAGCAGCTACTTCATTAACTCTTTGAAAATTAAATCGCCGTGGATCTTTTCCTTTTTTTAAAGTAAATAATAATTTCAATTCTGGAATTTCTTCATCATTTTTTGTCGCTAACGCTGTTTCTATTTCTATAACTTCTTTCATCATTCTAAATGATTGACTGAACGTATTATGTTTTCTCATAAAATTCTCAATTCCTCTTACAATATCTCTATCTAATCTATCATTTTTATTCAACCTGTATTCAATTGCATCATCAGGATCATAAATAAACAATTGACCATAAGACGGATCATCACCGTTTTCAGGGTATAAAGCTTTATTCATTTGATAGTATATTTGACCTTGTATTTTAAAACAATACGGTCCTCTTCGTGTACCATGGAAATTAATAACATTAGCATTAAATGACGCAAAAGCAAATGAATTATTGTAACATCTTATATTCTGGCGAAAATGGCTTGATTTCTCATGTGAACCATCTAATAACATTTTCAATTCAGATGGATAATTTAAAGATTTTAATTTAATACCTCCATGGCTACAACAATCAGCGAAAGAATACTTTTTGTTATCATCTTTTTTATGTTTCAGATTTTTAGCATCTGAATTAGTAATTTTAGTACTAACTTTTTCATCTTTGAAGTGTTTAGCATCACAATGAGTGCAATAAAGTAACATTTTACCTAAATAATTCTCTGCATAAGTTCGTGAATGCAATTTATTTAATTCTAATTCTTCTGAACAATTACCTGATGCGCTCACTAACTTTTCCTGAGTTACATTAAAATCGAGAATTGATGGAGAATCATCATCCTCAATGGAATTTTGATAACTTATTTGACCATTTTCTGAATTTGAAAGTGTGTGAAATGATGTTGATGGTATTGAATTCACAACAAAAGTTTCACAATCTGCATTAGAAGTTACTTTTCTTACCTCTTTTGATACATTACTTTGTAATGCCTTTTTTTCTTTTAATTTAGCACGATAACACTTCATTCTTTCTTTTTCACGTTTTCGAATTTCTATTTGTTTCTCTGGAGATAAGCCTTTGCGATGACGTTTCACCCTTTCTGTATTAACAATATTTTTATCAACTTTTTGTGATTGTCCTACTTCTTTCTTTATAAATTTTTGTTTTTCTTCAAATCGTTTCCCTTTTTTTAAACTGGCACCACAATTTTCCATTTTTTTCTCTACAAAAATATTAATCTCTTTTCTATTTTTTTGGGATGTTTTTGTCCTTTTTATTTCGTCTATTGGATGCAACTTATACAAACATCTTTTTTCCGGAACTACAGTACTTTCTAAATCAATAATTTTTCTTTTACTTCGTTTTCCTACTCCACTACCCTGTAATTCGTTTTCCATTGATCTACTCTGCGTTTGTAAAACATCTGAAGAAAGACATTCAGAAATATATACATCATTATGAGTATTAACATCATTTACCAATCTGCAACACTTTTCTCCTTCGTCATTCAAATTATTCGTTTCAAGTAATATCAATCTTTCAATTTTATCATTTTTCAAATCATTAAATTCATCAATGTGTACTTTCTTCGAATGGAGAATAGATGAAGAAACATCATTCTCAATTAAATGTCGAGAAGTAATTTCAACATTTTCTGAATGTGAAAGTGTCTGATAAGATGTTGATGGTATCGAAGTCATAACAAAAGTTTGAGAATCTGCATTACAAATTTCTTCTTTTACCTCTTTTGATATATTACTTTGCAATCCATTTTTTTCTTGTATCCCTTTTTTTCGAAATTCCATTTCTTTCTCTACACTTAGATTCGCGCGATGACATTTTATTTCTTCTGTAATAACAATATTTTTATCAACTTCTTGTAATTGTTCTACTTCTTTCTCGGTAAATCTTCGTTTTTCTTCAAATGTGGAATCTTGATAATTTATTTGTACATTTTCTGAATGTGAAGTTGTCTGAAAAGATGTTGATGGTATTGCATTCTCAAAAAAAATTTGAGACTCTGCATTACAAGTAACTTTTTTTATCTCTTTTGATACATTACTTTGTAATGCTTTTTTTTCTTTTAATTTAGCACGATAACACTTCATTCCTTCTCTTGCACGTTTTCGATTTTCTATTTGTTTCTCCACAGATAAACCTGCACGATGACGTTTCACTCTTTCTGTACTAACAGTATTTTTATCAACTTCTTGTAATTGTTCTACTTCTTTCTCGGTAAATCTTCGTTTTTCTTCAAATGAGGAATCTTGATAACTTATTTGTACATTTTCTGAATGTGAAGTTGTCTGAAAGGATGTTGATGGTATTGCATTCTCAAAAAACATTTTAGACTCTTCATTACAAGTTGCTCTTTCTATCTCTTTTGATATATTACTTTGTAATCTCTTTTTTTCTTTTAATTTAGCACGATAACACTTTATTCTTTCTCTTTCCAAATTTCGAATTTCTATTTTTTTCTCTGCAGATAAACCTGCACGATGACGTTTCACCCTTTCTGTGCTAACATTTTTTTTTTCATTCTGTGGTTTCTCCATGTTATTCGAAATTTTATTTATATAATATGAATATGTCAAAGTGTAATAAATCTCATAAAATCCGAAAAATGCAATTTCAAAATGTCGAAATTTCAAATAACCAGTTTTATAATTATGTACATAGCAATTTACACATTTGCCAATTACCTACCGAAAAATTTTCAATAAATAATGTTCTTAAAAATACATTTTCAAGTATCACAATTTTCCAATCTGTCAATGTTTAAAGAGAAATTAGAGAATTTAACATTTTCATATTTCACAATGTTACAGAAATATTATAATTAAGTTATTAGTTCTAAAATTGCCATAAAAAATTTCATATATTTCTAGTAATGAGATATTTCTAACAAAAAGTTTAACATTTCTGTCTTCTAATTCCATAAGTTACCAAAAATGATTGTTATTTAAAAAACAATAAACCATTTCAATAACTTCACAATATTTCAATTTACAAATGTCCTATTCAACTGTCTATTTTCACTTTCTGAAAATTGCAATTTACTTATTTTTCATTTCAAGAAATGAACATTAACTTCTTCATTTTCTAATTATATAAATTGAAGAAAGTGGTTGGTATTTAAAAACCAATATATCATTTAATTATTTTTAAAATGTTTCAATTTATAAATGTTCTATTATATCAATTTCCAAATTACAAATATTCAAGTTCCATTTTTCAAATTTAGTATTTTTTCAATTGTCCATTTTACCAATATTCCAATTTACCAAATTTCCAATTTGCCAATTTGCCAATTTTCCAATTTGCCAATTTGCCAATTTTCCAATTTGCCAATTTTCCAATTTTCCAATTTTCCAATTTACTTATTATCAATTTCAATAATTTGCCAATTTACCAATTTTTAAATTGGTCTCTTTTCCACTTCACCGATTTTACTGTAGACTTTCTCAATTCTTCAATTAACAATAGTCAAACTATTTAAGTATTGAATATTGTATTAAACTTAAAGTGATTATTATGAAAAACAAAAAATATAATTGAAGAACGTCCAGTAAATAATGAATCCTACAGCACTCACCAAGTGAAATACTGAGATCTTAAATCTGACATGAGAATGGAAATAAATTTAAATAAATTTAAAGAAATACTAATTTCTTAAATCTGCTACCTCTTATTGAACAATAACTTTCAGAAATTTAATTATTTTAAAATGGTATGGTGTACTTAAGAAACAAGAGAATTTCTATTTCCTGCCTGCCTTTTGTTAATTGTAAGGAAGTACATTTGTCTACCTGAAGGAAAGTTATCTCTCCATCTTTCGCTCTTTCTCTCTTTCTCTCTCTCTGTATCTATATATCTATCTTGCCATATATCTATCGATCTATCTATCTATCTATCTATCTATCTACTGAAAGTATTCTTTACATATTTATACCTTCTCTTCGTAAATTTGTTTATATTTTGAGACGTATGCTTAAGTTCTAAAATGAATTATTTAGAATTTTCATTTCATACAATTTCATGTCTTACAAGTTTCTTGTAGCAGAAATTTTACATTTTCGAATTTGTATTTAATAAAATTTAAATGAATTCAAATTTTTACCTAACAGAAGTTTTAGACCATTGAATTTATATCTAAAAGAATTTTCATTTAAAAGAAATTCAATTTAAACGAATTTTCATTTTGGAAGAATTTTCATTTTATAGAATTTTAAGTTCTTAGAATATTTAAATGACAGAATATTCATCTGACCGAATGTTCATTTGTCAAAAATTATATTAGTACGAATTCAGATTGTACCTTTTATCTTTTCCATCAAATATGAATTCGTACTAATACAATTTCGGATAAATGAAGATTCGGTCAGATGAATATTATGGCATTTAAAAATTAGAATAATTTAAAATTTTATAAAATGAAAATTCTTGTGAATTAAAATTTGCTTAAATTGAATTTCTTTTTAATGAAAATTCTTTTAAATATAAATTCAATGACCTAAAACTTCTGTTAACTAAAAATTCGAATTAATTTAAATTCTATTGAAAACAAATTCGAAAATGTGAAACTTCGGTTACAAGAAAATTCTACTTCATGAAATTCAATAATATGAAAATACTAAATAATTCATTTTAGAAATTAATCATAAGTTCCTATATTTTGATATAAAAATTATATCATTGTTTATATTTTTTTATAAAAGAATGTTTACAAGGGTTTTTGAGGTCGCTGATTACGAATATAAAGTCACTTTTTAAAAATTCAAAATGGCGGATCCAATATGGCGGACGAAATTTTCAAAAATTAATTGGATTCGCTTCAAACTTGTTACTCGGGGGTTTTTGGGGTCGCTGATTACGAATCTGGAATCATATTTTTAATACATTCAAAATTCAAAATGGCGGATCCAATATGGCGGACAAAATTTTCAAAAATTAATTGGATTTGCCTCAAACTTGTTACTCGGGGGTTTTTGGGGTCGCTGATTACGAATCTGGAGTCAGTTTTTAAAAATTCAAAATGGCGGATCCAATATGGCGGACAAAGTTTTCAAAAATTAATTGGATTTACCTCAAACTTGTTACTCGGGGGTTTTTGGGGTCGCTGATTACGAATCTGGAATCATATTTTTAATATTTTCAAAATTCAAAATGGCGGATCCAATATGGCGGACAAAATTTTCAAAAATTAATTGGATTTGCCTCAAACTTGTTACTCGGGGGTTTTTGGGATCGCTGATTACGAATCTGGAGTCACTTTTTAAAAATACAAAATGGCGAATCCAATATAGCGGACGAAATTTTCAAAATTAATTGGATTCGCTTCAAACTTGTTACTCGGAGGTTTTTCGGGTCGCTGATTACGAATCTGGAATCATATTTTTAATATTTACAAAATTCAAAATGGCGGATCCAATATGGCGGACAAAATTTTCAAAAATTAATTGGATTTGCCTCAAACTTGTTACTCGGGGGTTTTTTGGGGTCGCTGATTACGAATCTGGAATCATATTTTTAATACATTCAAAATTCAAAATGGCGGATCCAACATGGCGGACAAAATTTTCAAAAATTAATTGGATTTGCTTCAAACTTTTACTCGGGGGTTTTTGGGATCGCTGATTACGAATCTGGAATCATATTTTTAATACATTCAAAATGGCGAATCCAATATAGCGGACGAAATTTTCAAAAATTAATTGGATTCGCTTCAAACTTGTCACTCGGGGGTTTTTAGGATCGCTGATTACGAATCTGGAATCATATTTTTAATATTTTCAAAGTTCAAAATGGCAAATACAATATGGCGGACAAAATTTTTAAAAATTTGCCTCAAACTTGTTACTCGGGGGTTTTTGGGGTCGCTGATTACGATATTGGATCCGACATTTTGAATTTTGAAAATATTAAAAATCTGATTTCAGATTCGAAATCAGCGAACCCAGAAACCTCCGAGTAACAAGTTTGAAGCGAATCCAATTAATTTTTGAAAATTTCGTCCGCCATATTGGATCTGCCATTTTGAATTTTTAAAAATTGACTCCAGATTCGTAATCAGGGACTCCAAAAACCACTGAATAACAAGTTTGAGGCAAATCCAATTAATTTTTGAAAATTTCGTCCGCCATATTGGATCCGCAATTTTGAATTTTTAAAAAGTGTCTTCATATTCGTAATCAGCAACCCCAAAAACCCCTTGAGTTACAAGTTTGAAGCAAATCCAATTAATTTTTTACAATTTTGTACGCCATACTGGATCCGCCATTTTGAATTTTGAAAATATTAAAAATATGATTCCCGATTCGTAATCAGCCACCCCAAAAAACCCCAAGTAACAAGTTTGAAGCGAATCCAATTAATTCTTGAAAATTTCGTCCGCCATATTGGATCCGCCATTTTGAATTTTTAAAAACTGTCTCCAGATTCGTAATCAGCGACCCCAAAAACCCCCGAGTAACAAGTTTGAGGCAAATCCAATTAATTTTTGAAAATTTTGTCCGCCATATTGGATCCGCCATTTTGAATTTTGAAAATATTAAAAATATGATTCCCGATTCGTAATCAGCCACCCCAAAAAACCCCGAGTAACAAGTTTGAGGCAAATCCAATTAATTTTTGAAAATTTCGTCCGCCATATTGGATCCGCCATTTTGAATTTTTAAAAAGTGTCTTCATATTCATAATCAGCAACCCCAAAAACCCCTTGAGTTACAAGTTTGAAGCAAATCCAATTAATTTTTTACAATTTTGTACGCCATACTGGATCCACCATTTTCAATTTTGAAAATATTAAAAATATGATTCCCGATTTGTAATCAGCCACCCCAAAAAACCCCAAGTAACAAGTTTGAAGCGAATCCAATTAATTCTTGAAAATTTCGTCCGCCATATTGGATCCGCCATTTTGAATTTTTAAAAACTGACTCCAGATTCGTAATCAGCGACCCCAAAAACCCCCGAGTAACAAGTTTGAGGCAAATCCAATTAATTTTTGAAAATTTCGTCCGCCATATTGGATCCGCCATTTTGAATTTTTAAAAACTGACTCCAGATTCGTAATCAGCCACCCCAAAAACCCCCGAGTAACAAGTTTGAAGCGAATCCAATTAATTTTTGAAAATTTCGTCCGCCATATCGGATCCGCCATTTTGAATTTTTAAAAAGTGACTTCATATTCATAATCAGCGACCTCAAAAACCCTTGTATAACAAGTTTTATAAAAGTCTATTATGTTTTCCGTTTTTGAGCACATTGCTATGTACATGACTTAAAAAAATCCACTTTAACCGCCATTTTGTAGCCGCTATTTTGAAGTTTTTTTTTCTTAATAGTCTTATCTTATAGCTTTGTTATTTTTGACGCGATATTTATGATTTTTACAGATATTGCAATTCCATTGCTTATAAAAAAATTCAATAATTTGAAAATAAGACCTCAAAATTTCATGTTTTTGTTTAAAAAAACATCTATAATTTGTTTATTTGAAAATTTACAAAATTTTTCGATACGCCATTCGAAAGAGCGATTCTTGGACCATAAGATATGGCTATAGCAGAATTCTTTTCGTAAGGTTAAATTGATAAAATTTTGCGTCAAACTTCATGCCAAAAAATTGTACATTTGGGCGTTAAAGGGTTAAGGTTTTCCTGATTATGGATTTATAAATTTTGAGGTTAACTTCCTCGAAGATGTTGACCAAAAGTCACCGGAACATCGGTTCCGCACTTGGTGTTTAACTAAAAAAACTTACCTGGACATGGGTTCTGCAGTTATTGTTGTCCATTTTTAAATTTTTGTCTTCCTACACTTTTTTATTATTAAATTTTTAGGTTAACTTCCTCGAAGATGTTGACCAAAAGTCACCGGAACATCGGTTCCGCACTTGGTGTTTAACTAAAAAAACTTACCTGGACATGGGTTCTGCAGTTATTGTTGTCCTTATTACTGATTTTTAAATTTTGAGGTTAACTACCTTCAAGAAGTTCACCAAAAGTCACCTGGAAATCGGTTCTTCTCGTGGTGATTTCCTAATTATTGATTTTCAAAATTTTTAAATTCAAATACATAAATATGAGATATTGTGAACTCTCCTTTATGTTTGGTACGCTTTTGCCTATGACGTGTCATGCCCCGCCTACTTCATTTTTAAAACTTTTAAATTCAAATACATAAATAGGAGAAATTGTAAACTCTCCTTTATGTTTCGTACATTTTTGCCTATGACGTGTCATGCCCAGCCTACTTCATTTTCAAAATTTTTAAATTCAAATACATAAATAGGAGAAATTGTAAACTCTCCTTTATGTTTCGTACACTTTTACCGACCCCGCCTACTTGTTACTAACGTTTTTGCCGAAGGCGTGTCATTCCCCACCTACTGAGAAAGCTCTTTTCTGTTACGTACGCAAATTTCTACAGCAGTATATCTATAGCTATCACTAACTGATTTCTTATAAAGGATCTATGAGATGCCACGCTTTAGTAGGGAAAAAAAGGGTGGAGCTTTATTCTTTTAAGGGAATAATGTGATTCGTCCTTCTTATGTGTCTTCTAATTCTATTCTCTTATTTGGCAGTATCTACCAATAAGAACAAAAGTTCATTTAAAAAATTCCTTATTGTTGCCAAAACGTGGCTAAGTGTTTAATTCTATGGCTTCTTTACATTAAAAAAAAATAAATTTAATAAAATACCTTCTTCATAATTAAATTTAATTAAACAAACTCACTTTAACTATCAAGTTTGCAGTTTTAGGATTTTGGAATCCTACATAACCTATTTCTTTGTTTTTACGATCCTTTCTAGCTATTACCTATTATAATCTATGAGATACCACACTTTAGGTGGGAAAAAAAAGGTGGAGCTTTATTCTTTTAAGGGAATAATGTGATTCGTCCTTCTTATGTGTCTTCTAATTCTATTCTCTTATGTGAAACTATCCACCAATAAGAACAAAGTTGATTTTAAAAATTTCTTATTGTTGCAAAAACGTTCCTAAGTATTCAATTCTATGGATTTTTTACAGTAAAAAAGAAATGAATTTAAATAGAATACCTTTTTCTTAAATTAAATTTGATTAAACAAACTCACTTTAGCCATCAAGTTTGCAGTTTTAGGATTTTAGTGTCCTACATAACCTATTTCTTTGTTTTGACGATCCTGTCTGGATACTTCTTATTAAATTCTGTGAATTGCCACGCTTTTGTTAGGGCAAAAAAAGGTGGAGCTTTATTCTTTTAACTAAATAATGTGATTAGTCCTTCTTATGTGTCTTCTTATTCTATTTTCTTATTTGTCAATATCCACCAATAACAAAAAAAGTTAATTTCAAAAAATCCATATTGTTGCCAAAATGTGGCTAACTGTTTAATTCTATGGCTTTTTTACATTAAAAAAAAAGAATATTAATAGAATACCTTTTTCTTAAATTCAATTTAATTAAACAAACTCACTTTAACCATCAAGTTTGAAGTTTTAGGATTTTAGTATCCTACCTAACCTATTTCTTGGTTTTGACGATCCTTTCTAGCTATTACTTACTATAATTTATGCGATGCCATGCTTTAGTTGGGAAAAAAAAGGTGGAGTTTTATTCTTTTAAGGAAATAATGTGATTCGTCCTTCTTATGCGTCTTCTATTTTTTTTCTTTTATGTGAAAATATCCACCAATAAGAACAAAAGTTAATTTGAAAAATTCCTTATTGTTGCCAAAACGTAACTAACTGTTCAATTCTACGGCTTTTTTACATTAAAAAGAAAAGAATTTTAATAGAATACCTTTTTCTTAAATTGAATTTAATTACACAAACTCACTTTAACCGTCAAGTATGCAATTTTAGGATTTTAGGGTCCTACATAACCTATTTCTTTGTTTTAACGATCCTTTCTAGCTATTACTTATTATAATCTATGAGATGCCACGCTTTAGTTGGGGAAAAAAAGGCAAAGCTTTATTCTTTTAAGGGAATAATGTGATTCGTCCTTCTTATGTGTCTTCTATTTTTTTTCTCTTATGTGGAAATATCCACCAATAAGAACAAAAGTTGATTTGCAAAATTCCTTATTGTTGCCAAAACGTGGCTAACTGTTCAATTCTACGGCTTTTTTAAATTTAAAAAAAAAGAATTTTAATAGAATATCTTTTTTTTAAATGAAATTTAATTAATCAGACTTACTTTAACCGTCAAACTTGCAAATTTAGAATTTTGGTGTCCTACATAACCTATTTCTCAGTTTTGACCATCCTGTCTGGCTTATAATCTATAATATACTTATTATAATCTATGAGATGCCATGCTTTAGTTACGGCAAAAAAAGGTAAAGCTTTATTATTTTAAGGGAATAATGTGAATCGTCCTTCTTATGTGCCTTCTAATTCTATTCTTTTATTTGGCAATATCCACTAATAAGAACAAAAGTTGATTTTAAAAGTTCCTTATTGTTGCTAAAACGTGGCTAGCTGTTCAATTCTTTGGCTTTTTTACATTACAAAAAAAAAATTAATATAATACCTTTTTCTTAAATTAAATTTAATTAAACAGACTCACTTTAACCGTCAAGATGGTAATTTTAGGATTTTAGTGTCCTACATAACCTATTTCTTTGTTTTACCGATCCTTTCTAGCTATTACTTATTATAATCTATGAGATGCTACGCTTTAGTTGGGAAAAAAAGGTGGAGCTTTATTCTTTAAAGGGAATAATGTGATTCGTCCTTCTTATGTGTCTTCTAATTCTATTCTCTTATTTGGCAATATCCACCAATAAGAACGAAAGTTCATTTAAAAAATTCCTTATTGTTGCCAAAACGAAGCTAAGAGTTTAATTCTATGGCATTTTTACATAAAAAAAAGAATTTTGATAGAATACCTTTTTCTTTAATTAAATTTAATTAAACAAACTCACTTTAACTATCAAGTTTGAAGTTTTAGGATTTTAGTATCCTACATAACCTATTTCTTTGTTTTGACGATCCTTTCTAGCTATTACTTATTATAATCTATGAAATCCCACGCTTTAGTTGGAAAAAAAATGTGGAGCTTTATTTTTTTAAGGGAATAATGTGATTTGTCCTTCTTATGTGTCTTCTAATTCTATTCTCTTATTTGGCAATATCCACCAATAAGAACAAAAGTTCATTAAAAAAATTCCTAATTGTTGCTAAAACCTGGCGAAGTGTTCAATTCTATGGCTTTTTTACATTACAAAAAAAAAAATTAATATAATACCTTTTTGTTAAATTAAATTTAATTAAACAAACTCACTTTAACCGTCAAGTTTGCAATTTTAGAATTTTAATGTCCTACATAACCTATTTCATTGTTTTAACGATCCTTTTTAGCTATTACTTATTATAATCTATGAGATGCCACGCTTTAGTTGGGGAAAAAAAGGTGGAGCTTTTTTCTTTTAAGGGAATAATGTGATTCGTACTTCTTATGTGTCTTCTAATTCTATTCTCTTATTTGGCAATATCCACCAATAAGAACAAAAGTTGATTTCAAAAATTCCTTATTGTTGCCAAAACGTGCCTAAGTGTTCAAATCTATGGCATTTTTATTAAAAAAAAAAGAATTTTAATAGAATAACTTTTTTTTAAATTCAATTTAATTAAACAAACTTACCTTAACTATCAAGTTTGAAGTTTTAGGATTTTAGTATCCTACCTAACCTATTTCTTTGTTTTGACGATCCTTTCTAGCTATTACTTACTATAATTTATGAGATGCCACGCTTTTGTTGGGAAAAAAAAGGTGGAGCTTTATTCTTTTTAGGGAATAATGTGATTCGTGCTTCTTATATGTCTTCTAATTCTATTCACTTATTTGGCAACTAGCAAAATTAGCGCGCTTAGGCGCACGTGAACTTTTCTTTTTTTATATATCGTTTGTAAAAATTTTATTGAAAAAAATGTTAATGCATCTTCTAAAAAATAAGCTTATTTTATTGGAATATAATTGATCAGTATTTTATTTTTTATGGCTGCGAATCAATATCTGTCATTTTGAGTTTGTTTTTATGATTTTAGTTTTATAATCGGCAATCATGAAGACCCTAACAAGCAATTTTTAAATAAATGTATTAATTTTGCTTTCTGATAGTGAAAGTTTTGAGATCAATATTATAGATTTTTGAAAAATACTCGAATTCGAATCATAGGGACATGTTCTTTATCTGAAAACGAATATATTGATTAATGTAAATTTTATAATTAATAAAAAATCACAAGATAATTATTATTATCTTGTTTTATTATTTCTAATAAAATTTTTTTAAAAATTACGTGAGATATAGTGTGCGAAAAAAGACTTTATTATATCGAATTCTATAATATTGGATATCCTTATTGGATACGCTATTTTAAAATTTTTAGATATGAGCGTATTTGTTTTCCAGAACTGCAAAAACCTTTGATACGGAGGATTGTATTTCTACTGCAATAAAAGTAGTAACAATCAAAATAAATATAATTTTTCTAAGATTTTATAATGAAATTGTTATTAATAATAAATTATTATTCTAAATGCAAATAATAGACACAATTGTATGTTTATTAATTTAAAATTTAGAAGAAAAATGTTTTTTCTGGTTTTTTAATTTATTTGTTGTAAATTTTCATTTTTAACAATTTTTGTTTTATAATGTGTAAAATGTTATTAAAAATCTGGTAATATATCTGTATTTTTTGATTTTAAAATAAAATTTTTTTTTTTTATTAAGGGGGCATAGGCAGTCAGGGATTCTTAAATACACTGTTTTTCTGGATTTTTTTAAAAAAAAAACGAATGACGGTTTTTTATTTTCAATTTGTGCATGAAATTAACCCATATTTAAATAACATTTCTGAATTTATTCATTAAAAAATAATAAAAATTATAAAAGTTATAATAAATTTATTCGGGCTTCTAAAAAAAAAGTTTTTTTGTAGTGGACATCATAAGTCCCGACAGGATCATCTCAAAATCAAAAAACCAAAAATTTCTCGTTAGTAGATTAGTTTCTTTAGTACTTAAGCGAAGCACATTTGAAAAAAAAAATTTTTTTAATTTTTTATTGCAGTTTGAAGTGAAAATCCTGATGTTTGCTTAAAATATGGATCATTTTTATTTTTTTAAACAAATTTTAAACGTTATAAAAAAAAGCTAAATATGTATAAAAGATGTAAGAAAATTGCAAAATGATCGGTGCGTAATTGTTTAAGACATAGTGTCCACCGTCTCTGAAAATGTGGTTTTAAGAAAAACGCGTTTAACCTTCTCGCTATCGCAGAGGTTTGAAATCAGAATTTGATGTTTAAATCAACTTTTAGAGAGAACGGCTGAATGGATTTTCAATTTTCTTTTTTCAAAACATTCAGTATTAAATTCTTAAGAGATATCTAATATTGATTTAAATATGAAATTCTGATTTCAAACCACTGTGTGCCGCAAGAAACGACACGACAGTCACGGGCCTTATAAGCGGCGCACAAAACGCGCTCTCTATCTTCCAATTTTTCTCCCATCGACATCAAATATTGAGACAACATTTCTAAGATGCTGTACTTTAATACAAAAAAATTTCCAAAAATCGATTTTTTAATTTTTGTGACTGCCTATGCCCCCTTAATAAACTGACATATAAAAATGGGAATCTGTGTTCATTAAACCTCTGCGGTTTTTTTTCATTTTAAAATAAATCTTGTATTTATTATTAAAAAACAGACATTGAATAAGTTCAATTCAGTGTTCATTTAATCCTTAAAGATTTTTAAAATTGTTCTCAACTGAAAATTACATAAATTGATATAATTTTCTAAAATGGTTACCTTTTTACATTGCTTAAGCAGAATGACACAATTTGGTTTTGTTTTTCTGAAAAAGATTATAATAAGTAATAAGAATGTATGGGTTAAACAAAGACGCACTAAGGACTTAAAAAAAAAAGTATGTATTTAGCCACGTTTTGTAAACAATAAGAAATTTTTGAAATCAATTTTCGTTCTTATTGGTCGATATTGCCAAATAAGCGAATAGACTTAGAAAACACATAAAAAGGACCAATCACACTATTCACTTAAAAGAATAAAGCTCTACCTTCTTTTGCCCCAACAAAAGCGTGGCATCTCATAAATTATAGTAAGTAATAGCTAGAAAGGATCGTCAAAACAAAGAAATAGGTTAGGTAGGATACTAAAATCCTAAAACTTCAAACTTGATGATTAAGGTAAGTTTGTTTAATTAAATTGAATTTAAGAAAAAGGTATTCTATTAAAATTCTTTTTTTTTTAATAAAAATGCCATAGATTTGAACACTTAGGCACGTTTTAGCAACAATAAGGAATTTTTGAAATCAACTTTTGTTCTTATTGGTGGATATTGCCAAATAAAAGAATAGAATTAGAAGACACATAAGAAGGACCAATGACATTATTCCCTTAAAAGAATAAAGCTCCACCTTTTTTTGCCCCAACTAAAGCGTAACATCTCATAGATTATAATAAATAATAGCCAGAGAGGATCGTCAAAACAAAGTAATAGGTTATGTAGGACACTAAAATCCTAAAACTGCAAACATGATGGTTTAGGTGAGTTTGTTTAAATGAATTTAATTTAAGAAAAAGGGATTCTATTAGAATTCTTTTTTTTTAACCCCTTCGCTGCCGATGGCAAAGATCTTTGCCATTTGGAACTTTTCTCAGACTCCAGGAAAATTGCAAGTTTTTGACATGCTTAACATTGAAATAGCAAAGTCAATAGCTGTCGCAAACCATAAGTCAAATGATTTTTATATAATCTAAGATATATGAAACAAACTCCCGTTATCCATTTTGAATTTTCTTAAACCAAAAAAAAGATACAACTTATTAAAAACTACACTTTTGTTAAATTATTAAAAATCTATGTCATGAAGGAATCGCATAATTCCAATTTAAAAAATGTTTAAAATCGTCTGAAACTAGTTACTCGGGTGTTTTTCAGGTCGCTGATTACGAATCTGACTTTAGTTTTCAAAAATTCGAAATGGCGGATCCAATATGGCGGATGATATTTAAAAAATTACTTGAATTCGTCTGAAAATTGTTACTCTGGGATTTTGGGGGTCGCTAATTACGAATCTGACATTTATTTTCAAAAACTCAAAATGGTGGATGAAATATGGCTGACAATTTTTAAAAGATACTTGAAATCGTCCAAAACTTGATACTCGGTGGTTTTTAGGGTCGTTGATTACAAATCTGACATTAGTTTTCAAAACATCAACATCGCGGACGTTTTTTGGAAAAACTACTTGCTTTTCCGAAACTTGTTATTTGGGGGTTTTTGGAGTCGCTGATTACGATTCGGACATTAGTTTGTAAAAATTCAAAATGGCGGAAGCAATATGGCGGACAATTTTTGTAAAATTACTTGAAATCGCCTGAAACTTATTACTCGGTGGTTTTTGGGGTCGCTGATTACGAATCTGACATTAGTTTTCAAAAATTCAAAATAGCGGATCCAATATGGCGTATACTTTTTGAAAATTGCTTAAAGTCGTCTGAAACTTGTTACTCGGGAGTTTTTACTGTCGTTGATTACAAATCTGACATTGTTTTTCAAAAAATCAAAATGACGGAATCAATATGGCTGACGTTTTTTGGAAAAACTACTTCCTATGGCCTGAAACTTGTTATTTAGGGGTTTTTGGGTTTGCTGATTATTAGTTAAATTAAAACTAGGTAAGAGAATAAAGTCTCCAAGTTTTAATTTCATATAGGAGATGCATTTTGAGATTGGGACATTACATGTAAAATGCCTCATATGGCTTTATATTTTACCATAAAATCAAGTGCTTAAATGTAAATGCATATATGGCCGAACTATACAATTGCCTGCTTCACACACTTGTTAACCCTAAATAAACCCTCTTGAAAAAACATCATATTCATAATTAACTACTACAAAAACCCTCGAATAAAATTTAAAAAAATTGTTTTAAGAAAATGTTCGCTTCTTTGCATATGTCAAAACTGCTGTCAGATTTATAATCAGCGACCCCTAAAACACTCGAGTAAAAATGTTTCGGGTGATTTCAAGTAATTTTTTAAAAATCGTCCTCCATTTTGGTTCCGCCATTTTGAATTTTTACAAACTAATGTCCGAATCGTAATCAGCGACCCCAAAAACCCCTGAATAACAAGTTTCAGACCATTCCAAATAGCTGTTCCAAAAAACGTCCACCATATTGATTCCGCCATTTTGATTTTTTGAAAACTAATGTCAGATTCGTAATTATCGACCCCAAAAGCCACCGAGTAATAAGTTTCAGACGACTTCAAGCAATTTTAAAAAATTATCCGCCATAGTGGATCCGCCATTTTGAATTTTGAAAACTAATGTCAGATTCGTAATCAGCGACCCCAAAAACCTTCGAGTAATAACTTTTAAACGATTACAAATAATTTTTCAAAAATTGTTCGCCATATTGGTTCCACCATTTTGAATTTTTACAAACTAATGTCCGAATCGTAATCAGCAACCCCAAAAACCCCCGTGTAATAAGTTTTAGACGATCTCAAGTAATTTTTCAAAAATCGTCTGCCATATTGGATCCGCCATTTTTTGATAACAAATGTCAGATTCGTAATCAGCGAACCCAAAAACCCCTGAGTAACAAGTTTCAGACGATTTCAAGCAATTTTCAAAAATTGTCCGGCATATTGGATCCGCTATTTTGAATTTTTGAAAACTAATGTCAGATTCGTTATCAGCGACCCCAAAAACTCCCATATACATGATCTTTTGAAAATTCATTGACTTTTAATTTTTGGCACTCTGAGCACTTTTTCGGAAATACTGTTGGCAGCGAAGGGGTTAAATAAAAATTCTGTGCTAATTGACCCCGCGAATAAAAATTATCTCATCTGATTTCAAAATTGACGTTTCTTGATTTTAAAAGATTTTCGATTGATTATACATAATAGGGTGTCACAAGCAGGTCTATTATATTATATTATATTATATGATAGTCTAAGGCTTGCCCCCATCGCCCCTTGCTGGATCCGCTCTTGCTAGGTTGAGGACATTTCAAAATATCCAGGAATTTTCCTGAAAGTTCCCTTTAGTAATTTCTAAACTTCCTATGGAATTTTTTTTTAAAATTTTAATGCTTTATGAGAAAAAAGTCAATTTCCGAAATTCTTTTTCTAATTCCTAGCCTTTTATTAATAAATTATTATATTACGTGTAGAACATGTGAAGAATTGAAAGCTTTTCAAGAAAAAAGGAAACAGCTTGCTAGCAGCAGTGGTGCAATTGGCCCATACGTATCAATAATTGGAGATCTAAAGAAAAACGGAAATCTTGATGAGCAAAACGAGATAACTGAACCAGATGAGAATAATGAAACAGAAGAAGAAAATGAACTAGAAGAGAAAAAAGATAAAGAAATTAAGCAAACTAAACGGAAAATCGAAGTATTTGTGATAATCAATAATTTAAATTTTAAAGTCAAGTCCAACAAACTAGTGGATGCAGTTGATTTTTGCTATAAATCATTTTTTGCGCTACATTTAGATTTTCCTACGGAGTGTAAACATTTATGGTCGTTTCTTCAGATTTACTTTTATAAAAATGAAACTCAGCCCGCTAAAGCTTACGCAGTTGTTACAAATTTGTCGATGATTTAAACAAAACTATAAACTGTTCACAAAACAAGATTAAAAAACAGTTTAATAGAATTTTACGGAAGCTAATAGGTTTATATAAAAAACTGGTGCAATCTTAAATTTCGTGGATTATAATAACGTTAATTAAAATGTCACACACAGTAATTGATTTAGAAAAAGAATTAATATCATTAACATTACGCTTGTACAATACTACTGTTATATCACGGAATGTTGTACAAATGTTTATTGATTCAATAATTGACTTTACAAATACTACATTTATTACTTACTTAAAACAAACAATGAGTCCTATAACTGACAAATATGGCGAACATGTATTTAATAATATTGAACAAGTTCTTAGCTCCTCTACTGTAGTTTTTGAAAAGTTTAAAACAGAACATCGCAGATTTTCTTTATATGAAGAAAAAAAATTAATGATTATGCCATTAGAATGCAAAATAGGAACTACTATTACCAAAAAAATCCTCGAAACAAACATATTCGAAGAAAAAAATTCATATATTCAATATGTACCACTGAAATGGAGTTTAAAGTTACTATTAGAAATTCAGGGGTATTTAACTTGTTAAAAAATTATATGAGCTCTTTAAAATTGGAAACAGACATTATTAGTAATTTTGTTCAAACAGACTTTTGGATAGAAAAATGGAAATGCTTTGAAGACAAATTTATTATTCCACTGTTTGTATATGAAGATGATTTTTAAACAGGCAATCCGCTAGGTTCAAATGCAGAAAAAATAAATTAGGAGCAGTGTATACTTCAGTCCCGTATTTTCCACAACATGTTGCATCAAAATTAAACACCATTCTACTGACTGCATTATTTTATTCTAAGGATCGTAAAACATTTGGAAATAATAAAGTATTCGGCAAGTTAATATCTGAATTAAATGAATTAAGAAATGAAGGCTTAGAAATCATCGTCGATAATAAACCTTTAAAAGTTTATTTTCAATTAGGTCTAGTTTTAGGATACAATTTAGGTCTAAATGAAATGTTAGGTTTACAATCAAGTTTCTCGTCTGGAAAACCTTGCAGGATATGCTCAGCAGATATTAAAGAAATCAAAACTTTAACGTGTGAAAATATAAGCTTGCTAAGAACTCCTGACTCATACGAAAAAGATTGTCAAATTAGAAATCCTGCTAAAACGGGTATAAAAGAGCCATGTGTTTTTAATGAAGTTGACGGTTTTCATTTCTGTGAGAATATAACGTTAGACTTAATGCATGATATTTTTGAAGGCGTAAGCAATTACACGATGGTAGCAATCTGCAAAGATTTAATTTACAAGCAACGACTATTTTCTCTTGAATTTTTAAATAGCCAAATAGAAAGTTTCCAAAACAACCAACCTGAAATTTCAAACAAGATCCCAGAAATTTAAAAAAATCATGTTCAAATAAATAAAAAACTCAAAATGTCAGCTGCAGAAATAATTAACTTTACTAAATATTTTGGATTTATTATTGGTGACAAAGTAGATGAAGAAAATGAAACTTGGGGTTTATACTGTTTACTGAGAAAAATAATTGCAACATTAACTTCTCCGAGAATAGTAAAAGGTCATATTTTGCAATTAGAAATACTAATAAATGAATTTCTTACAGAATATAAAAAACTATATGGAGACTTAAAATATAAATTCCATAATATGACACATGTTATACAGTCTTAAATCAAAAATGGACCTTTAGTTCATTATTGGGCAATGAGATACGAGACAAGACATCGATTTATAAAATTATCAGCAATTGCTACAAACAATAGACAAAATTTAATCAAAACTTAAACCATAAAAAATCAATTACAGTTGGCATACTTAAAAACTGAAGAAAATATTCTGCCTGATAAATAATTTAAAAATTGACTCTTGATTATATCACTGAGCGTGACCGAAAAATGTATTTTCCCCTTGTTAACAGTGCCCAAAAAATTGTCATTACAAACTCAGTAGAGGTAAACGGGCTAGAATATAAAGTTAATATGGTTTTTGTCACAGAAATGGGTGACAATGATTTGCTTACTTTTGGCAAAATTTCTAAAATATTTATTTGTGAAAAACGCGTATATTTACTAATGCATCTTCTAAAACTAGGTGTGAATTCTGTCCATTTCATGGACATTTTGCTTCCGAGTAAGCAAAATAATTTGCTTCTTCATAGAGGAAGCAATTTATTAATAATATGTAAGTTAATTGAAGAATTTATTAAAAAAGAGAATTTTAAGTGCAAAAAAATGAAAAAATATCAATTTTTTTCCGAATTTTTGATTAATTATAAAAGTTATATAGGTTAATCGATTCGTTTTAAGATAAGGAATATGATTTTTGTATTCATTAAGTTGTATTTTTAGCTTGGAAAAAAATTTTGGCAAAAAACGATTTTTTTCGATGAAAAAAGGTGCTCAACAAAATTTGATTGGGTATTTTCAAAAATCCCTATGTCCAAATTTTGATATTCATGAGCTTAATAAGTCATCCAAATTTTATTAAAATCCGTTGAAGCGTGCTCAAGATATCCTGGCGACAAAAACCGCTATACATACACACGTACACACGTACACACACATACACACACACACACACACACATACATACATACATACATACATCTGGACATTTGCTTAGGAATGAAAATTTACGCTTTTTAGATGAAAATGAGTCGATTTAGATTATTTTTGGAAAATCGAAAATCTTAACGATCACAAAGCTTTCTCTATGAGGAAGCAAAATCAATTTTTTTTTCTCATTATAATGCATACGCTGTTCAAACTGGTAATGTTAACATTTTGATAGATTTGAATCAGTTGCCAGATATTCATCCTTGCATTTTAAAAGAAAAAAATGGACGTTTGTTTGTATTAACAAAATATATTTTATAATTATTATATTATTTAATTAATCAGTTAAACAGCGTTATAATTATTTATATTCTGGATAATATATTGTATTTATTAAAAATCAATTTTATGTTGTGTGATTTATTACTTACATATTAATTTACATTATATCTTATTTTAAAGAATAAAATTTACCAAATCTTATAATTTGAACTTTTTTTGTAACCGATTAACGTAATTTTTTATTTATGCTAATTGACATTTAACAAAATCTTCAAGTATACAAGTTTTATATAATAATTAATTACTTTTTTTGAATAGGATATTAATTTTAAATATCATAATTTATAGTTTATAATTTTTATAATACCAAATTTTAATTTAATAAAATTATTATTTAATCTAAATTTCAATTATTATTATTTTATGTATGAATGTGTTAACTTTTATGTATTTTAATTCTGACTCTCAAAAATTATTTTTTTTTAAATTTGCCGACAAATTATTAACAAGTTTCTTGTTTCAACTTGATAGAATATAAATTTTAGAATGAGAATAGCACAATAACATTTATAAATTCAGCAATAACTTAAAAGAAAAAAGTTTGTTTACATAACTGTATATATATATTTAAATAAAGTGTTAGAACTCTTATCAAGTCTAAATTTTTTGTAAATTTCATTAACTTTTAAGAATTATCTATATTTTTATGACAGAAACCAAGAAAATTAAAAAAAAAAGCAAAAAAGAAGAATAGGAGAAGAAAGAGGATAAGGTATCTAAAACACTAATTTATCAATTTTATGAAAACGTTAGTGCAAAATTATCAGAAACAGTTTTAATAAAGTCACAATTAAAATAATTAATGTAAAAATCATTTATTGTTAATTTTTAATATATGAGTTAAATTTTAAAATTTTTTTTTAGATATAAATATATCATTTGACACATTTTATGTATTTCGCACATTATGTAACAATTATTAAAATTTAAATTTAAAAACGACTCGAGATTGATGTAAAGTTAACTGATAAAACAAATATAGAACTTTTTTTGTTTTCTCAAGCAAAATGTGCTGGAGTTTAAAGGTTAATTTTAATGTAATTTGTTTACTTTTTTAATCAGGCAATATTTACCGGAGTTATAGGTTAAAATTCTAAAAAATTTTTTTCAGTGTATAAGTGTTTAAGAGAATTTTGGTGTCTGTTCTCCAGTTTCTTTTTGCTAAGACTTTAATTAGATTTAGTCTGCGTTTGCAATGTTCTTTAAGGTAGGTAATTTGAGCATTCCAAGTCAGTCTTGAGTCGAAGATTAGTCCGAAGATTTTAATATCTTTGACAACTTGGATTTTGAAATTGTTGATATGTAATTGAGGTTCTAGGATTTCTGGTTTGTGCCTAGTGAATAGTATGCATATACTCTTTGTTTTGGAAAATTTGAATCCTGTTTTATTGGCCCAACGTAATACAGTCGAACTTCCCAAGAGTTAATTTTGGTGGAGATTAACTTATGGGAGACAAAGGCGAATGAGGGGAAATTTTATGTAGATTGTCGCCATCTTGTCCTGTCTGCGCATGACAAAACATGAGGAAAGGGACCACAAGAGGAGAAAATTAACTCTTGGGAAGTTCACTCTTCGGAAGTTCGACTGTAGATTATTTAGACAAATTTGTAATAGGTTTTGAGAGGTTAGTAAATTTTTTCCACTGCAATAGATGGTTAGGTCATCAGCAAAGTTACTGATTTTGATTGGTTTTGGTATACAGTCCGTGATGTCATTAGGGGCCATTCATTAATTACGTAAGCATGATTTTAGCTATTTTTGACCCCCCCTCCCCATGTAAGCATACATAAGATTTGTCGGACCCCCCCCCCCCTATTCTTACGTAAGATTTTTGTATAACTACCCTTTAATTCGTTTAAAAGTATGCTTTCATCAGAAAAAGTTCAATTTCACTGATACACATCATTAGATGATATAATTTAATGATTTTTATTTTTTTAAAAATTATAATTCAGTCTTTGCAAAATAGATAGCATAATTAAACGTAAGATTTCTAAAAATCTTAAAATGAAATACTTTGCGTAATTCAATACGCTGAATAAACGATTATATTGTAAACGATCTTAAAGTAGGTAATTTAACGAATCTATCAAAAAACTACAAAAGAGAATTACTTTAGGTAACATCAAATAAACGACTAAATTTTAAACAATATTAACTTTCGCGCTACCGAAAATTTTTGTTTAGGCGCCCGGACTTTTATTTGTATGTAGCAAAAAAAAAATTAAGTTTATAAACATTTTTTACTGTTATTGTTGTTTATCAACAAATATTATATTTTACGAATGTTCACAGAGAAAATAGGATTTCTTTTGCGAAGAATAAAAATGTGTTTACATTGATTGTCTTGAAAGAAATCGTACTTATGCTTGTTCCAAGAATAAGATATTATTTGGCGTAAACTCGGGTCTGCTTCACTTCTCTGATGCGCAAAACAGTTTATCATAACCTCAAATTCTTGAGTTTATAGGGGAATGGGTTCGGTTGTGGGCACCCTTTTTGTTTTTGACCCATAACTTGTGCCCAATAAATATGACACTGTCATTAACGTATGTATGGAAAGCTAGAGACCTTAGCTAACTTCTGGCAAAGAAACTAAATTGATTCCGCTGAATAAAAAATTTTTTTTTATAAATTTAATAAAGTAGTCATTTTTTGCAAAAATGAAATTTTGGTTCGGTTGTGGGCACCCTTAAAAAATTGGCTAAAAATGGGGGAAAATGAACTTAAACCATTTCAAATATAAATAAATATCAATTTAATTATTAATTATATGAGTGTACATAAAATTATTTAAATTATTTAAATTATTTTAAGTTTAATTTTAAAACTAAAACGTATTTATTTTAAAGGCTTTCAGCGGTAAAATTACCGCATAAGATACAACTTTTCACATCCACTTCAGTCCCCCTTCAATGTAATTCATTTCCACTTTACTTCCACTTCACTTCCATTTCAATTCCACTTCACATCCACTTCAATTCCGCTGTCTATCCCCTTTACTTCTACTTCCCTTTTAAGTTCACTTTAATGACACTTCACTTCCACTTCAATTACACTTCATTTCCATTTCACTTTCATTTCACTTTCATTTTACTTTCAATTCACTTCCACTTCACATCGATATAGCGACTATCTTTGTCTCTCTTTGTCTCCCTCTTTCACGCATCGAACCTAAAATGCACAACTATTGTCATTACACGAAGGACGCTTAAGTCTCGTTATAAGAATTTTATCCCTAGATCACTCCCAGAAACCACTGGAAACACTTAAAATTTGTGAAACACTATTAATAGTTGTGAGAAATTACTTATGATTTCATCCAACACAGAATTTCGCGATTTATCTAAAAAAATATTGGTGCCCATAACCGAACCAATTTGAGTGCCCACAACTGAACTTTGCAATCATGTTAAAACGTCATGAAAAAAATTTTGGTTGTAAACATTGTTGTGATACTCTGTATTGGATTAAAAAATATATTATATTTACTGTGTAAATATACATTAGACATACATTTTTAATTGATTCACTTTGATTTGTGCGACTTTTAAAAATATTTATAAAAACTTTTATTTTAATTTCAACTTGAAAAAAATTAATTTCTTTGCAGCAAAAAGTACAGGTATCCGTTCAATTTTGTATTCTCTCAAAAACTACGTGCGGTCATACCACACACTTGCCATTTGTCAGATTTGACAAATATCTTTTCTGTCAAAAGTTTCGCAGGGGTGCCCACAACCGAACCTTTTCCCCTACTATTTTATACTAGGACCGATGAAAAGTTTTTTATCAATGTTATGATGAATTTTTAATTTGTTTAAACAATTTATTGTTAAAAAATTGTAGCATTTCCAAATAAACTAAAAGAGTATAAGAAATTAAAAAAAAATTGTCAAATTTGGCTTCCTCATAAAGGAATCTTTGTGGTCGTTAAGATTTTTGATTTTCAGAAAATAGTCTAAATCGACTATCTAAAATTATCTAAAAAGCGTAAAATATCATTCCAAAGCAAATGTCTACATGTATGTGTGTGTATAGCGTTTTTTGTTGCCAGGATCTCTCGAGAACGCTTCAGCGGATTTCAATAAAATTTGGATGACTTATTAATCTCTTGAATATCTAAATTTGGACACAGAGATTTTTGAAAATACCCAATTAAATTTTTTTGAGCACCTCTTTTCTTCGAAAAAAATCGTTTTTTGCCAAAAATGTTTTCCAGTCTAAACTTACATCATGAGGGTGTTCCAAAGCGATGTCAAAGTATACTCAATCTTTGTTTCAATCATCTGCTTTTATTGAAACCGAATTTTCTAGCACACATTGTCGCCTTGTTCGGGAATAAAATAAAATAGTTCCAAGTGATTTAGAAACTACACTGAGAGAAAAAAAAGGTTACTACAACGGAGGACACAAGTAGGAATTGCCTGAGTGACTCCGGTAGTAGAACTCGAGTTAACGCAACTTGGGACTCCGGTAAATACTGCTTGGGTCTCCAATTACGTCGACTTGAGACCCAAGCAGTATTTACCGGAGTCCCAAGTTGCGTTAACTTGAGTTCTACTACCCGAGTCACTTAGGCAATTCCTACTTGTGTCCTCCGTTGTAGTAACCTTTTTTTTCTCGCAGTGTACAAATATGTACAATTTCTCGTTGATGTTGCGTTTTTATGTCAGGTATTGTGTTGTGCCAAAAATTTATGTGTAAAAATTGACGTTTGTTATTATATATCATCTGTCTTTGTCATCTCTTAGCTTAGCTTTGGAACACCCTTAATGAATACAAAAATCAAATTTCTTATCTAACAACTAATCAATTGACCTATATAACTTTTATAATTAATCA
Source organism: Ganaspis brasiliensis (assembly GCA_037103525.1). Taxonomy (NCBI): domain Eukaryota; kingdom Metazoa; phylum Arthropoda; class Insecta; order Hymenoptera; family Figitidae; genus Ganaspis; species Ganaspis brasiliensis. Next base: position 892,973 of record JAZKLR010000061.1, on the reverse strand, counting down.
AAAATTTGTAAAATAATTCATATTTTTTCATTTTTTTGGATTTAAGGAGGTTAGTTCAAAATCATGAATCATAGAGATTCGTTTGAAATTTGCAGCAAAATTAAATGACATATTAATGCATATTATTGTTAAATCTGAGCCAATTTGACTGTATAGTTTTCGAGATATTCACGGCCAAAGTTCACTATTTTTCTCAGTATTTAGCATTGAGCTAATGGCCGCAAAAAAAAAAATGAAAAAAAAAATAACAACTTGGTTAATAACTTTTGACACAGCGGAGAGATTCAACTCAAAATTAGAGCAAAATTAATTCAATGTTTAAGGAACATAATACTTCAAAGAGAACGAAATCGACTGTTTAGTTGCAGAGTATTATTTATCCAAAACTTAAAGTTACTTGTAATTTTTTTTTTGACGTGAGTGACGCGGAGTGCGTGGCAACATCGCAACTGTTGAGAGCGGTGGGAAGAGAACGGAGGGAGAAGCGGAGTAGCGCGGTAATTCAAATAAAGCTGAGTAGTGAAAAATACACTATTTCAAAAAGTGAAAAAAAAACAATTTATTAAATTGTCTCTTCATTTTACGTAAAAATATTAATGCATTTAGTATCTTATATTTATCATTAAAATAAATAAGTTATTAATTAAATAATATGAAATATTACATTATGATTACACATTGAAGTATATATTTTATTATTAAAAGTTTTGAAAAGCTCTGTGTGTCCAATAATTATTGCATAATATTTCGGATTAAGAAAATATTTTTAAAAAAGTTGGGTTTCAAAACTTTATTATAACAGACAGAATTTTTGGAAATGAGTAAACTGTAGTTTATGAATTGAAAATATAATAATACCTTTTAGTTAATAATTCTTTTATTCAAAAATAATTTTGCTAATGTTTGGATTTAACAGCCGAAATTTTAGTTAATAATTCTTTTATTCAAAAATAATTTTGCTAATGTTTGGATTTAACAGCCGAAATTTTAATTCAAAATCACATATTTTTAATTTTTTAGCGTAATTGCTAAAATAAAGATTTAAACATAAAATAAAGTTTATTAAGAGTACACTTGAATTAAAAACTAGACATAAAAGTTTTAAATACATAAAACAACGCTTATATTTAAAGTAAAGTTTGACTTTTTTTACTTTTATAACATGAACATACAAAATCGTATATTTTAATTTTTTTTGCGTAATCACTTTCTTAATGGTTTTTAACACAAAACAAAGTTTATTAAAAATGTGCTTTAATTGAAAGCTATACATAAAACTTTTTAACAAATAAAACGCAACGCTTATATTAGTTTAAATCAATGTTTGATTTTTCTTGTTTATACAACCTGAACTAAGTCCTGTATTTATATCACATATTTCAATTTGTTTAGCATAATCGCTTTAACAAAAAACTTTTTAAACTTTAATAATTACTTTAATTAAAGCTTCAATGAAAAGTTATACTTAAAACTTTTAAATATATAAAACAACGGTTATGTTATAAATAACGTTTAACCAAAACAACACTAATTCGCATGCGCTCGCATCAGCTGTTCATGCCATGTTGCCAGATCTCTAACTGCAAAGCACTACGTTCTTCAAAATATTACTGTTTTTTCTTAAAATTTTAATTATTTACAGATTTTTACATAAAAATGTACACAACATTATTTTAAAAAATGATCTTTTAATTTACATATTAAAATTTATTTCATATTTGAACATTTAAAAAAAAAAATAGTTATCTTGACTACCGTCGTGAACCTATCCTCCTTAAAATTCTTTTTTTTTTAAATAACTTTCCCAATTAACTTATATATTATTATTAATTTATTGCTTCATCTATGAGAAAGTAAATTATTATTGCTTACTTAGAAGCGAAATGTCCATCAAATGGACATAATTTTCTCCTAGTTTTTGTTTTTGTTAGTAATAAATTAAAAAATATATTTAGTGAAACGAATAATAACAATTATTAAAACATTGTTTAAACAAATAAATATTGTTCATCAATTTTCTACACAAAGCACATCCCTGTCGATAGGAAATACCTAAAAAATGACTAACTAAAATGACTAAATGAACTCAGTCATTTTTGAGGTACGATTTAAATGATTCCGTGCTTAGAAAATGTTCAACGAAAAAGGGATCAAAAAGTTAATTTATGGCTATTTATGACCGTAAATTCTAAACCCTGAAGAATTTTATTATGCTTTTACCCTCTCATAAAATGAAAGGTTCTTTTACAGTCCTTTTTTCAATTCTAAATTATTTATATTATTTATTGCAAAATTATATTCGTTTTTCAATAATTTAGTTATTTATATGTTTATATGAATAAGATATATTCTTTTGAAACAAAATTCAAAAATGATATCAGATTTTTAATATCTTCTACTGTTTACGAGTTACGCTACTATTCTTTTAATTGTAAGGCTTTTACCGAAAATTTTACATCTCTGTAATTGTCAGAAATTACAGATTCTAAATTTAAAAAAACCGAAGTTCTAACTTAAAAATTAGAAAAATTTTATTTATTAAGAAATAAATATTTTTTACCAGTACATTTTTCGCATTTAAGATGTCGAAAAAAGGACGAGCTATGTCGTAAAACTTTCAAACATCTGGAATGGATTAAAAATCAGAAATAAAAATTTCTCTAATTTTGTAATTATAAATTTATAAATTGAGAATTTGCATTCTACGTCTTTCAACGATTATGTGTATCTAATTTTTTTCCCGATAATGTTATTTTTTATAAAAAATAACAATATTTATAATAATTGATTGTCATTTAATTTTATTCATTTTTAAAAATTTTTTAGATATTTATAATCGTGAAAAATGAAAGATTAATAATTTTTTAATTTACAATTTGAAATTTGCAAATTGCAAAATTTTTGAGTCATAAAACTTTTGGGTTACCGAAGCCATAAATAAAAAAAATATCCTGGTAGGCATTCATATATTCCAGTTCAATGCATTTATGATCCTATTAAAACTTAAATAAGTACTTCCGAAATTTGAAGGGACTACCTACTCGGAGCAAAAAGTGGTACCTGGCATTGTTAGAGTAAAAATGACTAAAAAATGTCGTACCAGTCATATTTTGGATATATTTTAGGTATATCCTATCTGCAGGGATACAAATATGCAGTTTTTTTCCTAATTTTGCAATTAACTAATTTTTATGCGATTATACGGGTAAGGAATAAAAATTAAATTAGTATTTAAACATTTTTAAGCAAATTATTTTTGTTAGCTATAGCAACTTTCTTCACATGGAACCAACAAATATGCAATTTTTTTCCTAACTTTGCAATTTATCGATCTTCAACTAATTATATAAGAGAAATACAAAATTAAATTATTATTTAAATATTTTTTAAACAAATTATTATTGTTAAATTCTTTGTCGATAATCATACAAAGATCGATTAATTACAAAATGAGGAACAACTGCATAGCTGTAGGTTCAATGTGAACAAAGTTGCTAGTTAACAATATTAATATGTTTAAAAAAAGTTTAAATAATAATTAAATACCTATTTTTTAGCCGTAATCATATAAAGATTGGTTAAATGGAAAATTAGGAAAAAGCTGCATATTTGTAGGTTCAATGTAAAAAATGTTGGTGGTTAACACTATTAATTTGTTTAAAGATTGTTTCAATAATAATTTAATTTTTATTTCCTATCCGTAATCGAATTTAATTACGATTACAGTCAATTTTCTTTTGGCCAAAAGTGACGGCTAAAGGAGCATTTACAGCTCTGTTGGTGGGTCGTTGACCGACAGAAATTACATTGGACTAAAAGAGACACATATACTGTCTGTCTTTCTTACTCAATTGCAGAATCAGTTGGTCGTCGACCGCCAAACAGGCCGCCTTAAACAAGTTAAGGTGTGTAAATTCACCTTAACTTTATATCGTTCTCCAAGGTGAATTTCCATACATAATTAAATCTTACGTAAGATTTGCTTTTACAACACCCTCCCCCCGACGTAAGCATATGTAGAGCTTTTTGAAACCCCCCTCCCCCCGAGATGCTTACGTAATTAATGAATAGCCCCTTAAATGATGTTAACAACAGCCTAACGCTGAGGACAGATCCTTGTGGAACGCCGTTGTCTAATGTGGTGAGTTCAGAGAAAAGACCGTTTACTCGGACCAGTACTTTTCTATTTTTAAGGAAATTTGTGATGAAGGCGATCATATTTCCATCTATACCCATATTGAGTAATATTTGAACGATCCTATGTCGCCAAATCATTTCATAACATTTTTCAATGTCAAGAGAAACAGTTAGTAGGTGTTCTTTGTTTATAAAGGCGTTACAGATATTGTTTTCTAGTTGGATTAGAGGGTCAAGTGTTGAGCGATATGATCGAAAAGCACTTTGATTGATATTTAGAAGATTTTTTGTTTTAAAGAACCGTTTTAGTCTATTGTTGATTACTTTTTCTAGTAGTTTACATAGATTACACAGCCCCACAAAAAAAAAAGTGTCATGTACTTTTGACCGGAATACCTTAGCCCTATGTATTTTGACGCGCTGAACACGAATCCGAAGTCCATTTTGCTCCATCACGTCAGGATTTTTTTCTAACCTCAAAAAACATGTCGGATTTTAAGAGGTAGGCGATTTTTTAAAAAAATTTATGGATTTACTTCAAACTTGGTATCTGGGGGTTTTTTGAATCGCTGATTATGAATCTGAAGTTAGATTTTCAAAATTTAAAATGGCGGATCCAATATGGCGGACGAATTTTGAAAAAATTTGAAGATTTACTTCAAACTTGGTATCTGGGGGTTTTTTGGGTCGCTGATTACGAATCTGAAGTTAGATTTTTAAAATTCAAAATGGCGGATCCAATATGGCGGACGAATTTTTAAAAAATTTGAAGATTTACTTCAAACTTGGTATCTGGGGGGTTTTTGGGTCGCTGATTACGAATCTGAAGTTAGATTTTCAAAATTCAAAATAGCGGATCCAATATGGCGGACGAATTTTGAAAAAAATCAAAGATTTACTTCAAACTTGGTATCTGGGGGTTTTTTGGGTCGCAGATTACGAATCCGAAGTTAAATTTTCTAAATTTAAAATGGCGGATCCAATATGGCGGCCGAATTAAAAAACATATTAAGATTTACTTGGCGGCAAGAATATGGCTGATGAATTTTTTAAAAATTTTAAAATTTACATAAAATTTGGTACCTAGTGGTTTGTGGGGTGACTGATTGCAAATCTGAAAACAGATTGTCAAAATTCAATATGTCAGTTCTGAAATATATAATTTTCCTTTATTCCTTTTTATGGTAGCGCACTCTTTTGTTTTCGAAAGATCTGTGTAGCGGTTTTCTCTTTAAGTTCACACTACCTGGTACAACATCCCTTTTCAGCATCCAGCAAAAGTCGGCCATCATATTTACGCCCCACCTTCCTTGAAAACGACGTTCCATTTCTTTAAGGTCTTGATGAAATCGCTCTCCCTGTTTCTCACTGTAGTCTCCTAAATTTTCGGGGAAGTACTTTAGATGTGATTCTAAGAAAAGTAGCTTCAAGCTCATCAAGCATCCTTGCTTTCCGAAGTTTGTTATCATATTATTTGCCATTTCTTCCCAATTCTCGCTTTTGTTATTCCCCAGAAAATTTTCAACAATTAGTTTAAAACTAATCCATGCATTTTTCTCAGTTTTACTCATGTTTCTGACAAATTTCTCATCTTTTAATAATTTTCGAATTTGTGGGCCATCAAAAACTCCCTCATTTAGTTTGGCATCAGAGACCTCAGGGAATTTTTGTTCTAGGTATTTAAAACATTTTCCATTTTTATCTAAACTCTTAACAAACTATTTTGCTGCTCCTAGTTTAATGTGCAATGGTGGAAGCAATACCTTTGAGGGATGAATCAATGGCTTCTTAATGATATTTTTCGATCCTGGTTTAAAAGATTTTCTTTTTGGCCATTACTTTTTTTTGTAATGATTCTTTCTATCTCTACTATCCCACAGACACAAAAAACAGGGCGTTTTTGTGAAATCTGCTTGTTGTCCAAGCATAATACTTAAGATCTTAAAATCCCCACAAATTTGCCAGTTATGTTCTTGATATTTTATTTTATCTAAAACTATTTTTACAGATTCATAGCTTTCTTTAAGTTCTGTAGAATGAGCCATAGGAATCGAACCATAAATATTAGTATTATGAAGTAATACTGCTTTTAAACTTCTTTTAGAAGAGTCTATGAATAACCTTCAATCTTCATCTTTGTATACGCCAGGTTTTAATTGATCCATTAACCCATTAATGTCAGAACAATATACCAATAACTGCTTTTTGTCTTCTGTAAAATATTTTCTAAATTCCTTTTCCCTATCGCGATAAAAGGAAAATGTAGTTCCTTTCGATAGCATTTTTTTCTTCTTAAGAACTGATGCAAGATATTCTGCAACATCTTTTGGTAGTTTTAAATCTCTGATGAGATTGCTGAGTTCTTCTTGTGTGAACTTTTCAGGTATTTCTTCTTCCTGTTCACCAGTTGGAATGTAATAGTCATCTTTGTCATCAATACTCATGTCGTCATCTATATCACTAAATACATCTTCTACTTTTGAACAGTTGATTTCAAAATTTTTTGAAGAAGAAGGTGTATCACAAAAAATTTCTGGTTTTGTTACAGTTGTCACATCAGCGTACAATATCTTTCCTTTATTCTTGTTATTATAATCTTCTACATTGGTCATGCAAAAGTAACAATCTTCTTGTTTCAATGGTTTTTTCCACAGCATTGGTTTTTTAAATTTAAAGTACTTATCCTCCTTAGTATTATTCCAACGAGTTAACATTATGTGACAGGATAAGCAAATTTTGTGTGGAACCCAATTTTCATTTTGATCGGCTATCTCTAAATCAAAGCAATCTTTGTAAATTTGTCTAATATTGTCATTGATTGGTTTACAATTCTTTGGAACATCGAACTGTCCACATATATAAAAAAATGCATCTGCATTGCTATTGCATATGTGTTTTGATCTTAATGCTTTAAAATTAATTTTTGAAGCATTTGAAGTTTTTGTGTTGATTTGATTTGGAAAAGCCATGATTTATTGAATAACCCGCACGTTAGGGATCCTGGTCCGAGCGCAGGCGAGTCCACCGTACTAGGGGTGATAACTCTCATACCTCCCTAGGCCTAAGTATGAGAGCTTTCCGACTTTGACGAGGACAATGTCAACTAGTCGTCGGACACACTACGGTATCATCCTCACACCCTAACGCCCACCTGCAAGGCAGCGCGCCTACGCTGGCTTCGTTACTTCGATAAACAGGAAGCGAATCATTCTACACATCCCCTTTCGGGGCAGTTGTCATCGCCTACTACATTTATCGAAGCAGCAGGATTTAAATTGTGCCAAAGCTCAATAAGAACGTTAGACATAAAATGACAATGATATGTCCATCAGGAATAAGATGCAGAATGGAACAATGTACTTTCTTATTTGGCTTCTGCACCAAACATATCCAATCTGTTACCAAGGAATATTTTATTATAAAATTGTAATAGAAGTCATATTTGAAAATGTGAGAAACTCGATTCGAAATCACACTCAGCAAGTTAAAAACCTGAAGATACCAAATTTCATAAAAATTTCGAAAATATGACGTCAGATTCGCAATCAGTGACCCAAAAAACCCCCAGATACCAAGTTTGAAGTAAATCTTCAAATTTTTTCAAAATTCGTCCGCCATATTGGATCCGCCATTTTAAATTTTGAAAATCTAACTTCAGATTCATAATCAGCGACCCAAAAAACCCCCAGATACCAAGTTTGAAGTAAATCCATAAATTTTTTTAAAAAATCGCCTACCTCTTAAAATCCGACATGTTTTTTGAGGTTAGAAAAAAATCCTGACGTGATGGAGCAAAATGGACTTCGGATTCGTGTTCAGCGCGTCAAAATACATAGGGCTAAGGTATTCCGGTCAAAAGTACATGACACTTTTTTTTTTGTGGGGCTGTGTTACAGGTAAGTGCAATTGGTTTTTAGCTGCTTGCCTTGAGTATATTTTTGTTTGGTTTCAGTATGGGGGCAATAAGAGATACACGCCATGCGCTTGGAAAGACTTTGTTTGTCCATATGCAATTGTAGATTAAAAGAAGATAGTTTAATGTTTTGGTGGATAGTTCTTTCAGTATAGAGTTTGGTATGTTGTCTGGTCCAGGACTGGAATTTTTGCACTTGTTCAATGCGTTCTTGATCTCTGATAGAAGAAGGGGGCAGTTGACATCTGGGTTTTTGTTATTATAGAATCTGTCATCAGTTTTATTTTCTGTGTTGGACTTAATTCTTAGAAATTCGGGTCCGTAGTTGTTATTGCTTGAGTAATTGGCATAGTTTGCAGCCAAAAGGTTTGCAATTTCTGTTGGGTCAGTTGTAAACGTTCCGTTTTCTTTTTCTATGCTATATATTTGTGACCTATTGTTTTTATCTTCAACCTTTTTTATGTTGTTACAGACTGTTGATGTTGAAGTGGTTGGTTGGATGGATGAGATAAATTGGATCCAATAGTTCTTTTTACTGGATTTCATTAGTTTGCGACAGGAAGCTCGTTTTATGTTTTTTGTATATATTAAATAAGTGTTTCTTTTCTTTAATAGCATTTTTAATTTCTTTGTTCCACCAAGGTATTTGTTTTTGAGGAGTTTTGGAGGAAGTTTTGGGAATAGATTTATTGGCAGCTTAATGGATGGCTTCAGTGAATCCTTGAATAATATATTCAATTTGATCGGAGTTTTCTGAAGAGAGTATGAGTAGATGGTCTATGTTTTGATCTAACTCTGTTCTAAATTTATTCCAATCAGCCTTTTTGGTTTTCCCTCTTGGTGTGTAAGTAGCGGGGCTTGTTTGAGATGTTTGAATTTTTACTGTGATGGGGTAATGATCACTGTTGTAGAGATGTTCTGATACTTTCCAGCATAATTTATGTGCAATGTTTGCACTGCAGAAGGATAAGTCAATGCTGCTGAGTGAAGCATTTGAGATATTGAAGTGTGTAGGTTCTTTTGTGTTCAGTAATATGCGGTCTGGGTGATCAAGTAATGTTTCAATAATTGTTCCTCTTGGGTCAAGCTTATTTGATCCCCAGAGTGGACTATGTGAATTAAAATCACCGAGGATTAGATAAGGTGTGGGAAGTTGTACAATGATGTATTCTAGGCTTTGTAAAGTTATTTGTTGACTGTTTAGTAAGCAGGCTTGGGTCCGTAAATAGTCTACTTCACTATAGAATTTACTTTTATAGTGAATTAGACTATTTACGGACACAAGCCTGTTAGTAAGTAAATGTTGCATATATTTAATTTGAAAGGAACATATACAGATGCAGCAACAGCTTCGTAGTTTGTACGTAATTTGATTTCTTCCCTATGTAAGTTATTTTTAATAAATATTGCGACTCCTCAGCTAGCGAAGTCTGTGTTTATTCTTTTTTTTTTAAAGAAAGCTGAGTATTCTGTTATTGGTGTACAGAAATTATTTTCGAAATTTGTTTCTAGCAGACAAATTATAGAGGAATTTTGGTTTTTAATCAGTGACTTTAGGAATTCTTATCTGGGATTGTACCCGTTAAGATTCCATTGAAGTATTTTCAAAGACATTTTGTGAGAAATTAGAGACGGGGGTTGTTAGGTTTTTGTTATTTGAAGAGATATAGTCATCTTGATCGTCCTCAGGGCCGGGAGGATATGTGGGTCAGGTGGGTAGCATGACCCACTCGAAAATGTTTAAGTGGGTCATGACCCATTTGAAATTTCAGAGCACTTAATTGAAAATGCACTCCTATGTTTAACAAAAAACATAAATTTAATTTATATTTTGCTTATAATATAATTAAAATACTTTTTCTCTTCGTTATAGGTTCTTTCTCGAAATTATATATTTAAATAAGCACGCCTTCTTTCAACCAATTAAACTCAGAAGTCTAGACATGCACTTAGCAGATAGACATTGAATCTCTAGTGAGAAATACCGGCATCCACCCCTGTTTTGTAGATGCGGTCGCGACAACTTTTGTGAATGAATGCACCTTTGTGCCGGCGTCCCATGCCTCCGTTCTGCGTTGCGTTGTAATGCGATAAAAAAGGACAAAGTATGTATGTGTCCTTTTTTATCTCATTTTGACGCAACGCAAAACGGAGAAATCTGATGCCAGCATTAGGGTAGGATTCCATGTATGGGTCCGTCAAACGTTGGGTCGTAATGAGAAAAATAAAGACGTAAATATATCTTGGTTTCCCTCTCTCTCACATTGCGACGCAATGTTTAACGCATCCATGTGATTTCACCCTAAGGTGAATCAAGAAGAAATGTAAAAAAAAAATTTTTGTTTTAATTTTTCGAAATTAAATAAAAATTTGTTCAGGGACTTAAAATTGCAATAAGATGAAGCAAATCTCTAAAAGTTATCTCAATTTAAATATTTTCGTGTCTACCCGGGGTAGCAACAGGTAGCGCGAAGGTTAATAAACAAATTTCAACTGCTGAAGAGTTGTACGTTTAGGCTAAAAATCTAACTAATTTACCGAACATTAAAGTGAGGATCTCAATAACCAAAGATTATCAGGAAGCATCTGGAGATCTTAATGTTCGACACCTAAAAGCTAAAGGTATATCAGGGACTCAAAAATATTTTTCCAAATATAGATTCAGTATTTTCATTATCACTCCTATATGTAACTTTTTACTGATATTTTATTTAGTAGTCCATCAGTACATCCAACGGAGCGTCATATAGTGTCAAAAAAAGCTCGTGTTAAATTTTGTCAAATTAAAAAAATTTAGAAAATATATTAAAAATCGTTTCCCTACGACGGGACCTAGCTCAAAATTTATGTAAAAGGAAGTAGTTTTTTTGAAAAATTTTCAAAATAAATCAAAGGACATAAACATTTTTAAAAATAAGATTTTAATTAATAAATTACAAAAAATCTAAAAAATAATTTTTTGATAATTCTTTGCACTAATTTTTTTAACATTTATTCAAAAATGCACAATTTAGAGGAGAACGATTAAAATTGATTCATTTTCGAAGAAGTTATGAGCACTTGAAAAAAACATCAAAAATTTTGAATAATTCATATCTTGTGAACGGTTTTCTAAAAAAATTTGATAAAATTCATGAAGCTTTTTTTCGTAGGATACACATATAAAAAATGAGCCAAATCAAAAATGTCAATTTCGATGGTATGTCAAGTTGGCATGGAATGCCCCATATATACAATATATATACTCTCTAAATTTCTTGGAGTGAGTTTTCACTCCACTGAGAGAGGAAATTGAGCCACTTCAATCAGATTAAAAGACCCTCTCTAAAAGAATGAGATCTCACTCTTAAAGAGTGAACTCTAAAAAGAGTGGCTCAATTTTTGCTCTTAGTGGAGTGAAATCTCACTCCACTAAAATTTAGAGAGAAATTTATAGAGTACATATATGTATCGAAATATAAAGTTTCTACCCACTCGGGCTTAAGGGAGGGGTATAAATTTCTCATTGAAGATATTAACTGTTGGATGTCGTTTGTATATTCAGCAGCTGTCTCCGCTGGGTTTGGTGAGCCAGTTGCTCTTTAAAAAAAACTTTTAAATTGTAGATAGTTCAAGTTGTACGTAGAGGATGGGTCGTCAAGGGTATTTTTGATTGGGCTTAGTAAATTATCAGTGGGGTTGTTTGTAGTGGTAGGTTCTTAGCTCTCACTTTTCTTCTTTTTAGATTTTCGTTTTTGTGGTTTTTTTGGGGTCTCATTGTAATAGGTATTAAAAGAATCTTTAGTAGGTACATTGTTTTCTTTTAGACGAAAAATATAATTTATATTTTACAAATTTTAAAATATTTTTAAATTCAGTTAAAATAATATAAAATTTCAGCAAAGTTTACAAATTTTACAAAATATGTGGGGTGGGGGGGTTGAGATAATTATCTCACATAATTTAAAAAAAAAGTAACAACTACTAAGCTTAGTTAGATCTCACACTGCATTACTGCGTATGTGTAATTGCTATAGAGCATTACTGCGCATGTGTAATTGCTATAGAGCATTACTGCGCATGTGTAATTGCTATAGAGCATTACTGCGCATGTGTAATTGCTATAGAGCATTACTGCGCATGTGTAATTGCTATAGAGCATTACTGCGCATGTGTAATTGCTATAGAGCATTACTGCGCATGCGTCATGAACATAATGATCAAGTGCGCATAAGAATTAATGATATTGATTTACTGCGCATAGAAATAGACCATTTTGATCAACTGCGCATGCGTCACTATCGTGGCACACTACTACACTTAATTGTATAAGTGCCTAAGTTATATTAATGTTAATGGTTCAAAAAGATTATAGGTGAATTGATTTTAAAAGTTGCTTATAAAGAAAAGCAGTGAACTAAGTGGAAGGGGAAGAAAGACTGAACGACGAATTTCTGTTGACGACAAAGGTTTCGTTTTAATATAATAAGACATTACTACGTAGAAATTCTCGAAAATTTTAAAACCCTTTTTTCTAATTGAATAAGTGAATGTTTTAAAAAAAAATTTTAAACTACAATTAACATGAAATTTTCTAATAGTATGTTGATTAATTTTTAACCCACCCAATCGCGTACCCCAAGAAAAAGGTTTTTAAAAGTATGAAAAGGCCACTGGGTTATCATAGATTTTATGTCAAGTATATAAAGAAAATACGCCTTTAAATGTAAAAATTTTTCACTTTTTAATTGACATGATAATATTCTGATAGTAGGTTGATAAATTTTAAAACCTCCCCCCTTTCATTATAAGAAAAACGTAAAGAATCAGCATTTCAAAACATTTGTGTTCAATTTTATTAGATTTTGTAGGTGTTACATGAAAAAAAATTTATATTTTACAAATATTAAAATGTTTTTAAATTTAATTAAAATAATATAAAATTTCAGCAAAGTTTACAAATTTTACAAAATAAGTGGGGTGGGGGGGTTGAGATAATTATCTCACATAATTAAAAAAAAAGTAACAACTACTAAGCTTAGTTAGATCCCACACTGCATTACTGCGCATGTGTTATTGTCATAGAGCATTACTGCCCATGTGTAATTGCCATAGAGCATTACTGCGCACGTGTAATTGCCATAAACATCTAGTTTGCATGCGTCATGAACATAATGATCAAGTGCGCATAAGAATTAATGATATTGATTTACTGCGCATACAAATGGACCATTTTGATCAACTGCGCATGCGTCACTATCATGGCACACTACTACACTTAATTGTATAAGTGCCTAAGTTATATTAATCTTAATGGTTCAAAAAGATTTTAGGTGAATTGATTTTAAAAGTTGCTTATAAAGAAAAGTAGTGAACCAAGTGGAAGGAGAAGAACGACTGAACGACGAATTTCTGTTGACGATAAAGGTTTCGTTTTAATATAATAAGAGATTCATAAGAAAAAAATATTTCTGACTTTGTTTTCCTTTATTGTACTCTAAAAGATCTGGAAATATACGTCACATAGCAGAAACGTTAAAAAAAAAATTTTACACAACTTTGTAAATAAGCAAACTTTGATGCACAAAATAGCCCCACTATGGGGTTTATTTTGTGCACAAATTTGAGTTTCTATAACTCAGACAAAAAATTTTTTCTTGTCGGCTAACTCATAGAACTTCTTTAGAAGGATGTCTACAACGTAACTGAATAGATAAATTCTTTATTTTTTCAGATTCTGAATTTTAATAAAGCGTACAGTCGAAAAAGAGCGGTTTTGTGGACAAAGTAGGCCCACTAGACGGTATGTGTGTTGTTTTCTTATATTTATCTACTGGATGTTGAAGACTTTCCTTTGAAGCTAATCCTTTAATCGCTCCACCAACACCATCGCAGGTTCCTTTGCCGTACTAAAAGGCAAAAGAATTCCTTGTGTATTCTCTTTATGTTTATCATATTCTGTTTTAGAACGTTCTGTTTAATGCAAAATCAGTAAATAATAATAACACCGTGCTCGCACAACTACCGCGCTTCCTAGAAGTCCTCAGCACTTTGCACGGTGACAGCTATTATTTAATAACTTTGGTCCTAATATCGCCCTATTTTTTTTCAACGACTTTAAATCTTTATAAAAGAATAAGCAATCCGAAGAATTTTTTGGATTTTAAATATCGCGTGAATAACATTGTTCTTTACTAACATTTTATAAACAAATAAACTAAACTAGGTGAAAATTTTGTACATTTCGTGAATAATTTTAAGCGTTTTCGAGATATCCTGGAGAAAAAAAAGCTATACACACACTCGCGCACTTACATACATCTCGACATATATTCAAAAATTAAACTTTACGTTTTTTGGATAAAATTGAGTTGATTTAGACTATTTTTTCAAAATAGAAAATCTTTACTATCACAAAGCTTCCTTTCCTTTATAAGAAATCAGTTAGTGATAGCTATAGATATACTGCTGTAGAAATTCAAGTACGAAACAGAAAAGAGCTTTCTCAGTAGGCGGGGCTTGACACGTCATCGGCAAAAGCGTACGAAACATAAAGGAGAGTTCATAATTTCTCCTATTTATGTATTTGAATTTAAGAATTTTGAAAATCAATAATTAGGATATCACCACGAAGAGAACCGATTTCCAGGTGACTTTTGGTGAACTTCTTCAAGGTAGTTATCCTTAAAATTTAAAAACCAATAATAAGGACAACAATAACTGCAGAACCCATGTCCAGGTAAGTTTTGTAGAATTTAACCTCAAAATTTGGAAATCGACATTTAGTTAAACACCAAGTGCGGAATCGATGTTCAGGTGACTTTAGGTCAACATCTTCGAGGAAGTTAACCTTAAAATTTAATAATAAAAAAGTATAGGAAGACAAAAATTTAAAAATGCATAATTAGGAATACGTCAAGTGCAGAACCGTTGCCCAGGTCACTTTTAGTGAACTTCTGGGAGGAAGTTAACCTCAAATTTTAATAATCAAAGATTAGAAAAACTCTAAGTGTAAAACGGATGTCCAGGTGACTTTTGGTCAACATCTTCGAGGAAGTTAACCTCAAAATTTGTAAATCCATAATCAGGAAAACCCTAAGTGGCGAATCGAGTTGCAGGTTACTTTTGGGTCTACTTATTGAAGACAGTAGATCTGAAAATTTAAAAATCTATAATTAGAAAAACAGGAAGTGCAGAAGTAATAGGAAGTTAATCTCATAATTTATTAATCAAAATTTAGGAAAGCACCAAGTGCAGAAATGCAGAAAGCAATAATTAGGAAAACATCAATTGCCGCAACGATATACAGGTGACCTAACTTAAGTTAACCTCAAAATTTAAAAATCTAATATTAGTACAATTTGAGACGCTTAATATGCCCATGTTCGAAGCTTCATAACAAGAAATTAAATTCCATAAAAAAGGTTATCTCTAAAGAAGTAGAACAAAAATCACCTGGATATCAATTCTGTACTTGGTTTTCTTCGTAATTATGGATTTTTAAATTTTGAGGTTAACTTTCTCGAGGAAGTTGAACAAAAGTCACCTGGTCATCGGTTCTGAACTTGGTTGTTTTTTAGTTATTGTTTTTTAACCGATTCGGAAAGTCTGATATTATTTGAAAACACATTAAACTTTTTATCGAAATTCCAGCGGAATTTGTGACGGGAATTTCCGATCGGAATTTATAATGAGAATTTGCAGGGAATCTTTTCACGTGGGGATAAAGATAAGCAGGGCAGGCGAAACAGATTCTTTCTATATGGGGAAATCCCTCCCTCTTACCTCCTACCACCTGTGTAAATAATAAAAAAAAGTATGTTATCCTATATAAGAAATCAGTTAGTTATAGATATAGGTATACTGCTATGCTTTTCAGAAAGTAAGAGAGAATATGTTATAGAATTTACATGGGATAGATAAAGACAAGATAGAGTGAGAAACACAAGCAGAGTTCACAGTTGTGGTTCTGAAAGCAAGAGATAATAAGTTTACCTGGGATAGATAAAGACAAGACAGAGTGAGAAACGCAGGCAGAGTTCACAGTTGTGGTTCTGATGTCACGTCCCAAGTCGTAACTATAGGGACTTTTATTTTATATTTATTCAAAGTTCTTTGTTCTCTACTAAAACACTGAAGTGTACCCTGTAAATAGGCGGGATATTTGAATTTTAACAACAAATAAAACAACTAGAATATGTTAAACTTGAGATTTTAATGAAATCAACTATTGCAGAAAATTTACAAAGTTCTATGACAAGTTCTAAGTTTCTCTCAAGAGAGTTACAAATGATCTGCCGATGATTGACCGCTGGGCCCAGCGGTCCCTGGTAGATCCTGGGTCTGTAGAATAGAGGGAGTAGACAATTCCCCTTCTTCTCAATTTCTGTGTGACTGGTACGAGCAATGTATTAACAAATGTAGTTTGTTTTTCATAACCCACTCATTAATATTAAATATTACAATAATTATAATAATGTTTATATTGATGTTTAATTATGACGAGATGTTATTAACTTAAATAGTCCTGAACTTTGTTAATAATAATAATACTTAATATCGTGATGATCATTGGTTATCTACATATAATGAATTAGTACCTAATTAACATAACATATTTATGTACATAGTATTTTTATTAAGATTAACCCTTTATTTTTAATCAAACACGTTGCCTAGAATTTACATCCCTTTTTGATCGAGTATACATATAATTAATAGGATAGCCTGTTATTGATTACTAATTAAATTCGCACTATTAATTACAATAAATAATTATTAATAAAGTTTGCACTATTTATATTTAATAAATAATAATAAATAAAGTTCGCACTATTTGTATTATAATAAATAATGATTAATAAAATTCGCGATATTTATATTACATTAATTAACTATTAAATAAATTCTCAAAATGTACCATTAATAATAATTTATTAATGGAGTTGTAAGTATTTATTGTAATTAAGGTGCTGTATGTTTTGATCAACATTTCAGAAGAAAAGGGTTTTAGGTTGTTCATAGAAATCTTAATTTAATTTCAAAAAACCCTTTTTTTATATTAATTTGGGTTTTTCCCGTAGGAAAGTCCGAGTTTTATTGCTAACGGTCATTTGGTGGGTAAAACCCACGGTCCCTTTTTTATGGTGCTCCGGTTCGGATTTTCCGGTGTTATAAATATTCTTTAATGCGGAAGGATCGATAATCCTTTTTATTTCCTACTTTTATTTTTATTGCACTACGTGACTGTTTTCGTGTTTTTAAGATTACAATGCTTTTAATTTATTTTAAGAAATATTGAATGGAAATAAAACAGAAATATATTATTTTATATTTTCCTATTGAAATCGGAATATATATTCTTTTTAATTTGTATTTCGCCGCTTATTATTTAGGTACTTTTGATTTAAGTAGTTATAGTGATTTCCCCCTAGTGGAACATTTGTGAATATAGGCCTGCCGTCACACCTCCCATTTTACCCCAAAAAAAAAGTTTGTGACTATAAGAACAACTTTTTTTTGTTGTTGTTAAATATTTTGAACAATTTAAAAGGAGCAATTATGTAAATTATTCAAATATTACAGGCGTGGTTACCAGCGATTGATCGTGAAGCTAAATACATAAAGATTTTTGCGTTGTACAAGTGTGTAGTTCGATATTTAAATCATGTGACTATATGACATTGTAGGTTATGTTTACATTAAAGTTATGTTTATTATAACTAACCGTTATTGAAATGAAGTGAGTATAATATCTTTTTGATTTTGTGACTTACAGTGATATATAATATAATATAAAACATAATAAGGCATATATTGATGTTTGTTTATATTTGTTTATTTTGATTTTGGAAA
The DNA here is from genome assembly GCA_037103525.1 of Ganaspis brasiliensis. Lineage (NCBI taxonomy): Eukaryota > Metazoa > Arthropoda > Insecta > Hymenoptera > Figitidae > Ganaspis > Ganaspis brasiliensis. The sequence goes on along the minus strand of JAZKLR010000061.1, from coordinate 875,089 downwards.
TAGTTGCAATGTTTTTCTTTAAGGTAATTTAAAATTAATTTTCATTTTGTAAAGCACAACGTGCTTGATGTTTCAGATGAAATGAAAAAGCGTGATATTTGATATGAAGTTTAAATTATCTTGAGCTGCTGTTAGATACCAAGGACATTACGAATAATAATTCATAAGTGCAGGGTATTTATGTACATAGATAATAATTGCACTTCAACTGTTAGATAAGTATATTATAAGAATTAAGAAACGAATATATACAATAGACATATATAATTGTAGAAGGCAATGTACTTTGTGGAAAAATTTATTTTTCAGGTTTAGAGAAAAATTTTTTATTTATTTGGCTTCAAGATGTACTTAAAACACCGTGTTTACTGGATATTTACGACAAGATTGCAATTGGTAAGTAATCAATGATAATTTGTTTTGAATTTGTTGCTTTTTATGCATTATATATTTAAACGAATAATACATGTTATTTAAACACTATCATAATTAAATTAATGTTATTTAAACATTATCATGCTCAAATTAATGTTATTTAAACATGTAATTTTCAAATGAATGTTCTTTAAAAATTATCATGTTTAAATTAATGTTATTTAAACATTATCATGTTCAAAATAATGCTACTTAAACACCATGTTCAAAACAATGCTATTTACACAATGTTCAAAACAATTTTATTTAAACATAATGTTCCAAAGAATGTCGTCTAAACACAATGTTCAAATTAATGTCACCTAAACACAATGTTCAAATTAATGTCATTTAAACACAATGTTCAAATTAATGTCATTTAAACACAATGTTCAAATTAATGTCATTTAAACACAATGTTCAAATTAATGTCATTTAAACACAATGTTCAAATTAATGTCATTTAAACACAATGTTCAAACCAATGTCATTTAAACATAATGTTCAAATTAATGTCATTTAAACATGTTATTTTCAAATGAATGTTATTTAAACATTATCATGTTTAAATTGACTTTTTTTTTTTTTTTTTTTTTTTTTAATGAGCTAGTTTTAATTTATCTAAATGGATAATTTTACTTTTTCCCGTTTGTTCGTTAAGAATTCTCGCGTTATGAGAACCGATCATTTCTTCGATTTTGTATGGTCCCTCGAAAAAGGAATCAAATTTTTTATCATGCCTAACGTTTCTTTTGAGATTAACGATATCTCCTTGTTTAAATTCTACTCCACTAATTTTACGATCGTAATAATTTTTGGATCTTTTTTTAGCTTCGTGGATTCTCTCTCGAGCAAGAGCTTGCGTGTTGTCAAGCTTGTGAAAGATATCTTGAATATACTGAACGTACGTTTGGTCAGGAATAGATGATGCAAAACTTGATGGAATTATGGCTTCTCTAGCAAAAACTAAGGTGAAAGGTGCAAAACCAGTGGATTCGTGGATTTGTGTATTGTACGAGAAGATGGCATAGCGGAGCCATTCATCCCAATTTTGGCCATCTCCAAATTGCCGAAGGTATTCGACGAGTGTTTGATGGCTACGCTCGAGTGATCCAAGGGATTGTGGATGATATGCAGTTGATTGGATTTTGTCTATTCCGAAAATTTTGCAAAACGTGGAAAAGATTTTGCTTGTGAAATTGCTGCCTTGATCGGTATGTATAACTAAGGGGCATCCATATCGAGAGATGAATTGCTCTGCTAAAGCATGGGCAATTGTGACTGAATCGATTGTTTTTAACGGTAACGCATCCGCGTATTTAGAAAAATTGCATTGAATCGTGAGAATGTAACGATGTCCGTGAGAGCTTACTGTTAAAGGGCCAACGATATCTATTTGAATTTTTTCGAACGGTCGTTTAGGCGTGTCCGTGATTCTCATATGTTGTCGCATGCTTGTACGAATAATTTTATTGCATTGACAGTTTATACATTTTTTAATGAATTTTTGTATTTCGAGTTTCATACCCGGCCAATGATAAAGAGCCCTAATCCGCCAGTACGTTTTTGAGACTCCTTTGTGACCACCCGTCGTCGATTCGTGAAATTCGGAGATGATTTTTTCTCTTTCATTGATTGGAGGAGTAACTATTTCTCCCGAACAAATCATTATTTTCATATCAGTATCAGAGAAATGTTGAAGAAGTAATTTCTCTACTGATATCCATGAAATGTCGTTTAAATTATTTCTCTTGCTGGAAATTCTCACAACATTGACTTTTAAGGAATTCATAGCGTTTTTAAGTGCTAAAAGTGCTTTTGAAACAATATTTAAATAAGCTTTGTCTGACGATTGCTTTTTAATTATTACGTGGAAAATGAATCGATTGTTATGGGCGAATACGACTACTTCTCCCACATTTAATTTTTCGTTTTTTAATGTAACGGGTTGCAAAATTTTACTTTCAATTAATTCGTGACTTATTGGCGAATCTAATTTCCCATCAGCTGCCAAAAAATGAACGACGTGACTCTTACCCATAGACACTTTGTCTTTAGAGTGTATGAGACACGCATTTGTGATAACCATCAAAGGTTTAGATTTTTGCAACTTCGTTATAATATCTTTTTCTCGACTTTCCCATAAATCAAGGTTGGTTCCACTACTTTGATCAGGAGTAGCTTCGCCATTCACTGCACAAATGCTCAAAATTTGAGGGTTGTCATTATCACACATGCGATGAGCATCCTCGCTTTGATTTGTACTGTGGAACTGACCGATTCCATTTCTGGAATCGAGAAGAATCTCGACGAAATCGCCTGATTCTAACAAAACAGAAGCAAGATTTGTCCAATGCCTTGGTATGGAATAATCTTGCCCCAAGAAGCATGATGGTCCCCACAGTTGATACCACCAATTTTCATTCGAGGTATCAACCGGTTCCTGGACGTGCATGTTCGTAGCAACTTCTATAAGGTTTGCACCGAGTGCTGCAGGAAGGTTTACGCCATTACATTGAACCACTAGGGCGCCCACAGTACATTGGGGATCCCCTTGTTTAACTACTGAATTATTGACGGCTACTTCTGAAGGGTTTGCACTACATACGTGTGCTGCAGGAAGTTTTACGCCAAGCGAGAACACATCACCGATGTGTGTCGTTTTGTCATTTCGAGTGATTTCAGATTTATTGAGAAAGCGAGACTCGATTAATTGTTCAATTTCACTTGAGAAGTCATTTAGATTAGAATTTTCTGAAAATTTAATCGTATGTAATTTTGTGCTTGCAACATCGTACGGATTTCTAGAAAGAGCATCCGCGTTTGCGTCAATTGACCCTGGTTTATATTTAATGTCATAGTCGTATTCACTTAACTTTATTTTCCATCGTGCTAGCCTGGAAACAGGATCTTTGAGATTATGCAACCAAACGAGAGGACGATGATCTGTAACGAGTGTAAAAGGTCTACCGTATAAATACGGTCTAAAAGTCTTAACACAGAAAACAATCGCAAGTAACTCTTTTTCTATAGTAGAGTAATTAATTTCCGCCTTTTGCAGAGTTCGAGAAGCGTAAGCAATGGGGAGATCCTGACCAATAGGACCTTGGCTGAGTACGCCGCCTAATGCATATTGTGAAGCATCGGTGGTAATCAGAAAGATTTTATCGAAATCCGGGTACTGAAGGATAGGCTCTGAACAAATTTTGTCACGAAGTTCTTCAAAAGCTGCCTTTTGAGGGTCGCCCCATTGAAAATCGTTATTATTTTTAAGCAGGTAAGTAAGAGGCTTAGAAATTCTAGCAAAGTTTGGAATAAATCGTCGATAATAACCGACGAGTCCGAGAAATTGTTTAACATTTTTTTTATTTTTAGGTCTTGGGAATTTTTTCACGGCGACGATTTTTTGTGAATCAGGCTTCACGCCATTTTCGGTAATAACATGACCGAGATAGACAATTTCGCGCCGAAGGAAGTAACATTTGTCCGGCTGCAGGGCGAGACCAGCCGATTTCAGTCTACCAAGCAAAGACTTTAATTTCCTAGTGTGTTCTTCGAGTGAATTTGCATATATTATGATGTCATCCATATACACAAATAGTTCGACACCCTGCAATCCAGAGAGAGCAAGGTCCATGAGTCTTTGGAATGAGCTGGGAGCCGTTTTTAAACCGAAGGGCATACGTGTAAACTCGTAGTGGCCAAATGGACCAGAGAAAGCTGTTTTTTGTCTGGACTTAGGATCCAGAGGAATTTGGTAAAATCCTTTCGCGAGATCAAAAATAGAGAAGTATTTCGCGCCTCCTAGTTGGTCTATAATGTCCGTGATATTGGCCAGTGGGTAAGCATCGCCAATAGTTTTCTCGTTTAATTTCCTATAGTCGATGACCATACGCCATTGTTTGTTACCTTGAGAATCGGCTTTCTTTGGAACGATCCAAAGTGGTGCGTTGTAAGGAGAATTTGAATTTTGTATGATTCCGGAATCTTTTAATTCTTGTATTTGATTGGTGATTTCTTTTTTGTGTACAAAGGGGTACCGATACTGTTTCGTGTGGATAGGTATATCATCAACCGTATTTATTGTATGTTGTAGGACATTTGTGGCATTTAATTTGTCTCCCGGTAAGAAAAATTGTTGGGGAAAATCTTTAAAGACACTGAGAATACTTTCTTTCTCTTCGCCATTTAAATCTTCTAGGTGTAAATGCTCTAAAAGTTTCACAAAACGTTTGGCGAACACGATGTCATTTTTTTTCTTATTTTCCTTTTTAAAAATTTTGCGAATTTCCGTGGTAACCTTGGAGCAACGATACATTCCTCAAGTTGGAGAGGAGGTATGGTTAATTCGACATTTTCATTTGTGGAATTAATCATGTATAACCTAACCTTTTGATTTATGTTCGTTACCAAAGATTGGCCTGCATATATACCTGGACCCGCGTTTATTAAAGAGATATAACCTTGGGATAAATGCGATTTTCGAATAGGTACTTCGACGAGTATTTTTGTTCTGGCCGGTAATTTAATTTGTGAATTTGTCGATAGTGGAAAGTCGTCGTCTCCTAAGTGAAGACAATCGTCAATAAAATTTAAAACGCCACGCTGTTGTCGTAAAAAGGATCTTCCTAAAATATCGTCTTCCGAAATGGGGAAATCATTATTAACAATTTGGAAAGGCGTTTCGAGTCCCTTAATTAATAATTTAACTTCGCCCAGTGTTGCAACCATATCTTTTCCTATTCCTACAAGGTTAAAAATTCGTTTTTTGTTAATTACAATTGAGGAATTTAAAACAGTTACTTTAAGAATATTAACGTCGGCTCCTGTATCGATCATAAAAGTAGATTTTCCGTTAACAAAGAATTGACTTTCAAGTTCTATTGCGGGGGGTGGTTCTTCTCCTCGTCGTTCTGAGAGGTACAGGATTCTGTGATGGGGAAAATTTTGCGGCTGTGGGACGTCAGTTCCCCGGTCTGACTGTTCCCACTCTCGTTTTTTTGTTTATTAAATTTATTTTTGAGGCTTGCGATAAAACTGATTTCTTTCTCATGTTTCTTTTTGAGGTAACAATCTACTTCTTTATGCCCGGGCCTTTTGCAGTAAGTGCAATTATCGAATTTCTTATTTGGTGCTGTATTCGAATTTTGTTGTTTTTTGCAATCGCGTGAGATGTGCCCGTATTTTTTGCAATTGTTGCATTGAACGTTATTATGTTTCTGTCGTTTGGCCTGCGGAGCTTCTGCTTCGAAATGCGCGACCCGTTTTTGAGGTATAGGTTTGTTTTTATTATTAATCTGATTATCGGTATTGCTGGAAGTAATTTTTTTATTTTCATCGCCGTTTGCCCGCTTCCAGCTTTGTAAAGTGACATCAAGCTGTGTAGCCACTGCAATCGCTTCGTCCAGATCAGATATTGGTCTGCCGCACAATTGAACAAAAATATCCCTATCCAAACCCCGAATAAAATTACTCATAGCCGTATCTCTATATGCTTCGCATCGTCCTATGCCTTTTTCATTAGGCATTGCTTCTAAGGTTTTCGAAATAATTTTATTTAGGATCTGGTGAACCCTACCCCCGTATTCAGGGACAGACTCTGCCGAATTCCTTTTAATGGAACCCAACATTTGCATGAGTTCACCTCGTGACTGGAATAAATTTGTTCAACTGTTGTAAGAATTTCTTCTAATGACATTCCAATTCTGTCCTGGATGTGCTTTCTGGCTTCTCCCACAATCTTAGTCCTGACTAACATTGTCAGACAGGGCAAATCTTGCGGGTTGACCATCATAACTGCAGCCCTACAATGGTCTATGAACATTTTCACAGACAAGTTCTTTCCATCGAATACCGGTATGATGTTCTCAACAATTTTCGGAATATTGCTGGGATTCATTGTACCGGCGATCGAAGCAAGTGATCCCGTCGTATGCATAGAAACAGGCAGGGTGGTATTACTACTCTGCGTGGATCTAAAAATTGTGGGAATAATAGACGATTGTAAAACTACGGCATTATTTGTTCTGGACGTGGAGGAGTTCCATGCACTCCAGTTACTTTCGCTCCCGTTTAATTGCTCGATCGCGTTAGGGTTTTCGGGAATTCCTTCGGTCGGTACGGTATTATTTTGAGTATTTTTCCTACCTCGATTTGTAGTAATTGATCGCGCGTTATTTGTTTTGGTTACGGGATTTGCTCTCGCTCTGGATCTAGTAGTTCGCGGCATTCTAGTATTATTGAATTAATTATTGTGAGATTTTAAAATAACTCTAGGTTCAAATAAATGTGATTAAAACTTAAATTTTGGAAAACGTGAATATCTAAGATTCGTTAATAATGTTGCCCAACGTGCAATGTTTTAACAAATTGAAAGAGGAAAAAAATGTTTGCGATATTTAAAATGTAATGGTTATGCAGGAAGACAATTGTGAAACAAAATCAAAATTTTGCCTTTTCGTACATGATAGTGTGAAAGTCAAATAAAAAGTGAAATAAATAATTAATAACAGAACCTCACTTCAATTTCAACAAGTAGTGGCTATATGAAGAAAGGTCATGAATTATGTGTCAATTTGACGGCAGTGTTTTAAAGCGACATATGTGTATACAAGTAAACGTTAATATTTAATAAAATTTTAGAAATGTAATACTTTTAATCAAAATTCGAACGCATAAATCTAGTTATACGTGCACGCAAAAAAATCGTAGTAGTAAAAATTGGAAAGCTTAGAATAGTTAAAGGAAATTCATAAAAAAAAATTTTTTTTATTTTTATGTAACTTTTTAAATCTTCAATTGTTCACTTATTGTGACACAAATATATTTAAAATTAATGGATTTATCTATATCGTGCAATACTGAAATACTGCAAATTGAAATGAAGGAAGGATTATTCTAACTAGCGAAACATTGTACAAGAAATTACGTTATTAAAATATTATTGAACAGTATCACTTTAAAATAGTTTTACTTTATTGCAATAATTTTTTAAAAATTGAATTTATTTTAATGTAAAAAAAAAATTTGTTGAAAATTGATTTTAATATTGTATTTTTTTTTTTGAAAATTGATTCTATTGTATTATTTTTACGAAAATTGATTTTATTATTATATTCTTCCTTCCTTTTTCCTTTTCATAGAAATTTGTACATTAAATTTTATTTTATGACTTACAGACAGAATTTGATGTGTCGTTTGAAGAAGCGGTAATTTTAAATACAACCTGACACACACAATCACTCAGTTAAGCTCGCCAGTCACCAGAAGTCTTTTAAAATCCTGACGAGTTGAAATTTGATGCAGGTTGGCTGTGGTAAAATCCAGATCCGTATAGGTATTCTCGAGGAGACGTCCTTCAGTCAATATCAGCATACATTGAATTTTGGAATATGTTTGGAACCAAAATCTTTTTGCCAACGGTAAAGAGGGAATATCGCGTGGTCCTGCAATAACCGCTTTCGATCTCTGGCACAATTGACGATGCCACTTGCTTCCAGGGTAAAAAAACCACGTCAAAAACCCATGGGAGAAGATCGAGGCACAACACTTTCACAGAGTTTATGATTATAAAAATCAATAAAAGAGATAAATTCTCCTTTGTAATTGCACAAAAATGTAGTGATAATTTTTATAAGGTTCGTATCACTTTTGTTTAGCAAAAAAAAGTTAATAATTTAATAATGTATTGTTGATTTCACTTGAACACTTTATATTGAGTTTAGAACATTTTGAATTTTTGGCACTGACTAGTCAAAATGTCTTTTAATGTGTTACAAAACAGTTCGATTAAGTGTATTTTTTATCCCTTTACAGGTGCGAGAACCACCGCTGCCACCAGTTTTGTCACGTCCCAAGTAGTAACTATAGGGACTTTTATTTTATATTTATTCAAAGTTCTTTGTTCTCTACTAAAACACTGAAGTGTACCCTGTAAATAGGCGGGATATTTGAATTTTAACAACAAATAAAACAACTAGAATATGTTAAACTTGAGATTTTAATGAAATCAACTATTGCAGAAAATTTACAAAGTTCTATGACAAGTTCTAAGTTTCTCTCAAGAGAGTTACAAATGATCTGCCGATGATTGACCGCTGGGCCCAGCGGTCCCTGGTAGATCCTGGGTCTGTAGAATAGAGGGGGTAGACAATTCCCCTTCTTCTCAATTTCTGTGTGACTGGTACGAGCAATGTATTAACAAATGTAGTTTGTTTTTCATAACCCACTCATTAATATTAAATATTACAATAATTATAACAATGTTTATATTGATGTTTAATTATGACGAGATGTTATTAACTTAAATAGTCCTGAACTTTGTTAATAATAATAATACTTAATATCGTGATGATCATTGGTAATCTACATATAATGAATTAGTACCTAATTAACATAACATATTTATGTACATAGTATTTTTATTAAGATTAACCCTTTATTTTTAATCAAACACGTTGCCTAGAATTTACATCCCTTTTTGATCGAGTATACATATAATTAATAGGATAGCCTGTTATTGATTACTAATTAAATTCGCACTATTAATTACAATAAATAATTATTAATAAAGTTTGCACTATTTATATTTAATAAATAATAATAAATAAAGTTCGCACTATTTGTATTATAATAAATAATGATTAATAAAATTCGCGATATTTATATTACATTAATTAACTATTAAATAAATTCTCAAAATGTACCATTAATAATAATTTATTAATGGAGTTGTAAGTATTTATTGTAATTAAGGTGCTGTATATTTTGATCAACATTTCAGAAGAAAAGGGTTTTAGGTTGTTCATAGAAATCTTAATTTAATTTCAAAAAACCCTTTTTTTATATTAATTTGGGTTTTTCCCGTAGGAAAGTCCGAGTTTTATTGCTAACGGTCATTTGGTGGGTAAAACCCACGGTCCCTTTTTTATGGTGCTCCGGTTCGGATTTTCCGGTGTTATAAATATTCTTTAATGCGGAAGGATCGATAATCCTTTTTATTTCCTACTTTTATTTTTATTGCACTACGTGACTGTTTTCGTGTTTTTAAGATTACAATGCTTTTAATTTATTTTAAGAAATATTGAATGGAAATAAAACAGAAATATATTATTTTATATTTTCCTATTGAAATCGGAATATATATTCTTTTTAATTTGTATTTCGCCGCTTATTATTTAGGTACTTTTGATTTAAGTAGTTATAGTGATTTCCCCCTAGTGGAACATTTGTGAATATAGGCCAGCCGTCACACTGAAAACAAGAGAGAATAAGTTTACCTGGGAAAGATGAAGACAACAATAGCGTGCGCAACGCAAGGTGAGTTCATAGTTGTGGTTCTAGAACCAAGAGAGAATAAGGTTACCTGGCATAGTTAAAGACAACAATAGCGTGTGCAACGCAAGGAGAGTTCACAGTTGTGCTACTAGAAGCAATAGAGAAAAAGGTTACCTGGGATAGATAAAGACAACAATGGCGTGCAAAATGTGAAAGAGGAAAAGGTATAACAAGTGTATGAGATAGATAAAGGCAGAGTAGAGAGAGAGAAAATAAGAAAAGAGATTTTAAACGGTGTGGAAATTCTAAGGCATCCTTGTAAGGAACTTGTATGATCATTTTGTAATTAATTTTGAAAAGTTTAAACAATTTTTTTATATTTTCTATGTGAAATATTTTAAAAGCTTACAACTTTTTAATTAGCAAAAGGAAAAATAATGTAATTAATGTTATTTAATTGATTTAATTGAATCGATTGTTTAAACAATTAAAATGGTGTAAAATTAACTTTCGATGAAATTGAGCTAAAATTATGTGGTTTTATGTAATTTGTATAAAAGAATCATAAAAAAGTTATTTATTTAAAATTCGCAGTGTATATTCAAATGTTTAAAAAATTTTAATTTATTTAAACAATTGAGCCGCCGGATTCAAAAACCGCCTTTGCGCTCGAGATGTCTGACCAAACGTTGAGAAAATCAGTGAAATTCCCATTGTCGCTCATTGCTACCCGAATACCATACGTCAGACTTTTCACGCGCAGAGGCGGTTTTTGAATCCGGATGCTAAATTTAAGTTTCTTATGTTTTCGAAATAAAACACTTTTTTTTTTCGTCCAGGGCACCTCGAATCAACTTCTTCAGGAAATTTAACCTGAAAATGTGAAAATCGACTTCTCTAAAGTACCCACGTACCCAACCGATAACTACGTCATTTCCGGTCAACTTCTTTAGGGAAATTAACCTCAAAATAAGAATATCGACATCTCTGAAGATTCGAAGTTCTCAACGTGTCCGATGTCAAATGACCGATGTCCAGGTGATCTCAAGACAACTCCCTCAGGGAAGTTAACATCAAAATGAAAAAATTTACTTATTAGAAGTACTACAGTTTCTAACCAATGTCCAGGTCACCTTCAGTCGACTTCTTCAGAAACGTTAACCTCAAAATGTGAAAATCGACTTCTCGTAAGTACGCAAGTACCCAACTGATATCCACGTTATTTCTGATCAACTTTAACAGGGAAGTTAACCTCAAAACCTCGACTTCTCTGAAGTACAGAAGTACTCAACCGATGTCCAGGTCATTTACGGACAACTTCCTCAGGAAAGTTTACCTCAAAATAAAGAAATTTACTTTTCAGAAGTACCCCACTACCTAACTGATGTGCTGGTCATTTCCGGCTAACTTGTTCAGGGAAGTTAACCCTAAAATGAAAAAATCGGTTCTTCTAAAATATTAAAGTAGCTGTCCGATATTTAGGTCTTTTTCGGTAAAATTCTTCAGGAAAGTCAACCACAAAATGTTTAAATCGACATGTCTGAAAGACTAAAGTACTCCATCAAAGTCCAGGTCATTTCCGGACAACTTACGCAGAGAAGTTAACCTCCAAATGTGAAAATCTACTTTTCTGAAGTACGCAAGTACCAGTCTGATATCTAGATCATTTTCAGTTGACTTGTACAGGGAAGATAACCTCAAAATTTATAAATTAACTTCTTAGAATTACCCCAGCACCCAACCGATGTTCATTTATTTCCGGTTATCTTTCTCAAGGAAGTTTACCTTATAGTGTGAAAATATACAACACTGAATAAACTAACATACCCAGTGGGCAAAAAAAACCAGAAGACGTCCTTAAGACGTCTTTTGGACATGAAAGCCGACATAGGGACGTCTTTTGGACATGTGTGCCCAGTGGGTACTGACAGTGCAAAACCAAATGTCTTGTTTTGAGACTTTTAGTCCCTATATTTAAAACATTTAAACTTATGTTAGTTTATTTCAGGGCAAGTGCTATTATTTGTAACAATTTTTAAAATTTTATTAAAAAGCAGCAAGAAAAAGAAAGTCATTCCGTCAAAGTTGTTTAATGTTTAAAATTGGTTCTCAGACGTTTTGAAATCTATTTGATTTCCTCTTTTGTAATAATAAAAAAAAAATAATAAAAATTATAATTATTTCATCTAAGAGAGACAAAAAATAATAATAATAACAAAAATACAAAAATTCTAGAGTTAACCATTGTATGGAGTCAGAGAAACTACAAAGAAATTAAAAATAAATAATATGAGGATTTTAAAAATAAGATAAGAACACAGAAATTTATATATTTGTAAAATTAATTAAAAATAGTAATTATAAAAATACACATACAAAAAAATGTGTTTAATTAAACATGAAAACACATAAAATAATAAAAGTTAATGGAATTAAAAATTAATAAATAAAATAATAAGTCACCAGAATTACAAATTATATAGCAGTGTTCAATGATTTCACTATTTAAACTGATCTACAAACACCTTTACCTTATTAACAATAACATAAATTAAACAGACAAGAGGACATTAACAATAACAGTTAAAAGAGAAAACATAAAAATGAGCAATATGAATATTGTCTATTTTAAATTAACAAAAATAAAATGCAACAATATTTTATAACATTTATAAAAATTATTTAAATCCCTGATTTTATTTAAACTATTATTTCCCTCTTTTTTAACAAAAAAACATATGAAATCATTTAGATTTTAAAACGTTGGAGAACAAATTTTAAACATTAAAAAACTTTGTCTGAATGAATTCGTTTTTTCTTGCTCCTGTTTATGAAATTTATTATTATTAATTAGTTAATTAATACATTATATGTTGTAAAAAACAATTTCTTTTCTATTCCTATATTTTTTTTTATATAAGAAATCAGCTAGCTATGGGCTTGTAACGCAAAAAGAGTTACGCTTAATGGTATAGAGAGAGAGGAAAATTGAAAGTAGTTGAAGTGAGAGAGATAAGAAAGGTAGGTATAATTAGAAAATTTTCTTCGTCTAATGATCCTGATCCTAATTTGGGATGGCACGTAGCGTGAAGAATTTCGAAAAATTGGGATGACACGCAGCTTGAAGGAGAGAGAGAGAGAGAGAGAGAGAGAGAGAGAGAGAGAGAGAGAGAGAGAGAGAGAGAAGGGGAATTTCGAAAGTTTGAGAAAGCAATTTCAAAAATAATTCATTTTATACATTTTGTATAATAATTATTTAGATTTTAAATTCACTTAAAGTTTGACAGTTTATTGATAAAAAAAAACTATTGTCAAAGCAGAAGATGAATAAAAATTATGAGGGTAAAATAATTTAATTTAAAGAATAATTTAATTTAAAAATAAGAATAATGGTAAAAAAATTAAATTTTTCAGCTTTATTGACACAAAAAGTATAAATATATTTATCGTAAAAGCAAAAGATAAATAAAAAAAAGTTAAATTAAATTATGAAGGTAAAGTAATTTAATTTAAAAGTAAGAATAATTTTTTTTGATTGAAAATAATTTAATTTCAAAATAAGAATAATTATTTTTGATTGAAAGCAAAAGATGAATAAGGAAAAAGTAAAACTAAATTATTAAGTTAAAATAATTTAATTTAAAAATAAGAATAAAGGTAAAATAATTTATTTCATGTCTTTTGCAGCGCTGAAGCAGGAAACCAAAACAAATTTCTTCCTTTTTTTTACAGAGAAATGTTTAAATGTGTTGAAGGCAAAAAAAACGACCGAGAATAAATTTCTCTCCCTTTTTTACCCTTATTAAGGGGGGGGGGGAAGGTTGGCATTTCAAATTCAATGAAAAGTAGTGCATGAACTTTGGTGTAAAGAAAAAATAAAAAACAAATTCATTTTTTTTTCTAGAAAAATGTTTCCACCAACCATAAATTTTTACCCTTCTTTTACCGAAAGAGAGAGACCGAGAGAGAGAGAGAGAGAGAGAGAAAGAGAGAGAGAGAGAGAGAGAGAGAGAGAGAGAGAGAGAGAGAGAGAGGGAGAGAGAGGGAGAGGGAGAGAGAGGGAGAGCGAGGGAGAAAGAAAATGGAACTAAGGGAATTCCGAAAGAAGCAGACAAATTTTGGAGATAGCAATGTTGAAAGTAGTTCATTTTATACATTTTGTATAATAATTATTTAGAAGTTTGACAGTTTTATTGATACAAAAACTATAAATATACTTATTGTCAAAGCAAAAGATGAATAAAAAAAAAGTTATATTAAATTATGAAGGTAAAATAATTTAATTTAAAAGTGAAATTAAATTATTAAGGTAAAATAATGTAATTTGGAAATAAGAATAATGGTAAAAGAATTTAATTTTTTAGCTTTATTGACACAAAAAGTATAAATATACTTATCGTTAAAGCAAAAGATGAATAAAAAAAAAGTTAAATTGAATTATGAAGGTAAAATAATGTAATTTAAAAATAAGAATAATTTTTTTTGATTGAAAATAATTTAATTTAAAAATAAGAATAATTTCTTTTTACTGAAAGCAAAAGATGAATAAAGAAAAAGTAAAATTAAATTATTAAGGTAAAATAATTTAATTTAAAAATAAGAATGAAGGTAAAATAATTTAATTTAAAAATAAGTATAATTTTTAAAAGTCGTGTATGGATTGGGGTGTATATTCTTATGTTTTTTGCAGCGCTGAAGCAGGAAACCAAAACAAATTTCTTCTTTTTTTTTGCAGAAAAATGTTTACATGTTTTGAAGGCAAAAAAGACGACCGAGAATAAATTTCTCTCCCTTATCTAGCCCTTATAAAAGGGGGGGGGGCATTTCAAATTTAATAGAGAGTAGTGCATGGACTTTGGTGTAAAGAAAAAATAAAAAACAAATTCCTTCTCTTTTTTTCTAGAATAATGTTTTCACCAATAATAAATTTTTACACCTCTTTTACCCCTTAAGATCTCCTAGGAGGGGGTTGGCATTTTAAATTTAAAAAGAAGTCGTGTATGGACTTTGGTGTCTATTCTCATATTTTTTGCGGCGCTGAAGCAGGAAAAAAACAAATTCCTTCTGTTCTTTCTAGAAACATGTTTTTAAAATTGTAAATAAATTTAATTTAAAAATAAGAATAATTTGTTCTACAGAAACATGTTTTGAACCTAACAAAGGACACCAAGAATGAATTTGTGCACCTCTTTTACCCCTTATGACATGGTGAGGTGGGGGGTGGGGTGGCATTTTAAATTTAATGAAAAGTCGTGCCTGGACTTTGGTGTAGAGAGAAAAGAGAAAAACAAATTCCTTCGTTTTTTTCTAGAAAAATGTTTCCATTTACTAGAAATTGTTACCCCTCTTTTACCCCTTATGATTTTGGAAGGGGAGGGTTGTCATTTCAAATTTAATGAAAAGTCGTTTATGGACTTTGGTGTAGAGAAAAAATAAAAAAACAAATTCCTTCTTTTTTTCTAGAAAAATGTTACCACCAACCATAAATTTTTACCCCTTATAACCTCCTGGGAGGGAGTTGGCATTTTAAATTAAAAAAAAAAAATTGTATGGATTTTGGTGTCTTTTCTTATGTTTTTTCCGGCGTTGAAACAGGAAAAAAACAAATTCCTTTCGTTTTTTTTCTAGAAAAATGTTTTTAAAATTCTAAATAAATTTAATTCAAAAATAAGAATAATTTGTTTTGAGAAACATGTTTTGAACCTAAAAAAGGCCACCAAGAATAAATGTCTCCCTCTCTTTTACACATTATGATTGGAAAGTCTGGTAAATAATAGGAAATTTTAGTTTAACTTCAATCATTAATGGAAAATTAGAAATTTTAATAAAATTATAAAAATAAAATATAATTTTTTCAGTTCGTAATCTTCGAGTATTTACAACTTAAACTTCCGTCAAATTTTTGTAATTTTGGACGGCAGGTAGCGCGAAAGAGAGAGAGAGAGAGAGAGAGAGAGAGGCAGAGAGAAAGAGATTGGGCGAGAGATAATGAGGATAGGTATACTGGGAATGAAAAAAGGTTTCATGAGACAGTTAGTTTGTCTTCTAAATGTTTGCTGACATTAACTTGGCAATCGTTTAACTTGCTTGTCTTCCACTGGTATAATAACTCTCAATTTTAGTTGTAAAACTAGCAACTTTGGTCTTCCGTAAATTGGTTATTGGAATATTTGGATAATTGGAAATTTTGGTTATGGAATATTTGGAAAATTGGAAATTTTGGTGAAAATTGGAACTTTTGGTAAAAATTGGAAATTTTGGTAAAAATTGGAAACTTTAGTTATTGGTTATTTGTTTCGGTCTTCCCTGATATCTTCAAACTAATTGAAAATTTTTTGAAAAGCTTATTTAGTATCACTCTTCGTTGAAAACTTGACTACGTGCCTGGACATTTTGCCTTCTCACTGTACATACTTTAAAATAACGACGAATACGTCAAAATAATGTTATTCATATATTTTGCATATGTCATGGGTGTTATATAAGACCAAAAAAAATTTAATTTTCCAAACCCGTCAGATGAAGTAAGGGGTAAATTGGTTATGTAAACTTCCTTAGGTGTAAATATAAAATTTTTTTTCCTGAGTTTTGATAAAAAACAGATTATTAGAGGTAAATCAAATTGTTATTAGAATGGAGGAAAAGGAAGAAAATTCAGTAGATAAATTCAAATCATCTAATTATTGTCAAATGGGAAAAAATCTTGATTTTCAAAATGTACATTTCCTTCATCCAATGCCTTCAATGTCATCTGCATCAGTTTCTGATTTTACTAATGAATCTGAAGAAATTAAAGTGCAGGAAACTACAATAAGGACAGAAAGGAAAAGAAAAATGAGTGATGTATCATCCACTGTAATAACTGCAATGAAACGAAAGAAATCTTCATGCATTTTGGATGCAATTGGTGAAATAGATAGGAATAAATTATTAGAAGATAATAATAAGGAAGAAGTTAATAGATTGACAGAAAATGAGGACATAGAATCAAGAAAGATTCACACAAAGAATTTGAGTAAGGAAAGACAGAAACGTTATCGTCAAAGAAATAAGGAAAAAAAATTAGAGGCAGAGTGTGAGAAGTTAACAGAAGATGATAGAAGAGAATTAAAAAGGATTCACACAAAAAATTTGATCTGGGACAGAGTGAAGCGTTATCGTGTTAGCAGTAAGGAAGAGAAATTAGAGAAAGAATTAGTAAGTACATCAGTTGATTCTCCAGAAGAACATCAATTATTATTTAATCCTATTCATTCACCTACTTATAAGGAAGATTATCTTGGTAAAATGTAATTTGCTTGCAAGCATTGTAAAGCCAAAACACTTTAAAGATGAACAAGTTGCTAAGAAATCTAAATTGAATGAAAAAGAAAAAGATAATAAAAAATTGAATAAATCTAATAAAAAAGGAAAAGAAGAAGAAGATTTATATTCATATAATGATTGTTCTGGTCATGGTGGTGTCGAGTTAGAAGTGTCGGATTATCCGTTGGAATTAAAAGGGTTATTAGATGGCTCACACAAAAAATCAAACCATTTTAAGAAAAGTATAAGGTGTTACAATAATTCATTTGCATTTGCCTTATTTAATGCCAAAGTTATTAATTTTAATGGAAAAAGAAAAGGACCATTTTGTTTTAAAATTCAAGGACAAATATATTATCAAATGAATAACGCTTTATACCCTGAAACTGGTGATGACCCTTCTTATGGTCAGCTATTTATTTATGATCCTGACGATGCTGTTGATTATAGAATCAATAGAAATAGTAGATTAGATAGAGATGTTTTGAGAGAAATAGAGGATGTTATGAGAAGAGATAATGTATTTACTAAATCATTTAATATGATGAAGGATGTTTTAGAAATTGAAACAGAGCTGGCAAATGCAAGATATGAAGAAATTCCAGAACTTCAGTTATTATTTACATTGAAGAAAGGAATGGACCCACGAAGATTCAACTTTCAAAGAGTTAATGAAGTATCAGCAATTT
The DNA here is from genome assembly GCA_037103525.1 of Ganaspis brasiliensis. Lineage (NCBI taxonomy): Eukaryota > Metazoa > Arthropoda > Insecta > Hymenoptera > Figitidae > Ganaspis > Ganaspis brasiliensis. The sequence goes on along the minus strand of JAZKLR010000061.1, from coordinate 857,405 downwards.
TTAATACAAATTGTGAAGACAAAATACCTGAATCTTATGTGACAGTCTACAACAAAAGGAGTAAAGAGCTACAATTAGTTAGTAGTTTAAATCCGTGTGTAGAACCCTTTATTTATCCTATATTTTATCCTTTTGGAGATAAGGGTTATTGTATTAATATGATTAGACGGGATAACGACAAAAGATTAAAGAAGCATATGATTTCAAGAGCAGATTACGTTAAATCTAAAATAGGAATTAGAGAGAACGTGTTTAATCAGTTTTTATATGGTGGTAGATTATTTCAACAATGGTTAGTTGATAGTTATGTAAAAGTTGAAAAAGATCGACTTCAATATTGTGCTAATCATCAAACTCAACTGCGAAGTGAAACATACAAAGGGTTAATAGATCATATTACTAAAACTGCAGAAGAAACTGATACACCTATTGGAAAAATGGTTGTATTGCCATCCACATTTATTAATTCACCTAGACATATGATGGAACAATACCAAGATTCAATGGCCATTGTAAGTAAACATGGTAAACCAGATTTATTTATAACAATGACATGTAATCCACAATGGAAGGAAATAGTAGAAAATTTGTCACCTACTCAAACTGTGGCCGACAGACCTGACATTGTTGCCAGAGTGTTCTTTTTGAAAGTACGTCGCCTGATTCAATGTATCGTTAAAAAGAAATGTTTTGGAGATGTTAAATCGTATGTTTATGTTATAGAATTTCAAAAAAGAGGATTACCACATATTCATTTGTTGCTAATATTGAAATCCAATTCAAAAATTTTAACAGCAGAAACTGTAGATCGTTATATTTCAGCTGAAATTCCTGACAAAAAGATTAGTTCTACATTACATGAAATTATAATGTCAAATAATATACATGGTCCTTGTGGAGATTGGTGTTTTGTTGATGGCAAATGTTCCAAAAAATTTCCTAAAATTTTGCAAGAAGAGACTACAGTGGAAGATAATTGTTATGTTCTGTGTCGAAGAAAAGATACAGGTCAAGCATATGAAAAATCTAATGGATACATTGTTGATAATAGTTTTGTTGTACCATATTGTCCTAAACTTTCACAACAATTTAATTCTCATATAAATGTTGAAGTTGTATCAAGTATTAAATCTGTTAAATACATATATAAATATATTTATAAGAGGCATGATGCAGCATCAATCATTATTACAAATAATAATGGTGAAACTACTATAAATCATAATGAAATCAATCATTATGAAGAAAATAGATATGTAGGTCCTGTTGAAGCAGCATGGAGAATTCTGGGTAAACCTTTATCAAAAAAGAGTCATAGTGTGTGCCGTTTACCTATACATTTACCAAATGAACAAAATGTTTTGATTCGGCAAGGGCAAGTGGATAAAAAGATATCATTTGATTTAATCAAAACAACAAAATTATTGGATTATTTCAAATTAAATCAACGTGATGTAAATGCTCGTAATTATTTCTACACTAAGATACCTGAATACTATTCATGGAATAAAGAGACATGTAAATGGAATAAAAGAGGTCGTAAAGAGAATGTTCTAGGAAGAATGTATTCCGTTAGTCCATGTGAAATTGAATTGTTTCATCTTCGATTATTATTACTTACAATTAAAGGTGCAATTTCATTTGAGTCCTTAAAAACTGTGAATGGAGTTACACATGATACATTTACGACAACTTGTTTAACATTAGGACTTATAGAGAACGACCATGAATGGAAAGAGACCTTAAAAGAGGCTACTGTGTGGATGATGACTCAATCACTACGTCGTCTATTTGTTAGAATATTAATTCATTGTCGTCCAATTAATGCTGGTGAACTTTGGGAACAATTCAAAGTTCATATGTCCGAAGATTATCTTAGAAGTTTTGATAATATCATTGCCGAAAATAAAGCATATATAGAAATAAAAGACTTACTTTCTGAAGAAGGATATCATTTACATGATTTTCTTGGATTGCCTCCTATTGAAGACGTCTGCAGCAATGTTTATGTTCCTCATTCTGTGAATGTTGATGAAGAAAGAAGATTAGGGACAGAAAGATATGATAAGTTAAATGTTAAACAGAAAGCAATAGTTGATTTTGTTTTAAGTGCAGCTCATGATTCTACCGATAATGTTTGTCGGTGCATTTATGTCGATGGGCCTGGAGGATCAGTAAAAACATTTATAAATATTACTTTGTGGCATTTATTAAGAACTGTTGGTAAAAAAGTTTGTAATATGGCTTTTACTGGAATAGCAGCAACTTTACTTCCTATGGGTAAAACAGTTCATAAAGCTTTGGGTCTTCCTGTACCATTATATAATGATTCATCATCTGGTATTAAAATACAGTCTAAGGATGGGTTGTATTTAAAAGATGTTGATGTATTTATTTGGGATGAAGCTCCAATGTCGCCAAAGTATGCTTTAGAAATTATGGACAGAACATTAAGAGATATGATGCAAGTAGATGTTCCTTTTGGTGGTAAAATTATAATTTTAGGAGGTGACTTTAGACAAGTTCTGCCAATCAAAGAGAAAGGTACAAGATCAGAAATTATTAACTTATCTATTAAAAACAGTATATTATGGAAACATTTTTCAAAATTTATGTTGTCTGGAAATATGCGTGCGTTGCCGGACGAAACAGAATTTACAGAGTTTTTGTTAAAAATAGGAAATGGTATTCTTAACGATGAAAAAGATTGTGTTTAATTACCAGGCAAAATAATTGAAAAAAAAAAATAAAGACATTTGTCAAGATATGTATGAAGAACTAATTAAACAAAAACGATTTGACGATTTGGCATTGTGCGCAATTTTGGCTCCCAGAAATATTGATGTTGATGGCATTAATAATCAAGTTGTACATTTATTAGATAACGATAAAGAGAAAGTATATAAAAGTATTGACTGCGTAGATAATCGCGGAAATATTAATGATCATGAAGTGATTTTACCTGAATATTTAAATACTTTGTCACGATCTGGTTTACCGCCACATTTATTACACTTAAGAATAAACTCAGTAGTAATGCTTATAAGAAACCTTAGTATTAATGAAGGTTTATGCAATGAAACCAGATTACTTGTTTTAGATTTATCTAATCATGTTATTAAATGTAAAATACTGACTGGAGATAAGGGTGGAAATGTTGTATTCATACCAGGGATGCGTACGTAAATAGTCTAATTCACTATATATGTGCCAACTATAGTGAATCAGACAATTTACGTACGCATCACTGATTCATACATCGTGTATTATTATACTGCGAAAATGTTTATCCTTTTACATTTAAGAGAAGACAATTTCCAATTAAACTGGCATTTGCAATGACTATAAACAAATCTCAAAGACAAACATTTAATAAAATTCCCATTGATTTAAAAAAACATGTACTGAATCATGGTCAACTTTATGTTGCATTATCTAGGGTTCGTTCATTTGATTCTGGTAAAGTTTATTTGGGAAATCAACGAAGTGAGAATTATATTAAGAATTACGTTTATAAAGAAATTTTTGAATAACTGTTTTACTTGCAATACTAAATGTAACTGGAAGACACATGTTTAATAATTATAATTTTTCCTACATTATGTCCTATTTACGTTGATGTTGTTTGTTCCATCTATATTGTTTCGACATATATCGACTTCATATTTTAGAATCAAAAATTTATGTTAAAATATTAAGTTTCTTTCAAAATATTTCACTTTGTTCTTCCCAATGTTACTTTCATATTCTTTTATTTTGTGTTGTAAATTACAATTTGTATGTGACTAAGGGTTCATGAATCCATAATAAATATTCGATTACTTCGTTTTTATGGTATAGGTAATTTTGAATTGACAAATTAAAATATTAGTAAATTGAAAGAGTTGTAAACATAATAATGGACAAAATGAATAGTATGAAAGTTAGGGAAATTGGAAAAGTTATAATTATATTTATAAACGTATACACTATTAGCTACATTTCTGATTTTACAATATTATCTTATGATACATAGATGAACTTGGAGCATGTTGGAACTTTACAGTTAGGCTACTGAATATTCATGATAAATTTGGATATATTGTAATATATTTAACTTACTATAATCGTTAAGGGAGTTGAAAAGTACACTTGCAGAAAGTGTACCACTCATAAAATGAGTATTGTATTGTAAATTTTATATATTGATATATAATTGGGATATAATCAATGTTATATGCAGCAACATTTATTGTTAAAGGAGTAATATATTATTTTAACCAATCATTTTGTACCAATAATGGCGTTTTTCGCACTTTTTTTTAGTGGACAATATCCCGACATCGGCCATTTTTGTGAGATAGTAATGTAATGATTTACTGTAATAGTAATATACTCTAATTTAAATCATTCAAAACTATTTTGCCTTCCAAGAAATTCTACACAGTTGACAGTAAGAAAACGTTCATGACTGCTCCATTAGCGACGGGATTATACCTTTAAATATTTGAACTTGAATGATGCATGAAAAATGAGAGATTTCCATTTCCTTATTTCCATTTACAAAAATTATAAGCAGCAAAGTATTCTTTTCAATTTGACAATATGTTTTTCTTTGTTCATGAAGTGGGCAAACATTTTTAAAATAAAAATGACGAACAGTTTATGACAAGAGAGTTAAATGCAAAATTCTTATTCCCTTTTCCCACATGGAGAGGTAAATACGTTGCAATTAAATATTATATGCGGGAAATACAATTTTCCGCATATATTATTTAAGAACAATGTTAATAATGGTTGCACCTCACAGGGAAGGGCGTGAATGGGGCCCTTCCTTTTCCTAAAAAAAAAAAAAAATTGTTCTTTACAATTATACCTTCTGTCATATAAGATTCATCGTTGTCCTCTTGTATTCATTATCCTTCTTTGCATTTCGTATACAAAAACAAAAATTTTTTCGTTTACATTGAATAGCGGTGCTGCTTAAAAACCGGCAATAAAAGAGTAGAATCCATAAAACATGAATATGTATGTGAGATATAAAATAATTTTCATGAAATACTAAGAGGAAGAATAGATTGTGTTTTTTTTACTTTTCCTGAATATTTCACGAATATTGTCCGAAAAAGACCCTAAACATCAAAAATAAATGTTTAAAACAATTTCATGTTCAATATCATCCTTGACGGACATTTTAATTCTTCCACGAAAGTTCTTTGCAAATTGTGTTTCAATATTTCGGAAATGTCGACTAATATTACAAATATTATTTATTAGGAACTTTTTTGATTACATATTTTAATTTAGGGGCATAGACATGGCGGTTTTTGGTAAAAAAAACCTCCTTCCCCAAATCGAAAAATTCTATTGAATAAAAGATATTTGCTCGCAAAATGTTTTCGAAAAATCCCTTAAAATTAAAAAAATTTCAAATTTCCTCGCCAAAGTTCATTTTGGCTACACCCCTATTTTCATTTCAAAAATTGAGACATGTAAAAAGTAATATACTCTTTAATTTGAAAATTTATAATTACTGCATTTTAAAAGATAATTTCGGTGTCTTTCTTATTTGGTTCAATGGAAATTGACGGAATTGAGAAATTATGAAATTGTTGATATGTAAAATAATTAATAGCATATTATGCATCTACGAAGAGAAGGCTGTGTTCTTTTGATGAGCACAAATGTTCGAAGAACGAGTGTAACCCGAGCGAAGATTTTCGTTTTATTTTTTATTCCAAATAAATAAAGTTTGTACGATGGTAATACACATTTCACATTTTTCACAAAAAATATTAAAAGAAGGTTATTGTTATAAGGGAATTGTCAAAGTAGAAATATTAATAATTTAGAAAATTGGTGAACTTGTAAATTGCAAAAATAGAAATTTAGTTATTGGAAAATTTTTAAATTGAAAACAATGGTAAATTGGAAACTTTGCAAAATAAAAAAATGGATAAATTGGTAAATATTGAAATTGGAGTTTCTGTTATTATAAAAAATGTCAAATTAAAGACAATTGTAAATTATAAAATTGGATAATTGAAATATAAAGATATTATAGGAGGAGACAGGAATTTCGCGCGCGTAGCGCGCTTTTGAAGTTCTACTATGAGAAAAAATAAACAAAAATTAATAATAATTACAAATAAAAAATATTTTTAAATATTACATTTCAAGAAGAAAAAAACTTCTTTGATTTTTAAAATCGGTTCAATAGAAGTCGAGAAAATTTTTTTTAACCTTTAAAGTGGTGCTTTAAACTTGTGCCTTGCGCTTTAAAAACTTCTTTAGAGTGCTCTGAAAAAATCTGGCAAAATTCATAGTCTTACAACAACTATTCTCGTATAAAGACTAATCTTCATACAGTCGATATGTTCATTTGTTTAAACTATACGATTGTTTAAACAAATGAAAATAATGCACAAATTTCAATTTTTTAAAATTGGCAGGGGCACAAGTGACCCAGCTTTACAGTTTAAGGGTTAAATAAGGACTGACAAAAACTTGATTTGTTAATAACATTAGAAACAATTTTTCTTTTTTTAATAATTACAGGAATTAATTTTTCTTTATCTTCTATCCAAAAGTACGCTCTTCCTGGACTAATTTCGCTCCAGGAACAACGACTTTTGCTGCCTGCTCGAACTGTTGTGCGCTCTGATTGGCTACGAGATTTTGTGGCTTGTTATCATAGCAAAGTTGATCATGGTTTCTGTGTTGTGATTTTTGACAGGAAGTGTGTTTATGTAGAGAAATTTTTTTCGATTTTCGGAAGGATTCAAAAATAAAAAATAAACTATGAAGTTATTTTTTCATTGTCACGACGTTTCGTTGACTAGATTCGTCAACCTCATCAGACACTGTTTATTGAAAAACACAAGAAATTAATATTTTAGTTTAAAATTAATACACACATTGCACCCATTAACATTAATAATAACAAAAATTATAACAATTTATTTTTGAAAATTACCTATGTATAGTTTGGTCAATAATATTTTAAAAAATTGATTTTTAAAAAAATCTGTCAGCTTTTCTTAAAATTATAAAACATAATTACAAAATATAAATTGTACTAAATATATAAACTCTCCTGAGGAGATGTGCACAGTTCTCCAACAGTTTCGAAACTACTACGGAAATTTGTTTGACATTTTGTGTAGCGTACAAAACAAAAACAGACTCCAATCAAGGGCAAAGAACTCTTAAGTAAATACAAATCGACGACAAAAATAAGAAATCTATTACAAATTAAATCGTTGATAAGTTTAACTTTTTCAATAACGGGAAGTAAATTTTGTTTAAAAAACAGATAGTCTCCTTTTTATTAATAGCATTTTTGTTAGATTTTATAAATAGCATTTCTGACATTGTTCTTTTTTTCCAATTTGATTCAAAATCCACTATTTTTGTATTCTCCCAATCGAAAGTGTGTCTATGATAAGACTGATGTTTATAGATCACAGATTCTTCTTTTTTTGTGTCTCTATGTTCATTAATTCTTTTTTGTAATGTTCGTTTTGTTTCATTTCTCATTACCTGCAAAAATATTTGCTTCTCACTCTCTCCAAAGAGAAGCGTTACTTTCTAACGGCCCTTCCTAACTCATCTAACGGTTCTTGGTAACTCATTTGCATATAACTTCTTTCTTAGTAAGGATATACTAGAACCAAAACTGCGTGCCACGCGCGCCATATCATGGTGTCATTTTAACATACGAATAGATGAAGGACAGCTTATAGAGTTATTATAATTTGAATTCTACCGCTCATTTATATACTATAGTCATCAGTGTATAACAGCGCTATCGCGCTAACTTTGCTGACTATTTCTTTTTCTTTGAGTTAGTTGTTTTTATGTAACGTTTCTTGCTACATGTGTTCTCTAAAATAAATTCTTTTTCTGTATCAATTAAGTGTTTTAATCTTTTCTTTAATAGGTTATGGGCTCAGGCAATAACGCTCGAGCATATTGATACATGAAAAGTTTGAGATTTTCGGTCGCGACGTGTTTATTGAATTGGTTTCATTTAAGATTTGTGTAATCGTGTGGCGTGTGTCGCCTGTCGCGCATCTCGTGAGAAAAATCATGTCCGAACGAATCGACGTAGCATCGGTTAACGAAAGACGCGGTCACCATGTTTACCGTGACATCAGCAATGGACGTGAGTCAAATCACTTTGATTGAAAACTGTGAGACATCGAAAGAGATTTTTGACAAGTTGGATTCCGTATACCAACAAAAAACTGATTTTAATAAAATGATGTTACATGACAAATTTCAACAGTATAAAATGGACTCGAACGACTCTATGATTCAACACATCTCAAAAGTAGAAAATATTGCTCGACAAATAAAAGAATCAGGAGAAACACTGAGTGATGTTGCAATAATAACAAAAATTATCGGAACTTTACCGACAAAGTTTCGAAATTTTCGTTAGGCTTGGCTGTCAATGAGTGAAGATAAGCAAACATTAGCTAATTTGACAGCACGTTTGTTGGACGAGGAAGCAAACCTGACATCGAGTGAACAGGTTGAGAATGCATTTCTTACACTGAAAAACACGAATAACTCGAATGCACAAAAACAGGATCAAAGGAAAGGTAAAAGAAAATTCGACAAACAAAAAATAACGTGTTACAAGTGCGGCAAAAAGGGTCATTATGCACGAGAAGTGGAGAAACTCGACCTACAATTTTTTCTAAAAGATTCCAGTGACGACAGATGGACCATGGATAGTGGAGCCTCAGCCCACATGACCCATCGACGTGATTTTCTCTGCGATTTTCAAGAACTTGCTTGTGATAACAGTGTTGTGCTCGGAAATGATCAGGGCTTACCAATCCGAGGAAAAGGAACCGTCAAAATAAAAAAATTAATAGATAATGAATGGTATGATTCGACGATTACGAATGTTTTGTACATTCCTGACTTGAAAAAAATCTATTTTCCGAGGGAATTTTGACCAGCAAAGGTATAAAAATTATTAAAGAGAAAGAATATGCGGAAATTTACGACGAGAAAGTTTTAGTAGCCAGTGCAATTCGTGGTACTAACAACCTTTACACGTTGTTATTCAAAACAACTATTGTTCCCGAAATCAATTTAGTCGAAAACAACAATCTGAAAATCTGGCACGAAAGACTCGGACACATTAATCCGCGATTTTTGAGTGTAATGATTTCTAATGATTTAGTGAACGGTGTTCTTGTGAGTGACAAAACAAAATTCTTTTGCGAAGGGTGCCAATACGGAAAACAACACAAGCTCTCTTTCCCAAAAATAGAAAGAAGGGAAGCAGAAATTGGTGAATTAGTGCACAGTGATCTTTGTGGTCCCATGTCAGTTTCTTCAGTTAGTTGGGCAAGATACTTCATTCTGTTTAAGGATCACAATTCATCTTTCCGTACAGTGTCGATGCTGAAACACAAAAGTGATGCCCTTGACCAGTTTAAGATTTACGTTAATCTTTGTAAAACTCAAGGTCACCCCTTGAAAACATTAAGAGTTGATAACGGTACCGAGTATATTAACTACGAATTTCAAGAATACTTAAGAATAAATGGAATCCAGATTGAAACAACTGCTCCCTATACTCCCGAGCAAAACGGGAGAGCAGAAAGAGAGATGCGTACCATTGTCGAAAGTGCGAGATCCATGCTTTACACCAAGGACCTTCCATTAAACTTGTGGGGAGAAGCAGTCAAAACCGCAACTTACATTCTCAATAGGACTCCCAACAGTCTTATTTCAAACTCAACACCCTTCGAGATATGGACAGGAAGAAAAGCATCATTGGATCACGTGAGAGTTTTTGGCAGTGAGGCATACATGTTTATTCCCGATGCAAGGCGTACGAAGTTAGTCGCAAAAAGTAATAAGTTAATTCTTGTAGGATATGAGAAAGAGTCACTCAACTACCGACTTTTTGATCCCGAATCGAAAAAGATAAAAGTATCCAGAAACGTGATTTTCAACGAAAATTCTCAAATTAAGCTGCCAAGACAAAATACGATCTTAATACACGTCAATCATCCAAATATAAAATTCGAGGAGCATCTATCAGAAGATGGAGATCTGCAGCCCAATCACGAAGACGAAAATCAGGATCGAAATCCAGCCTATGAAAGACGAATTGAGAACGATGAAAATAATGTGCCCGTAATTGAACATCGTCAGTTGCGTCCACGTAAATCATTGCGGCGACCCCAGAGATATGAACTCAACTTAGCTGAATTTGTGGAACCACAAAGTTTTTAAGAAGCACTGACCTGCCAAGATGCCGATCACTGGAAAAATGCCATCCAAGAAGAATTTGACGCCTTAATAGAGAATGACACATGGGAATTAGTTCCTTTATCATCGGATATCAAACCCATAGGCTCACGTTGGGTATTCAAAGTCAAACTAAATGAAAATGGCGAAATTGAACGTTACAAAGCCAGACTATGTACTAAAGGATTTTCGCAAACTCATGGAATTGATTACAACGAAACCTACTCTCCAACCACGAGATATGACACAATTCGTGTTTTACTAGCAATATCCGTCAAAAAGGACCTGAGGATTGCTCAATTCGACGTAAAGACTGCTTTTCTTCATGGCAGATTGGAAGAGGATGTATACATGTTTCCACCCGACGGCTTGAATATTGATAGTGAAATAGTGTGCAAATTAAAAAAATCACTTTATGGCTTGAAGCAATCATCGCGCTGTTGGAACAAAAAATTTAATAGTTTCCTGCAAAATTTTGGTTTTATTCAATGCGAATCAGACAAGTGTGTTTACAAAGGATTGTTCAAAAATAAAATTGTGTTGCTTATCATCTATGTCGACGATGGACTAATCCTTGCGGAAAGTGAAGATACTTTAAAAAAAATAATCTCGGAAATGCAACGAGAATTCCAGATCACATCATGTCAACCAACTCACTTCATTGGCATGGAAATCAAGAGGACTGATCAATCAATCTCCATTCACGGAAAAAGTTACATACAGAGGATGCTCAGAATATTCAACTTTGCAGATGCAGTTCCTAGTTCTACTCCAGCAGACGCACAATCCATCCTAACATCAAACCAAGGAGAACCTTTGACGCACAAGATTCCTTTCAGAAAAGTAGTTGGCTGTCTAATGTATGCAGCGATCACCACCCGTCCAGACATTATGTTCGCAGTTAATTTCATCAGCAGATTTCAAGAAAATCCAACTCAAGCGCATTGGAATGCGACAAAAAGAATCCTTAAATACTTGAAAGGGACTCAAGAATACGACATTAAGTACACGAAAGATGCCATTCATCCAGATCTAATCGGATACTCGGATTCCGATTTTGTCAACGACCAGGATACCAGGCGTTCTACTACAGGTTATGTGTTCCAAATCTCAGGAGGCCCTGTGACCTGGACAAGTCAACGACAGCGGACGGTTTCGCTCTCTACAACCGAAGCAGAGTACGTAGCAGCATCGAGTGCAACGCGTGAAGCTTCTTGGCTTCGACAGTTATTGTGTGAAATCGGTGAAAAGTGTGAAAGATCAACCACTTTGTGTATTGACAATCAAAGTGCTATAAAGTTGATCCATAATCCGAGTTACCACAAACGTACCAAACATATTGACGATATTTATCACTGTGTGCGTGAAAAATTCGAATCAAAAGAAATCAGCCTTCAATTTGTACCTACGCATGATCAGTTGGCTGATATATTCACGAAGCCCTTGCCTCGTGATAACTTTCAACGAATTCGTGAATTAATGGGTTTAAAAATTAATTGACGTACAATAAAATATTTTTGGTTTATTTTTATAAATGTGCTGAGAATTGGGGAGAGTATTATAATTTGAATTCTACCGCTCATTTATATACTATAGTCATCAGTGTATAACAGCGCCATCGCGCTAACTTTGCTTACTATTTCTTTTTCTTTGAGTTAGTTGTTCTTATGTAACGTTCCTTGCTACATGTGTTCTCTAAAATAAATTCTTTTTCTGTATCAATTAAGTGTTTTAATCTTTTCTTTAATAAGAGTACAATGTAACGGGAATAGGGTTGTAATAATTATATCACTATTGTTCTGAATGCTATTTTATATTTGGCACGAAAATTGTTAGAATTACCTGAACGATCAATACACTGAGAGAAACGGATAGTAAGATGTTGATGTTAAAAAGGTTATGTTATACGGTACTATCATTATGCTACTAGCTACCATCAAAGATGTTAAAAAATATATAGTTATTGTACCCAATACTATCAAGATTTTTCTCCGTACAATCTGGTGGTAACTGTTACTATCTAGATAGCTGTACGTATTTGTAACGTTAAATATGGTTACCGTGAACATCATTATGCTACCCATTACTATAATTTTCTCTCAGTGTAGAAAGGTCTGTTTAACTTGAGCTTCCTTAAATGTTGACTAAATATTAATTTTTCACAGTTTCCTTTTTTTTCGACAATTGTCAAAAATAAATTGTAAGCAAATATCGGAAAAAAGAAAATAGCATTTATAAAAAAAGTAAAGTTAAAAAAAAATTTATTGAAGATAGATCGATGTAATATATGACAAATGCAAGTTTGGTGATTTAAAAGTTTAAATAAATGCAAGTTCGGTCATTTAAAAGTTCAGTCACATGCAAATTCGGAGATTTTAAAATTCAACCAAACGTGAGTTCAGTGATTTCAAAGTTCGGACAAATGCAAATTCAGGTGTTTCAAAATTTTGACCAATGTAAGTTCGGTTATTTTAAAGTTTGGACAAATCGAAATTCAGGGATTTAGAAGTTCATACAGTTCTAAATGTGGGTAGTTTAATATTTTGCTAAATACGAGTTCAGTTTCTAGTAACTGAATGTTTTGAAAAATGCAATTTCAGTTACGTCAAGTTGAAAATTTTAAGAAATGCAAATCCCAAATGCGAGTTTAGTAATTTTTAAATTATAACAAATACAAATTAGTGAAGTTAAAAGTTAGAACAAATGCAAGTTCTGATAATTACAAATTCTGACAAATGCAAATTAAGAGAATTACGAATTCGGATAATTAAATTTCGGGCAATTATAAGTTCAGTCAATTATAAGTTCAGTCAATTAGGTTTTGGAGGTAATACATGCGATCCAAAAAAAGTAATTTTATAAAATATTTTAGAATATTTTGTTTACGGTATTTCGCTCCGAGAGCGATTAGAGCTCAGGGATTAGACAATCTCTATTTGACATAACTTTTAGCTACAAGGCAGTTTTGAAAACCGTGTTTGGTTGAAAGGCGAACATTATGAAGAAATTTTAGATTCCGTAAGCTTAATGTATGTTTTGACCAAAAAAGAGGTGTGAACTAACCATCTTTGAGCTCTAAATGTGTTTTTCGTTTTCTAGGACTGAGCGAATTAAGCAAAGAAAAACACGTATGATGCCTTTATTATACTAATTATGAAAGAAAATTTTGAAACTTTATGACTATAAACATCTATTGACAGCAATGTTTTATTTAATGACGGAATAGAAATAAATTAAATTTTTTTAAACAATATAAATAAACAAAAAACTTATAAAAATAAACAATTATTTTGCATAAATAGGTTTCTCTTATTCTTTATCTGTTATGTATCAATTTATTTCACTCCTTAAACAATTAAATCGATTTTAACACATTTTTAAAATTTAGGTTATGTAAACAGTTTTACTTGAAATCAATTTTGTCCACTCAATTTTAACTACATATGTTTAAAAATTTGTTAAAATTAGTTTACCTTGTATTAAATTTTACTAAATTGTGATTAATTAATTACAAAGAAAAAATAGAATACGTTTATCTTCCAAGTATGGTTTACCACCTCTAAGCTTCAAGTGCTTTTGGAGAGAAATACCGTTAACACCAGCGACGCAAAGTTTAACGCTTCCGCGTGATTTCATCTTCCAATTACATGCCTGCAAGCTTGCTTTGAACGTTGGTACAAGGAAGCATATACCCAAACTGTTTGTAAACTAAGTCGAAATATATAAAGTAAGAACACAACATATATATATATATATCTAAGGAAAGTGAAAATATTACTTATTGCTGAATAAAAATTTTACTTATTCATGAATTAAAAAATTGTACATTCATTAAAATAAGTTATGTTTTACTTAGTCATATATTTATAGAGCAGTGAACCATCTGTCCTCGAACATCGACAAAATGTAAGGTGCGCGATAAATTAAAATAAGTTTTGGAATCATGTTTTATTACATATATTTACCTTGCAATAAGAGCCACACTTTGACGTACGTATATTACCGAAGGTACGGACGAAAGCCAACAGTTGCCGAAGCTCAGTCGTGCAGTTAACAATGGCAAATTTCAACCGTGTAGCTTACGATGCTTTTCATTCCTAATGCACGAACAAGACGCATGTTAGGCAGAGAAAAAGGGGCTAGAGGAGCTCATTTCTTCTGAATGGGTGAAAATGAATTTCTTGTTCGCCCTAGCGTCAACAAAAAATTATTTTAGACTGCTCAGGAGAAATAAGCTCCGATTCGACACGACTTCGAGACATAACATAGCGTCGAGTTCGTGCATGTGGGATGAAAAAAAATGTATGAGCATTAGCATTACGTTTATTTAAATTAAAATAATAATTTAGAGGTTAAGTAAACAGAAATGTGGTAGCAAATAATTATGGAGTGTTTTTATCAAAATTTAAGCTTGACATGCACCAAAAATATTTTTATCTGGAACCAGTAAGTTTTAATTCAAAAATAATTGTAAAAATCTTTTTTAACCTTAAATATTTTAATACTTATCACAACTTGTAATTTTTTCCAGATCAATTCTAATGCTTTATTAATGTAAAAATTCTAATAATTCTAAATTTTATGTGGTATGTAATACTCCATATTTTATTATATTATATCTACAAAAAAGATTTCTGACGAGTGTAAGTTTGACATTGTGATTTTGTTATAGTCCTGATGAGCTACGTTCGTAGCGAAATGCATCGAAATTTGGAGAAGAATAAATAAAGAATTTAAATTAACTTCCTAAATTCAAATAAAATTTTTTTACAAAAAGACCAAAGGCCACAAGGTTTCTACCATTTATTTATACAAAAAAGGTCTATAATATATCTTAATGACAATTAAAATAATCAGATAACTGTGTATTTTTGTTAAACTTAAATGATATTTAATTTCTTGACTTCCTTGTTTTTATTGAATAAAAACATTTGGTTCATTCGGTAAATGCAGCGGTAAACGACATATGCTATGACTTTTTTTGGATAAATGTTTACTTAAAACTCTCCATGCAGCTTCAACTGGACCTACATATCTATTTTCATCGTAGTGATTTATATCATTATGATTAATAGTAGATTCTCCATTACTTTTGGTAAAATGATACGGTAGTTTCTTCTTGTAAAATTTCAGGAAAATGTTTACAACATTTTTCATCAACTAAAGACCAATCTCCACAAGGGCCATGAATATTATTTGCCATTATAATTTCATGCAATGGGAGATTTACAGTCTTGTCAGGTAACTCAGCTAAAATGTAACGATCAACAACTTCTGGTGTAAATATTTTAGAATTAATTGCCAATATCATCAACAAATAAATATTAAGTAATCCCCATTTTTTACCAAACAAAATGCAGCTACTTATATTAAGTTAAATGTGTGTAAATACATGTAACTAAAAAAATAACTACAATATACAGTTTACAATTTAAAAAGCAATTATTTTAAAATTGCAGAAATATATATTTCAAGAAACTTAATAAAAAGAAAATTGATTATATTCAACAATAAAAACATATTCGCACAGCTTTTATCAACTCTGCACCTGCGCAATGGCTCCTTTAAGTAGTTACGCATGCGCAACAGATTTCTCTAAACTCTAGACATGCGCAGTTGTTAAAATTTCGAGGATAAATGAAAGTTCAACTATGTCCAAGCGAAAGGACATTAACAAAAAGTTACATACATTGTGTAAAACATAGGTACAATTTTTAAGAGTAAATTGCACATACAAAATTTTGTCCATGGAAAAAAAAATTTTATTTTTCTATGGACTTTAAAAAAAACCACTGCGCATGCGCATTTTTGAATTTGACCAGAGCACATGTGTGACTATCACATTGCATCACTGCCATGTGTAACAGCCATATCGAACTACTGCGCATGCGAAATGCCAAGGTGTCGTAGTGCACACATTTATACAGTGGTAGTGCACTACTGCGAATGTACAACAATGTGTTGAGCATGCAAAAACGTTAAATGTAACATGCCCGACACGAATAGTGCCAGTGCGCATTGTTACACATAACAATAACATAATAAACTGTACAGTTTAAGTTGACTATTGGGGAAAGCAACTTTGTAGTGCACGACGACATCACATTTTATGGTGGAAGATAAAAAATTCAAATTAATTGTCTCAAAAAATTACTGAAAAAAGTGTAACAGCAGAAGTATGAAAATAAATACATTGAGATATGGCAGGTGTCCATCTTGGGGTAGATGACACCATTTTGAGCCCCAATAAAAATTTGTGTTCTAACACAATATAAGTAAAATCATATTAGAATATTATTATACGATAAGCAATTAATATTATAACCTTAAGTACTTATTCTAATTCACAAATCTGAATAACGTTACCAACTTAAGAAAAAACTGCAACAAAACTTTTTTAGACACAAAATCATGTAGTATGTGTAAAAGAAAAACAAACTGTTTTTTTTTATTTAAATGTGCATCAAAATCTTCGTCTATACAGTCAACAAAAATGATAGAAAACACAAGACGCTGTCACCTTGAACAAAAATTTTATACGAACTGTCCATCTTGGGTCACTGTTCATCTTGGGGCCCTCTCGCCTACATTAACAAAATAAACAACCAACAAGGTTATGTTTGACATGTAAACAAACCTACTTTATTTAATAAGATTAACACTTACTCATGCATATGTGCATATATGTATATGCGTTGGAGCATATAATAGCTTGAAACGATATAGACATGAAACATGCAGGGGTTTGCACATAGGCGCCTCATAATAACAATCTGTATTTTGACTTTCTCAATTTCGGGGATAAAGGAAATAGAACAAACCTATCAGAACTTACTTTCTAATATAGGCAATTATCTGATTGGTCTATTATGCTTGAATCTCGTAAGCCCCTGAACTTACGCCTTGGAGCGTCTACAGAAATGTCTAGCGTCTCCCCTACTGTAAAAACGTGCGTGTGATCTGTCGTAAGAAGGTAGGTATGTACTTACATGTGTACGCATATAAGATCTCAGGTGACACAGACGAAATCTCGTATAAAATCTTATGTAAGAACGTAGGTATGAACGCATGAAAGTTCTTATATTAAGTACCGTCATACGCAGCGTATAACGTTACTCAATATGAAATTAAAACAGCGTTCTTATATGGGTGATTTTCAACAAGCTGTGATTTTTATGTCCCCGACGAATATCAGCTATATTTTCATAAATCAATGTTTAGTTTTATGTGAACTATCTTTTAATCGTTTTTTTCTAAGTAGACCCACAGAAAACAATTATTTATTTTGACCATTATCAATGTAATCACACGAAATATACCTAAAATGTCACTACCGTGGCATGTCCCCAACCCAGCTTTTTTATCTTTTCGTCTGATTTTACAAAAAAGTTACCGAAAAAGCAGAAATCGGCTAATGAACTTTTAAATATGATTAGACTAGCTAAATTTATACGTATTATTTTGTGCTTTATTGTTTATTAATTATTTACAAAATGTCATCAAACTTTGTCCCCAAACTTTTGAGATTTTTATAATCACTTTTTTTTGTGTTTGTACATTCACAATATTGAAAATAATATATCAAAAGCAGCTGATTTTGCATGAGGGAATAGTAATAAACAAATAAAAATTATATAATAATGGTTTTAATGAGATAGGAAAATAATATCCTTGAGTAAATTGAAAAATTATCGTTGTCAAAAATTATGGTGTCACTACCGTGGTATGCGGTTTTCAGGGGTAAGAATTTTTTAAAATAAAAGTTGTACTTTCCTGAGGTCAATCATGTTGGCGACATGTTAAATTATTTCGGAAACTTGATGAAAATAAAATGGTTATAAGTAACACATAAAAGAAGTCGAAAATGTCACTACCGTGGCATGCGTCAGAATGTCACTACCGTGGCACTTTATTGATACTGCATCTTTGTAGCGTCTCTCTTGTAAATAAAATTTCAATAAATACACAGAAATGTAAAAAATGTTAAAATAAATATTTTTTATGTACAGGTGGTTAAATTTAACCTATTATTTAAAAATAACTCGTTATAAATAATTAACATTACATTTGTTCTTTGTTATTTTTTGTATTAATTCATTGATATTATTGTGAAGTTATTTTAAATTATATTTGTTATCGAGATAATTTTTAAATTAATATTATTAGTTATTATTACACATTATACATTACACATTATCCAATGAAGAAAATACAAAATCAAAAATTAGAAGAAAGGAATCTACCAGAAAAAGCAAAAAAAGTCGTAAATATAATTTCTACATTCGAAATCTGAATTAGTCACTTTGATAATTTGTTACTTAAATAAATTAATAAGTGTTTTGACTAAGAATTAGTAATTAAAAAAAGTTAATTTGTAATTCAAAATTGCTAATTTATTTGTTAGGACTACTAAATCAATTATTAAATGTAGCTATGAAAATAATAGCTTTAACAAATGAATTAGTAGTTTGTTACTACCAATTAGTAGTTTTTAACTAAGTTGACAAAGACTAATTCATTCACTCGTTCATTTAATGAAAGTCTCAGCATTATTTCATAGGTCTAAAATGAGTAATTCAAGATAGTATTCGTCAATTTATTTAAATATTAGTATTCATTTTCTCATTTAAGTTGTATATAAAAATAATTATTAAATAAAAATAAATTTATTATTTCTACTTAATATATGTTTTCATTGACAGTTTATCGATTGTTTGAAACATTCCCTATTTCATAAGTGCAAGATTTTATACGAGGTTTCTCTAAACATTGTGCTATAACTACCTTGGAACTTTGGTCACTACCGTGGCATTAGTAATTACCTATTTCTAGAATATCTTTGTAAATTTTAAGTTTGTAGTAAAATCACTTCTGACACTGATTTTGCTAAGAAATAGAAGTGGAATACCGTTAATACAAATTTATTATTTAAAAGTTAGAAAAAAAAAATTTAGGACCTCAAAAATCACAATATGTGGAAAATCACCCATATGAGTTCCCATCTCCTACGTTCTCACATAAGATCTTATACGAGATCTCGTCTGTGTCACCTGAAATCTTATATGCGTACACATATAATTACATACCTACTTTCTTACGACAGATCTCACGCACGTTTTTACAGTAGGGTCTCTCCAGCTTTAAGCTACCTAATGCATTTGTCTCTTTTCCTGTAGACGTAGCGTCTACAGAAATGTCTAGTGTCTCTCTCAATTTTTAACCTACCTAATGCATTTGTCACTCTCGCCTGCACAGTGTCTACAGAAAAGAGCTAAGTAATTTCTTATATAAAATATAATATATAATATCCAACTTTCCGGCCTAGTATCGTAATATACTATTTATCAAATGAGCATATGAAAAAAACGTGTTTCATTAAAAATAAAATTTTTATTATTTCAGGCGATTCGCTTAACAAAGGATGAGTGTCAATAAGGCCGTTTTTTGTACCCTTATCAAATCAGCTGTTATTATAAAACATCTTACCGTTTTAGTTCGCGTGACAACCTCTTAAAACAGTTTTTCGATTTGGCAAATAGAAAAAGAAATAACTCAATTTAAAAAATTGCAAAATACATGGGTTTTTGCAATTTCTGTAAAAGGGTAGTTATTTTCATAGGTTACTAAAAGTGACCGGTCACCATACTTTCCCAAAAACTTTCCACACATATAATGAAGAAAATATGTCAGAATGGGAGATATATATTTTGAGCCCGACCTCGAAAATTCAAAATGGCGGATCCAAATTGGAGGCGAATTTTTTAAAATCAATCGGATTTTGTTCAATTTCGTTACTCAGGGGTTTTTGGGATCGCTGATAACAAATCTGAAGTTATTTTCTAGAAATTCAAAATGGCGGATCTAATGTGGCGATCGATTTTTTAAAAAAATTGACTGATCTCCATGAAACTTGGTATCTAAGGATATTTCAATGGGTTATTAAATACGACCGGTCATCATACGTTCCCAAAAACTTTCCACACATATAATGAAGAAAATATGTCAGAATGGGAGATGTATATTTTGAGCCCGACCTCGAAAATTCAAAACAGCGGATCCAAATTGGAGGCGAATTTTTTAAAATTAATCGGATTTTGTTCAAATTCGTTATTCGGTGGTTTTTAGAGTCGCTGATAACAAATGTGAAGTTATTTTCTAGAAATTCAAATTGGCGGATCTAATGTGGCGATCGATTTTTTAAAAAATTGACTGAACTTCATGAAACTTGGTATTTAGGGATATTTAAGGTCGCTGATTACGAATCTGACTTTTGACTTTTAGATTTAAAAAAATATTGAATAATTGCTTCACTGGTTTGCATTTGTTTTTGCGATAGTATGTTAGTGCGCATGTATTTTTGCGTTGGAAATCTAGTGATAATAAGTTTCATGAACAAGTCCAGTCCATTTTTTTAAAAATCTATGGCCACATTGGATCGGCCATTTTGAATTTCTGGAAAGTAACTTCAGATTCGTTATCAGCGACCCCAAAAACCCCTGAGTAACGGAATTGAACAAAATCCGATTGATTTTAAAAAATTCGCCTCCAATTTGGATCCGCCATTTTGAATTTTCGAGGTCGGGCTCAAAATATGCATCTCCCATTCTGACATATTTACTTCATTATATGTGTGGAAAGTTTTTGGGAAAGTATGATGACCGGTCGTATTTAATAACCCATTAAAATATCCTTAGATACCAAGTTTCATGGAGATCAGTCAATTTTCTTAAAAATCGACGGCCATATTGGATCCGCTATTTTGAATTTCTAGAAAATAACTTTAGATATGTTATCAGCGAACCCAAAAACCCCCGAGTAACGAGTTTGAACAAAATCCGATTAATTTTAAAAAATTCTCCTCCATTTTTTATCCGCCATTTTGAATTTTCGAGGTCGGGCTCAAAATGTAAATCGCCCATTCTGACATATTTTCTTTATTACATGTGTGCAAAGTTTTTGGGAAAGTATGGTGATCGGTCACTTTTAGTAACCTATGAAAATAACTACCCTTTTACAGAAATTGCAAAAACCCATGTATTTTGCAATTTTTTAAATTAAGTTATTTCTTTTTCTATTTGACAAATCGAAAAACTGTTTTAATAGGTTGTCAGGCATACTAAAAAGGTAAGATTTCTCATAATAACAACTGATTTGATGAGGGGCCAAAAAACGGCCTTATTGACACTCATATCCTTTAGACAAAATCACTTGTAAATAAAAACGTTGTTATACTTTAGATATCATTTTCGACGTTTGTTTTAACATTGATTTCGATGAAGAAAGAGGCACCATGTTCTGTGTCATTGTTGACGTCACTTACAATATAATTTTCTATGTTTTTGTTGAAACGATTTCCGACGTCGATTTCGATAACCATTCGAAGTAGATTTTATTTTCGGTTTTTGAATACTGAACAGTAAAACAGGATCGATTTGGAAAATATCTTCTTGACGTATCAAGACAGATATTATTTTATTCGTTTTTGTTTTACATTTGGAAATAAAATTTGTAATTATATTTATTTATTTCTCATCTACCAGGAATTATTTTAATTAAACTACACACCTCTTAAAAATAAACAAAATTGATTCTTATAACGCTTTTTTTAACAGTCTAATAAATAATTTGTTGCTTAAAGATTCATATATAATATTGATTGTTTTACTGAGCAGGAGACTTGCACTGCTTACAGTTATCCATTTTCTCATTAAATTCTTCTATTTGTAATGTCATTTCGAAAAAGTTATATTTTTCGTGTATACTCCGTGTCGCCATTCGTAGAATTTGTTGAGGACTCGTACCAGGTTCTACAAATAAAACAAGCAATTTATGAAGTTTGAAAATATTAACAATAAACAGAATAAAATATTTTTAATTTTATCAATTTCAGTAATAACACAGCCCAGTTAAAAATTTCGTGTGTGTTCGCGTATGGTTTCCTGTATGGGATCCCTTAAAGGTTCCTACATGGGTTCCCATATGGGATCCTGTGTGCCAGGGAACTTTGGCACGAACCCTTGTACATAGGATCCCATGTGTATGTGTTCCCTTACAGGACCCTTAATCTATTAAACAATTTAAATGAATCTACAAAAAGATTATTGTTAAGAAAATAATTAATTTGTCCGTAACTGTTGCACACCATATTTATAAGAACAAAAAATCTACTGCGCAGCCGTAAGTGCTATAGAAAACTACTGCGCAGCAGGTAAAGTTTTCAAAAATTGATTTGAAATCCTATGTGCATGGAATCCTATGTACAGTGTTCCCTCGAGGGTTCGTGCCAAAGTTCCCTGGTACACAGGATCCCTTACGGGAACCCATACAGGAACACACGTGGGAACACATACGACATTTTTAACTGGGAGGTCTATAAAATGGGTCTATTTTTATTTATATATTGGACTGAATATAATTTTTTTTGTACGCTGAACACTAATTCAAAGTTAAAACTTGTCTTGTACGTCAACATTTCTTAAAAAACCGTCTTTTTGGGTGTTTTTAATATTTTTCTTCTTTCCCACAGAGCACAATATCTTACAGGCATCTCACCTGAAGCTTACATGGAAGATTCAGAAGCATACACTGTACCCTACTGTAAAAACGTGCGTGTGATCTGTCGTAAGAAGGTAGGTATGTGCTTACATGTGTACGCATATAAGATCTCAGGTGACACAGACGAGATCTCGTATAAGATCTTATGTGAGAACGTAGGTACGAACGCATGTAAGTTCTTATATTAAGTTCCGTCATGCGCCGCGTATAACGTTACTCAATATGAAATTGAAACAGCGTTCTTATATGAGTTCTCATCTGCGTTCGTATGTAAGAACACAGGTGCGAACACGCTTACGAACTCATGTGCGAACACACCTGAGTATTAAATTAAATATTTTAAATTAAATATTTTATTAAAAAAAAATTCTCGTCAACGGGATTCGAGCCCATCTAACCTGAGTCTAAGTACGCCTTAAACCCCTCGGCCACCGTAGTTATAGAAAAAACTTTACAAAATCTTAGTCATGTCTTTCCGGCGAAATTTATGTATTAAACATGACTAAAATTTTGTAAAGTTGTTTCTATAACTACGGTGGCCGAGGGGTTTAAGACGTATTTAGGCTCAGGTTAGATGGGCTCGAATCCCGTTGGCGAGAATTTTTTTTAATAAAATATTTAATTTAAAATATTTAATTTAATACTTAGGTGTGTTCGCACATGAGTTCGTAAGTGTGTTTGCACCTGTGTTCTTATATACGTACGCAGATGAGAACTCATATAAGAACGCTGTTTCAATTTCATATTGAGTAACGTTGTACGCGGCGCATGACGGAACTTAATATAAGAACTTACATGCGTTCGTACCTACGTTCTCACATAAGATCTTATACGAGATCTCGTCTGTGTCACCTGAGCTCTTATATGCGTACACATGTAAGTACATACCTACCTTCTTACGACAGATCACACGCACGTTTTTACAGTAGGGTAGTCTTCGTGTGAGCTTAAGGTGAGTTTTACATGTCCGACATACAGCGAGCTTACAAAACAAGTTCACGGGAAGCTTACATGGTAAGGTTGTAGTAAACTTATGGAAAGCTTACCAAGATATAATTAATAAATTTATTTAAACAATAATTCGTGCGCAGTAGTTTTCTATGGAACTTAGGATGCACAGTAAATCTTATCAACATACCCTATAGAGTTCTTGGAATCATTTTACAAAATGCAATAATTTGTGAAAAAAGTTTGTTAAATTATATATATATTATAATAAAGGACTCCGCACAAGCTTCATGGAATAAAAATTTTTGGTCAAATTTTTTTAATAGAGATCAAAAGTCACTTAAGGCTCATGGCTTATGGCTCAAGGATTATTTGTGGCTTTAGGCTTGATTACAGTAAAGACACGATTTTGGCTCAAGGCTAAATTATGTTTCAAGGATTAATTATTATGACTCAAAGATTGTTATTGGCTTAAAGCTTAATTAAGGTCAAGACTCGATTTTGGATCAATGCTCAATTATACAATTATACAGTGATTTTTTTTCAAATAATCAATTTTTTTTTATTTTTGTTTAGTATAATTATCTAGAAAAACAGGAAAAATAGTCTGAAGTAAAAAGAAACCTCGAAAATTTGTATTTTCTATTAATTAACAAACTGTAGTATGTTTTTTGTTTAAATTTACAGTTTTTCTGATGCACGGCTTGAAAAAGCAGTTCTTAAACTTTAAGAAATTTATATTGTTACATAAGAAGAATCATATATATGTAACTATTAATATACATTTTTCTTATTGTGCTTTACTATTTAAAAATATTGCCGAACTTTAAGTTAAATTTTTGTACATTTTGTCCTTCAAACTTTATACGCGTTTTTCTCGAAACTGCATATTTTCAACTTGTTTACACTCTTATTTTAACACTATTCAATGAAATAACTTGAAATTTGGACAACATGTTCCTTGAACGTGTAGTTTTCGTGTAAATTAGGATTTTTAAGATCCATTAATATTTAAAAAAGTTATTATCAATTTAAGTTGCAAAATTATGGTTGAAAAATTAAAAAGTCTGTCATTCGGTTATTTTTCAATACATATTTTTTAATTCTAGTTTACACGATAGCCAAAATGGTACAGATTAAGAAACTATTTAATTTTTTTATTTTACATTAACAGTTGCAGAGAAAAAGTGTAAACAACTTTTAGAGAGGACCACTTTTAGCAGCCATATTCTAAGACTCCATTGAAAAAAAAAATGTTTTTAATTACTTTAAGAGTTGTATATTATTTTTAAAAAATCACTGAGAGAAAACTTTTCTTGTGCCAATGCAAAAATGCATTGGATCAAGTATGAATTATACTTATAATCGGTCCTAGTATCAAATATTATAGACTCAAGAATTTGAGGTTATGTTAAACTGTTTTGCGCATGACAGAAGCAGACGAAAGTTTACGACAAATATCTTATTCTTGGAACAAGCATAAAAACGATTTCTTTCAATGCAATCAATGTAAACATAATTTTATTCTTGTCAAAAGAAATCTTTTTTCTCAGTGATGAATATAATAAATATTTTTTTCACTATAAACAATTTTTTTTAAAGTAACCTTAAAATCACTGGAATCTCCCCTCAAGGATTGATTATGGCCCATAGATCGATTCCACAAAAAAAAAAGTGTCATGTACTTTTGACGCGCTGAACACGAATCCGAAGTCCATTTTGCTCCATCACGTCAGGATTTTTTTCTAACCTCAAAAAACATGTCGGATTTTGAGAGGTAGGCGATTTTTTAAAAAAATTTATGGATTTACTTCAAACTTGGTATCTCGGGGTTTTTTGGGTCGCTGATTATGAATCTAAAGATAGATTTTCAAAATTCAAAATAGCGGATCCAATATGGCGGACGAATTTTGAAAAAATTTGAAGATTTACTTCAAACTTGGTATCTGGGGGTTTTTTGGGTCGCTGATTACGAATCTGAAGTTAGATTTTCAAAATTCAAAATGGCGGATCCAATATGGCGGACGAATTTTGAAAAAATTTGAAGATTTACTTCAAACTTGGTATCTGGGGGGTTTTTGGGTCGCTGACTACGAATCTGAAGTTAGATTTTCAAAATTCAAAATGGCGGATCCAATATGACGGACGAATTTTGAAAAAAATCGAAGATTTACTTCAAACTTGGTATCTGGGGGTTTTTTGGGTCGCTGATTACGAATCCGAAGTTAAATTTTCTAAATTTAAAATGGCGGATCCAATATGGCGGCCGAATTAAAAAACATATTAAGATTTACTTGGCGGCAAGAATATGGCTGATGAATTTTTTTAAAATATTAAAATTTACATAAAATTTGGTATCTAGTGGTTTGTGGGGTGACTGATTGCAAATCTGAAAACAGATTGTCAAAATTCAATATGTCAGTTCTGAAGTATATACTTTTCCGTTATTCCTTTTTATGGTAGCGCACTCTTTTGTTTTCGAAAGATCTGTGTAGCGGTTTTCTCTTTAAGTTCACACTACCTGGTACAACATTCCTTTTCAGCATCCAGCAAAAGTCGGCCATCATATTTACGCCCCACCTTCCTTGATAACGACGTTCCATTTCTTTAAGGTCTTGATGAAATCGCTCTCCCTGTTCCTCACTGTAGTCTCCTAAATTTTCGGGGAAATACTTTAGATGTGATTCTAAGAAAAGTAGCTTCAAGCTCATCAAGCATCCTTGCTTTCCGAAGTTTGTTATCATATTATTTGCCATTTCTTCCCAATTCTCGCTTTTGTTATTCCCCAGAAAATTTTCAACAATTAGTTTAAAACTAATCCATGCATTTTTCTCAGTTTTACTCATGTTTCTGACAAATTTCTCATCTTTTAATAATTTTCGAATTTGTGGGCCATCAAAAACTCCCTCATTTAGTTTGGCATCAGAGACCTCAGGGAATTTTTGTTCTAGGTATTTAAAACATTTTCCATTTTTATCTAAACTCTTAACAAACTATTTTGCTGCTCCTAGTTTAATGTGCAATGGTGGAAGCAATACCTTTGAGGGATGAATCAATGGCTTCTTAATAATATTTTTCGATCCTGGTTTAAAAGATTTTCTTTTTGGCCATTACTTTTTTTTGTAATGATTCTTTCTATCTCTACTATCCCACAGACACAAAAAACAGGGCGTTTTTGTGAAATCAGCTTGTTGTCCAAGCATAATACTTAAGATCTTAAAATCCCCACAAATTTGCCAGTTATGTTCTTGATATTTTATTTTATCTAAAACTATTTTTA
This sequence comes from Ganaspis brasiliensis, assembly GCA_037103525.1. NCBI lineage: Eukaryota > Metazoa > Arthropoda > Insecta > Hymenoptera > Figitidae > Ganaspis > Ganaspis brasiliensis. The sequence continues at coordinate 830,362 of JAZKLR010000061.1, read as the reverse complement.
CAGATTCATAGCTTTCTTTAAGTTCTGTAGAATGAGCCATAGGAATCGAACCATAAATATTAGTATTATGAAGTAATACTGCTTTTAAACTTCTTTTAGAAGAGTCTATGAATAACCTTCAATCTTCATCTTTGTATACGCCAGGTTTTAATTGATCCATTAACCCATTAATGTCAGAACAATATACCAATAACTGCTTTTTGTCTTCTGTAAAATATTTTCTAAATTTCTTTTCCCTATCGCGATAAAAGGAAAATGTAGTTCCTTTCGATAGCATTTTTTTCTTCTTAAGAACTGATGCAAGATATTCTGCAACACCTTTTGGTAGTTTTAAATCTCTGATGAGACTGCTGAGTTCTTCTTGTGTGAACTTTTCAGGTATTTCTTCTTCCTGTTCACCAGTTGGAATGTAATAGTCATCTTTGTCATCAATACTCATGTCGTCATCTATATCACTAAATACATCTTCTACTTTTGAACAGTCGATTTCAAAATTTTTTGAAGAAGAAGGTGTATCACAAAAAATTTCTGGTTTTGTTACAGTTGTCACATCAGCGTACAATATTTTTCCTTTATTCTTGTTATTATAATCTTCTACATTGGTCATGCAAAAGTAACAATCTTCTTGTTTCAATGGATTTTTCCACAGCATTGGTTTTTTAAATTTAAAGTACTTATCCTCCTTAGTATTATTCCAACGAGTTAACATTATGTGACAGGATAAGCAAATTTTGTGTGGAACCCAATTTTCATTTTGATCGGCTATCTCTAAATCAAAGCAATCTTTGTAAATTTGTCTAATATTGTCATTGATTGGTTTACAATTCTTTGGAACATCGAACTGTCCACATATATAAAAAAATGCATCTGCATTGCTATTGCATATGTGTTTTGATCTTAATGCTTTAAAATTAATTTTTGAAGCATTTGAAGTTTTTGTGTTGATTTGATTTGGAAAAGCCATGATTTATTGAATAACCCGCACGTTAGGGATCCTGGTCCGAGCGCAGGCGAGTCCACCGTACTAGGGGTGATAACTCTCATACCTCCTCAGGCCTAAGTATGAGAGCTTTCCGACTTTGACGAGGACAATGTCAACTCGTCGTCGGACACACTACGGTATCATCCTCACACCCTAACGCACACCTGCAAGGCAGCGCGCCTACGCTGGCTTCGTTACTTCGATAAACAGGAAGCGAATCATTCTACACATCCCCTTTCGGGGAATTTGTCATCGCCTACTACATTTATCGAAGCAGCAGGATTTAAATTGTGCCAAAGCTCAATAAGAACGTTAGACATAGAATGACAATGATATGTCCATCAGGAATAAGATGCAGAATGGAACAATGTACTTTCTTATTTGGCTTCTGCACCAAACATATCCAATCTGTTACCAAGGAATATTTTATGATAAAATTGTAATAGAAGTCATATTTGAAAATGTGAGAAACTCGCTTCGAAATCACACTCAGCAACTTAAAAACCTGAAGATACCAAATTTCATAAAAATTTCGAAAATATGACGTCAGATTCGCAATCAGCGACCCTAAAAACCCCCAGATACCAAGTTTGAAGTAAATCTTCAAATTTTTTCAAAATTTGTCCGCCATATTGGATCCGCCATTTTAAATTTTGAAAATCTAACTTCAGATTCATAATCAGCGACCGAAAAAACCCCCAGATACCAAGTTTGAAGTAAATCCATAAATTTTTTTAAAAAATCGCCTACCTCTTAAAATTCGACATGTTTTTTGAGGTTAGAAAAAAATCCTGACGTAATGGAGCAAAATGGACTTCGGATTCGTGTTCAGCGCGTCAAAATACATAGGGCTAGGGTAGTCCGGTCAAAAGTACATGACACTTTTTTTTTGAGGGGCTGTGTTATGGCTTAAAGCTTGTTATTGGCTTCAGGCTTGAGTATATCCAAGATCACGAAGTAGTATAAGGAGCTCCCACTCTCGAGAAAAACACACGCTCATTTTTCTTTTCTATTCTAGTCGTGATTAGTTTGCGCTCGTTGCGCCTCTACAGGGAAAATGATGATAACTCTAATAAAATCGTCTGCTATACATTGGTCATTAGTCGAAATGTGCGGGATGATTTGAAACTCTTTAAATAATGCTTTTTTAAACCTTCTCTCTCTAGAGTTTAATTTAAATTTTGTTTATGTTATTATGTTATTTATAACTTAATTAAGGTTGGAATTTTGATTTTATGTGTTTAAGTGTTTAAGGAGAGTTTAAAGGTTATTTACGCATTTTTGAATTTGTGAGACTTGGATTTTCCCATGCTTGTAAAGCATGGTCATGTGTTTAACAATTCTAATCCAAACGGATGGTTGTTCTTGAAAGTTTAATTCTTTTATGTGATGCTGTTTATTTGCTCGGGAGATTGTTATCTCCATTTTTCTTCGTATATTTTTTGAAGATTTTTTAAGAACATTGATAGATTTCCCATGTGGTGACATAACCTTAAACTGCTATGCAAAGATGCTGCTGAATTAATAAATGATGAGAGTAGTGCTTCGAATTTAGTGTTTGTTTGAGATAATTTAATCCCTCTATATTAGGACTCATATTGTGATTTTTTATATTAAATCTAAACTTTAACTCTGGGTGATATACACGTGGTCACATAACCCTATTGATTCATGGTTCTACGGATGATTTGACAATGAGATTCTCGTGGATTTGAAGTGAGGTGGATTGAAGACTACTGGTACCGAAATTACTTGATGGGATTTAGGAAGTGTTTTTGCCTAATTAGTTGATGGTGCTTTGAACTTTATGAATTGGTCTGGATTCCTTTAATTCAGTATTTTCCTTCTTTCCTTGTGTTTGCTTTTTTCTTATATTTTAAAATTTCCTGCTTTCAAGAGGTATTTTTGAGATGCTTTGTATCTAGTTTTTTTCTTTTTTTTTCTTTTTGAGCTTTTGCTTAGCTTATATAGTCTTTTGATTAAATTTAATTGTTTTTATGCTCAATTTTTGATCTGGTTTGAATTATGAAGTTTTGAGTTTTTAAAAATTTTAATTTTTCTGAATTTTTGTATTTGCTTTTATAAGATATTTTCAAGATGCTTGGTCTCTAGATTTGTCAATAAGCTTTTACTTAGTTTACATGGATATTTGCTCTGATTTATGCTTTTGCTTATTTCAATTTGACTGATATGAGTTGAATTTTATAGTGTATTGTTTTTTTTGTATCTAATTTTTCTAAATCTTTGTAGGTAATATGGCTGCGGAAAAGGCACTTCCTGTGGACGAGTCCAGTTGGGGCAGTCAATCTTTTGTAGAGAATGTGGAGGATAATACTGATACGCTTGCTGCTGACCCTGTGATGGGGGGAGATCCCCTTGACCTGAAGTTAGATGCATCTTTGTTAATGCTGGCGTCGATGGCTGGTTCTATTAAGAATTCTCAAGGTGTAAGTACCACTGATCCGGGGCTTGACTTTTTGACGGGTAATCCAAAATCTAGTCTTGCTGGGTCGGGCAATGGTCTACTCCCTCCAATTAAACCTATTATTGGTTCTAAAAGGGGTAATCTTGATAAAAATGAATCTTTGAGTGATATTTTTGTTGGGGGAAAATTTTTTGGGGGGGGGAAGAAATTTTTTTCTGGTGCTGACAGGTCTTTTGAGTTTCGGCCTCCTCTTGCGGGATTTTCTGGAGTTTTTAATCATATGCTGGGTCCTGGAGATGGTGAGGTGGTTTTTGGTTCGGGTCGGTCGGAGGGGGGGGTTTCAAACAAGGGGGTAGGTGGGGGGGTTGATATGGAAGTAAATGGAGAGTCGACTCTGATTAATGTTGGGGGTGAGGGGTTTGGAAGGGGTGGTACGGAGATGTTAAATGTTGATTCAGTCTCTGCTGGGAAGGAGATAGTTTCGGCTCCTTTGGCTGCTTCCTCGCCTAATTCTGGTGTGTCTCAAGGGGATGAAAATATTGTTTGGATTAATCCCTCATCGGATATACATCTGAATAAATATAATGAACAGAGCACACCCCCGTTTATTGTGTTAATGGAAAGTTCTACTCCGGGCCGAAATGTGGGGAAGTTGGACCTTATTGCAGTTCTCGATCTATTGGAGCGATTTATTGAGGGGGATAAAAAGATTTCTCGAAATGGGATCAATCAACTCAAGATTGAGTGCTCAGTATATTTGAGTGCTAATAGATTGGTTGAATCTCGTGAGCTAAAATTTGCAGGTTACAAGATTTTTATTCCCGACTCTTTTTTAGGTAGGAAAGCGTTTACGGACATTTTTCCTTCTGATAGATCTATCAAGGATATTGCATCTAGATTAAATCCAGAGGCTCTTAGCAAAATAATTTCAATTAAAAGGCTAATTCACAATAATGTTGTTTCTGATAGAGTTGAGTTCACTTTTTGTACTCAAGTTGCTTCTGGTAATGTGTCGCTTAGTGGTTTTTTCCTTCAACTCACTCCTGTTATCCCAAGGCCAAGAAGGTGTTTTAAGTGCCAAAGGTTTTGCCATACAGCCAACCAATGCAGATCGACTTATCCGTCATGCGAATTTTGTGCTGGGAGGCATCTTACTAAAAACTGTCTTAACAACAATGTGAGTTCTAAATGTAAGAATTGCGGTGGAAAACATATGGCTTCTTCTAATATGTGTCCTACTTTTAGATTTGAATCTTCTATTTTGAAGCTTCGGTATACTTTGGGTTGTGATCGTGATGAGGCTAAAGACATGTTAATTAAAGAGAATCCTGATATTTTGAGCAATTTTGTTGATAGGGGAGACACTTCGGTGGTGGAGCCTGTTCAGGAGCAGGTTTTTGTGAATTCTAGGGTCAGGGATAAGAATGAGAATTCTGGTGAGGGTGAGATTGCGAGTTGTGATCTCTCTAGAATTGCTTTAGGTCTTGATGATGTTGATTTGGCAAGGAAGATCGACAGCGTGGAGGACCTTCTGAACCTAAGTAGTATTAAGATTAGAACTATTGATTCCATTAAGAGAAATCTATAAATTGTTTTGGTTGGTTTTGGCAGTCTCCCGGGCATATTGTTTTTCTGGTTGTTTATTTTGTTTTTGTCATTATTTGATTGGCTGTTAAAATTTATAGGTAAGAGTTACCTTGAAATCTATTTTTAATTATCTGGTTGTAGATTTATTATCTTGGAGTTTGCGGTTTTTGGTGGTTTGTATAAGTAGAGAATTTTATTATTTCTTTACGTGTTATTTTTTATTTTTCTGTTTGTTATTTTGTGGATTTTATTGATTCTTTTTGGCAATTTTGGACTGTTTGTAGTTTCAGTCTAGTTTATTCGTCAATCTTGTGGGTTTTTGTTGTTTATTTTGTCTATACATATGGAGACAATTAAGTATGGCACTTGGAACGCATGTAGTGTAGTTAGAAAGAGGTCGGAGGTGGAATCGCTTTTGAAGTCTTATGATTTGGATGTTTTATCTATTTCAAAAACGTGGCTTACTTCTGAACACCATGTTTTTCAAATCAGTAGTTATTATACTTATAGAAAGGATAGATTAGATCGTCAGGGGGGGTTACTCTTCTTCTAGTTAGGGATACGTTGGTTGTCACTCCTATTTTACTGGATCCCGCCAGTTTGGGGCCTGTTGATGCGGTTGCGGTGTCCATTGACACTGAATCTGGTCCAGTAAGGTTTGTTTCAGTTTATGCTCCGCCTAGAATTGCTATTCCTGTAAATGTCTGGTCGACATTAATAGGTACTGAGGAATTGATGAATTCTCTGATTTTGCTGGGAGATTTTAATGCTCATGCCTGGTCTTCGGGTGCGGGTTTTAATGATGATAGAGGGCTGCAGCTGAGTCGGATAGTTGAGGAAGCAGATTTGGTCACATTAAATGATTCTGTCCGTACTTTTATTTGTCGTGATGTTCCAAAGAGTAATTTGGACTTGATCTTTGTGCCCACTTCTTGGGCTCAATTTTCTGTTTCAGAGGTTACGGAACATGCCTTTACCTCCGATCATTTTCTGATAATTGCCGGTACTGATATTTCTCCGAAATTTGTTAAGTCGTCTTCTAATAGGATTAATCTCAAAAAGGTTGACTGGGTTGAGTTTCATAATTGTATACCAGGTGTGGTCGAGGATTTGGAAAGAGAATTGGATGAGGGTGAATCATCTTTAGTAGTTTATGATAGGTTTATTTCAGAAACCAAGGTAGAATTGTTGAATTCAGGAGCGTATGTTCCTTCTGGTCTGCCGGGAAAAAGGAAATCCCAGCCTTTATGGTGGGATTTGGAGTGTGAGGATGCTATAGAGAGAACAAGAGTTGCTCGTAGGCAATGTTTGGCTGATCAGTCTGAGGCTTCTAGGAATTCTTTTAGGGTGGTTGATAATCAGGTCAAATGGTTTCTTCGTAATAAAAAGAAGTCTTCTTTTGTGGATTTCTGCAACTCTATTGAGCCCTCTATGGGATCTAAGCAGATTTGGGGAAAGATTAGAGCTTTTTCGAATGCTTCGCACCCTTTAAGGACTGGTGTTAGTAATGATCCTAATTCTGAACAATTCAGCAAGTTGCAGGATGAGTTGGTTCAGGAAGATATTCCTTTCTCTATTCTTCCTGTTATTTCTGACCCTCCCGAGGAGCTTCCTCTTAATTCTCCTTTTTCGTATGAAGAATTTTGTGCTGCTATTTCTCTTTTGAAGAAAGATTTCTCTCCGGGTAAGGATTCAATTTCTAATGATATTATTAAGCTTCTTTCTTTATCATGTAAAAGGTTTCTGCTTCGCTTATTTAATTTGTTTTTTTCTCAGTCCACTTTTCCGGATGATTGGATCAAGACTAGGGTTATTTTTATTCCTAAGCCATCGGGTAAGGGCTATAGGCCGATTTCTTTGACTTCTTGTGTTTGTAAACTTTTTGAGAGAATGGTACAGAAGAGGTTGCAGTACTTTGTTGAGTTGAATAATATTATTCCGAGGTATCAGTTTGGATTTAGAAGGGGTAGGTCATCATCGGATTGTGTGTCTAACTTGACAACGGATATTCACCAGGGCTTTGCCAGAAGGGAGCACACCTTTGTTTTAGCTATAGACATTAAAGGGTCATTCAATAATGTTTCTCATCTTTCTATTTATAATCGTCTTGTAGATATTGGAGCTCCTTCTAGGATAATTAATTTTGTGTCTTTTCTCATTGGCTCCAGGAAATTGTTTTTTTCAGTTGATTCAGAAGATTTTAGAGTATCTGGAGTGGGGGTTCCTCAGGGGGGAGTCCTATCTCCTTTGCTCTTCAATTTAGCTTTGAGTGGTGTGGATGCTTGTATTCCTCATTTGGTTAAATGGCTTATGTTCGCTGACGATCTCACGTATTATATTAGATCAAAGAATTTGAGATTTGCTGTTAGAATGCTGGAAGAAACTGGTAGGGCTCTGAGTGAGTGGTTGGGTCGTTTGGGCCTTTCGATTTCGGCTTCTAAATCACATTTTATGATATTTACCAGGACAAATAACAAACAGTTGAAGGATTTGAGTGTTTCCCTTGATGGTGTTCAAATCAAAGTTGGAGATAATTTGAAATATTTAGGTATTGTTTTGGACAAAAGACTCCTCTGGTTACCTCACATTAAGGAAGTTGCTAGTAGAGCAACCCGATCTATCAATGTTGTTAGAGCTTTATCTAAGGTTTCTTGGGGAGCTGACCCTTCCACCCTATTAATGGTCTATAGAGGTTTGATTCGCGCCCATTTGGAATGGGGTTGTCAATTTTTCCTTTCTGCTAGTGATTCTAATCTTGCAGTTTTGGATCGTGTTCAGTCTATGGCATTAAGGTCAGTACTGGGATGTATGAGCTCCACACCGGTTGCATTCCTTCTTTCGGAGGCTGATGAGACCCCTCTGTATCTTAGGAGGATTGCTTTGTATAGGAGGTTCATATTGAGGAATGTATCTTAGACAATGAATACTTTACCCCCTAAACTTCTATATTTGTCTGAGACTTTGAGCCCTAGGTTGGGATCCCTGAAGGATAGGCTAAAGACTTTTGGTTACCTTAAGTATGGTATGTTGGAATCTTATTTGGATGTTGTTAGTTTGGTAAACAAATGTGGTAGAACCAAGAAGCCGGGCTTTCTGGATTATACTTGGGATGATTTGATTGCTGAATTTTCCATAGATGTTGATATGGGTCATGAGATTAGAGCTGATGTTGATCCGGATGCAAGGTTGAAGGAGTTTCTTCGGTCTGACTATTCGGATTTTGTTCCGATTTATACGGATGGATCGCACGATGAAGTTAGAGGCTCTTCTAGCTCTAGTTTTCATATTCCTTTATTGTGTTCGGAGTTTGCTGTCAAGCTTAATGGCTCTATGTCTTCGAATTCAAGCGAGCTCTATGCTATTCTTTCGGCTTTGAAATTTATAAAGTCCTCATTTCTGAAGAAATTTGTTATTATTTCTGACTCTAGATTTTCTTTGATGGACCTTGGTAGGAGACTGTCTGATTTGAGTCCTCACCCGATAGCTATTAAGATTGTGAAACTGATGGTGGAACTGATGAGGAGGGGTTTTTCTATTCGATTTTTGTGGGTACCCGCTCACTCTGGAATTTCGGGTAATGATAGAGCTGATGAACTTGCTAGAAATGCTCATGATTTCTTGTTTGGTAATTCGGTGGGGGCCCCTCATTTGGATTTTTATTCAATTATCAAGTTCGATTTGCTTTTTTGGAAGAGGAGGCTTTGGCCTTATTTAAAGGGGAGAGTATCCTATAATAAGTACTTTACTCGAGTTAATTATAAGATGAGAAGGCCCTGGTTCAGTGGTATGAGAGCCCCTAGAAGATTTATTAACATAATTACTAGACTACGTTCGGGTCATGTTTGTACTGGAGAACATTTTGCCAGGATGAATTGGACTCTTCCTTAGGAATGTGGCTGCGGGGAAGAATTTAAAACTCTAAAGAATTTATTGAGCTTTTGTCCTTTGTTATCTTCTAATAGACCCAATTTTTTCTCTTATTTGAATCGCAGAATTTCAGAATTCAACCCAGATAATATTGACCTGGATGATATAATTTTTGATCCTAGGTTGGAGGATGTTATGGAAATTGGTAAGTTTTTTGCAAATAGTAACGTTATTTTATAAATTGTTGCTCTCAAACGTATTTCCAGTGTGTCCTATTTAATCCTTATTCCGTTTGAATTTTGAATTCGCCGCCTTTCCTACCTACTCTGTCGGCTCCTGTGTTCTGAATTATATCTGCGCAGGCGTTCATACCTGCAGCTGTCTACCTTGTTCTCGCTGCGTGGCCATGTGAGGATTGACTATCATCTCAGTTCTGTATCTACGTCAGGGAGTTGAGTCTGTTTCGGACTTACTTAAATCATTAACGGCCATAATTACGTACCTGCTTGTGTCTATTATATACTGGATTTGACTGATGCATTTTGGCTTCCCGATTTTATCACTGGTTATTTAATTTAAACACATGATTCCAAGTTTGGATAACAGTTCTGGCTATTTGTTACTACAAGAGGCCATTTAAACAAAGAAGAAGAAGAAGAAGAAGAAGAATCCGCCAGGTTTGCGTCGATCGCCAACTAATCAGGCTTGTAAAAGAAAAGAAAAACTGGAATCGAAAATTTTTAAATAACTTACAGAGTGGGAGCTCCTTATACTATTTCGTGTCCAAGACTATAATTTTGGCTTAAGCATTGAATATGATTCGAAAATCGATTATGGCTCATAGCTTATGGCTCATGGTTTCAGACTCAATGAATATTTTTTGCTTAGGTCTTGATTATAGTCTTCAGCTCGTGAAATAACTTCAGTGAAAGGTTTGACGTCGAAGTATAATGATGTGCACTGTCGATAACTGACATGTACAATTGTACATATCATTATAACTCGACTGTCCATAAACCGGTTGTACTCAGGAAAGGTTTTTCTATAGTCTTCCCTCTCCACTGGTGAGCAAACCCAATAAGGGTGGTCCCGGCAAATGCGAGTACTCCTAATTTCAAGCCGTTCTGTAGATGCACCAACACTAAATACTTCTGTTTAAGGACAAACAATGAAATAAATCAAAGGAAAATAATTTCCCAAGGAAAAAGTGTATAATTAAGTAAGTGAAGATCAATTTTTGCTCAAGGCTCAACTATTACACCAAGTTTGATTATTATGATTCCAGGATCGATTAATTATCAAGGCTTGTTATTGGCTTGAGGCTTGATTATGGGAAAGACTTGACTTGAGCTCAAGGATCAATTATGGCTCCAGCATTGATTATTGCTCAAGGATTGATTGTAACTCATGGATTCATTATAGCTTAAGGCTTGGTTATGGCTCAAAGATTGATTATAACTCATGGATTAGTTATGGCTTCAGGCTTGATCATGGTCAACACTCGATTTTAGCTCAAGGTTCAATTATGACTTAATAACATTGATTATAGCTCATAAATCAATTATGGCTTCATGATTGATTATCCCGGTAAAAAGAGGTTGATTAAAACGCATTAAGACGTTTCAATGCGCTTTGATTCCGTTTTTGTATGAATGCTTTCAAATGCCTAAAAACAAATCGGCAGCCATTGCAAGGGAAAATTGAACATACATCTGATTGTTATGTTCTACTCTGATTATTGTCTTTATTAATATCTTACTTTTTAAGTTCAAATATGTGAATAGGTTAACTTCAGCTAAATAGTAGACCAAAATAGAATAAAATATAAGCACTAAATTTAACACTTAACGTCATTTTAGTATTTTGTCTTGCATGCAACAAAAAATGTCAAAATGACTTTAAAACTTATGTTTGCGTTCCCTTCTTCACTTTGTTTAGGTAAACTATTAGTATTAGACACAAAATCACTTTGTCTTTCACTTCAATAACACGATTTAGTTAAAATAGATTGAACAACACAAAATAGAAACATGCCACGACGACGCGCTGCAAAGAATGAACAAGTTAACGATAGCAGAATGGCGTCTTTTTAATCTGCTAACATAGACATAGAACGGCATTAAAATTCTTGAGGCATTGACTACGTTCAAAATTGTTTTCTTGAAGGCATTGAATGGCATTTAATTTGATACATTATCAGAAAGCATTTAATGGCATTTGGATCTAATTCGTGGTGTTTCGCTTGACGGTAAAGAAAGACATTCAATTATTTTCATAAAATTTGTGAGCATTCAAAATGATTAAAATGAAACAAATATCAATCAAGAAAACGCGTTAAATGGCATTGAGGACAAAAACGGAATTAGTAGGCATCTGTCAGCATTCAAATGACTGTTTTTTTAAATGCCAATTTATGCGTTTTAATCAACCTCTTTTTACCGGGATGGCTCATGGATTGACTATTATAACTTCAGGATAGTTATTGGCTTTAGGTTTGTTTATTGGCTTCAGGCTTGATGACATCCAAGACTATAATTTTGGCTTAAGAATTGAATATGGTTCGAGAATCGATTATGGCTCATAGCTTATAGCTCAAGGCTTAAGGCTCAAGGATTATTTTTTTTAAGGCTTCCCTTACAAAAAAGTAGTACTGGATTTAGTACTGGGAAGAAGTACTGGGTTCAGTACTAGGTTCAGTACTGGGATAAGTACTGGGTTCAGTACTGGGTTTAGTACTAGGGTCAGTACTGGGAAACCAGTACTTTTTTCGCTTAATATAATTTTTTAAGCACAATAGCAAACTTTTTTTAAATTTCATTGGAACTATGATTTTGCGTTCAAATTATTCCTCTCTATTTAATTTACAACAAAAAACTACTGTGCAGCCGTAGGACCCATAGAAACTTAGTGCACAACGTGAACAAATTTTAAACAGTGTTTGGGGAAAAAAGTACTGGTTTTCCAATACTAAACCCAGTACTAACCCAGTACTAAACCCAGTACTTCTTCCCAGTACTAAAACCAGTACTGAATCCAGTACTTCTTTTTTGTAAGGGTTAATAAGAGTCAACACAATTTTGGTTCAAGCCTCAATTATGACTCAACAATTGATTATGATTCGAGGATCGATTATGACTCACGGCTTGTTATTGGCATAAGACTTAATTATGGTCTAGAATCGAATTAAGCTCATGGCTTAATTATGGCCCCAGCATTGATTATGGCTCATAGATCGATTATTATGGCTTAAGGATTGACTATTTGTGGATAATGAATAGATTATGGCTTAAGGCTTGCTATTGGCTTCAGGATTGATTATGTCCAAGACTGTAAATCTGGCTTAAGAATTGAATATGATTTTGAAATTGATTATGGCTTGTGGGTCATGGTTTATAACTAAATGATTATTTTTCGCTTAACACTTGATTAGAGTCAAGACACAATTTTTGCTCAAGGATCAAGTATGGCTCAAAGATTGATTATAATTTGAGGATCGATTGTGGTTGAAGGTTTGTTATTGGCTTAAGGCTTGATTATGGTCGAGAATAGAATTAAGCTTAACTCTTAATTCTGGCTCCAGCATTCATTATATCTCATAATTCGATCATAGCTTAGGGATTGATTATAGATCATAGATAGATTACGGCTTCAGAATTGTTATTGGCTTCATGCTTGATTATGTCCAAGACTAAAACCATATTCAATCCTTAAGACAAACTCAAGTCTTGGCAATAATCAAGCCTTCAGCCAATAACAAGCAAAAAGTCACAATTGATCCAGGAACCTTAAACAATGCTCAAGCCATGAGTATTTGGCAATTTTGGCTCAAGGCTCAACTATGGCTTAAGGGTTAATTGTAACTCATCCATTGATTATTATATCATAAGGCTTGAATATGGCTCAAGGCTCAATTATGTATCAACTATTGATTGGAACTTATGGAATGATTATAACTTAAGGCTTGGTTATGGTCAACAGTCGACTTTGGCTCAAGGCTCAATTATGACGTAAGCATTGATTATGGCTTATAAATTGATAATGTCTTAAGGATTGATTATGCCACAGGGATTGATTATGGCTTCAGGATAGTTATTGGCTTCAGGCTTATTATGTTCAAGACTATAATTTTGGCTTAAGAATTGAATATAGTTCGAGAATCAATTATGGCTAATAGATTATTGCTCAAGGCTTAAGGCTCGTTATTGACTCAAGGCTTGTTATTGGCCTAATACTGGATTATGTTCTTGACTCGAATTAAGCTTATGGCTCAATTATAGCTTAAGGATTGCCTATTTATAGATCAAGAATAGATAAGGGCTTAAAGCTTGTTATTGGTTTCAGGCTTGATTATGCCCGAGACTGTAACTTTGGCTAAATAATTAAATATGGTTTAAAAATCTATTATGGCTCATGTCTTATAGCTTAAAGATTATTTTAGGCTTAAGGCTTGATTAGGACCAAGACACGATTTTAGCTCATAGCTGAATTATAGCTCAAGGATGAATTATGAATTGTGAACCAATAAGGGCTCAAGGCATGTTATTGACTTAAGGATTAATTATGTCCAAGACTCGAACCGTATTCAATCCTTAAGCTATAATCGAACCACGAGATATAATGGAGCCATAAATGAGCCTTAAGCTAAATTCTAGTCTCGACCATAATCAAGCCTTAACCCCTTGACTGTGGATGACGTGTATATGTCGTAGGCAAATAGGAGAATCTGTCATTTAACTATCTGCCTAGGCAGTTAGCTAACCGCCGCCGAATAAACGAACGAGCTTCATTATTACTCTTATTCGTCTATTTGCCTGAAAGGACCAGTCAGTTGGCTATTCGACAAATGCAATTTAGACCAATAGATATTAGGCCAATAATAATAATATAACTAATTGAAACTTTTTACCTACATTATTATTATTTTTATTATAATAATTTTTCTATTATTATTCTTTTTAATTATTTAACTGTAAATTTTGAATGGTAGCATTAAATATGAGGTATAAATTGTAAACATGAGATTGAAAGAAAATAAGTTTAATAACTTAATGAATGTTATAGAGATACATCGTCGATTGGGAGCAGCAAGACGCCAATTCAGGTGATAGCTGAGAAACGTGCCATTCTAGTTAAGAGTTGAAGAACGTGCCATCCCTGCTAAGAGTAAAAAGATAAAAAGGGAAAGAAATATGAGGATAGAAAGAGATTACACTTCTTCTATCCCTTCCATATATCTACTTTGCATTCCCAAAACACAATATCTTTCTATCTCTAAACTTCTACCTCTTTATATCTTTTCTCTATTCGCTTTGAATATGTATCCGTTTCTATTCCCTTTCTATCAGCTTCTAAAATAAATAAATCTCTTTCTATCTCTTCGTCCATCAATTATTTTTATCTCTTTCTATCCCTTTTCTATCCCCTTTTTTTCCTTTTCTATAAAAAGTAAATCTTTTTCTATCCCCTTTCTGTCCTCTTCTTTAAAAATTTAATCTCCATCTATCTTTTCGCTTATCTACCATTTTAAATACCCAATTGCTTTCGTTATTTTATATGGTATTATACTTATATATATATATATATACTGAAATTAATCTGATATTTAAGGCGTGTAATACTGAAAAATCGTCAGCTATGATGGAGCGATCCCCTAACCTCGTGCGCATTAATATAAGCACACTACCAACTAAGCTAACGAACGATACACTACAGATCACTCGTTTACTTGACTGCTTTTTATCACTCTTACTCCCATCTCTTTTAATCTTCCTCTTCTATCTTTTCTATCCCACATGGTATTTATATTTTTGGAGATCCATACTGGAAATAAAGAGATAGAAATCTTATCACTTTTTATCTTTTCTTATCTCTGTTATAGAAAGAGATACAGAAAACGTATAATTTTCCATCCCGACTGTATACCTTCTTAACCCTTTCTATTGACCTCAAACCTCTTTCAATCTCTACCATAATCATAATGATCAGTTTTCCCTATTAATCACCTTCTCCCTATAACTTTCAATCTTTAATCTTCACCATCCTTTCCCTTTCTATTGCCTTCAATCTCTTTCAATCTCCACCTTAATCATAATGATCAGTTATCACCATTAATCACCTTTTTCTTATAACTTTTAATCTCTAATCTATACCTTTCTATCCCGCCCTATCCCTACTTCAATGGACATAGCAAGTTATCGCTTTTAATCATATTTTTCTATAACTTTGAATTAATGTCTAATCCTTTCACATCATTTCCAAACCCCATCTGAATGAACACTATGTGCTTTCCCTTTTAATCACTTTTCATCTATAATTTTCGATAACCTATGTCATATACACATAATTTTTGCTATTCTTCTCTTAACCAGCATTATCGGTTTATGGCTTTTAATCACTTTCCTTCAATAACTTTCTATCTTTGACCTATCACTTTCTATCCCTTTCTATCTCTTTCTATCCCTTTCTATCCCTATTTATATTTTCTTACTCCACCTGTATTAACATGATCATTTTTCGCTTTTAATCACTTTCCTTTCATTACTTTCAGATATCTAGTGAGTGATCATGTTCTTTCAGTTGGGGATGGGAAAGTATAAGTAGGGATAGAAAGAGATTAAAAGGAATAGGAAGGGATGGAAATGGATAAAAAGAGATAGAAAGGGATAGGAAGGGATAGAAGGTGATAGGTGAAAGATTAAAAGTTATAGAAGAAAGGTGATTAAAAGCGATAACTGATGATGCTAGTTAGAGTGGAATAGCAAAAAATATGTGGATATGTTATAGGTTATTGAAAAGTATTGATGAAAAGTGATTAAAAGGGAAAGCTCATCATGTTCATTCAGGTGGAGTTTGGAAATAATATGAAGGTATTAGAAATTAAATGAAAGTTATAGAAAAAGGTGATTAAAAGCGATAAATCGCTATGTCTATTAAGGTAGGGATAGGACTGAATAGAAAGGTATAGATTAGAGATTGAAAGTTATAGGAAAAAGGTGATTAATGGTGATAAGCTGGTCATTATGATTAAGGTAGATATTGAAAGAGATTGGAGGCAATAAAAAGGTATAGGATGGTAAAGATTAGAGGTTGAAAGTTATAAGGAAAAGCCGATTAATGACGATAAGCTGGTCATCGTGATTAAGGTAGAGATTGAAAGAGATTGGGGTCGATAGAAAGATATAAGCAGATATAGAGTCGAGTTTGAAAATGATAGCTTTTCTGCATCTCTTTCTATAACAGGGATAAGAAAAGATAAAAAGTGATAAGATTTCTATCTCTTTACTTCTAGTAGGGATCTCGGCTGTCAAATTTTTTGTTTATTTTATTTTGACTGAAATTTAACAAAAATGAAAAACAAATATTGGAATTTATACTTTAAAGCAAGCTATTTGAAGTTTGAACTGGATTAAAAAAATAATTACTGCAACTAATCAAACTTTTGCCATATTTTTATCAACCTGAAATGAGGGGAAAATTTTGACATCTGAGATGGCACGTTCTTCAACTCTTAACTAGAATGGCACGTTTCTCAGATATCACCTGAATTGGCGTCTTGCTGCTCCCAATCGACGACATATCGTGATAAATTGTAAACAAGAATCGAAACAAAATGAACTTAGTAGCTTAATTCAATGTAATAGAGGAACATGTAACAGCTAAACTTTATTTAGGATAATAATACTTCTCTTACTCTCTGCATCAAAATTCAAGTTAACAGGAGTGTAAATAAAATTGAAATCAAGAAAAAATTAAAGTCGTTTTATAGTAAGCAGAAAGGTAACAGAACTGTATGGGACACAAAAGTTATGAATCTTATTTTCTTTTAATCTCCTGTTTACAATTTCTAGCTAATATTTGATGCTACCATTAAAAATTTACAGTTAAATAATTAAAAAGAATCAAAATAGAAACATAATTAAAATAAAAAAAATAATATTCTATACTTTTCCGTTCATGTATAGTAAATTTAATATACAAATTTTTACGTCCTTCCAAATTAGTATTATACACAGAAGACGAAGATAAAAAACGCTTATTTTTAAAAAAATTGGTACTAGGGGGTTTTTCGGGTCGCTGAGTACGAATTTGAAGTCAAATTTCCAAAATTTAAAATGGCGGATCCAATATCGCCGCCAACATTTTTGAAAATCTTAAAATGTCAACGGAATTTTGCGAAACTTGGTAGTCGGGGGTTGTTTGTGTCCCTGTGTACGAATCGGATATCAGAGTATAAAAATTCAAAATCGTGGATCCAATATGGTTGCCAGAAATTTTGAAAAAATTAAAATTCCAATATTTTTAAATTTTCAAAATTTCTGGCTGCCATATTATGGTTGCCAGAAATTTTGAAAAAATTAAAATTCCAATATTTTTAAATTTTCAAAATTTCTGGCTGCCATATTAGATACGCCATTTTGAATTTTTAAACTTTGATATCAGATTCGTATTCAACGACCCCGAAAACCCTTGGTAACAAGTATCTCAAAATTTCTTTGACATCTTAAGATTTTCAAAAATGTTTGCGGCCATATTGGATCCGCCATTTTGAATTTGACTTCAAATCCGTACTTAGCGACCCGAAAAACCCCCTTGTACCAAGTTTTATAAAAGTTAAATAATGGGAAGTGGCTGCACAGTTTGAGCACACTTTATGATATTTCTGCAGCACAGTCCTCGAGTAATTAAACCTCGAATCATAATCTATTTTTAAGCCACAATTGATCCTTGAGACAAAATTGTGTCTTGACTCTAATAAAGCATTAAGCTTAAAATAATCATTTAGTTATAAACCATTACCCACGAGCCATAATCGATTTTCAAACCATATTCAATTCTTAAGCCAAAATTACAGTCTTGGACAGAATCAAGACTGAAGCCAATAACAAGCCTAAAGCCATAATGGATCCATGAGCTATGCTGGATCAATGCTGGAGCCATAAGTTAAATTCGAGTCGAGACCATAATCAATTCTTAAGTCAATAACAAGCCGTGAGACAGAATAGATCCTCCAATCATAATCAATCGTTGAGTCATAATTAAGGCTTGAGCAAAAATTGTGTTGACTCTAATCAAGCCTTAGGCCGAGAATAATCCAATAATCCTATATATAATCTTATCCAATAATTTATTTAACAATTTTTTATTATTAACTATTTTTAAAGGGCCTCAAAAAACCCCCATAAAATGGAGAAAAAAAACGGAAAATATCGTTAAAAATTATTTAATACCACTTTTTACAATATTTTTTACCACAATTTTGTTTAATAACATTCACACTAATTACTAACAATTGTTGCATGTGTTTGGTAATTTGTTTAATCAAATTAGTATTGTTTATTTGCAATTTTTTATCTAATAGTGCTAGAGAGTTGTAACTTTTTCCTAATTTTGCAGCTATTAAAGCGTAGTAAAGCCCAATATTAGTAAAAAACTAAAATATACAATTATAAAAATTTGTCTCTGACCTAGGGCCTACAAGCACCTGACAAAAATGACTGTAGAAAAAATATAAATCTCAAACTATCGTAAACTTTAAAGTATTACCTTTAATTTAAGCACCGAAAACTTAAAAAATTTTCAGTAGTTCCCAAAATATGAGTCAAAACGTTAAAGCATATTTTTCTAAAAAACCACAATTTTCCGATTAAGTCTCATACAGAATTTGATACATTTTCTTTAAAAACATCAGAAAATGTGATTCGTCATTTTTGTCAGGTGCTTGTAGGCCCTAGGTCAGAGAAAATTTTTTATAATTGTATATTTTAGTTTTTACTAATATTGGGCTTTACTACTCATGAATAGTTGCAAAATTAGGAAAAAGTTACAACTCTCTAGCACTATTAGATGAAAAGTTGCAAATAAACAATACTAATATTATTTAACAAATTATTAAACACATGCAACAATAGTTAGTAATTAGTGTGCATGTTATTAAACGAAATTTTGGTCAAAAATATTGTAAAAAGTGGTAATAAACATTTTTTAACGATATTTCCCGTTTTTTCCATTTTATAGAGGTTTTTTGAGGCCCTGTAAAAAATAGTTAATAACAAAAAATTGTTTAATAAATTATTGGATATTATTCTTTAGACTCTTCTAAATAAAATTAGCGTTATTCAGTCCAAAAATATTAATTTTCATTGATTTTATATCAATTGTACAAAAATGTTTTTTTTCTATTCTTTTGCATGGGAAACTTTGAGCGCTTTGAGCGACCTCTAAATATTAAGAAAAAAAAATAGGTGTATTTTTTTATATAGAACAATCCTAGGGGGTGAGACCATAACATTTTCAACTTTTTGTTTTTGGACCACCCTAATCTTGACTCTAATCAAGCCTTAAGCCTAAATTAGTCCTTAAGCCATAAGCCATGCGCCATAATCGATTTTTGAACTATATTTAATTCTTAAGCTAAAATTGCAGTCTTGGACATAATCAAGCCTGAAGCCAATAACAAGCCTTAAGCCATAATTGAGCCATGAGCAATAGTGAGTGCTGGAGCCATAATTTAGCCATAAGCTAGATTCGACTGTAGAGCATAATCAAGCCTTAAGCCAATAACAAGCCATGAGTCATAATCGATCCTCGATTCATAACACAGCCACACAAAAAAAAATAAAGTTCCCTGATCTGGGTAAGAGACACACATTTTTCTATGTATTTTGATGCGCTGAATCCGAATCAGTCATCAGAATTGGTCCATCAGATCAAGTTTTGACCCTAACCTCAAAATTAATAAAATGACACTTTTTGAACATTAGAATTTGAACTCGACTTAACTTTAATGCATGCCTAGGACCAATAGAAAGCTTGAATTATTACCTTTAAAATGCCCTTTTAGAAATTGTTCTGCGATGATTTTTATGAAGTTATGATGTTTTACTTAAAATATGACTTTTTTCCATATGTTAAAAACACATCAATCATTGATGTATTATTGTGTAATGGAAAAAAATAATTTTAAGTAAAGCATCATAACTTCGTTAAAAATCATCGTAGAACAATTTCTAAAAAGGCATTTTAAAGGTAATAATTCAAGCTTTCTATTGGTCCTGGACATGTATTAAAGTTAAGTCGAGTTCAAATTCTAATGTTCAAAAAGTGTCATTTTATTAATTTTGAGGTTAGGGTCAAAACTTGATCTGATGGACCAATTCTGATGACGGAATCGGATTCAGCACATCAAAATCCTATAAGAAACGAGTACTGAAAGTCAGTGTTAAAAGTTAACGGAAAAGCGTTAACAGTTAACGAAAAAGGATATTTTTATACCTGGTTCCTTGGTTAGGGAGAGAAGGTATTTGTTAAAAGTTTACGAAAAAGGAAACTCTCAGCTCATTATACAAATTACCTTGAAATTTAAATTTTATTTCTTAATACAAACAATAGACTACCTGCAGGGTGTCATTATCCTTTGACCAAACCCTTGTATAATGAGGGTTGATGGCTTTAGGAAAAGAGAAAAAATTGTCGAGTTTTAATGAAAAGAGAGAAAATAAATTATATTTTGAAATTTTACCTCATTACTCAAATATTCTTCAAATTTGAAATTTTTTTTCGAAATACGAATAATCCTATTCTAAAAAGAACGGACGTTGTGGTTAACTTCAGACGTGTTACTCTATTTCCGAGTCTCCCATTGGTCAGTCGATATGAAACCTTATTATCGATAGTTTTCAGTTTCGATTTTTTGTTTTGCAGACGAATAAAAATCTTTTAATTGAATATTGTAACTTCAAGTTTATTTTATAAAATTTCTTAAAATGTTAGCAATCTAAAATAACAAAAAATTTTATTAAATTAATTAATACATAGAAATTAGCTTTGACCTTGACTTCCCTATACTAGAACCTTTTCGACCAACTTCAGAGGTGTAACGCGTTTTATCGGGCTTCTGATTGGCTAGCAGATTTTCGATATTTTTTGTTAACAATAACATCACAGTTTAGCAGGGTTGTGCAGTGACGCGTCACTCGAGGTTTTCGACGTATAATACATTTTCCGCGTAATATACGTAGAAAATGTAGAAAACTATGTAATTTACATCCCACATCTGTAAGGTATATCTATATATATATATAAATTTTAAATTTGCGCCCGCTGTCACGTGATTAAATCTGTGTGTACTGATGTATATTACATTATGTAGAAAACTAAACATGTAAATTACATATGTAATATACGTAGAAAACCCATGTAATTTACCTGATGTATTTTACGTGCACAAACCTGCAGTTTAGACGTTTATTTGTACTATTTTTCAATTTATTTAATATCTTCGTTTATTGAATAATTGCATTTTATGAAATAATAATAAATTGAAAATAGATTAAATTGTAATAATTAAGGAGTGGTAGTTTAAGAAGGGCCAGTGATTTTAGTGAAGTTGTTAAGGTTATAGTGTTTTAAGGTATTTCTCTTCTGGATGACAGAGACAAATCGATACTATTATGAAAACACGTTTTACGTAATAAATATGCAATATTTATTTCTTATGCATATTATTTAGTGTTCTTTAGTGTTTCCTCTAAACAATAAGCTTACTCTTGATTATTATTGTCTGATTTAAGGGGTAAATATAGTAACATTTAACATTCCATATTTTTTCAAAAACTCTTTTTCTAGGCGATTTTTAAAAAATGTTTCAATTTTATTTACTAATGGCTTATTTTATTAAAAAAAAGGTTCCCTACAAATTCACCGTTTAAAATTTTTAGAAAATTTAATAGTTTTTTAAATATAAATAATTGTTTATAAAAAAAGAACTTTTTTTTACATATTTTTTTGTAAACAAATATTTATAGTTAAAAAACTATTAACTTTTCTGAAAATTTTAAACGGTGAATTTGTAGGGAACATTTTTCTTAATAAAATAAGGTATTAATAATTAAAATTGAAACATTTTTAAAAAATCGCCTAGAAAAAGAGTTTTTGAAAAAATAAGGAATGTTAAATGTTACTATATTTACCCCTTAAATCAGACAATAATAATCAAGAGTAAGCTTATTGTTTAGAGAAAACACTAAAGAACATTAAATAATATGCATAAAAAATAAATATTGCATATTTATTACGTAAAACGTGTTTTCATAATAGTATCGATTTGACCCTGTCATCCAGAAGAGAAATACCTTAAGTGAAATGTTTTGTTTACTTTGGCATTCGTTTCTGACAGGTGAGTAATAATCATAATATTAATATTTTTTTATTTATTTTTATTTTATTTGTAACTTATTTATCAGTTTTTTAGTTCTATTATTTAAAAGTTTTTTTTTCTTAAAGTATCATAATTATTTATGTGATGTAAGGTTTTGATATTTCTTTTTATTGGAATGCACGTGGTGATTGTCATCGGATTTATTTTCAGCCAAGTGGAAATGGTGAAACTGGTAAGTAATAATAATTTTTAGTTCTTTGTTTTGTTGTATTGTATAGTTATAATTCATTAACCTTTTAAGTTTTTGTAAAATAAAAATATTATACTTTCATGTTTAAGGTTATGTTTTTTGTTATTATTCTCCGGTTAGGTAGAACAGTAGGATAAAATGACAAAATTTGGTTCAAATTGATTTTTAGAACGCAATTTTAAACCAAATTAAAAAATTCTTCATTTCTCTAACGCAGAACTAAATTCCAAAGAGATCTGTGAGAGTCGGTTTTTTAATGATTGTTTTATAAATTTTTAATGTTAATGCAAAAAGTATAAAAAAAAGATTTTTTACGATTTTTTACAATTTTTGATTTCTTTTGCACAAACATTTTTTTGCATACTTAATAATGTATGGATTTGATGTTTGGGTCAATAGTAAAAAAGAAGTTTTTGCGCTTAAAAATTGTTGAAAACAATTTATATAAACAATTACACTTTATAAATTTTCTTAAACAGTTTACATTATCAACATTCATTAAGAAGAAAATAAAAAGCGCGCCGCGGAGCGCGGGTCGATCTCCTGGACTAAATAAGCTCATCGGTTCTCGAGTCAACTCTTGCAAAATGAGAGTATAATTGGTTTTGAAAAAATTTTCAAGCTATAACGAACATAACAAAAAGAAAGATAAATACATTAGTGTGTGGTATAGAAGTGCATGGTAGTGAAAGTTATTAATGAATAAAACTTAAGTGTATAATGTGGAAGTGAAGAATGCTTATTATAGTGTATTTTTTATTAAGTGTTTATAACAGAAATGTGTTTAATGTGAAAGTGTATAGTATTAATATGCTTTGTTTATTAAGAGTTTGTGTTGTATAGTTCTTAATACGGTGAACGCAAAGTGTTTATTAAAGAAATTAACTGTAAGTGTTCAATAACAAATAATAAAGTGACTCTTAAAAAGTGATAATGATTCAAATGAAAGTGTGCAAAATGTGTGGACTAAAGAAACAATGTTTAAAAAGTTTTTTCATTTTATATTTTCTTCTTATTTTCAATAAAGTTAGTGTTATGAAATGTTAATAGTCTCCATAAAATGTAATTGTGATTTCATTAAAGAAGTGATTGATAACTGTTTAATAAATAAATTAATTGTAAATGTTTAATAAATAATAAAGTAATTATAATGTTTCTGAACATTAAAATTCGTCGTTATAGTCGTTACAGTGTAAAATAAGTTTTAATAATATAATTATTTAAAAGAAGTGGAGATAAAGATATAAGATAATAACATGAGACTATGATATGAGATAAACAGATGAGACAATGAGAAAAATAAGGTAAAAATATGAGACAATAGCATGAGACAATGTGATAAGATAAACATGCGAAACAATGAGAGAGATCAGGTAAAGATATGAGATAATGATATGAGATAAATAGATATAAGATAAACATATGAGGTACAGAAACAAAAAAACATTAAGGCTTGAAATATAAAGATACTTTGATGACATGTAGGATAAAGAGGTCATTATGGAGTTAGATCGTGAGTCATAAAAAATTCATTT
This sequence comes from Ganaspis brasiliensis, assembly GCA_037103525.1. Classification (NCBI taxonomy): domain Eukaryota; kingdom Metazoa; phylum Arthropoda; class Insecta; order Hymenoptera; family Figitidae; genus Ganaspis; species Ganaspis brasiliensis. Next base: position 806,560 of record JAZKLR010000061.1, on the reverse strand, counting down.
TTTGTTAATTTTGTTTTAAAGTTGTTTTTGAAAAATGAGTTGTGAGTTAAAGAAAAGATATTTCAATTTAAATGATAAAGATTAGGATATTATTCGTAATTGGGAAATGCTAAATGACAATCACATGTATAAGTTTTAGGAATTATTGGAACTTGCATCAGGTGGTAGTTTCCAAAAACAAATTACAGGATATTTAGAACTGTTGGATAAATTAAAAGCAATTAATAAGAATAAATCACATATTCGAATATTGTTTAGTGGAATTCGACTTTTTTTGTTTGAAAAAAATGTGTCATCTCATTTTCGGATAATTTTACAAAATTGTGTAAACTTGGAATTGGCAATATCAAATAAATAAACAACAATAATTTACATATGAGGAATGTAAAAGATGCGACACAGACGAGAAAATTAGATTATCAAACTAATGACGGCTTTACAGAAATGAAAGGAGATAGTAGTAGTTCTTCATTACATACAAAAATAGGACAGAAAAAAGTTGTTGATATTCCTGACTAAGAAACTAGAAAAAGCAGTAACAAATATAAAAAAATGTATTGTAAAAGACCTAAGTTAAAAGGAGAGATTGAAAAGAGAGACAATTAACAAATATGGAAAGTGTAAGTAGTGACAGAATATAAATGTTTGTAAGAAAAACATGTGGGAAATGCGTCAAATTCTATTTAACCCTGGCGTCTGGCCGAGGGAGAAACAGGGCGAAAGTTTGACCCCGTTTATCCCCGTTTATCCCTGTTTGTCCCTTTTACGTTTTTCGCGTAGAAAAATTAAAAAAAAAGTAAAAGTTGTTTTTGGGATTTGTTAATTATGTCACGTTAAATGTCTGTAAGTGTTTATTTACTTTTGAAAAGTCGATTAAATGATTATTTCGGTAAGTGAAAGTTTAATATGAGGTCGGTAAATGTGCTCGCGAAAAATTACTAGATTTTTCATTACCATTAAATGCGAAAGATGGCGCCGCATGTGACTTGTTATCGTTTTGAAGAAAAAAAGTGACAGATGAGAGCGAATGTTTGTTTTCCTTTGTTTTTTGTCAAGAAAAGGTGAAAAAAATGAGTGTTTTAAATAAAAATGTTATAAAACATTATAATAAATTGTTGAAAAAAGGTGGGTATTGAGTTTGATATGGGAATTTTGTTTATCTGTTTTCAGATAAACATTTGTGAATGTTGTTTTATGATATTAAAAGGAAATAAGGTTTCATTCATAAACTTGTATTTATTTATTTATTTAATTACTTAAGTAATTAGTTTATGACTATTTTTCTATTTGTTCTTAAAATATTATCCTTTTTCCTCATTTCAAGTTTAATAAGAAAAAAATAGGGTAATTCTATACAATTCTCACTTTTCCGAATTTTGAAGTTTTTTAATCGGGACCAAGTGGAAGTGGTGTATTTTAACACCAAAACAAATAATCAGGTGGGGGAGGTTGAAAAAGTTCACCGGTTTTTTATATTTTTGTAAAAAACTTCAATTTTTTTACCATTATGAATAAAGCATATTTCATCACTTTTTTCTGTGAAAACAACTTTAAAATGTTAATTACTGATTGTAAACGCACAATTATAATAAAAATCGAAAAAATAACTATCATTTTGACAGCTGTAAATATTATCCGGGTTGTGCAGAGATGGGTAAATGTAGAAAACTCGAGGTTTTCTACGTATAGTACATGGTTTTCTACATTATGTAAAAGACGTATTATTCTGACTTACGACTTTTGTCCAATATATGCTACACGACATGAAGACCACATGTTGCGCGGCCTGCGACCGCGCAAGGACCAAAATACCGGGGGGTTGGGGTGCCACTGTTAGTGGCACCCCAACCCTAGTGGCACCCCAACCCCCCGGTATTTTGGTCCTTGCGCGGCCGCAGGCCGCGCAACATGTGGTCTTCATGTCGTGTAATATATAATGGACCAAAGTCGTAAGTCAGAATTACAATAAGATAACTAACATACACATACACGCAAAATGAGAATTTTGCTAGTGCATTTTGGAACTATCCATCTCTGCTTTCGATTAAACGCTTTCGTTTCACATAGGACTGCAGCCTAAGGCCTGCATCCCATGACTCCGTTTTGCGTTGCATTGTAACAAGAGAAAAAAAGACCAAGTATCTCTGCACAACCCGGATAATATTTACAGCTGTCAAAATGATAGTTATTTTTTCGATTTTTATTATAATTGTGCGTTTACAATCAGTAATTAACATTTTAAAGTTGTTTTCACAGAAAAAAGTGATGAAATATGCTTTATTCATAATGGTAAAAAAATTGAAGTTTTTTACAAAAATATAAAAAACCGGTGAACTTTTTCAACCTCCCCCACCTGATTATTTGTTTTGGTGCTAAAATACACCACTTAGGCTTGGTCCCGATTAAAAAACTTCAAAATTCGGAAAAGTGAGAATTGTATAGAATTACCCAGATTCCTTATCAGAGATTCCAAAAACCTCTGTATCCCAAGCTTCATGAAATTAAATTGAATTTTTTTAATTTTGACTGCCTTTTTGAATCTGCCATCCTGAATTTTTGAAAAATTACTTTAGATTCATTATCAGAGACCCCAAAAACCCACGGGTACCAAGTTTTATCAAAGTCGGACTATTTTAAGAATTTAGTACACTTGGCTAATATTTTACAAAAAAAGTCACTTTAGTCGCCTTATTAGAGCCGCCATCTTGTTATTGCGTATATGTTTTTGCGAATATTTACAGCTAAGAACTTAAAGACACTATATTTTCATACTTTAAATTAATCTTTTCTCTTGTTCTACATGAAAATATTGATTAAAAAATTTTTTTTTAGAAAAAAATCGTGTTTTTTGTTAAATACAGTCAACCTTTCATTCCGCGGACTTCTATTCGGCGGTAACTCAGCAGGGAAGCGTAGAACGGTATATATCGGTGAGAGTTACGACTGTGTGCGTACCATCAAATGCAGGGCCGAAAAGTTTAGTGCCACTTAGTTTTGAGTTTTGAGCAAAAGTGATTGTCGCCAAAAATGAAGCCACGATATTTAACATTTAAAGAAAAAAGTGAAGTACTAAAAGATATTAGTGCGGGTGTTTCAAAGAACATTATTTTGGAGAAATATAATATTAAAAGAACAACGTATTATGAGATACGTAAATGTAAAATTGATTTTAATTTAATAAAAAAGGAAAACACTAAATTTTACAATAAAAGAAAAAAATTTAGGAAATTATGTAATCCCTTTGTTGATGAGGCACTAATAAAGTGGTTTAGAGAAAGAAGGGACAGAGGTGATCCGATAAGTGGACCAATTCTGCAAGAAAAGGCTCGTATTTTCAACGAATTATTGAATGGCCCTTCTTCTTTTAAGGTAAGAAAAATTGTATTAAAATGATGAAGTTACTTATGTTTCAATCAATCTGACTATAAGTTGAATTAATTTTATATTTTATTTAATTAAAGTAAATAAGCTTTATCAAATTTGAAAAAATTTTACATTTTATAATTTCTCAATTGGAAAATGTATTTGTCGAGGTCATCTTTCTCCTGTTTACAACTTATTATAAAATGTCAATATTACGAATTAATGAACAGCGATTTAGTTGATTTAGTGTACGAATAAGTGAAAATATATACATACATACTTAAATTTAATTGTATTAATATTTTGAAATATTAAATTTTAATTTTATGTTATATTTTTTAATTTAAAATTTAAAACATTACATTAATATCGAAAATTTTTAAATTTCTATTTTATGTTATATTTATAACTTATATTTTAAAACCTTTGGTATCTGATAAGGTAAATGTCCCTATTTGTAGACACGTACCAATTTGTGCACAACTGAGTTTAAATGATTAAAATAAAAACCAAACAATATAAAAATAATTTAAAAAACAAATGTTTCTAATTTTACTGTACTTCGTCTTGATTTACTTTTCATGATTCTTGTTCACTTAGAAAACGAAAATTTAAAATTTATTTTAGCAGAATTCTTAGTAGTGCACTAATTGGGACAGTTACCTTATTTCCATTGTTTTAAAAAGTTAATAAAATAATTTTTTTTTAGTTAAGTGGTGGTTGGCTTGATAAATTTAAATTGCGTCACAACATTAGTAATGTTAAAATGAATGGTGAAAAATTGTCAAATGACAGTGAAACTTCTAAGCATTTTTCTACCTTTTTAACGAATAAAGTGAAAGATGAACATTTAAATTTACACAATATATACAATGCCGATGAATCTGGAATCTATTGGAGACTTCTGCAAAATTCCACTTTTGCCTTTAATGGAACAGATGTTTCAGGACGAAAAGAGAGTAAAGAACGAGTAACAGCATTATTTTGCTCAAACGCAGCTGGAAGTCATCAAATTCCGTTGTTAATAATTGGCAAGGCGAAAGTGCCAACGTGCTTAAACGAATTAATGACCAGACAACAAAAAAAAACAATCGATTAAGAATTTGGAAAAACTTGGAATTCTTTACTCAAATTCAAAGAAAGGCTGAATGAATAGGCACATTTTCTTGAAATGGTAACATGTATTTGGTTATTAGAGAATATTTTTCAATATATCGCAAATTTCTTGCATTTTAAACTCTCTTTTTTTTCAGGTACAAAGAAGAATTTATTCCAAGAGCTTTAGAAAACCAAAAAAAACTGGGAATATCTGGGAAAGTTTTTTTGCTTCTCGATAACTCTCCAACTCAGCCACAGGTGGAGGAACTGAATTCCATCCATGAGAATTTCGAAGTTACTTATCTACCGCCCAATGTTACTGCGCTTATTCAACCTTTGGATTAAGGACTAATTGCGATAACGAAGAAATTATACAAGAAACACTTGCTAAGAAGCTTGATGATTGAAGAAAAAGCTTGTAACAGTTTTGAATTTTTAAATTCACTAAATTATAGAATCTGTTTCGGTTTACTCAGCAAAGCTTGGGGAGAAGTTCAAGAAACTACTCTTCGAAAGGTATGGAAACCGATTTTAGGTGACGAAATCATTACAAACTTTACTGAGAATTCTACGACAAATCAACATTGTTCTCAAGAAAATCTAGACGATTTGCAGTACCAAATTGATATAAGAGATATAACTTATGAATTCTCTAATGTAATTAATACAGCATCCGAGATGCCTAATTCACCTTCTGAAGAAATTAAAGAAGCTCTTTATCAGTGGTTTGAGAAAGATGAACAAGACTGTGGATGGGAAGCTTCATCTGACGAAGATATTGTGAATTTTGTTACACATGGCAAGATGACAGAAGAAGAGGTTTCCCGCATTGAAGAAGATGAAATAATGGATGAAAGTTCGCAAAAAGAATCAGTTTCATCAACAGAAGCATACGAGTGTCTTTCAAAATTTAAGAGTTGGTTAAAAAACCAACCACAACATTGTGAATATCATTTACACGGTATTGAAGAACTTCAGGATTTCATACGACAGAATAACGACTTCATGGTGCCACAAGATTTACAAAAATCTTATTTTGAATTGTTATAATTTTGCTTATTTTATTATATATTTTATAATGTGATTTCAAACATGCGATTTTAACGATAGAAGACTGAACTAAAGTTTAAAGCTTTACCTTAAATTAGATTATTTTTAATTTTTTTTTAAAAAATGATTTTAAAAAGAAGAAAAATAAAAAAGCGTCTACAAATAAGGACACATTTTAAGAAATGAAAAGATTCACCGAAATTTTCCTTTAAAAAATATGAAAATAATTAGAGAAATCAATGAAAAGAAAAGTTTATTGAATGTTATAAAATCAAAATTGTTTAAAATAATAACCAATAATTTGTGTAAAATAATGAAAATTTGAGAAAGTTCTAAAATAGAGAAACAAAAACCGTAAACGCAATATCAAAAACAAAAGAAGAAAAATCTTTTAAAAATTAGAAAAATGAATTATGTAATTCTGAAAGGAATACAAAATATACAGAATATATTCTTGAAAAAATAATAAATTGTAAGAAGGATTATTGTAAATTTGTAAAATAATTATAATTTTCCACTATTGAAAATAAATAAAAATAATGTAATTTCAAACATGTGATTTTAACGATGAAAGACTGACTTAAGCAAATTTTTATATACATTTTTATTTGTTTTTGCAGACCAAATTAAAAAATAAAATATTATTTAATAATTATAATAATTCCCATTTTATATTTAAAGATCCTATGATTTAAAATGGTTGTTACATCCCTGAACGTTTACTCACTAATAGCATTTTAATAACCTTCTCTTTCCCGGACGCGTCTAATTGCTGTCCGCGGAAAGGAAGGTTGACTGTAATAATTTATAACTTTTAACATGTTTGTTATAAACAAATTTTGATAAAAGAAACTGAAAGACCGATAAATGTTACGGTAAAAATTGCTTGTTTTAAATTGTTAGAAAATTCTTTTATTGCCAAGAAATAGCCTTGAAATTTTGAATAAAATTGTGTCCACTAGGGCGATGATAGGTTAAGCAAAAAATAATCCTTGAGATTAAAGTCTTGAGTCATAAGCTATCAGCCATAATCGATTCTCGAACCATATTCAATTCTAAAGCCAAAATTATAGTCTTGGACATAATAAAGCCTAAAGCCAATAACAAGCTTAAAGCCAATAACTATCCTGAAGACATACCCAATCAATCCATGAGCCATAATCAATCCTTAATGCATAAATAATAATCGATTAATGAGCTATAATCAATGCTTAATTCATAATTGAGCCTTGAGCCAAAATCGAGTGTTGACAAAATCAATCCTTAAGCTAAAATCGAATTTGGACATAATCAAGACTGAAACCAGTAAGAAATAAACCGTATAGCTAGACAGTTTAGTAACAAAGATCGTTGGCCCAACTATCAGTCCCAGGTTCGACTGACCGTCTTGTATTTGTCTGGTTTTTATTTAGATTTTATTTTATATTATTATCGGCAACTTACTTGCAAATTAATCACCTTTTTTTTTAAATAATCAAACAAGTTATAAGGAACAAATTATTTACACGACTGCACTTGATAATAATTTCATGGAGATCGCCGTCATAATAAAAATTTCATTTCCGTTTGGCTCTTTTCTGACTGTCGCGTTCAGTTTTATTACGCATGCATAAGCACTTAGCTACTGAGATCCAAACTGTTTGGTTGTTACAACCAAATTAGGTTTGGTTGTCACAACCAATTTATGGTTGGTTGTCACAATCAAATTATGTTTGGTTGTCACAACAAAATTATGTTTGGTTTAACCAAATAAGAGCAACAAAATAATATTGTTGCCTCAAACAACTTGTTGTATTGCGTCAACCATATCGTTTTGTTATACCAGTCACAATATTGTTGTTACACCCAACAATGGTCAACTAAAAAATATTGTTGCTAAAACTAAACCTTTTTTCTCAGTGAACTGCTAAATTCGAAGAAAATCATTAACTCAAAACGTAAAATTGAGCCTCCGGATTCTATAAGGGCACATAAATTTTCAACAGCCGTGTCCGCTTTTCCCCCACCGCCTTGAAATTGATTTTTAAGAAACAAAATTTTGTAATTACTATCTTGTAGGAAATTCCCTGGCACATCTTTTTTCTTCAGATAATATTTTTTCTATCTCTTACCGTTTTTGAATAAAACTCAAAAAACTGAATTTTCTGGAAATCATATTTGATTAAAATTTTCACTTCAACTCGCTCTAAAATGAAAATTTCTTAATATTTTTTCATGAAATTTATAGGAGTTATAATTTGAAGTATTCTTTGGATAATAGGCTTTTAATAATGCTTAATTATTTAACAGAAAAAAAGTAATTAATTTTTTATCGTTTATTGTTACATTATTGTTTGATAATCTGCAACTGGTTCGTTTAACGAGGGGATTTTTAGTAAACACAAAGTGTCATATGTTAAAATGTTCATGGATACCCAATAAAGTTTTCTGAAAAGTTTCATTTGAATTGAAATTATCGTAAACAAAATATAAGCAATAATATTTTTGTGGAGCAAGGGGCTTGATCTGAGAACTGTCATAATAGACATAGCACTATGCGTCTTCATGTCAATAGATCTTATTATTTATTTACTTATTTTTTGTTTCTTTATTGAATTTTATTATTATGATTATTATTATTATTATTATTTCTTTGCTCATTGTTGCATTAGTCTTTGATAATTTTCGAGTGTTATAATATATAATGTAAATTTGTGATTGAATAAAATTCAGTAAAAGTGAAATTATAACGTTCTGAGAGATAAATCAATATCATTTAATAATTCAATATTTTCTAATTCAAATACTAATGAACGATTATAATTTATAACGTTATAATTTCACTTTTATTGAATTTTAGTCAATCACAAATTTACTTTATTGGGTATCCATGAACATTTTAACATATGACACTTTGTGCTTACTGAAAGTTCCCTCGTTAAACAAACCAGTTGCAGATTATCAAACAATAATGTAACAATAAGCGATAAAAAAATTAATAACTTTTTTTCAGTTAAATAATTAAGCATTATTAAAAGCCTATTATCCAAAGAATACTTCAAATTATAACTCCTATAAATTTCATGAAAAAATATTAAGAAATTTTCATTTTAGAGCAAGTTGAAGTGAAAGTTTTAATCAAATATGATATCCAGAAAATTCAGTTTTTTGAGTTTTTTTCAAAAACGGTAAGAGATAGAAAAAATATTATCTGAGGAAAAAAGATGCGCCAGAGAATTTCCTACAAGATAGTAATTACAAAATTTTGTTTCTTAAAAATCAATTTCAAGGTGGTGGGGGAAAAGCGGACACCGCTGTTGAAAATTTATGTGCCCTTATAGAATCCGGAGGCTCAATTCCTGACTAACTGTTTGTTATTTTATTTTTTATGAATATAAGATAGTATTGACTGTATCTACGCGAGTTTATAATTTAAAAACAGCAAATGGTAATATTTTTAAATATACTTCAAAATTTGTTCTTGAAAAATTTATTATTCCCTCACCGCTTTGAAACAGTGCACGGAAAAAAATAATTCGATAATATTTACAAAAGAAACTCAAGAGCGGTGGATATGAGAAAAAGTCGTGAGATTTTATTAGCAATTCCTTGAAAAACTACCGAACACTTATTCTAGAAGAATAAAAATTAAATTCAAGAAAGCTTGTCTAACTGTTATGACATTTTACCGAAGTACTCCAGAAGTTAAAAACTTTTTTAATTTTTAAAAAAAAATTTTCTCTATGAGTACTCGAACTTAGTTTCTTGAGACAACAAAATCTCCGCTTTGTCCAACTGAGCTAAGTACGCGATTGAATTATTACATGGTTTCCCATAAAGGATCCTTAGTACAAGGGAACTTGTATACGATCCTTATGGGACACTGTACCAAGATCCTCCGTGGGATCCTATACTATAGGATCCTATATGGGAACCTTGACAGGATCCTGTCGCCAAATTTTTGTTGTTGAAACTATCAGGGTATGGGATCCCACTTGTGTACTTATATATATATCTACCTACATATAAATCAGGTAACTTATCAGGTAGGGTTCCTATACGGGATCCTATGTGTGTTCCTATACAGGATCCTACACAGTATAGAGGACAGCAGGTGGGGTTCCCGTACGAGATCCTACGTGTGTTCCTGTACAGGATCCTTCATGTCCCAGAGATTAGCAGGTAGGGTTCCCGTACGGGGTCCTACGTGTGTTCCTGTACAGGATCCTAGGTGTGTTTCTATAAACGATCCTACAATGCCTACATGTTAGCAGGTGAGGTTCCTGTATGGGATCTGACGTGTGTTCCTGTACGGGATCCTGCTCGTACCAGAGGTTAGCAGGTGGTGTTACCTTACGGGATCTCACGAGTGTTCCTATACAGGATCCTACTCCTCCGAAAGGTTAGCACTGCCGTTCAAACCTGAAACGCCGAAACTTCTTTTTTTACTTAGGTTATGTTGACTACTATACTGACTCCTTTATAAAAATATACAGATTGAAATTTTGGAAAATATCATTGCTTGAAGGTACAAATAATAATGTCTCACCTTTTATAGATCAAATTTATCGTAATTACAATCACTAAATTGTTATATTTAAAATTTTTTTTTATATTTTTATATTTTTCTATCAATGATATTTTCCAAAATTTCAATCTGTATATTTTTATAAAATATACATTTTTTTTTATAAAAAAAAAGCAGCAAGGACGAGAAATTCGAGCTTTTCCGAAATAGAAGGAAAGAAGCTCGGATACGTCGAAAAGCTGCAAAGAAGGAAGTGGCGAAGGAGGCGGAGAAGGCGATGAAAGAAAAAGCGTCTATCCAAAAACCCCGAACCACCGAAGCCGTCAGGATTTCAGCAACGGACCCGACTTCGTACAGTGAAATCCTGAAGGGCTTACAAAAGTCGTTAAAGCCCGAAGACCTGGGAACCGAGGTAATTAAGACGAGGAGGACTCTGAACAATGAATTGGAATGAAACAATGAAACAATGATTGGATGGATAAACGCCGCTATCCGAGAACACGAGGAGGTGCCCAGATGCCAAAGGTGCTTTGGTTTCGGGCATGCGACACGTCTTTGCAAGGGCCCAGACAGAATGAAAAACTGACGGAGATGTGGCGCAGCGGGTCACATGGCCAAGAATTGTGGCTTAACGGATCCCAAGTGTATCACTTGCTCCGATTTAGGTAACACTAACCGTGCACACTGGGCCGGCAGCAATGCCTGCCCAGTATACAAACAGGAACTGCAGAAACTCAAACAGGCAAAAGCCTAAAGTTTCTGCAGGTTAACCTGCATAAGTGCTGGGAGGCCCAAGACCTCCTAGTGCAGACAGCCAGGGGAAAGAAGATCGATGTCTTGTTCTGCACTGAACAGAACAGAAAGAGCGATCTCGTTCCCTGGTATCAAGATAAATCCGTTAGAGCAGCCATTCAGATCTGCAATTCCGAGTTACGGGCAGATAAGTTCCTGGAGACGAACAGTGGGTTCGTGTGGGTGGAAATGGCAGGAATACGTATGTATAGCTGTTATTTCTCACCCAACGACAAACTGTCAGCCTTCGAAGATCAGATATACGACCTCGAAATGAGCCTTAGAGAATCCAAGTTGGATCCCCTTATTACAGGTGACTTTAATGCTAAGTCACCAGAATGGAGGGAGACAAGGCTCGATAAAAGAGGAATCTTGGTCGGAGAAATGATCTCCAGGAACAACCTGATGGTTGCGAACCAGGGGAGGTCTTGGACCTTTAGGAGACACGGTCAGGGATCGATAATTGACTTGTCGATCACAACGGCCCTCCTAAATAAACGTATTAAAGATTGGCGCGTCCTGGAGGATTATACCCACAGTGACCACCAGTATATCGAGTTTTCAGTCTCAAGGAGAGACACGCTGCGGGCCAGGAACCACGGAGTTCTCCGTGAGAATGGTCCAAAGTGGAACATTAAGAAAATCGACAAGGAGAAGTTCGGCCGGTCCCTGGAAGAATCCCACCTCATAGAGGATCTGGGATGGGTGAAGAGGCCGAATAACCTTAAAGGGGAGGTGCGGACGGTGAAAAATATGATTGTCACCGCATGCGACGCGTCTATGCCGCGTTGTAGAAGCACAACCCCAAGAAGAAGAAATGTATACTGGTGGTCAGAGGAATTGGCCTCTTTGCGAAAGGCATGCCTCAAAGCAAGAAGGAGATGTGACCGTTCAAACGGAGATCTTCTGCTGAAGGAGGCATATACAGAGGCCAAGAGAATCCTCAGGAAGGAGATACGCGCTGCAAAAAGAAAGAGCTGGAAGAACCTAATCGGTGACGTCGAAAATGACCCATGGGGTCTGGCTTATAAAATCGTTAACAAGAAATTGTTATCGAGGTAAAAGACTCACGGTCTAGACAACCCCGATTGGGTCCGGTAAATTATAAAGGCCTTGTTTCCTCCAGCAGAACCATGGCCTAGGATGGACTGGAGTGACTGTCAAGTCGGTGAGGATCAACTTTTCACTCTTACAGAATTGCAGAATGCAGGCAGCAGGTTGAAGCCAAGCAAGGCGCCTGGAATCGATGGGATAAGCAACGAGATCCTTAAACAAGTGATCGTAGTTTCACTTCAGATTCTCTTAGAATGCTACAACAACTGTCTATAGAGAGGAGAGTTTTTCCGCGACTGGAAATGACAGAGGCTGGTCCTCCTAAGAAAAGGAGACAAACCTCTAGATAAAGTCTCATCCTACAGGCCTATATGCCTGTTAGATACGATGGGTAAGCTTCTAGAGGACATGGTTCTGCAGAGAATGCAATCTCACTTGACCGGAGAGAATAGTCTGTCTGACAACCAATTTGGTTTCCGCAAAGGCCTGTCCACAGTAGACGCCATTCAGAAGGCGGTGGACCTAGCCAGAGAAGGAAAAAACAAATTGGGACCAGGGAAGAAAAAGGGCTTCTGCGCGTTGGTAGCCATTGATATACGCAACGCGTTTAATACCGCGCGATGGGAAGATCTCATCAAGTCGATGAGAAACAAAGGAATACCGCCCTACCTGTTGCAGATAATGGATAATTATCTTAGCGACAGGTGGGTAATATACGAGGGTGACACCTGCACTCTGAAAGAGGAGATGCAGAGAGGTGCCCCCCAAGGCTCGAGGATAAGACCATTCGTATGGAATGTCTCGTATGACGACTTCTTGCGAATGGGTCTGCCTAAAGGCGCGGTGATCATCGGCTTCGCGGACAACGCGTTGATCGTATGCACTGCCGAAACTGTAGAAGCCCTGGGCGTATTGGTGAACGAATGTTTGAGACGGGCAAAGCGCTGGCTGGAGGCCAGAGGCCTCTAAATGACTCTGGAAAAGACCGAAGCGCTGCTAGTCACAGACAGACGTGGTTATACAGCCCCTGGTATTCAGATAGACGGATTCGAGGTCCAATGGAGGAATCATATTAAATATTTAGGTGTCGAACTCGACAAATTTTTGAATTTGAAACACCATATAGCCGTAGCATGTCGGAAGGCCGAACAGTGTTCGGCAAGTTTAGCTCGTCTAATGCCGAACATTGGTGGGCCTTCTGAAGCAAAGAGGAGACTGGTGGCGAGTGTTGCCCTTTCAAAGCTGCTATACGCAGCACCTGTATGGGCTCTTACCCTGCGAAATGACAGAAGTAAAACCATCTGTAAAAGGATACTGTCCGCGCAAAGAAGTGTTACTACACGTATCATTTCGGCCTACCGGACAGTACCGACGTGTGCTGTTCAGGTCCTTGCCAGCGTCCCGCCGGCAGAACTTTTGGCACAAGAAAGGGAGGAAGTTTTCCTCCTTTTCAAGAAGAGAAATTCTTCCGCATATACGGAAGATAATAGACCCAGGAAGGTCCAAAGTCGCCGAGATGCGAGAAGCAGACTCATTGACAGATGGCAAGAACGATGGAGCGGGGAGGAGACAGGCCGATGGACGTATCGGCTGATACCTACACTCGCCATCTATATAAGTAGGAAGCTCGGAGTGGTTTCCTACTACTTAACCCAAGCTCTCACAGGGCACGGGTGTTTCGGCTCCTATCTGGAGCGATTTAAAGAAGTCGATAGCTCGGAGTGTGTGTACTGCAGGTTCCCAGTAGACGACCCAGAACAGACACTCTCTAGCTGTAAGCGTAGAATATGGGAGAAAGTCGCTTTGGCGACAGAGGAGGGGATATAAGACTACTCCCGATGGCGATACGCGCGAAAAGTGCTAGCCGGGAGTGGTCTTAAGGTCCCCAAATAAGGGTGTGTTTTTAGCGGGTCGGCAGAACATCGCCACCCCCGCATTACCCTGTTTTACGGGCTACAGGGTACCTGGTAGCAGGTTTTTACATCCTACGCAAAAAAAAAAAAAACCTAAGTAAAAAAAGAAGTTTCGTCATTTCAGTTTTGCACGGCAGTGCTAACCTCTGGGAGATTAGGATCCTGTATAGGAACACTCGTGAGATCCCGTAAGGGAACACCACCTGCTAAACTCTGGTACGAGCAGGATCCCGTACAGGAACACACGTCAGATCCCATACAGGAACCTCACCTGCTAACATGTAGGCTTTGTTGGATCGTGTATAGAAACACTCGTGGGATCACGCACGGGAACCCCACCTGCTAACCTCTGGAACATGAAGGATCCTGTACAGGAACACACGTAGGATCTCGTACGGGAACCCCACCTGCTCACCTCTATACTGTGTAGGATCCCGTATAGGAAGTCCACCTTCTAAACTCTGGGACATGAAGGATCCTGTAAAGGAACCCCACCTGCTAACCTTTGGGATGTGTAGGATCCTGTATGGGAACACACATGGGATTCCATAAGGGAACCCTACCTGATAAGTTACCTGATTTATATGTAGGATCCTATATAGGTACACACGTGGGATCCCATATCCTGATAGTTTCAAAAAAAAAAATTTGGCGATAGGATTCTGTCAAGGTTCCCATATAGGATCCTATAGAATAGGATCCCACGGAGGATCTTGGTACAGTATCCCATAAGGATCGTATACAAGTTCCCTTGTACTAAGGATTCTTTATGGGAAACCATGTGGGATACTATATGGGATACTATATGGGATCCTACGTAGAAATTTTCAACTAGGACTGTACTGCGTTTTCCCGAAGTCTTCGGTAACTGTCCAGATTCGATCTTTCGGTTGCGCGTCATGAAAATTTATTTTGGAGACTTTGTAGAAATACTTGAAAAATTGGAGGATGCTTATTGACTCTTTTGTAGATATTGCCGAGTTTTTCTCATATCCACCGCTCTTGAATAAATTCAGTAAATTTTCGTGAATAAATTTTTTCCGTGTGTGATTGGAGCAAAATTTGAATACCTACTAAGCCTCGCTTTAAGTTAGAGACTATTATAATATGTTAATCAAATAAGCCATAAACTACGGCTTGGGAAATGAAAATGAAATATTAATTTAACAAAAATTGATTAACTCAGTAAAGCTTTTTTCGCCTTTTTTGAGAATCAGATATTTATTGGTGGCAATAATTTTCGTGTTTCTAAGATTCAATCTATTGTAATTTCTATTTTCACAATGTATTAATTAACAGAATTTGTAGTTCACTGAATTTATATTAAACAGAAATTTTAATTAATAGGTTGGAGAATTAATTAAAGAAACTACTGGTCGAAGTGGAACCTCCGGTTTATGAATTTTTGGAAGACCATAGATTTTAGCAAAATGAGTCTTGTCTTTTGAACAAATTGTCTTTTATAAATGTAAAAGTAATTAGAGGGGAAGATGGTTCATTAATAACAGATTGGTTTACTAAGAACACACACTTAGGTAGATATTTGAATTTTTATTCTAATAATCCAATTAACAAAAAGTAGCTTTAATTAAAACCTTAGTGGATAGTATTTTTAGAATGTCTGACGTAACATTTCATGCTAAAAATATTAGAAAAATTAGTTTTGATTTACAGTTAAATGGGTATCTTAGTGATTTTATTGATAAACATGTAAAAAATAGTTTAGAATTTTTGAAGGACAATAATAATAAGAATGATTTGATTTTGACAACAGAAAAAGCTATTTTTGACAATCCTATTATTTCTATACCTTTTTTGGAAAATTATTCTTGGATGATTAAAAGATTATTCAAAAATTATAACGTAAACACAGTATTTAGGTCTTATGTAACTTTTAATAATATGATAAAACTAGGAAAGGATCCCATTGGTTATAAAGAGCAAACGAATGTTATATATTAGTTACCGTGTATGAATTGTTCAAAAACTTATATTGGACAAACAGAAAGATATTTGTTTTTAAGATGTGATGAACGTAGAAAAAATATTAATTTGAACGCGAAATATCATAATGTTATCTCACAACATAAATTAGAACATAAAAAAGATGATGATTTTACTCATGAATTCGATTTTAATAACATCAAAGTTGTTCATAAAGAAAGTAATGAATTTAAACGAAAAGTGGGTAAAATGTTTTTTATAAAAAAAGAAAAAGATAACAGTTTAAATTTAATTACTGATTTAAAAAATTACAATTGTTTATCTAATGTGATTTTGAATAAATGTTGAAAATTTGATGAAGCATAAGTTACTTGAGATTATATATGAAATGATGATAATACAGTTTTCTAACATATCTTCAGATGATTGAATTATGTATGTTAGTTTTTAACCTCACAAACTTACTGATTTCAACATGTGACTGATAATATATTGTTTTGTTTTTGTATTGTTTTTATTTATATTATTTATTATTAGTGTTGGACTTATGTTGTGAAATATTTTAATTTTTGACAATGGATTATATTCTTTTATATTTGACTATGATGTAAGTTTTATAATTTATTTTAAGTTTATGATTGTAATGTAAAGTATTGTTTTGTTGGAATAACCTCAAATTTGTGTATAATCTTTATTGTATTTATATAGTTATCTTGTTCATTTCAGTTTATATTGTCCTGAGGAGGCCTACATAGATGTATGGCGAAACGTCGATGTTTTTTATTATTGACGACACGTTTGATGCGTTGAAATAAAGGACTGACTTTGTCTGGAGATTACGACTTTTCATTCTTCAAAAATAAATAAATGAATTAGGTCAAACAAATTGAATAGTTTATAATAAAATTAATTAATTAATTAATTAGGTTTTCTTCAGAAAACTTCTTTTTTTTTATGTAACTTTTTGAATTTTTTTTAGTAGATTATTTTAAGTTTAGAATTTCCAAATTGTACTTACACTTATTAATTAAAAAATTTTTTTTTTCTTTTGTTTATTATAATATATAATTATGGTTGTGACACGGGATCTGACACGACGCGAGGAGACAGGACAGGAAAACCCTAATGTATCAGGCTGTAGCAGTCAACCAGATTTTAATTTAACAAATAGACACGAGGCTTTGAACGAACTTGAACGTATATTAGAGCAACGCAGTGAGGTAGTCACATGACGTGAACGCGAGTTAGAGGCACGATTAGCACAGATAACAAGGGACCCATCAGACACAAACCAGTCAGCTGGTAATACGAATACGGAAAATAGTTCGGTTGGACAAGTGGTTTCTGATGGCCATAATGCGATTAGACTTCCGAAATTTAGTGCGATCGATCCTGAGTTGTGGTTTGTGCAGGTTGAATCGGTTTTTGCGCGTGCTAAAACGATAACTGAGCAAGAAAAGGCTCAACTTCTAAAATCGCAAATGGACGCTGAAACCTTGAGCTGTGTTAGACACATTATCATGGCGGATCCAAGACCTGTTAATTCATACACTCAAATAAAAACCGGTGTTATTGCCCATTTCTCAATTTCAAAAGAATCACGCGTGTTTCAATTAATAAGGGGTGACGTGACAATAGATGGAAAACCATCTCAAATTTTGAGTCGTCTTAAGAGCTTAAATGCGGGAAACTGTAACAATGAGGTTCTTAAAACAATATTTTTATCCAAACTTCCCCATCAACATCAACTGATGTTGATAACCTATAGATATTGCCTTGAATTCTGTAGTCTCTAGTGAATCCTCCCCGGCTGAAAAATACGATAAGGTAGATATAGTAGAGGTCCTCGCTACCGAAATAGCGTCATTAAAATCTAGAGTTGAAGAAACAGCTAATCGGAGATCGTGTGGAACACAGCGACGTGGGTATGGAAATGGTAACAACTTCGGCAATAATCTCGACATAGGTCGTGCACGTTCTTGGTATCGTGGTAACAATAGTTACAGAGGTCGAGGACGGAGTAGAAGTTTTTACCGGGGTTTTGGTTATGGAAGGGGATTAGATTCGAGACGAACTAACTTTGTTGGCTCTAAATCCAGACGTCTCCATATTCGCGATTTGACCTCAAGACATATGTTTCTGGTTGATACGGGATATGATCTGTCAATCTTGCCAGTAAAGTATTTTCGTAGTCGCAGGCCGGATGAAATGGTCTTTTACGCAGTCAATAACACAAAAATAGCGACTTACAGTGAAGAACGTTCAATCTTAAATTTGGGTTTGAAACGAAATTTCTCGTGGCAATTCTGTGTAGCGGATATTCCTCGTCCTATATTGGGTGCAGATTTCTTATCGCATTTTGGACTCGTAGTGGATTTAAAAAATTGTTTATTGATAGATTCCACCTCCCAACTGAGAGTTAAAGGCGAATTAGGTGTAGTACTTTACACGAGTGTAAGTACCGTGGATAGAACTGATCCTTATAGTGACATATTAGTAGAATATACTGAAATCACAAGACTAGATCAAATTGTGTCGATTCCTTCATCTGGTGTTTTCCACCACATCCAGACGTTTGGCCCTCCAGCAGCTCAGCGTGCTCGTCGCTTGCCTCCAGATAAACTGAAAATCGCTAGAGATCAGTTTCAAGAAATGGTTCGAATGGGCATATGTATATGATATGATAGTTGAGGAAGATGATTCATATCAAATTGAGGAAAAGGGGGGATAGCGTTTGTGAAAATGTGTGGAGAAAAGGACACTCTCGAGAGGGCTGCAGGTGCGTCCGGATAGTAAATTTTAATTTGACGAAACTGTTGGTGATCAGTTTAAAGCAATATAGCTCCCCTCAGTTTGGAGGTTGTCTATTTTGAATTGTGTCCACTTTTTGGACATTTACACTCGTAGGGGAGAATTGTGAAGCCCATCAAAATTATCAAGATTTTGGATTTAGGACTTAATCATTACACGAGCCCAATTGAACTGGAAACTGTGAACGAGATTGGGTCAGGATAACGACCAACTCGAGGAACCATTTGGGTCATTCTTCATCACTGATGGTAATCGATGGACCAGTGAGAGACTTACAATACAATCTTGTATCGCCGAGGAGTTCGTAAATTATAAGACATTACACTGTGCATGATTTAACAATCGAATGATGTGGGAATGAGTGAATGGTCTGTGATTGGGAGTGTGTGTGCTTCTTTGATATATTAATTCTCTGTTCTCAGAATTGTGGATTTGATATCAATTTTAAATAAATCATTGAGTACCCAAATTTTGATTTTATTGAGTTGACCTGTTGAATTTTGATTTTGTGTTGACTTAATTTATTTCAGTAAATTTTAGTAGTCAATTTGTATTACATGTAGACCTTCGAATAGTCTCTGGGCTACGTCTATAATTATGAAAAGAAAGAAAAATGGGAGCTGGCGCATATGCGGTGATTTTCGTCGTTTGAATGCGCAGACAATCCCTGATCGATATCCGGTGCCACATATGCATGATATGTTCTCAAATCTACATGGGACAAAGATTTTTTCTAAACTAGATCTTTATATGGCGTATCATCAGATACCCGTAGCTCCTGAGGACGTGCACAAGACAGCGGTAATAACCCCATTTGGCCTTTTCGAGTACCTGGCGACGACATTCGGGTTGAGAAACGCAGGTCAGACTTTTCAAAGGTATCTTAATAAAGCGTTAGGAGATTTGGACTTCATATTCACTTATATCGACGATATATTGATCGCGTCTGTTGATGAAGCTAAGCACAGAAATCATCTGCGCATAGTGTTCGAACGGCTGAAACAACACAAACTGCGCATCAATTTAACAAAGTGTCAGTTCGGGAAGTCCAAGGTAGAATTCTTGGGCTACGTGGTCAATAAACAAGGTATTAAACCCATGAACGAAAAAGT
Organism: Ganaspis brasiliensis; assembly: GCA_037103525.1. Classification (NCBI taxonomy): domain Eukaryota; kingdom Metazoa; phylum Arthropoda; class Insecta; order Hymenoptera; family Figitidae; genus Ganaspis; species Ganaspis brasiliensis. Next base: position 786,917 of record JAZKLR010000061.1, on the reverse strand, counting down.
CAAAGCGATTTTGGATTTTCCTCTCCCAAAAACAGTGTCTGATCTCTGTCGGTTCTTAGGTATGGTAAATTTTTATCGCCGTTGTTTACGTGGCGCAGCTCAAACTTAGATTCCGCTTCTCGCTTTCCTACACATTACGAAAAAGCAGGATAAAAGAATCATCAACTGGGGTGTAAATTCTAGAGAAGCTTTTGTTGACATAAAGGATGAGCTCGCGCGCGCCACATTGTTAGTTCACCCCGCTGCTGAGTCTCAGATTCGTTTGGTAACATATGCGTCTGATACCGGTATGGGCGCTGTTTTGGAGCAATTTTCGGAAGGAATTTAGCAGCCTCTCACTTTCTTTTCTAGGAAACTATCAGAAACTCAGAAAAATTATAGTACATACGATAGGGAACTCCTGCCATATATGAATCAATAAAGTATTTTAGACATTTTCTGGAGGGTCGAACGTTTAAAATCCTTACTGACCACAAGCCCTTGACTTACGCATTCTCTTAGAAAAACGATAAAATAAACCCCAGGCAACAGCGCCAAATTTCCTTTATTTCACAGTTTTCTACCTGGATAGGGCATATTTCCGGCGAAGATAATATTGTTGCAGATTCACTTTCGCGTGTAGACTTGATTTTAACGCCCTCCGCCTTTAATCTTAAGGAATTAGTTGAAGCTCAGGCAATGGATAATAAGATAACAAGTTATATTAACTCAAGAAAAACAAGACTCTCGTTAACGAAAATTGTCGTTGACAACGACGAAACATTTATCGCGTGCGAAATTCGTGACGGCATTGTTCGCCCTTACCTTCCCATACCTTTGCGTAAATTGATATTCGACGTTTTTCATAAACCTGCTCATCCTGGAATAAAAGCATCGGACAAATTGATTAGTCGTAAATACGTTTGGCCTTCCGTGCACAAAGATATTGCCAAATGGGCAAAAACTTGTGTTGATTGCCAGCCTTCAAAAATAAATCGTCATGTCAGGCTCAAACCTGTTCAATTCGTAGCCCATCAGGCACGTTTCAAGCATGTGCATGTCGATATTGTCGGTCCTTTGCCCTCTAGTGAAGGTTATGCATATTTGCTAACGATGATTGATAGATTCTCAAGGTGGACGGAAGCGATTCCTATGCGTAATATGACCGCAGAAACTGTAGGCAGAGCATTTTTTGACAATTGGATGTCTCGTTTTGGGGTTCCGGATGTAATAACGACCGATCAGGGCGCTCAATTTGAGGGACGCGTGAGTCAAAGTCTGGTAAAATTTCTCGGATGCAAGAAGATACGGACCAGAATACCTTTATTGTACAACCTTACAAATTCCAGGAGAATTTGTTTTTCCATCAGACAATATAGAAAACCATGAATTCTTTGTTAAAAGGTACAAGGAACACATGAGAACAAAAAAGGTGCTATGCGATTTTCATAAGTATTTCAGTAGTATTTCAGTAAATACTACTGAACCGGTTCCTGACTTTTATACATTAGGAGGCGTCGCCTTACGCCCACTGTCTTGTAGCGCACTGCAAGCCGTTGCTGATATATAACGTATATGTAAAGACTTGTAACTGCGTGAGTGGCCTAGTGGATACAGCGGGCGGCTTTAGAGTAAGAGGTCGCAAGTTCGAGTCTTCCAGCTTCGGATTTTTCAGTTTCAGATTTTAAAATATTTCATTTAAATCACCAACCTACAAGTAAATGTTATGTTTAAAGTCAGAGAAACAGAAGTCAAAATATTTAAGAAATTATTTTTTTCCGTGTATTCTGTAAATTTACAAATCATTTATAATTCTTAGTAATTTTTTTTACAGTGTAGGAAGAATCTTCTTTTAGTCGAAGTTTAACATTTTTAAATATGTTTTCAATCTAACATAATTTAATCCGAATTTTGACCTAACAGAAGTTTTAGGTCACCGAATTCATATAACAAAATTTTCATTTTACAGGAATCCTTTTAACCAATTTTTCATTTAAAAGAATTTAAATTTAAACGAACTTTATTTAGAAGAATTTTTATTTTACAGAATTTGAGGTTAATAGAATTTTTGAATACTAGAATATTCATTTGTTAGAATCTTGATTTGTCCACAAAATTGTATTAGTACCTACGAATTGCCATTTGATAGAAAACTTAAAATGCACAATGTTTATTTGTCCGAAAATGCAAATGGCCAAAAAAGTATCTGACAGAAATATTTTAGAGCGAATTTTGAAAATGACCAATCAGAAAATATGAATAAAATTGCAATTGGTTAATTTCAAAATTCGCGCTAAAATATTTCTGTCGAATACTTTTTCGGCCATTTGCAATTTCAGACAAATAAACATTGTGCATTTGAAGTTTTCTATCAAATGTCTATTCGTACTAATACAATTTCAGACAAATGAAGATTCTGTTAAATGAATATTTTGCTATTTAAAAATTCGATTAACCTAAAATTCTGTAAAATAAAAAAACTTCTAAATAAAGGTCGATTAAATTTGAATTCTTTTAAATGAAAAGTTGGTTAAAAGGATTCCTGTAAAATAAAAATTCTGTTAAATATAAATTCGGTGACCTAAAAATTGTCTTAGGTCAAAACTCGGATTAATTTATGATCGATTAAAAACATATTCGAAAAATGTAAAATTTCGACTAAAATAAGATTCTTCTTAATAAAATTCTATGAAATAAATATTCTAAATGATTAATTTTAGAACTTGATGATACGTCCCTTTAACCTAAAAGTTATTAAGCCTAAAACCCCGTTAAATCTAAAATGCATATAGCCTAAAAATGCTTTTAATCTAAAATGGATTCAGCGTAAAATTCATTCAACCTAAAATGTATACAGTACCAGCCGAATTTGTCAGACCACACATTTTTTATGAATTGAAACACGTATTTAAGCGTACAAAGTTTAATTATTAAAATTTTTTTATTTCCTATAAGAAGATGAAATTCCGAAGAAAATAAGACCTGAGTGAAGTAATTTAGTCCATTTTTCATTGAAATATATTTAAAAAAAGTAGAACTTTAACTGTTTTACAAAAATTCAAATCTCTGACGAAATAACGATTGCTTTTTAAAGCTCCTGTGCTTGTTTTGAAGTTAATTTTCTAAGAAATAGAACTATTATATAAGCATTAAAGTGCAATTTTTATCTTAGAATATGCAGGGCTCGGAGTTTGGACAAAACAGTATATAAAAATTTGAAAACATTATATTGACAAAAAAATAATTTTAAAAATGTTAATAAATATACTATATTATTTTTTTTACGAAATTTGTTGACAATTACAACTTTGTTATATTTTATATACCTGAGTTTGATATCAAGACATAAATTATAATTTTTCTATCTTTTTTGGTCCTATTTTCAAGCCCTGCATATTCTAAGATAATAATTACACTTTGATGCTTATATAATAGTTTTATTCCTTAGGAAATTACCTTGAAAAAAACATAGGAACTTCAAAAAACCATGGTTATCTCGTAAGAAATTTGAATTTTTGAGAAACAGTAAAAATTTCACTCTTTTAAATATATTTCAATGAAAAGTATACTAAATCACTTTACTCAGGTCTTATTTTCTTTAGAATTTCATCTACTTTTAGGAAATAAAAATAAATTTTTTTTAATAATTATAGTTTGTACGCTTAAAGAAGTTTTTTAATTCTTAAAAAATGGATGGACTGACAAATTTGGCCGGTACTGTATAGCCTAAATGGCATTTTAAGGGGGGAACCCCAATTGTAATTTTCAAAAAATGTATTTTTTATCTTTTCATTTTCTTAAACTATATACTTTTAGAAGTAAGTCTGAAATTTAAATTGTTAGGTGAAAAATGAGTGAGATGTACACAATAATATAGAGACGCGTCAGGTAGCTCCAGACAAGGCTAGACGCCATTTACACCTGGCGCTTCATGGCTATTCCTTTTTTGTTTTACGCTTCCCTTATGAAAAAGTATGACATAGAAATAATGACACAGATGCGTGTCATTATTTTTGTGTCATTGCGTGTCATCATTTCGCGGCCACACGAAAAAAATGACATGAGAGAAATTACATGGCAAAGAATGCACCATTAAAAAAATTTTTATTATTATTAGGTTTATATTAATTTCGTATAAACATACATTGTTCACCATTTTGGGGAGGAAAAAATTTACTTCGCAGTCGTAGGTACTGTAGAATACGTAGAATACATCTGCGCATCCTGGCATTTTTATTTATTCTTTGCCGTGTCATTTTCTCCCGTGTCATTTTTTTCGTGTGGTCGCGAAAAAATGACACGGACAGTAATGACACGCATCCGTGTCATTATTTTCATGTCACATTTTTTCATAAGGGTTATATTTACAGTTTTTAGACCTGCCCTTTATAATTTTGAGGAAAGAAAATGTAGCCTAAAACTCATTCAGCCTAAAATGCATGTAGCCTAAAACCCATTTAACCTAAAATGCATTGAGCCTGAAACTCATTTTGCCTAAAATCCATTTAACCTAAAATGCATTCAGCCTTAAACCTTTTGGCCTAATTCCCATTTGACCTAATTTATAATGTAAAATTGAGGCAAACCCTGCTGAGAGTAAAATGATAGAAATCCTATTATTTTGAATAATTTTTTATCCGTGAGATAGAAAAAGTTAAGAAATTCTCATTCTATTCTCTAATGAATAAAATGTACAGTCTGTCTCTTTTAATCTCCTCTTCTAAATCCTAATCTATTTCCTGAATACACGCTTATTACTTTTTCGTTTTGTCAATAACATCAATAACCAATCTCCTTCTGTTATTTCCTCTATTTCGATCAACTAGTTTCAATCTTGTTCCATCTCTTACTATCATTACTCTATCCTTTTATTTCTTTTGATAAATAAATTGAGTTACAAGTCACTTTTAATCACTTTTTTAAAATCTCATCCTATCCTTTTTCTATCGCACTCTATCACATTCTATCACATAATGAATAAAATGTAAAGCCTATATCTTCCAAACGCCTTTTTTATCCTAACCAATTTTCTTAATAACCCCTGCTAAGAGTAAAAAGATAGATATCCTATCAGTTTGAATCATTTTTTATCCGTAAGATAGAAAGAGTTAAGAAATATTATCTCATTCTATCACACGTGTGTGATATCTCTATCTCTTGTGACTTCAAACCTATTTGATATATCTTTGAAAAGGATAGCCTTTTCATTCTTTGTCCATGTCTTATTACCTCATCTGAATCTTTTTCTTTGCTTTGTTTATCAATCCCTATCCACTTTTATCTTCTCTCTATATATATTCATTCCGTTCAATCGCTCTGTTTATATTATGAATTGCATATCTCCTCCAATCACTTTATTTACAGCTCACCCTATTCTTTTTTAACGCAATATATTGCATTCTATCTCCTGATAAATAAATTATATAACCTATCCTGACCAATCGCCTCTTTTCTATCTTAACCTATTTTCTTAATGACCACACATTACTCTTTCTATCTTTTGTCAATATCATCAACATCCATTCTCTTTCAGTTTTTCCTTCTCTATTCCAGTCTATTTCGTCTGCAGGTATTTTTCATAATTATGAATATCGTATATATTTTAATAATTTTAATCTATTTTAATCTTTGTTAATCTCTTACTACTCTAACTCTATATTATTATAAAAATAGTATTATACTTATACTTTAAACTATATATTATTCATTATTATTATTTTTTTCTAAATTGCTGTCCATCGCATCTTATCTTCTAATGAATAAAATAAACATCCTATCCTTTTCAATCTCCTCTTTTTTATCCTAACCAATTTTCATAATCCCTACATATTACTTTTTCTGTCCTTGGTCAATGACATCAATATCCAATCTCTTTCAGTTTTTCCTTCTCTATTCCAGTCTATTCCCTAACATTGTAACTGTAGCTATTTCTTATATAAGCGCTTTGTGCAAACCCACTAGAGTAGCTGTCCTGCAATTTGATGATATAATAAGGAATGGAAAAAGATAAAATATTTTTAATTTGAGCAATAAAGGTAAGGATAGAAAAGATAAGATAGACATACTTAAACTCAGGTTACCGAGTTAAAAATAGGATGAGCTTAAAAATAAACGATAGTTATGAAGAAAAGAAAATAATGGATATACTTTAAATCAGGTTATAGATTTAGGCATACAATGAGATAAACATAAAGGATATAGTTATGAGAACTTGAAAAATATCCATCCCTGCTCCAAGTAAACGGATTCAAATTTTATCAGTTTGAATCTATCTTTTATCCATTGACATACGTTTGAATCCTTTTTCTATACAACTCCATCCAGTTGAATCAGCTGTCTATCCATCTATTCTTTTAAATACTCTTTATATCCGTTTAGCACGTACGTATTAACCAGCGCAAATAATTTTCTAACCGATTTTATCGTTTGATTAAAAAAGTGTCTGGCTATCTGTCTAAATCCGCAGTTTTCTATTCGCATCTTAATCCTTGTCTATCCCTGATCAACATTACATTTTCTAACACCTGCTACGGATAAAAGATTGTAAGGGTATTATTTAAATTTTTCTTTTTCTTTATTTACTAATAATTAATGCAATTTTCTTAAATATAAATTGTGAATTTTGAATTTATTTCTTGTAAATGTGCTAATTTTTAATTAAAAATTTTCACATTTAGGGGGGGCATTGAAATGGTATTCAATGGTCAAGACCATTTCAATTAATATTACCATTAAAATATATTAAAATTAATAAATAAAATTAATAAAAATAAGGTATTTAATAATAAATTAATAATAAAATATGAATATAAAAATAAAAAAATATTGCGTGCGATGGGGATCGATCTCTCGACGTGTGGGTTTGTGGTCGTTGGTCTTGATCGCTGAGCCAAGGGAGATTGAATGGGTCGATTTTAAAGAGAATTAAGAGAAAAATGAGTAAATGATGAAAAATTAATAACTTAAATAAAATAAATAATAAAGTTATAGAAAGGAAAACGTGAAATTATAGTAAAATTGTTAAATAGAAAGAATTATAAGAGTGATTTAAGTTAGTTTAAGTCTAAATAATAAGAGTTTTGTGTAAGTTATTAGAAAATTAATAATAAATTAGAAAATAAATTGTTTTTAATAAAATAAAAATAATAAAATCCAAAAAAATAACTAGTTAAATAAGTATTGTAAAAATTTAACAATAAACAATAAATATTAATTTGTTTATTAAAAAATAGTTAATTAAGACAAGAAATATTGTTTGAATTTTAATAAAAATACAGTCAAATGATGGGAAATAAAATAAAGTAAAATAATATAAAATCAGAAATTTAATAAGTTAATTATTCTTTGAGAAAATAAATAAATAAGTAAAAATTCGTTGATGAATGTTCTAGAATGTTCTAGAAGCTTTTAAAATTGTTTACTTTCCGGTTTCATTTTGGAGGGAAGAATAATTATTGGTAAAAGGGATTGTCCAAAATAAATAAGAGCAAATTAAAGTAATAGAAACAGTTTGCGCCAAAAATATCTTAGACGCGGGAGTTATTTGACTTTTAGCATTTCCGGGGTCAATAGTATATAAACAGGCGATTTTACAAGGGGGGTCTCTCTTCCTCTTCTGATATTATCCGAAGGTGAGGTGCTGCCGAAAAATATTTCGATAAGAAATATTTTTTTAAATTACGGAAGAATTACTGTTTCAAACATTCAAACATTCAAACATTCATCAAAACTATTGGATCTCACTGTCTCTTGACAATGTGTATCTTTTATATTTATTAAATATTAATTTCGATTAATATTTAATAAAGACACAAATTAAATATCCCCTGTTTTGGAGCTTTGTATGTTCTTAGTTAACATACCGGGTAACCATCCAGGATTGTTTAATTTTAAAAGATTCCTTGTTGAATGATATAGTTTCAATAAACAATTTAACAAAAAGTGGAGTGTTGTGGGGAATGGCCGAGCCATGCTCATGACATGTACCAAAAGTTTGTTAAATTAATGATTCCCAGTCCTCCGTGTAATGTTAGGATTTGCTGTAGGTTTGGCGACAACCAACATTCTGAGCTAAAATAATAAAATTTAGGTTGTCAATAAACCATATAAAAAAAAATATATATATAAAGAAAATAGCATAGGGCATAGAATTATCCCCAAAATTAGGGTCTGTAGGTAGGATTGAATTTAAAAAAATAGAAATTTGAGATTGAATATAAGAAATTAATTAATGGTAATAATTTGTTTTAGATTTGAAAAAAATATAGATTGCTTTGAGTAACTTCTGTTTGTCTGGCTAATCAGTATTTTTATTTTGATAAAGTAAGTTAAATATAAATAGATACAGTTTAAAATTGTTTGTTTTGTTTCCTAAAAGACATTTGAATTTTCTAATTTAAAATAAAATAAAAATTTCTGATTTCTTAAATTATTAATTTAGAATAAAATATTTAAAGTCATTAATTATTCAAAATTTATCATTTATTTAAAAGATTTAAAATTAAAATTTTTATAATTTATTAAAATTATTATTTTATTTGTTTAATTAAATGTTTATTGTTCAGGTGAGTTGAGGAATCTGTGATGAAGCTTGATATAAATTTATAAATATTAATAAAATCAAATCTGAGATTCCTAATAAAATCAATTTAATTGAACAATAAAAAGAAATTTGTGAAAGTTAGAATTATTAAAATCAGAGTAAAACTGAAATAAAATTTAAGAAATCAGAATAAAGGAAAACAGGTGGCTAATTACTCGTGTAATTTATTATCTAATTTATGGATTTAAATGTCCATTCTTTGAACTTATGTCCTTTTCTCTCTAAGATGCCTTGTCTTTCTTCTGTTTAAGTACAGATTGCCGATTCCCCGGTTAAGGAAAATAAGAGAGAGAACGATATATGCTTCAACTGGTACCCCTGGTGTCTTTTCTCTCGCTTTTCGGTTATCTTCTTTCTAACGCATTCGCTAGACATATCGGCGCTGGCTTTATTTTGATTTTGCTCGTATTTCGCGTGAAATAATATCAAATATTTTGTCTCTTTCTTTCTTGTACAGAAATATGTATACAAGTTAAATTCTTTCTTACTTATTGAAATAGAATTTAAAATATATTTCATCGCTTCGTGAATGATTTTAAACTCATTTTATTCTGGGAAGTTTAAATGTCTAAAAGTAAATAGAAAAATTAGGTGAAGGACGCATGAATTGGGTCATTTTAAATTTGGAATGTGTCATCCTGGATAATTATTTATTTTTGATTATTTTATTTTGAAAATTTAATTATTAAATAGATAAAAAATTTTAACAAAATTACCAAAATTATAAGCACCTTGTTTTTCGATTTTATATTGTTTTAAAAAAAAAAAAATTTCTAAAAATGGAAGGTGATAAAAATAAAGAAAAAAAGAGTCCAATCAAATCATCTGATTCTTTCGAAGCATCGGGAAGTAACAATTTAAATGATTTAAGTAATCTTGATCCTTTTTTAAATAAGAATAAAAATAAAAATGATCAAGAAGACAAAGAAAAAGAAAATATTAATAAAGATCAAGATAATAAAAATGATGATGAGGAAGGTCCTTCAGATGATGAATCAGATGATGAATCTGAAATTGATATGACTGAAGGTGAACTAGAACAAGCTGAGAAAGATTTGGATGATATGATTAGAAGATATGGTGAAGAAATAAAAGATTTAAAAGTAAATTTAAGAAATATTTTACAAACAATTAAATTTAAAAATAAAAAAGCCGCGGAAGATAGAAAACGAATAAAAACGAGATTAACAAATACGAATGAAAAAATTGAACAAAGTAAAGCCATGTTAAATAAAGAAATTGATAAGAAGGTAGAATTGCGAAAAAAGGAATGTGAAAATAGTAAGAATCAAATAGAAGAAAAGTTAGTAGAAACGGAAACGAAAGTAAATTTACTAGAAAGAAAAGTTGGTGATATTCATTTGATTAATGAGGAAAATTCTATTTCGGTTTTATCAAATGAGCGACATATTTTAGAAATTACACAAAATCAAAAAGTAATGGAAAATAAAATTAATAGAATTAGACAAACAAATAATAGTAGTGGCATGGAAAAATCGTCGTGGTTGAAAAACATGCCAGTGCCGAAATTTAGTGGTCGCGAGCGCCCAATGGTTTTTCTCAATGATTTGATAAAATATTTACAAGCGAATGAGGCATGGGAAGATGATTTTAAATATATAATTTTAACGTGTCTAGAGGGTTTCGCTAAAGAATGGTGGAATTTGGTCTCAGCACATAATGATAATTTTGAATCTTTTAAAGAAAAATTTATTAAACGTTATTGGAATGAAGAAATAAGATTTAAAATTAGTTCAAATTTGCAATTCGGGGTTTATGAAGCTTCTGGTAGATTATCCAGAACGGCATACGCTATTAAATTGATAAACAATGCTAAAGATTTGATTCCACCACCTTCCGAAAATGAAATAATTTTGAAAATATCTAGACATTTTGAGGATGAAATAAGAACCGCGATTATAATACGTAAAATTGAAACAATAGAAGAATTAATTGATTTATTAGAGACTTTTGATTTGGCTGGTCCATCTAACTCATCTCGAAATTTTTCTTTTAGAAATGGTCAGCGTTTTCAAAGTAATTTTAATAACTCGAATAATCGCGCTAGTTCTAATCAATTTTCGCAAGGAGAAAGAAATAATGTTAATCCGCGTTATCAGCAACAAGATAGACCTCAGAATAATCAAAATTTTGGTCAAAATAGAACAAACTATAATCAAAGTAATAATCAAAATATTAGAAGAGAATTTGATAGTCAAAACCAGAATTTTGGAAATTCTCAAAGAGGAAATTTTAATAATTATAATCGAGGTAATTTTAATCCTAATTATAATCGTTATAATAGATTTAATCAAAATCAATCAAATGATTTGCCTGATTCAACCACAGGTAATTTCAGACGCGAAAATAATTATTCTCCTCGAGAAAATGGATTTCAGAGAAATAATAGTCAAAATTATAATCAAAATTATTCAAGTCAAAATCGTCAAGATTATAATAATGGTTATGTTGAAAATGGACGTTATGTGCCTAGATTTAATCAATCAAATCAGCAGGGCGGAAGTTCTCAACAAAATCAAAATATGGAAAATTGTAAAACAAATTTGGTTAATTTAAATAAAGAAAGTAGTAATTCAAGAAATGCGCAAAGTACTAGCTCTCGAGAAGAAAATATTGATTGTGAAGCAAGAGGATTTTCAAATTCGGGAAACTTGTGAACCTCGGGTTTAAAAATGCCGAGTTAAACGTAACAAGCCCGAGGTCAATAGAGTTAGAAAATGATATAATTATAAATGAAAATAAAATTAAGAATGATAAAATAGTAGAAAAAAATATTAAAATAGTCAAAGAAAGTAGTAATGAGGATATTAATGAAAATAAAATTAATGATAAAAATGAATGTAATCAAAATGAATTTGTAAATAATGAAAACAAAAATATTATTGAAGATAAAAATGTAAACAAAAATGTAAACAAAAATAATACGATGAATGTAGATCATAATGATATTCCGTTACCATTAGACACGCGCGAAGAATTATTAGTAAATGAAAATGATAATGAACTGAATATTAACAAAGATAAATGTCCTTTAATCGAAATTGAACTTCAATCAATAAAAATAAAAGCATTAATAGATACCGGAAGTGAAGTTACGTGCATCTCGGAAATATTTTATCAAAATAATTTAGAAGTTTTTAGAAAATGTGAAATATTACCAGTAGTTGGTGTAAAGGTTGTTGGCGCAACTGGCGCAAAACCAACTAGAGTCAAACAACAAATTTATATCGGGTTTAGAATGGGTGATTGGGATGGAATGTATGTGTTTTTGATAGTACCAAAATTAAATAAAGACTGTATAATTGGAGTTGATTTATTAAAAAGAATTCAAAGTCAGATTGATTTTAAAAATAATGTATGAAGGGTTTATAATGGAGAGAATTATATAGAAATAAAATTACAAGAAGAAGAAAAGAAAAATATGAGAATTACTTTAATAGATGAAAATGATACGTTATTAAAAAGTCAAGAAAAATACTTTAAAATTGATAAAAATAATTCATATACAGTTGATGAAATTGGTATTATTGAAGATTATGGAAATATTCATTCTGAATTTGATATAACGGGTGAAGAAATTGATAAAAAAGTTTCTGAATGCACATTATTAAATCCAAATGAAAAAGAGAGATTTTACAAACTTATTTCGCGTTATAAAAGAATTTTTTCCAAAAAGCCGGGTAAAATTTCAATATACGAACATGAGTTAGAAGTCAATGATTCAAGGCCATTTATGAAAAAATCGTATCCAGTTCCCATGCATATGCGAGATAAAGTTAATGTAGAAATTGAAAAAATGCTTGATTTAGGAATAATTAAAAGAGCTACTACTCAATATGTAAGTCCGCTTGTGACAGTAGTAAAGAAAGATGGCTCAATCAGATTATGTTTAGATGCAAGAAAAATTAATGAAATTTTAATAAATGATTATGAAAGAGCTGAAACTACAGAAGTTTTATTTCAACGATGTTCAGGTGTTAAAGTAATGTCTTCGCTTGATCTTGTAAGTAGTTTTTGGCAAATTCCGTTGTCGGAAAATTCAATGAAATATACAGGTTTTATTGTAGAAGGAAAATGCTACGTTTTTACAGTTGTACCATTTGGTTTAAAAACAAGTACTAGCGCACTTGTAAGAGCTTTAGATTTTGTATTATGCGGATTAGGTCAATTTGTAATCACTTTTATCGACGATATGCTTTGTACATCGGAAAACATCGAGCAACATCTGATTCACTTAGAAAAATTATTTCAAAGGTTAGAAGAAAATAACATGACGATTAATTTTGAAAAATCACATTTTTTTCGACCGGAAGTAAAATTTCTGGGGCATATTTTAACGGAAGGCGGAATAAAACCGGACCCGGAAAAAATAAAAGTAATTAAAGAATTTCCAAGGCCGCGTAATTTAAAAGAGCTTCGTGGATTTTTGGGACTGATAAATTTTTATACCAAATTTACGAAAAGTCATGCGCAAGAAACGGTTCCACTTTTAGAATTATTAAAAGGTGGTAAACGATGGGAGTGGAATAAAGAAAAACAAGATGCTTTTATTCGGATTAAAGAATTATTTTGTGAATTCGTGATTTTAAGTTTTCCAGATCTTGATAAAATGTTTTATTTGCAAGCCGATGCGAGTGACGTAGCGATAGGATCGGTTCTCTATCAGTTAGATGAAGATGGAGGTCAACTTCCGATTTCTTTCGCGAGTAGAACGCTTAAAGGGGCAGAATTAACATTTTTTACAACAGAAAAAGAACTTCTCGCGATTGTATGGAGTCTAAATAAATTTAGATCGTATATTCTGGGTGGAAAATTAACAATAATGACGGATCATATGGCGTTGTCATTTTTAAAAACATGCAGATTATTAAGTGGAAGATTATCTAGATGGGTCTTGGCAATTCAGGACTATGATTTTGATATGAAACATGTAGAAGGAAAGAATAACATAGTCGCGGATACATTAAGCAGAATTCCATTTATTAATGAAACAGGTTCAAGTCACGATAGCAATGAAGGGAAAATTTTTTTTTATAATCTAGCGAAAAGACCGTCATCGGTGTTATGTAAAATATTTAAAAACTATGAAGTCGAACAAATGGAAGATATGATTCTTAGACAGAAAATTAAAGACGTAAATGAGGGCAAAACAAAGCGATATGTAATAAACGATGGATTATTATATTTTCTTTCTGGTGATGATAGAAAGCTTTGTTTAACAAAAAACACTATTAATCACGTTATTGATGAGACACATGAGATGTATGCTCATATTGGTGCTCAAAGAGTGTTTAGAATGTTGAATGAATATTTTTATCACCCTCATTTTGCGAGAGTAATTCGACACAGAATTTCGAGTTGCGATTCTTGTCAAAAGAATAAAATTTCGAATCAAACTAATTTTTCGGAAATGAGAAATTATACTCCGGAAAAACCAGGCGAAATTTTATCAATTGATTTTTATGGTCCGTTACCAACTTCAAAAGGCGGATTTAAATATATTTTGTCTACTGTAGATGCGTTTAGTAAATTTGTAAGATTATACCCGATAAGAAAAATGACAACAAAAGCCGTTATTAATAAAATTTTTAATCAATATATACCGCAATATGGAAAACCATCGAAAATTATCACAGATCACGGTACGCAATTTACATCGGAAATTTGGAAAGAAAAACTTCGTGAAGTTTGAAATTCGCGTTGAGAAAAGCAAGGTTTTTATAATAAAATAAATACTTAAGATTAACAAATAATGTAGAGTAGAAGATTACTAAACGAAAGAATAAGTATAAATAAAGTAATAAGGAAAAATAATTTATTTTTAGAATGCCTTTGTGTGATAGAGGTTCTCAAACCAATGCACACCATTTGGATCTGGAGCATTTAAGAGGGGTATCAATTAGATCAAAAATTAGGGGTTTTAAAGATAACTTAGAGTATGCCTCTCCATTCAACAGGAGGAGATGTAAAAGAAAAAACAAAGAAATACAAACTAATTTATATGCGGGAAAAATGTCAGAAGGAGATACATTTAAAGTAGCATCAGAAAGGAAAAATTTACCGAAAATAATTGATATTACGGTTATAAAAAATCACAAAATAATTATTTTAAAAGAAAAACTTTATACGTTTAAATAAAATGTTAAAATTATTAATGTCTGATAATTTGATTTTATTCCCTCCCTTAAATACGAATAGTATATATTTGATTTTTTTTAATTTAATATTATCCAGGAAGATACAACATGTTTGCTAATAATTAACAAATTTCATAAATGTTAAAAGAAGTATCTATAAGTAAAATGTTATTAGATTTTAGATGGTGATGTTTGTTATCTTTTAAAATTTTTTTTTTATTTTGTTAATAGAATGGAATGGTTCGTAGAGTATATTAATGGAGAAAAATTGGCAAATTATGAAGATAAATTTTTGTCAAAAATCCTTGACCATAATACTTACTATGATATAAAAATAACATCAGCAGTTAGTCCATCGGAGTTTCATGGAAAACCAATAAGGTTTGGAAGTGATTATTTAAATTTATTAGAGCAAATGGAGAACTTTTATCAATGGGAACCAGAAAATTTTAAAATCAATATACCTTTAATGTTAAAATTTGATGAGTTACCGGTGGCATTTTATGATGACCAAAGTGGTTGTGGAAGAGGATATATTGATGATATTAATGATAATGGAAGTGTAAAAATATATGATGTTGATGAAGATGATATATATACAGTGAGGCATGATCAAGTATATAGATTGCTTTATAAATTTATAACAATTCCAAAACAAATCGTTTCACTGGCTCTTAACCAAATAAAGCCAAAAAAATATAATATATGGTCAAGGATGGAATGCAGAAAGTTTAAATTAAAAATTATTAATAAAAGGATATATTTTAAAACAGATGAAATGAATAGACATACGCACTTGGGAGTTGCTCAATTGAGAAATGAGGCTATGACCTTGAGAGGGTTTCTTTTGCAAAACAATTTGGCGGGATTTTCTCATGAAGCTAGACTGTATATTGCGAATGAAGAAGAAAAAAATTATCAATTTTTAGATATACCATCATCGGATGATGAATCTGATTAAATTAGATGATTGTTATTTGAATTGTAATAGTTTATAAATTATTGGTTTTTTATGGTTAAATAAATAAATGATTTTGTTAATTTTCAACAAAAATGCATTTATTTAGGGGGGGCATTGTAAGGGTATTATTTAAATTTTTCTTTTTCTTTATTTACTAATAATTAATGCAATTTTCTTAAATATAAATTGTGAATTTTGAATTTATTTCTTGTAAATGTGCTAATTTTTAATTAAAAATTTTCACATTTAGGGGGGGCATTGAAATGGTATTCAATGGTCAAGACCATTTCAATTAATATTACCATTAAAATATATTAAAATTAATAAATAAAATTAATAAAAATAAGGTATTTAATAATAAATTAATAATAAAATATGAATATAAAAATAAAAAAATATTGCGTGCGATGGGGATCGATCTCTCGACGTGTGGGTTTGTGGTCGTTGGTCTTGATCGCTGAGCCAAGGGAGATTGAATGGGTCGATTTTAAAGAGAATTAAGAGAAAAATGAGTAAATGATGAAAAATTAATAATTTAAATAAAATAAATAATAAAGTTATAGAAAGGAAAACGTGAAATTATAGTAAAATTGTTAAATAGAAAGAATTATAAGAGTGATTTAAGTTAGTTTAAGTCTAAATAATAAGAGTTTTGTGTAAGTTATTAGAAAATTAATAATAAATTAGAAAATAAATTGTTTTTAATAAAATAAAAATAATAAAATCCAAAAAAATAACTAGTTAAATAAGTATTGTAAAAATTTAACAATAAACAATAAATATTAATTTGTTTATTAAAAAATAGTTAATTAAGACAAGAAATATTGTTTGAATTTTAATAAAAATACAGTCAAATGATGGGAAATAAAATAAAGTAAAATAATATAAAATCAGAAATTTAATAAGTTAATTATTCTTTGAGAAAATAAATAAATAAGTAAAAATTCGTTGATGAATGTTCTAGAATGTTCTAGAAGCTTTTAAAATTGTTTACTTTCCGGTTTCATTTTGGAGGGAAGAATAATTATTGGTAAAAGGGATTGTCCAAAATAAATAAGAGCAAATTAAAGTAATAGAAACAGTTTGCGCCAAAAATATCTTAGACGCGGGAGTTATTTGACTTTTAGCATTTCCGGGGTCAATAGTATATAAACAGGCGATTTTACAAGGGGGGTCTCTCTTCCTCTTCTGATATTATCCGAAGGTGAGGTGCTGCCGAAAAATATTTCGATAAGAAATATTTTTTTAAATTACGGAAGAATTACTGTTTCAAACATTCAAACATTTAAACATTCATCAAAATTATTGGATCTCACTGTCTCTTGACAATGTGTATCTTTTATATTTATTAAATATTAATTTCGATTAATATTTAATAAAGACACAAATTAAATATCCCCTGTTTTGGAGCTTTGTATGTTCTTAGTTAACATACCGGGTAACCATCCAGGATTGTTTAATTTTAAAAGATTCCTTGTTGAATGATATAGTTTCAATAAACAATTTAACAAAAAGTGGAGTGTTGTGGGGAATGGCCGAGCCATGCTCATGACATGTACCAAAAGTTTGTTAAATTAATGATTCCCAGTCCTCCGTGTAATGTTAGGATTTGCTGTAGGTTTGGCGACAACCAACATTCTGAGCTAAAATAATAAAATTTAGGTTGTCAATAAACCATATAAAAAAAAATATATATATAAAGAAAATAGCATAGGGCATAGAATTATCCCCAAAATTAGGGTCTGTAGGTAGGATTGAATTTAAAAAAATAGAAATTTGAGATTGAATATAAGAAATTAATTAATGGTAATAATTTGTTTTAGATTTGAAAAAAATATAGATTGCTTTGAGTAACTTCTGTTTGTCTGGCTAATCAGTATTTTTATTTTGATAAAGTAAGTTAAATATAAATAGATACAGTTTAAAATTGTTTGTTTTGTTTCCTAAAAGACATTTGAATTTTCTAATTTAAAATAAAATAAAAATTTCTGATTTCTTAAATTATTAATTTAGAATAAAATATTTAAAGTCATTAATTATTCAAAATTTATCATTTATTTAAAAGATTTAAAATTAAAATTTTTATAATTTATTAAAATTATTATTTTATTTGTTTAATTAAATGTTTATTGTTCAGGTGAGTTGAGGAATCTGTGATGAAGCTTGATATAAATTTATAAATATTAATAAAATCAAATCTGAGATTCCTAATAAAATCAATTTATTTGAACGATAAAAGAAATTTTGAGAATTAGAAATATTAAAATCAGAATAAAATTAAAATAAAATTTGAGAAATCAGAATAGATGAAAACAGGTGGCTAATTACTCGTGTAATTTATTATCTAATTTATGGATTTAAATGTCCATTCTTTGAACTTATGTCCTTTTCTCTCTAAGATGCCTTGTCTTTATTCTGTTTAAATACAGATTGCCGCTTCCCCGGTTAAGGAAATTAAGAGAGAGAACGATATATGCTTCAAGATGTATCAGCATAAATCTTTTTTAATCGGTTTTAATTCTTTGATAAAAATGTGTCATGATATTCGTCTAAATTAGACATTTTCTATTCGTCTACTAATACTTGTTTATCCGTAAACTTTGTGAGAACCATAAATTTCGGGGTAGGGTTTGTGTCTCAAAATAAAAAAAAAAAGGTTTGAAAAAAAAAAATTCCGACTTACCGAAAATACGTCCCGAAATTATGACTCGTCAACTGCTGAAACAATTATTGCTGAACTAGCATCAACCCAACTCTCAATTCAATCGCGCAATTAAATTCTTATATCACAGAACTAAAACTTTAAGACAACATAAACAAATTCTCTTTTCTAAATTCCATACTAAAAAAATCTCAACTTAACTGACTGACCGACCTAACTAACAAGAGAGAAAGAGAGTTTATCCATTCTAAACTGATTTGTTGGGCGCCTGGCTAACTAGTTAGTCGTCGTAACTACCAACGTAAAAATCCGAGAACTAAATAACTGAAATTTGTTTTTAATAAAAAAAAAATAATTATTAAGTTTCGAGGATTGAGAGAGGGGAGCTTTTCATCCTATTCGGCTAGCGTTGCTGAAAGCAAAGGAGAGTGGGGAGGTTCGTCCTCATTGGAGAGTTCAAATAACTGAGAAACATAATTTATATTGTTGAATAGTTTAATGATTCAATCAAGTTCGATTTCACACCTAATGATTCAGCGATAGTAAAACGGTAGTTTATTTTACACAAATAAATGCAATTTATATTAACTTGGATCTAAAGTCTCGAAATTAGTAAAAGAAATTACAAAGATTCACAAAAAAATAGTTTGACTCATATGCAACATTTCAACTTTAACTGAACTAGAAATTAGCAATTAGAATGAACAAGATTTATAAAAAAAAATTATAATCGAGATTTTTGCTTATTACAAAACACTTATTAGTCCAGTCCACGATTTATCTATGAATTTTGAGGAATATTAAATCTCAACGCAAAATACATATATAGATGCACAATCTAGTGTTCATGACCAAGAAAATACGACTTCTTTCAACACGAGAATTTCCGACATCTTATTTACTAAGTTCCAGTGAGGAGCTGTCGATTTAAGCAGCGACTCTTTACTTTATTAATTTGTAACGAAGTGTTTCGTTGCTTAAGAGTTGAAGTATTATTTTTAATAAGTTAAATAAGGGAAAATTATTAGTTTTAAACATCTGCGCCTGCATTCGACTTTTCTTAAGACGAGCCTGACTGACGTTTTCCGCTAATAAGTGATTTCCCTCGTAAATTCTTGTTGATTTCTTGGTCGTTGAATATTCTGAATTCAGCAGTCACCTCTCCCCTTTCCCATCTGCGCCAGTCGTCAGTTTTCGCGTTACAGGTTCAAATCCGCGAGCAGCGTAAAAACCAATCCTAGACGAAGGACGGATAAGAGGGCGGAGAGTGAATAGGAAGTCGAAGGACAGGAACTAATTTTCGGCGGGCAACGCAGAGCGGGACGAGAGGGAAGTCGACACGTGCTTCTTCACTTGTTAATCGAGCGTGTTACGCGTGAGACGTCTAAACTATCGCGAGTGATATGAGGCATTCTCTGAAAAAAAAAGCCACACTAAAAAATTTTTTTGACAACTTTCTTGTAAATGGAATTTGTTATAGTATGAACCAAACCAAATATTTAGAGTAGGGTTTTAGGTCCGTGTAATGCGTGGTTGCCATATTATCAGGGGCTCAATTTTTATGCAGCGTAATTTTCAAATTCCAATAACTTTTAACTGGATGGATGGATTTGAAAAAATTACTCGGATTTTTTGTGCAGAATTTCCTAAACTTTCAAATAAAATTAGCTATTAATTTCAAAAATAAAAATTTCATTAGAAAAAATTAAAAAAAATTTTTTTTTTTAATTTTGAACCCCCGCCCCCCCCTACGATTTTTTTTCGAAAGTACCCCAAAATGTTCTGTATTTAGTCAGCTTTTCACCCACCAAAGAGAATTTTGGGACAGCAACATTTGGACGAGCTACAAATGAATATAGACCACAACGCAACCTATTAACTATCATCTAATGTTAACCTGAGGCATATTACTTCCTCATAATAGACGTATTGTAATCGTGCTGGTTCTAGATTTTCTAAAAATAGATTATATGCACTCATTTTCATCAAAAAAATGTATACAGTCGAATTTATAGAATATATGACAATTTTTTTTTTTTATTACATTTAAAATTCCATTTTTTACCATAATTTTTAAAATTATCATTTTCTAATTATTGTTCCTTCGCAAAAAATATTCTAACTGGAAAACTCATTATCCAAGCGACCTAGAGTTAATATTTAACCCAAAATTAAAAAAATTGAATGCTAGTTTTCGTTTCTTACAAAATTCAAATTTTTTATATAACTACTGCATTTTCCCAATAAACATTTTTTCTTTATATGGAAGAAATAATGTTTATGAAATAAACGCCTAGTAAGATTTTGTAATAGTATATATTTATTATCAAAATACGAAGGAGTTAGAAAATGTAATTTAAATATCATCTACTAAAACAAAAGGTCTGGTAGTAGTTATAAAGTTCTGCTAGGTGGCGCTACTGACTGTCATCTCATAAACGAGTTTGTATATTTTTCATATAAGTAAGAACACTCTAACACGGAAAAAATTGCTTAACGTTTGTTGTACTTGACACGGTAAGTATAAATATTTTCTTTATTATTATTATTTGTTTTTTAACGCAATGTCTGCTGATAAATGTTTGAATCCTTTCAAATTCAAAAAGCATGGAAAGCCGCAAACTCGTCAAATCGATAGAGCAAAAATTAATGGCAAATACAACAAACCTTACGCAACTTTTTTCGTGTTAGAGTGTTCTTACTTATATGAAAAATATCCAAACTCGTTTATGAGATGACAGTTAGCAGCGCCATCTAGCAGAACTTTATAACTACTACCAGACCTTTTGTTTTAGTAGATGATATTTAAATTACATTTTCTAACTCCTTCGTATTTTGATAATAAATATATACTATTACAAAATCTTACTAGGCGTTTATTTCATAAACATTATTTCTTCCATATAAAGAAAAAATGTTTATTGGGAAAATGCAGTAGTTATATAAAAAATTTGAATTTTGTAAGAAACAAAAACTAGCATTCAATTTTTTTAATTTTGGGTTAAATATTAACTCTAGGTCGCTTGGATAATGAGTTTTCCAGTAAGAATATTTTTTGCGAAGGAACAATAATTAGAAAATGATAATTTTAAAAATTATGGTAAAAAATGGAATTTTAAATGTAATAAAAATAAAAAATTGTCATATATTCTATAAATTCGACTGTATACACTTTTTTGATGAAAATGAGTGCATATAATCTATTTTTAGAAAATCTAGAACCAGCACGATTACAATACCTCTTTTATGAGGAAGTAATATGCCTCAGGTTAACATTAGATGATAGTTAATAGGTTGCGTTGTGGTCTATATTCATTTGTAGCTCGTCCAAATGTTGCTGTCCCAAAATTCTCTTTGGTGGGTGAAAAGCTGACTAAATACAGAACATTTTGGGGTACTTTCGAAAAAAATCGTAGGGGGGGCGGGGGTTTAAAATAAAAAAAATTTTTTTTTTTAATTTTTTCTAATGAAATTTTTATTTTTGAAATTAATAGCTAATTTTATTTGAAAGTTTAGGAAATTCTGCACAAAAAATCCGAGTAATTTTTTCAAATCCATCCATCCAGTTAAAAGTTATTGGAATTTGAAAATTACGCTGCATAAAAATTGAGCCCCTGATAATATGGCAACCACGCATTACACGGACCTAAAACCCTACTCTAAATATTTGGTTTGGTTCATACTATAACATATTCCATTTACAAGAAAGTTGTCAAAAAAAATTTTTAGGGTGGCTTTTTTTCAGAGAATGCCTCATATATTAATTGAATTGAAGTTTGAGAGTGAACTTTGTTGGACTTTGTGTGTGTGAAGAGTTGATCTAATTAAAGACTATTAATTGGTACTTTAGAGTTGTTTTTTTGTTGTTGTGTGGAAACCTGTCGAATTCTTTCCCCGAAAAAGGCGATCTGCTGAGAACCAGCGTGGTGAGAACTCGAGGTTGTTCAGAGGATCTCATCGAGGGTTGCTCGAGAAGTTAAGTCGTCGTTGGTGAGTCGTTTGTCAGGTTTACTGTCTGGTCAATTTACGTGAATTGTCGCATCTTCGTGGCCATCGAGGGTGAAATTCCCGCGGAATCTCCACTGAGGTTTCGAAATTGGTTTGTCGTGTGTCGTTCGTTCGAGTTAATTTAAATAATGGGGTAATTTGGCCGATTATTGGATTTAAATTCGATTATAAAATTTAATAATATATACTTTATTACAAATGGCGCCCAAAACGTGGGGCAGTTTTGCGGGAAAGTAAACGACAAAGTGCGCGGAAAATTTATCATCTGCGCCTTCACGCAAAATTTTGACGAATTTTAAATTGTTGTTGAGGAAAATTGAGGATATATTTTCCTGGTAAAACTTTGAGAAAGTCGCTCGGCTAAAAGTCGTGTGTAAGTGTTGGTCGGAAATTTTTAAAGTGTCGTGTGATGTGAAAAATCGCTAATAACGATTTTTCAAAGTGTAAAAATTCGGTCGTTTGAAAATTTTTAAAGTGTTAAAATTAAAAGTCGGTTTGAGTCGGTATATTTTTTGTGTTTTACATTGAGGAAAAGTCGGTAGTTTTAATGCTTAAAGAAGTTTATTTAATGTTGAGAAAATTTTTTTAAAACAATCATCGGCGCCAAGAAATTGATATTTCAATTTCTAACTCGTGAAAATTTGATTCTGTTCCTTTTCGCGAGACATGGTCGGTGACCGGTAACCGGAAGCGTGAGCACGTGCTGAGGAAAATTTAATTTTTTTGAAAGTAGTTTTCCGAAATTTTGAACTTACTTCACCGGAAGTAAGAAAATTTTGCACGTGCAAAATTAACTTGGTAAAATTTTCGCGAAAGTGAACAGAGTGTATAAATTTAAAAATTGTAAATTTAGCAAATCAATTTGTTAAATAACTGATTGCTTTAAATAAGTGAAATTATTGAATTAGAGAAAAGTCTGATTTTATTAAATGAGTAAAATTTCGCATACCATCTGCGCCGGAGCGTCAATTATTTGAAAAATATATGAATTAATTTTCCGTGGAATATTCGTTTAACACCTTGGGTTCGCATATGGTGTAATTCGAGTGCCATCTTTTCCGATAAATTAATCGGAAATAGCCATTGGAAAATTTATGGCTAAGTAAAAATTATTAATTTTAATTTTTATTGGATTATTATTATTTTTTTTTTTTAATTTTTTGAAAACTAATTTTTGATTATAAATTGAAAATTTATTTTTAAATAAATAATAGTTTCAAATTGTGGAAGTTAGCAAGTGGTAATTTTGATCAAATTAATTGAAGTTAAGTGATGTTGGGTAAAATTTTAATTAATGTGGATTTTTGAGAAAAAGTGTTGATAGTAATAAAATTAAAATTGTTAATGAATCTTCTGCGTCAAAAATTCAGTTTGTGAATTTTATTAAAAATTTTTTTTTTTCTGTTTACCGAGTGTCTCTTGACTGGGGTTAAGAAAATTTGAGATTTCATGGTGCGGGTGTTAACAAACTGTTAACACTGTGATTTACTAATTATTTTCGTGTTTTGAAAATAAGGTTAATTTATTTAAATTAATTAATTGTTATTTTTGGTTGAGTAAGGTGATTATTTTATTTAATCCTGATGTTTTTTTGATTGAGTTATTGATCATTTATTATCATTTGCGACCGTGTTAACAAAGTGTTAACACGACAATTTATTTTAATTATTATTTATTACGGTTGATTATTTATTTATTGTTGGTGGTTGTTTTTATTAGTTTATATGTTTTTGATAATATGTTAACTAACTGTTAACATTATTTTTATTAATTTTTATCAAAAGTTATTGATTTTGTTTGCTGATATTTTGTGATATTAATTTAATTTATGGTTTTATGCAAATTTATTTGTTTTTGTTTTTCCTTTAATGACGGTAACGTCATTAAACGAGTATTTAAAGTGTTAACGGGATCGGTCGTCAGCGTGAAGTAACCTCAGCAAGTAACCCGGAAACCTGGTAACAACAGGAGTGGGGGAAGATCGGTTCGCGTGTTTTGAGTTATTTTTGGAAATTTTGGAAGTTTAAAGAACGGGATTATTTGTGATTTATGTGGAAGTGATTAGTTGAAATTTTGTTATTTTTTAGTAATTGGTTTTAAAATTTTTTTTTTTTTTTCATTGTTTTTTATTCTAAAAAAAATGGAGATTTACCGGGCATATGTATTGAGATATTTGGAAAGTCAACAAGTGCGAACATTATGGCAGGTTATTTCAAAAATGGATCGCGAGAGGGTGGTCGAGGAATTGGAGCTACAAGATTGTAGTACTTTGGGGTCGCTACAGGTGCTTCGGGAAAGACTTTTGCGGCTCGAGATTAAATTGTTTTATCCGGATTCACATTTAGTGCCGTGGTACGATAAATACGATAATGGTGATTCACAATCGGTTTTTCTTCCGGAAGCATTGGTGGGGCAGAAGAGGAGCAACCAAGCAACTTGGACAATGGCGTAGGGAACGTAGCCGGTATATATAGTAATACAGAACGAGTGGAAGTTCCGACTTGCAGTGTACCGGTTACTACCACTGCTGCTCCAGCCCCATTACTAACGACAACGAGTGCTACTACCACTTCAGTAGTGACAACTACTTCGGGAGCTGGAAGTGGTGCTCTAACTTACTCGACCTAGGCTGGGTCACACGTAGCAATCCCATCTGCGACCATGAGCCCTAACCTCTTGGGGTACAGTGAGTGGACCGCGCGTGCGCAATTGTGTCCTGAACTGAAAGAGTTTCTCAGTACAAATACGGCGGCACAGCCTAATTGGTCGTCCATCTTTAGTAGAACCGAGAACAATATTCAAGCGTCAATTATTCCACCAATGGGAGTTTGTGGAATTGGGCCCAACTTTCCCCCACCACCAGAGACTGTTAGAAGAGTAATAAGTCTCGTGGAAGGGGAAGAATGGACAAGACGAAGTGCTGGAATACCAAGCACATTGCAAGAGCAGGACAACCGAGACGATAGGAATTTCAATAATAACCGGAAAAATGGCGGAAGTAGACCGGAAGCCGGAGAAGTTCCAAATTTCGGTAGGCGAGGACCAGACTTCGCAAGACAAGGACCAAGTTTCAGAAGAAACACAACAGGCGGAATGAATGACGGACCATTTTTTGATGAACAAGCACCGAAGTTCACGCGGGGTCAACCGAGTTATGAAAGGAGTAGGGAAAATTTTTACAGGGAGACCGAAGAAATCGCCGTCGAGAAGATAGGCGGTCAACGGGAGGTTCGAGTCACACTTTGCCATTTTTATCAAGTGATTCTGAATCTAAGGACGAGTTTGAGCGGGATAGGGCCGAAAATGGGCGTTAGCAGGGACGCGATCGTTTTATTAGTAGTCAGGTGGTTAAACTGTTAAAGGAGTGGGATATTAAATTTTCGGGTGGTGAAAAAGAAGATCCAGAGGACTTTTTGGAAAGAGCGGAAGAGTGTAGGAAATGCCTGGACAACATGATGAGTGGACGGAGTTCATGTCCTCTTGAGAGCCGATGTGAGCAGTCTACTCAACCATTGAGAAGTATTTTAAAATCTGGGGCGACGGTTAAGTCTGGTCCCGGCGGGCATATCAAGTGGGATGTCTCAGGCGGAACTGGCGGTTCACCAGTGATTGTGAGAGAGTGTAGCAGCGAGCAACCAGAGGAACGGACGAGTGAAGAGGATTCACCTCCCTTAACCTCTAACAGCTCCAAAAGTGCTGCTGATGTGTATGGTACTCAACTGCCCACGACGGAAAGTGGAACAGTTGAGTTACCAGTTCACCTTCCTTGGCCTCCAACAGCTCCTGTATTTCTGAGATGATTGATGAGGAAAATCTGCCCCCGACGGAAAGTGGGACAGTGGAGTCGACTGTGATAGTGTGTGAGTGTAACAGGAGGATAGGAGTACAAAGGGGATAGAAAGTACACCCCCAACAGTCTCCAATGATTCTTGCACCTTTTTGACGGAGAGCAGAAAAAATCGGAGAATCGTTTCTTCCTGAAAATTGTTCGTTGTGGTCAGCCATATCTTGCGCTGTGGGATCCAGGTGCAACGACATCGGTTGTTGGTCCTCAGTTGGCGGAACTTTTTAAAGAGAAGGCAATTTGGCAAGGGACTGTGGAGAGTGAATCAGCGTGAGTGGCATGAGTATGATGGGAGTACCATCGAGAGAAATAAAAATAATATTGTTGCTGAGTGTACGGGAATCTCTGAGCTGACTATGGACCAACGCGGACGAGTTTAAGAATAAGTCGAGAAGCTAGTACTACCAGAATCGGCAGAACACGGCATGACGACGATGACGGAACATAACATCTGCGTAACGGATCCAACACCAGTTAAGCTTCGTTCGAGAGGAATGTCCACAAATATTATTGAATGGGCCAATCAGGAGGTCAGAGATATGTGTAAAAAAAAACTAATTGAGAGGTCAGCAAGTGAGTGGAGCAGCGCGCCGGTGATTGTAAAGAAGGCAGACGGAGCACTGAGATTCTGTATCGATTATAGAAATTTGAATAAGGTGACAGTACGCGATGCTTATCCCATCCCAAGTATGGATTCCATTTTGGATAAATTGAGGAAAGCACGGTACATTTCGAAGATCGATTTAAAACAGGCTTATCATCAAGTTCCGATGTCTGCAGAAAGCAAGAAATTCACGGCGTTTGCGATACCAGGTTCTGGACTTTGGCAGTTCAAGAGGATGCCGTTTGGACTCACGAATGCTCCGATGACCTTTCAAAGACTGATTGATTCGTTGTTTGGGCCGGAATTTGAGCCCGTGGTGTTCGGATACTTGGACGATATTATTATCGCCACTGATAGCTTCGAGGAGCACGTGAAATGGCTCAAAATTGTCTTGAAGAGGCTAGCATCTGCGGGATTGGTTGTGAATCCGAAAAAGTGTGAGTTTGGCTGCTCCAGTGTTTCGTATTTGGGTTATGTTTTGGATAGATATGGTTTACCCTCAGATCCTGTCAAGGTTGAGTCAGTTTTAAATTATCCAGCACCGGTTAATTTGAAACAACTTCGACGATTCTTAGGAATGGTAGGCTGGTATGCGAGATTTATTGAAAAGGATAGCGAGCTTAAACTTCCATTGTTAAAGCTGCTGCAAAAAAATCGAAAGTGGGAGTGGGGGGAAGATCAAGGGAAAGCTTTTCAAGCTTTGAAGCAGAAGCTTGTTTCCGCACCAGTTCTTGCCCGTCCCGATTTCACCAAACCTTTTTCAATTCAGTGTGATGCGAGTGATTATGCTATGGAAGCAGTGTTAACACAGGAATCGGATGATGGAGAACATCCAATCGTGTATATTAGTAAAGTGTTATCTGCGCCAGAGAGAAATTGTAGTGTAACTGAGAAGGAGTGTCTGGCGTTATTGTGGTCGATTAATAAGCTGAGACCGTACATCGAAGAGTACAAGTTCAAGGCTATTACCGATCATATCGCAGTGAAATGGTTAAGAAACTTAAAAGAGCCATCAGGACGATTGGCTCGATGGGCTCTCGAAATGCAACAATGGGATTTCGATATTGTCCATCGGAAAGGAACTTATCACCATGTTCCAGACGCTCTTTCCAGGATGTTCGAGGAAGAAATTTTGAAAGTAGACGCGTTTGAAACCATCTGCGACCAGTGGTACATCAAAAGATTGGAATTGGTGGAAAAATTTTCAGAACGTTTTCCTGACTGGATGGTGGAAGATAAGAGACTATATCGTCGCCGGCATGATCCTCTCTTGACACCAATTGTCGGTGATGAGGACAGTTGGAAATTAGTTGTACCACAGGAACATCGTGAAAGAGTTTAGAGTAACGCGCATGCGGAGACATCTTCGGGACACTTAGGTGTCGAAAAGACGTACTACAGAGTTGCACGGGAGTATTACTGGCAAGGAATGTGGATGGATGTTCACAATTATGTAAGAGAGTGCTTGGAGTGTCAGTGTTATAAAGTCTCGCAAGAGGGAGCTAAAGGTCTGATGGGACAACGTATAGTGGTGGCTGCCGACTATATGGAATTTCCATCCAGCAAAGGTCAGAACAAACACCTGGTTGTCTTTCAGGATTTGTTCACAAGGTAAATCAAAGTCAAGCCGATAAGATCAGCTGATGGTAAAGCGATTGCTAAAGCGTTTGAGGAGCTGGTCTTGTTCCGGTGGGAAACACCTGAGTTTCTGCTCACCGATAACGGCAAAGAGTTCGACAACAAATTTCTAAAGGCGACCTTGGAGGAGTATGGTGTTCGACATCTTACCACGCCACCATATCATCCACTAGCTAACCCTGTGGAAAGGAGCAATCGCACACTGAAAACGATGATTGCAACCTTTGTGGGACAGGATCATCGAGACTGGGATAAGCACCTCCACGAATTTAGACATGCGACGAGAAGTAGATCGAAAAACTAGTGTCCAGAGGATTGATCCGGAAGTTTGGGTAGATTGCATGCGGAGGCTAGATGCCTTGAGAGATTTGGTTTCAAGATTTGTGGATAAAGAACGTGAGAAGCAGACGAAGCAGTATAACAGAAATAAGAGAGAGTCAAACTTCAGCGTGGGGGACAAGGTTTTGTGGAGGACACACAAACTCTCCAATGTTAGTCAGAGGTTTTCCGTGAAACTTGCACCGAAATACGAGGGGCCTTACGAGATAGTTCTGCAATTATTCCCAACGGTGTACGAGTTGAGTACGGACGACAAGCGGAGAGTTCCCAAGGTCCACGCATCGGATCTGAAGCGCTATTTGCCTCCAAGAAGCAAAACGAATCTATGATGTAGTTGACTTGCTTTGTTGTTAGTGTTCCTTGACAATTCTTGAGAAAAGGAGGCGAAGGAATGCCAGTATTCTGTTTTAAAAGTAGTGATGGCTCGGCGAGACTAGCCAGTAGCGGCCCCGGGGGGTGGGGGGGGGGGAATTGTAACGAAGTGTTTCGTTACTTAAGAGTTGAAGTATTATTTTGAATAAGTTAAATAGGGGAAAATTATTAGTTTTAAACATCTGCGCATGGGTTCGACTTTTCTTGAGACGAGCCTGACTGACGTTTTTCCGTTAATAAGTAATTTCCCTCGTAAATTTTGGTTGATTTCTTGGTCGTTGAATATTCTGAATTCAGCAGTCACCTCTCCCCTTTCCCATCTGCGCCAGTCATCAGTTTTCGCGTTACAGGTTCAAATCCACGAGCAGCGTGACAACCAATCCTAGACGAAGGACGGACAAGAGGGCGGAGTGTGAATAGGAAGTCGAAGGACAGGAACTAATTTTCGGCGGGCAACGCAGAGCGGGACGAGAAGGAAGTCGACACGTGCTTCTTCACTTGTTAATCGAGCGTGTTAAGCGTGAGACGTCTAAACTGTCGCGAGTGATATATTAATTGAGTTGAGGTTTGAGAGTGAACTTTGTTGGACTTTGTGTGTGTGAAGAGTTGATCTAAATAAAGACTATTAATTGGTAATTTAGAGTTGTTTTTTTGTTGTTGTGTGGAAACCTGTCGAATTCTTTCCTTAAAAAAGGCGATCTGCTGAGAACCAGCGTGGTGAAACGTTAAAAAACAAAAAAAATAAATATGAAAATCTAACATTCGCGACACAATTTGTTCGACATTCGAAAATTCACAGATTTGTTAATAAAATTCAAATAACATCGGTAATTAGGGTGGCGTGCTTTCGCCATGATGGATGGCTTGAAATTTTATAATTTCAAAGTCAGCGATTTCAATATTCACTAGAATATCGAGTTAAATTTAAACAAAATTGACTCGAAATGTAGTGAAATCAACTTACCAATCAAATCTAGATTTTTAATAACTATTGTTTACTTTATCTTTCAATATATATTCATAAATTTATAAAACGAGATTCTCTTAAATTGTCTTTTTAAAAAGATTGGTTACGCCAAGAACAAGATCTTACAATACAATGAAAATTTCGACAGAAAAATTTGATGTTTCGGCATAATCCTATCGCTAATTTCAGTTTAACTCAAATATTTCCTTCAATCCTTGAATCTTTTCTATCCAACTCGGCAAACAGTTAATTCTGACTAGTATGAATGAACTCTAGAATCGAACAGACCAAAAGAGTTGCCAGCCCTGAAGCCCATCTAGTCACAAGGCTTAAATCTTGATCCACGGTTGGCAGCAATGTCATAACAAGCCATCTTAACCTCGAACTCATCTTTCACGTTGGCCGAGTCTTGTTTTTGATTAGGGTGGGTATAAAACAAAAAGGTGTCCTTCCCCACACCGCACCGGAACTTCCCTGAACATTCCTAACCTTCATGAAAGTTTTGGAACTTCAAGCAAACTTATTGGAAGTTTGGAAACTTCCCTGAATGTTGGGAATATTCAGGGAAGTTCCGGTGCTGTGTGGGTCGGTAGGCTCATCTAATTACAAAGTTCGAGTCTTGCGCTACCAAAAGAGGTACCAGATTAAATTTTTCCTCGTCGTGCTCATCTGTAATAAGGCTCGAGTCTTGCAGCGGCGAAGGTAAAAGTGGCGTTCCATAATGTAACGATATCCCGTTGATTCTCCTTTATTTTTGCAGAAGTTAGCGTAGATAGTGAGTAGATGTGCGACGTGGATTATTTGCCCAAGTGTTAGTGCATCTTCTCATAAAAAAATGAAACTTTTATACACGTATAAAAGATTTATCCTTGAAAATTATTTTTTATCCGCTTCAATCATTAACGTGGCGCCACCTCGTGATTGTGCAACACCCTGAAAGTATTGCAAGCTTTGCGATGAATGATTTGCGAAGACAGTTTTTTATCCTCAATCAAGATTTTTTAAAAGTAACTTACAGATAGAAACAAATCGAGAAATGGTACAAATTCTACAGATTCGAATGGATATAGGAATATTTGTTTAATCAATGGAATGAAATGGTTATAGAAAGATTTGCGTAAATTCATCTTTTATTAATAACTGTTAGCGATAAATATTATAATAGCTGACCGAGAGAATGATAGATTGAAAACTGCGATTTCAGACATATAGACAAACGCTTTTATACTGAAAAGATTAAGGCGGATAGAAAATGATTTAAAAGGATAAACAGGAATAGAAAATGGAAATAGACTGTAACCTTACATTCATAAGACTGTAAAATTCCACAAAAACTGTCGTCTTTAAAAAATTGACAGCTTTATTGACAGCTGGCAGCTGTCAAATCTTATTTTTGACATCTGATTCGTGTTCAGCACCTCAAAAACCATAAATATACATATAGTCAAAGGTAAAAATTAAAAAAAGAAAAAGTTATTATACAAAACGTACAAAAGTTTACTTATCCCATGTCAAACCCCAAGTAAACTTTAACTCTTTGGTGGCACGAGTTAATATTAATTGATTCGGCTGTCCTTGTGCACAGCTCATTTTTTTCACACTCTAAAGCAAATTTAGTCGCGCGACCTAAGAAATTCTAACTTTCGCAAAATAACGGTCACCCTAGTGTATGAAATGATACACATAAAAATATAAAAATCTCCAATAAATATAAAAGAAGATATAAATAAGTTAAATAAACAATACAATCGTTTAATATCCAGAATGTCAAAATAAAAAATTTAAATTGCAAAATACTTAATGACGTTGACAAAAGTAAAAAAATTTTAAAAATTTATGTTGAAAAGTTTTAGGTACTTGTAATTCAACATCCAAGGTAATTAATGCAAAATAACGTGTAAAAATTGATTATTATGTTTTGGAAATTATAATTTATTAAATATAAATATATTTCTTGTTTTTCTGAGGAGAACAACATTGTTTTGTCGAAAAGTCAAAATAAAAACTTTTTAATAAATTGACTCGGAGAGATTGATAAAATTCTCCTATCTTCCTATTAAATAAAAATATTATTGTAAAATTGATTTTGCCAAATTTTAAAATATTAAGTTATGCAGGAAGGTTCATTATAAATCCAGGGAGATACAGTAAGGTTGGCATAAACGTGAAGCTAGTAATAATTGCTAAACAAATATAACGTGACACTGTTTTCTTATTGTAGGGGCATTACTGGACGTGGTCCGAAAAAAAAAAATTTTCCACAAGAGCCTCAGGTCCAAAAAGTTTCTATAGATGACCAATAACTCACACACGAAGTTACAGATTTTTAAAAAAATATCTAACGTAAGACCAACGGCCTTTAAGCTAAAAAAGTGAAAAAAAATTTGAGGAACCCTGTAAATTTAGAAATAATTTTTTTTATTTTAAATGCTCAATGTTTTTTTA
This sequence comes from Ganaspis brasiliensis, assembly GCA_037103525.1. Classification (NCBI taxonomy): domain Eukaryota; kingdom Metazoa; phylum Arthropoda; class Insecta; order Hymenoptera; family Figitidae; genus Ganaspis; species Ganaspis brasiliensis. The sequence goes on along the minus strand of JAZKLR010000061.1, from coordinate 754,338 downwards.
TGGATTTTTTCCGCCTAAATTTGAATCTGTAGTTTAGAATTACCTAGAGCATCAAGTTTCTGAGAAAAATTGAAATAAACGCATAAAAATGTTGATTATTTTCATTTTTTGAACTTTTCGAAAGGATAACTCAATTATGAGAGGTGCTAAAGTCTTCGGATTACGCTCAAATTGAAACTTATAGTATACACTAAAACCTTGATTGATGAAAATATTAATTTTTTAAAAAACTTTTCTGATGGGGTCTATTATGTTTTTCAAAAGCCTGAAAAGTACATAAAAACATTATTTTTAAGCTCTGCTTTTCAACATTTTTATATTAAACTGTGTAAGTCTTGCAGTGCATTAGAAAAACTTAAGAAAAAGGCTAAATTTGAAGTCTCTAGCACGTTATATGATTGAGTTATTCTTTATAATAATTAAAAAACGAGAAAAATCACCATTTATGAGTATTTAATTCAATTTCTTTCGAAAACTTGACGTCCCAGATAATTCAAATTTACATATTCATATTGAGTGTATAAAAGTACATGAAACATCTGTTTGTAATTGTAATTAATAAATATTTTCTAATTTTTCTGGTCTGTTCGATATTATTTTTTACGATTTAGCTGACCCTAATATATGTATTTAATTTTTAGTGTAGACTGTAAAATACTTCAGATAGGTCCAGATTGAATGTAAAATGAAAAGTAAGATTTTTTTCTTAAAGGTCTTCAAAGTTTTGATAAAATATAATGTCAAAAATGTTATATTACATTGTTTCTCCTTTAGTATCATTTTTAAATCTATAGATAGTTTACTTTTTTTAATTTGTTGGTGTCAATCATTTGTTATAATTTAATGTATTACGAAAGATTGTTATGATCTGTCATTTCTACTAAAAGTTTTGTGTGGTTATTCGTTTTTAATAAAGCATTGATTCGAAGAGAACATGTTCAAAAAAATAAAAATTTAATCTTGTTTTTATTAAAACATTTAATTAACTTTAAAAGGTAAAAATTATGCATTTTTAAAAAGCTTAATTACCTTAATTTTAATATTATTTATTGACAACTTCATCATTTTTCCTAACCTCATATACTCATTATTTTCAATATTATTTTAGTGTCTTATTGAAATTGATTTGACCATGGATATTAAATGTTTGATTTTGGGGGATTACAAATATTTAAGCGGTGTAAGGTTGCCTACATGTCTTGATGTAATGAGGTTTTATTATTTCGTTTGCAAAACAAATAAATTTATTAATGCATCAAATGTGGTATCAGAAAAACTTGAAAATATTTTGAAAAAATGCTTGATTCCTATCGTTACTCGTCAAAGAACTGTAAATTTAATATTGAAGTATGGTAGCAAAGTTCAAAGTTTTAGAAGACATTATGCAAGAGACGAGAAAAACCCTAGTTTTAAAAGTAAAGTTGCTTCGTATCTTAGTGATACCAATCAATTGTTTGACATAGCTGCTTGCAAATGTAAAGTATCGCAATGTATATGTCTTTCGCAAAATCAAATCCCTTCAAATATGAAAGACTTCCTATCTGATCAACGTAGCACAAGATCAATGCGTGTATCATCAATTTCTCATTTAATTATCAAGGATGAAACAACTCAGGCAATCGATAAAATGAGTAACTTTGACGAATCACTTTTAGAAAAAAATAAATTTCCCTTTGTAGAGAAAGAAGTTAATGTGTTAGAATGCGATGAGAATGAAGGGACTACTAGCGAAGATGTTAGCGATGATGACCAAGATGAATGGTTGCCCGTTGGATTTAAGGAAAGTACTCAAACTAGATCTAAGCTTCCTTCTTATTCATTAACTTGTGACAGATATGGAATAACAGACAGTTGTGCGGCAAATATTGCTTCAGCTCTTCTACATGACGTTTCTTCTCAAGATCCGCATTGTAAACCTTTTGTTGTTGACAAGAATAAAGTTAGACGGGAGAAAAAGAAAATTCGTACAGATCTTCAACTAAAAGAGGTTCCCAATGGTTTGAAGGTTCAAGCACTATATTTTGATGGTAGAAAGGATAAAACTTTATTTATGGAAAAAACAGAAAATGGTGCTAACGCTCAATGTAAAATAATACGCTTAGAAAAACACATTTCCTTAATTCAGGAACCCGGATCGATTTATTTGGGACATGTGACGTCACCATCCTCAGGGTCGGAAAATGTTTCTCACGAGATTCTTCCCTACTTATCTGAGAAACAAGTCGATACATCTATTTTAGCGTGTATTGGGTGCGATGGTTGTCCAACTAATACTGGAAAGCACACTGGTATTATTCGTCGTTTAGAAATAGATCTTCAAAAGCCTTTACAATTGGCAGTTTGTCAACTTCATGGAAATGAGCTTGTGTTACGTCACATATTTGAAAAAATGGATGATAAAACATCAGGCCCTAACCAATACTCTGGTCCAATTGGGAAAAGTTTATCAACTTGCGATAAACTTCCTATAGTCGATTTTAAAATCATTCATTGTGAATTGAAAGAAGTTGATGATAATGATATTAGTACGGACCAAAAATACATTTTTCAAATTTGTAAAATTGTTTCTTCGGGTAATTGTGACGAGTTCGCCGGATTCGAAGCAAGAAATCCTGGAAAATTGTGACATTCTAGAAGGTTGACAATGGCAAATCGGATTCTCAGGAAATACATTGGAACAATTAATCCAGCAGAAGAACTGAAAACTTTATCAAAATTTGTTATCCAGGTTTATGCCCCTAGGTGGTTTCAGATTAAATGCAATGGCAAAATAAAAGATGCACCAATAAATCTGCACCGAAGCATAATTTTAAGTAGAAACTTTGAAAATGGTATCAAAGAGATAATCGATAAAGTTATACAAACCAATGCCTTCGCCGCCCATCATGAGAATATCCTAATTGCTATGCTATATGATAAAAGACAGAATGTAAGACAACAAGCTGTGAATTGTATAAAATTAGCCAGAAAATCAAGTATTAAAGATGTCAGAAAGTTTTTAATCCCAAAAGTTAACTTTGCAGATAAAGATTATGTTGATCTAATTTACTGGAAGACTTGCACAGTAACAGAGTCTCCACTGACAATGCACTTCAATACCGACAAACTAAATCAGTTTCTACTGAATGACGTATCGCAGTTATTAAAAAATGATATCTTCAAACTCCCATGTCACACTCAAGCCGTAAAAAGATGTGTTAAAGATGTAACAGCTGCATCTTCCCACGTATGTGACGCAAAAAGTAGGGACGGACTTATCAGAACTCGCAAATTTGCTCGAAACAAAATGCCACAGTTTGACAACAAAGCGCAGTATCGCATTTAATATTATAATCATTGTTGCAAATTAAATTTTTAATGTTTAAACAAAAATAATGGATAAATAAAGAAATGTTTACGTTAAAATTTTTAAATAAAGTTGTATTTAAATTCTATTCAGAAAGATTAAAAAAATATATTTAAAGTATTAAAACTAATTACAATGAACACTTAAAAAAGGAGTTAGAATTTCAAACCCAACCGGATTCCCCACTCTTCTTTACAATAGCGCAAATAAGTCTTACTCCCTTTTCGAGTTGACTTTTAACTCCAAAAATTTAACTCCCAAATCTTATCTCCCCAAATTTTTAACAGTAAAGCTACAAAGGTGAAAAAATATTGAACAGATAATAAAAATTAAACAGAATTTATTTATTACGATTACAAACAGCTGGTCTATGTACTTTTATACGCTGAGTGTAATTATGTAATTTAGAATTATATAGGACGTTAAGTTTTCGAAAGAAATTGAATTAAATACTCAAAAATAGTGATTTTTCTCGATTTTTTAAATATAATAAAGAATAACTCAATCGTACAAACGTGCTAGAGACTTCAAATTAGGCCTTAATTAGAGCTTGTATAATGCACTGCAAGACTCATACAGTTTAATATAAAAATGTTGAGAAGCAGAGCTTAAAAATAATGTTTTTATGTACTTTTCAGGCTTTTGAAAAACATAATCTCATCATTGAGTTATTCTTTCGAAAAGTTCAAAAAATGAAAAAAATCAACATTTTTATGCGTTTATTTTAATTTTTCTCAGAAACTTGATGCTCTCGGTAATTCTAAGCTACAGATTCGAATTTAGGAGGAAAAAATACATAAAAAAACATTGTGCATTTAAAATAAAAAAAATTATTTCTAAATTTACAAGGTTCCTCAAATTTTTTTTCACTTTTTTAGCTTTAAGGCCGTTGGTCTTACGTTAAATATTTTTTTAAAAATCTGTAACTTCGTGTGTAAGTTATTGGTCATCTATAGAAACTTTTTGGACCTGAAGCTCTTACGAGAAATTTTTTTTTTTTCAGCCTATATGGACAACACTCTAATCACTTTTTTCTTCATTTTTTTTCTTTTTATAGTGACAAAGAAATCACAAATTGAAAGTCTACAACTTACTACATACTTAAATACAAAGAAAAGCGACAATGCAACTACGTTACCGCGGATTGCGAAAGTTTACAATGATTAATTACAAACTGTTTGTATTTGGGTCAAAATTTTCCAAGTGATACTGCCAAAATGAAAGAAAACATTTAAAAAATAATTCAGATTAATATTGAAGATCCAAGCCTCCCTAACGTTGTTTGCAATGTATGTAAAACTTTAGTATATCATTGAATTAAAAACACGAATAATGAAAAACGCTTACAGATGCCTGATTATTTCGACTGGAAAATTCCAAGATTATCAAGATCCATGTCGGGAGGTACTTGTTCTTGTACTTTATGTGACTTTGTTCGATCTTGAGATGGTTATAATTTTTTAAGAGAAGATGGAATTGATAGACAGCCTAAAACTCTATAAAAAATAAATGTTCCAAATGCCTGAGTGTCTTGTCGAAAGGAATTAGCCATAAATTTGAAAATTCTAGTAATTATGAAAATATAATTAAGCACATAAACACAACCTTGCCACCATAATATAAAGAGTTCTTAAAAAGCGACTGTTTAAAAACTCTTCATGAAAGCAAAATTAAGACACACAATTTGATAATGTCCTAACAAAAACACAGACAGCCATTAAAAATTTGTGTAAATCATAAAAATAAAACGAATCTAAAACGTTGACAAGTATCAGGGAAAGAAAAGTCTAAAATACAGTAGCGTTTCACAGAAAGTCAAATTTCTGACAAAATAATGATGGTATTTTAAAGTTCCTGTGTCTGTTTTCAAGGTAATTTTCTAAGAAATAGAACTATTATATAAGCATTAAAGTGCAATTTTTATCTTAGAATATTCAGGGCTCGGAATTTGGACAAAGTAATTAATAAAAGTTTAATAACATTATATAGACATAAAAATAATTTTTAAAATTTTAATAAATATATTATAATTATTTTGTTTCGAAATTTGTTGACAATTACAACTTTGTTATATTTTATATAGCTGTATTTGATATCCGGACGTTAATTATAATTTTTCTATCTTTTTTGGTCCAAATTTCAAGCTTTGCATATTCTAATATAACAATTTCACTTTAATGCTTATATAATAGTTTTATTTCTTAAAAAATTACCTTGAAAACAAGCCTAGAAACTTAAAAAAACCATGGTTATTTCGTCAAAAATTTAAATTTCTGGGAAACAGTAAAAATTTTACTTTTTTAAATATATTTCAATGAAAAATGGACTAAATCACTTTACTTAGGTCTTATTTTCTTCAGAATTTCATATACTTTTAGGAAATAAAAAAAAACAAATTTTTATAATTATAGTTTGTACGCTTAAAGAAGTTTTTCAATTCTTAAAAAATGGGTGGACTGACAAATTTGGCCGGTATTGTAGGATCTAAATATTCTTTGTCGTTGAAAACAATGGGTGGTCTTGTCTCTGATCTTCGTGTTGCTTCTAATGATCGAAAATTAATTGAACCTAACTTGACCAAAAAATGAATATATGCAAATCATGTTCTTGATTCCTATTTCGAAGTTCGTGAATGTAATTATGTCAGTGTTAAAAAAGGAGAAAAGAAAGAAAACATTCGAAAGTTAGTTTTTTGTCATAATCTGTAGGGAATGATTGACTACATTAAAGAGTTAAGACAATATAAAGAAACTGTTTTTCTAAAATTCGGAAATGATGGCGGAGGTGGATTCTTAAAGGTTTTTTATCTATACAATCATCTATATCTAGTAAAAATTATAATGAAAATAATAATCGTAAACGTCAAAAGTATCACGAAGGTATCTCTGCTAAAAACTTCTCAGATTCTGGTATCAAAAAAATATTTTTGTTTGGAATAGCTAAATGCTCCGATGAGAATTATGATGTAATGAATATATTATGGTCACTTTTAAACATCAGAAATTCTCCTAAAGCATTTATTACGGTGGATTTAAAACTCGCTAACATCCTTGCCGGTTTAATGTCTCACGCAAGTATGTTCTCTTGCACATGGTACACTGTGAGTGAAGACAATTTAAAATCCTATGGACAATACAGAACAATAGGAGATTGCAAAAAAAATTACGAAGCTTGGAAAGATGTTGGAAGTAAGAAAAAAGCAGCGCAATTGTATTTTAACTGCATTTTTCCTCCTATTTGTTTACAAGATGTAGACAAAGCTATTATTTATTATTATTATTTTTGCTTTAACTGGGCACGGTGATTTTTAATTAACCATAACTTTAATTACAATTACTCAATTTTAATTTCTATAAGTGTTTTTAAAGCATTTTTGACAAGAGTTTTAAAAATGCTATTACCCAAATAGCACGTAATATTGCAGCAACATTGCACTGCAATGTTGGCAATATTGCCGTGCAATGTTGCTGCAACGTTGCCTCAATGTTGCTTATGTCCACATTGTGGCAACGTTGCAGTGTAATGTTGCCGCAATGTTGCAGTGCAATGTTGCCGCAATGTTGCTGCAACGTTGCAGTGTGATGTTGCCGCAATGTTGCAGTGCAATGTTGCAGTTTAATGTTGCCGCAATATTGTTGCAGTGTAATGTTGCCGCAATATTATTGCAACGTTGCGGCAACGTTGCAGCGATAGCGCCGTACAAAATTAAAAAAATTTTAAAGTTTAAGAAGGGTACTTATTTCCTGAAATTAGATTTACAGCTATATACACATACAGAGCTGTTTAATAACTCTCCAGCCAAAACTAGGCCAGGAGAATTAAATACAGAAGACACATGTGACTTGAGTATTTTAGAGAAACGGAATCTGGACTTATATAAAAGCGTTAATGCATCTCGCCTATGAGCAGGCTAGACAGACGCCACCCCTCGGCACTTGTCGAAACTATATTCGTTCGCGACGGTCCTTCGCGCAAGCGGCGGGAATGTTGAAACATTTGAAATCTTGAATCATTTAATCGAGTATTTAAAAAATAATATGATAACATCAATTAATTAAAATGCTTTAATTTATGGTGGCATTTTAATTTACTTAAAATATAGTTTACTTAGTTTTAAAGAACAACGTTAATAAATAGAGTCAATAATTAAATATTAAATTCTTGAAGATTGTAAGAAAATGGTAAAATAGTCATAAAGCCAAAAACTATTGTTCTAAGTTCATTGATTAATTTTTGCTTTTTTTTTATTTAAATATAATTATAAAGTTCTTAAAATGTTGTAGTGTTGTGAACGATATTTAGTGCAGTGAACGATATTTTTTATTTATCTTTGTTGTGTTTTATTTGTAATTCGAATGTTCATTTTAAATCCGTTGGTTCTTGAACTCAAATGTGAAATTGCAAAAAATAATTAGAGCGCATGCGCGTGGGACTGACGAAAAAGGGGAACGACGAATGAAACGGGGACTAAGTCAGTCTTTGTAAGAGGTTCGACGCGACAAGACGTTTTGTACTAATATCCAGTTTTTGATACATTTATATTAAATTCCAGTTCATATAGAATGTATTGTTTTCTTTAAAATCTCAACCTTACAATTGGGGGCTCGTCCGGGATAGAAGAATTCCGTGGATGAAGGTTTAGATCGAAAAGAAAAGTGAAAAACGGGTAGCAAGCAGCACGAACAAAAGAAGATTCGAGAAAGACGTGGAAAGACGTAAAAAGACGAAAGACGTAAGAGGTCAAAAGAAGGAGAAAGACGCAAAAAAGGACGCAGTAAAATTGAGAAAAGAACGAAATTCGCTAAATTGTGCGCGTGTGTCGAAGTGACGCAATATCGAGGACGCCATTGTGTCCAGTAGTTTGAAGTGAGTGTCGTTGGCGGCCATATTGGTTATTTTTCGTGTGTTTTGTGTTTGCCTAGCAACAAGCATGGAGTGTTTAGAACAGATTCCTCAAATCAAGGAGAAGATCAAATTAGCTTCCCGGGCAACAATCGTGGCTCTTCATAAAATTTTGTTTGAAATCAAAGGTGATAGGAGCAATCGACAAAGACTTCGGCAAAGTGCGGGATTCACATTTGTCGAGGATTCTGATGAATTTCGAGCTAAGATAGATTACATGAGTACGTTGGCTATGGCGGATCTCGTGTTTGTTTGTAATCTGCTCGGAATTGGTCATGAGGGGACAAAAGAGCAGATGAGAAGAAATATTATATTGGCTCTGATGAACATTCAAAGTTTAGTGTCGGGGTCAGACGATGAAAATAGCCAAGATGAGGAGGAAACAGGTGGTGATAATGATAAGAACGATGGCGAAGATCGTGTTGAAGAGGAAGCAGCCAGGCAAGAAAATCAGAATCGACGGAGAGATGGACAAAGAACTTCGCCAGGACCTAATGACAGGAATGAACCTGGAAGAGAACGTGCTGTGGACCGCGTGGATGTTGAAAGGAATTCTATGAGATTCGCTCTCAGTTTTAAAGACGTGGAGGAGTCGATACGACCATTTATCGGGGAAGACAATTACCCAGTTGAACGGTGGGTATTGGATTTTGAAGAAGCCTCTATTCTGTTCGAATGGGACGATCTGCGAAAATTGATATTCGCTAAAAAATCATTAAAGGGTTTGGCAAAAACTTTTGTGCAAGCTGAAAGAGCGGTTAGAACGTGGAATGAACTGAAACAGGCTTTGGAGTCCGAATTCTCATAAAAAATAAACAGCGCAGATCTGCATCGTTTGTTAACTAAGAGAAAAATGAAAAAATGAAGAAGTCCAAGAGTATATGCTCTGGCTATGAGGGAATTAGCTTCCAGAGGAACGATAGAGGAAGACGCGTTGATTGATTATATAATCAGCGGCATTTCAGATGATCCAGCGAATAAAATGATATTGTACGGTACAAGCAAGTATTCCGAATTTAAGGAACGTTTGAAAGCTTACGAAAGGATGAAAAAATTTGTTCCAGATACAGTGAAGGTGGCAAAAATTCAACGAGACGATCATTCAAAAAGGTTAGTTAAGTCCAGTGAAACAAAAGGTGTCGTTAAAAAAAATGAGAGGTGTTACAATTGCGGAGAATGCGGTCATCTTTCAAGAAACTGCCCGAAAAAATCGCAAGGTTCAAAGTACTTTAAGTGTGAAGGTTTTGGACACATTGCGAGAGAATGCACGGCGCATATTACAAGTCGTCAAATTCAGTTTCGCGGTCTTGGTTCGGGAAAACTTAATACGCTGGGCAACATATGTTTGAACATCAGTATAGACGACGAAATGTTTTCAATCGATGCCCACGTGGTTCCAGACAGGCTAGTGCAAAACGATCTGTTGTTTGGGACTGATTTCCTAAATACAGTGGAATTGAATATTAAACAAGGTGAAGTAAAGATTTTAAAATTAGTAGGCAGTGTAGAAAATTTGCCAGAAGTTTTAAAGATTGATGTAGTAGAGAGTGAAGAGATAGATTTATCTCATTTACAAGACGAAAAGATTAAGAACGAAGTGCTTGCTTTAGTGCGGGATTAAACTCCACAAAAATCTAAAGATATCGGAGTGCAAATGCGTATTGTGTTGTCAGACAATATACCGGTATATCAACGTGCACGGAGGCTAGCCGATGTGAAAAAGAAGGAAGTAGAGTTGCAGATTCAAGAGTGTTGTGAATCCGGTATCATTCGTTCTTCAACTTCTGACTATGCTAGCCCTATAGTAGTGGTTCGAAAAAAGGATGGCTCAGCGAGAATTTGTGTCGACTATAGAAAAGTTAACGAAAAAGCGGTTAAAGTGCGTTATCCCCAACCAATTATTGAAGAGCAGTTGGATCAATTACAAGGTGCAAAAGTTTATTCGACTCTCGACTTAAAAAATGGATTCTTCCATGTGCCTATCGAGGAAGAAAGTCGGAGGTACACCGCGTTCACTGTACCTGGTGGACAGTACGAATTTACTAGAGCACCTTTCGGTTATTGTAATTCTCCAGCGTATTTTAGTAAATACATTCATGCTATATTCCGAGAGTTGATTAAGGAAAAAGTGTTAGTAGTTTACATTGACGATCTTTTTATTCCAGGCGACAATATAGATGACGGGTTGCAAAAGTTAAAACGTGTTTTAGAAACCGCGAGTGATTACGGACTAATTATTAATTGGCGAAAGTGTCAGTTTTTGTGTGCGAAAGTAACTTATCTTGGACACATAGTTGAAGCAGGAAAGATTTCACCTTGTGAAGAGAAGACTGATGCTGTTAGGCTTTTCCCAGAGCCGAGAGATGAAAGATCAGTGCAGTGTTTTTTGGGCCTAACAGGGTTTTTCCGAAAATTCATTCCTAATTATGCTCTAGTTGCGCGTCCCTTATCGGATTTATTGAAAAAGGGAGTAAAGTTTCATTTTGAAGAAGCGCAGAAAGAGGCATTTGGAAAGCTAAAGAAAGCCTTAAGTGAGAAGCCGATTCTACATTTGTACAACTCAAATTCAGAAACGGAACTGCATACGGATGCATCGGCGTTGGGTTTTGGTGCAATCCTGTTGCAGCGAGTGGACGAGGACAATAAGATGCACCCTGTTTTCTACGCTAGTGGAAAGACGACGTCAGCTGAAGCGAAATACGACAGCTACAAGCTAGAAGTACTAGCTGTTGTAAAGGCTTTAAAAAATTGCGTACTTACTTGATTGGAATCGACTTTGTGATTGTGACTGATTGCAAAGCCTTCATGCAAACCATGAAGAAAAAAGACATGTGTGCTCAAGTGGCGAGATGGGCGTTGATATTAGAGGATTTCCGGTGCACAGTTGTTCATCGACCAGGGAAAAATATGCAGCATGTCGATGCTCTGAGTAGGTTTCCCTTACCAGCTGCAATGATCGTGAGAAAGTGCGAGTCAGGGATTGTCGAGAGAATCCGTTTAAGCCAAGAGGAAGACAAGGATTTAAAAGTGCTTCGAGACAGAGTACGCAAAAAGGAGATCGACGGTTTTTGTATTTCAAGAGGACTTTTGATGAAAAATGTGAATGGTAAAGACCTTATCGTCGTACCAAGACTTATGCAGACGACTCTCATTCGCCAATTTCACGAGCAAGGACACTTCGCGAGTGCAAAGACGATGCAGCTACTAAAGGACGATTATTGGTTCTTAAATATGCAGGCACAGGTAGAAAAAGTTATTCACAATTGTATAGTGTGTATACTCGCAGAAAAAAAATCGGGAAAAGGTGAAGGGTTCCTGCATCCTATTCCAAAAAAAAGGCCTTTGGACACTTATCACGTTGACCATCTTGGACCGATGCCATCTACGAGGAAAAACTACCGTCATATCTTGTTAGTTGTAGATGCTTTTACAAAGTTTGTATGGCTATATCCGACAAGAAGCACAACAACGGCGGAGGTCGTGGATCGGCTATCCAAACAGGCTTTGGTTTTTGGAAATCCAAAAAGGATTGTGTCTGATCGAGGAACAGCTTTTACTTCTGAAAAGTTTAAAGAATTCTGTCGTTCGGAAAACATCGAACACCATTTGATTGTTACTGGTGTACCCAGGGGCAACGGGCAAGTCGAAAGAGTCAACAGGACTCTTATCCCTATTTTGACTAAACTGTCGGCGCCTCAACCGAATTCTAGGCATAAGTTTATTGGAAGAGCCCAGCAGTACTTGAACCAAACGCCAAGTCGGAGTACTGGGTTCTCTCCATTCTTCCTTTAATTTGGAGTCGAAATAAGATTAAAGGAGGATTTGCATATCCGAGAAATTGTAGAAGAGGAAATTCTAAACGATTTCCAGGAGCAACGTGACGAAAGCCGAGCGCGAGCTCACATGCAGATCCTAAAATTGTAGGCTGAGAACAAACGCAGCTATGATCAGAAACGAAAAGCTCCGCACATGTACAACAAGGATAATCTTGTGGCTATCCAGAGAACGCAAGGAGGTCCTGGTTTAAAGTTCCATACCAAGTATTTAGGACCCTACAAGTTCATTAAGGTCTTAAGGAATGACCGATACATAGTTGAGAAGGTCGGAGAAGGTGAGGGTCCAAGGACAACGTCAACAGCCAGCGACCACATGAAACCATGGGCAGGTTCTGAAGATGATGGAAACTAAGTCTTATCAATGAACATCTGAGGGCAGATGTTGTCAGGATTGCCGAGTGTAGTGTTGTGTACGATATTTAGTGTAGTGAACGATATTTTTTATTTATCTTTGTTGTGTTTTATTTGTAATTCGAATGTTCATTTTGAATCCGTTGGTTCTTGAAGTCAAATGTGAAATTTCAAAAAATAATTAGAGCGCATGCGCGTGGGACTGGGAGTGGTCTTAAGGTCCCAAATAAGGGTGTGTTTTTAGCGGGTCGGCAGAACATCGCCACCCCCGCATAACCCTGTAGTACGGGCTACAGGGTACCTGAAGGCAGGTTTTCACATCCTACGCAAAAAAAAAAAAAAAAAAAAGTCAGTCTTTGTAAGAGGTTCGACGCGACAAGACGTTTTGTACTAATATCCAGTTTTTGATACATTTATATTAAATTCCAGTTCATATAGAATGTATTGTTTTCTTTAAAATCTCAACCTTACAATGTTTTAAATCTTTTAATTTTTTAATATCTTATTTAAAATTATAAATTAAAATTTTTAATTTTAGAAACAAATATAATTTCTTTTTTGAGCTTATTTTTATAATTCTGAATAATTCGTTTTAAAAACAGAAGCTTCTTTGAAAAATTAAATTTAAATAATTGGTTAATCAGAGTTGGGTTTTAAATTTTATTGATATCTTTTGTTTTATTACCTATTTTCAACTTTTTTATTCAAAGTTTTTAGTTTTAGTAATCATTATTTTATTTAAAATTATTAATTAAAAATATTATATAAAAAAAGACATTTTTGCTTTAAATAAAAATAATTAAAATAATCAATCTTTTAAATTATAAATTTTAAATAAAATAAATAATATTAAAATCAAAACCTTATAATAAAAAAATTCTAAAGAAGAAGACAATTTACAAATAAAATATTAAAAACAATAATAGATTGATTCTAGTTATAATTAATAATTTAATTAAATTTTATTTTTTATTACGTGCTATTTGGGTAGTTTTTTCATAAAAAAAAATTCAACCTATTTTTTTAATAAAGCGGTTCACAGTAATTTATTTGAGTTACAATTACTATTTGAAAGTAAAATATTAATATTGTATAGAGTTACCATTTCCTATTGCTAAAACAGATGACTGAAAATTTTCACTTCGTGATTAAGTTTTATTATTTATTTCAAACTGCAGATTTGAGTTTTCGACTTTATAAAATATCAATTTTGGACTTGATATAATATATTATGTAGATCATTTGACTAATTTTCTAGGTCTGGTATGGTATTAACTTCATCAGAAATAACGTAGTTTCAATATTGGTATTTTTGACCGTTGATCTTGATTTATATTTTCATATAACGCGTGCGGGCCTCCTTACTTCTTCATTTGTACGTTGCGGTTAAGTGGCGGCTTTGTTCCAGTCGCTCGCTGAAGCTTAAGTTTCTTTTCAGTGCTTTTAAGCTGTTATTATCAAGTTTCTTTAATAGACTTCATATATATTTTTTTGTAGCTGGAGAACTAAAAATATTGTACAAAATATTAAATTTTGATCAATTGTTTTAGTATTGACTGCATTTTTGCTTTTGTTATCAACTACAAAAAATTCAGAATCAATGTTAACTTTTACTGATTCGCTTCCCTGCCAAAGGGACATAGAAGAAAGAAATGACATTTCCTTTCTGCATGATGCATATAATTTTGCATCGAGTGGAACATTAAAATATTTTTTCTTAAATTTGATGACATCGTAATTATATCACTGCAAGATTTGTGATAATCCTTTGCGAAATGATTATAATATCGATCACCATGACAAGAACCACAAAGAAAAATAAAAATTTGATATTCTGTGCAATATTTTTTTTTACGTATCCAGCTACAATGAAAAAAATAAGAAGTTTAAGAAAGGAACTTTATAATTACAGCTTAAAAGCACTGAAAAGGAACTCAAGCTTCAACGAGCGACTAAAACAAAGCCGCTACTTAACGCGTGCGTTATGAAAATATAAATCTAGATTAACGGTCAAAAATACCAATCTTGAAACTACGTTATTTCTGATGAAGTTAATAACATACCAGACCTAGAAAATTAGTCAAATGATCTACATAATATATTATATCAAGTCAAAAACTGATATTTTATAAAGTCGAAAACTCAAATCTGCAGTTTGAAATAAATAATAAAACTTAATCACGAAGTGAAAATTTTCAGTCATCTGTTTTAGCAACAGGAAATTTTAACTCTATAAAATATTAATATTTTACTTTCAAATAATAATTGTAACTCAAATAAATACTGTGAAACGCTTTATGCCGCTGCACAGTGGTCTGAAACTGGAATTTACTGTTTAAAATCGACTACAGGTCACAAATCTTAACAGATTTCAAAAGTTTTTTTTTTGAAATGATTAGCGATAAATTCTTAAAAAATGGCCTTTTTCGATTTTTAAATGAATTATTTATAACAATTATGAATAAACAAATAGAAGAAGAAATTATAATTTTTGTGAAAATAGTTGTTAAAAAAAAAAAATAATAGCACAGATACATATTAACCATCCAAATCATATTTAGCAATCGCTTAAGGTATAAACAATTGTATATATATATGGATAAAATAATTGTTATAAACAATTTACTTAACTACTTAACTGCCAAGTAAAATTGTCAACTTTTTTATAAAGTAAGTTTCTTTGACAAAAATGACAGTAAGAGGGCCTTCTGGTGTCGCTGAATAAGAATATTATGTCAATTTGACAGTTGACAGCTGTCAAAAAAACTGCAAGTATTTTAAAGAAACTAAATATTAATTTTTATAGTTAGATAAATTTTGATTTGCAATTAAATAATAATAATCTCCGTAAACTCCTGAAGTTAGTTATTATTTGTATTTATTCATTTTTTTCTGTCCATGCTTTAAAACTTGAAGTGAAGTTGGTCGTTAGTTTTTATATTTATTCATCTTTTTCTGTCCGCGTTTTAAAATCTATAGTGAAGTTAGTCCCTGATTCTTTATCAGAAAAATTTAAAATTATTTCAGTTTACAGATAAAATATGCAGATGAGGTATACAGTGTAAAAAAGACCAATGTTAAATTACGATCAGGATGTAATTTTAATTTGGTACGGTTTGTAATTGGGTGAGAATTTCTCAAGTGGACCTCGAATTTCCAAAGTTTGAAATTTTTCCATGTCAATACAGAAAAAGTTTGGTCTATTATAATTATAAACAGCCTATAAATTTTTTAAAAAAATATGTATTTGTTTATTTTTTATAAACAATTGAAATTTTATGCATAACATTTTTAAAGCTACTATTACTTTGACATGAATTATCAAAAGTTTGTGACTTTTTCACACATAGTTAATAAAAGTTGAGCCTTTTAAAAAATAAATTTCTGACTTTTTAAAATCAATATTTAGTATAAACAATAATTTATTATTATAACAAAATTACAAATTAAACATGTTTTGGATGTGTATCATCAATTTTATTTACAAAACTTTAAACAGTATTTATCAAGGATGAAATATCCACAAAAAAAAGTTGTTAGATCGAAATAGTTTATTAATTATTAAAGTTTTTGCAGGTATGCTAGTGCGCCGCACAATAGCACCAAACCGAAATTTACTGTTCAAAATCATCTGGAGCTTTCATTTCTTAAACGAATTTCATAAATTTCATTTTAAATAAAAGATTATAAAATTTTGAAAAAATTATTACATTTTTGTTTGTTTATAATAATTTTTTTATTGTAAAGTTTAACAAAAATAGCAATTTTTAAAATAAACTTATCTCCAATTGTTATAATTAAATGATACATGCTAAAAACTATTTAAAAAAGCACTTAGAGTAATCCCTGAACTGTAAAACAATTACACAAATAAAAATGTGAATGTTATAAATAAATTTTGTTAACAATTAATTAAGGTTAAAACAAATTGTTAATATCGACAAAGGCTTTGTTAGATTTTGATGAAATTATTTAGTCGGGGGGTTTTGCGGTCGCTGATTACGATCAGTTGGTAGTTTCTAAAAATTTAAAATGGCTGTTCCAATATAGCGGAAGAATTTTTTAAACAATTGATCTATTTTTTTGAAAGTCGTTACTCGGGGAGTTTTGGTGCAGCTAATTACAAATCCGTCGTTAGTATTTAAAATTTAAAATACAACAAATTAAAGTTTAATTTAATCAGCGTCAGTGACTTATTTTAATTAGAACTACTTAGTATTGCTAAAAATTTAATATCATTTTTTACTTTATTTTTCTACCTAATATTTTAAGTCGCATTTTGACCATTTTAAATTCGATTTGTGGAGTTATTGTAGAATACAAAGTTAAAGTTTTCAGGATTCATCTATAAATTCTCGGAATTTCTTAAACATTACCTGATGCTTTTAAAAATTTCCGGATCTTTTAAAAAATTTACGGAAAATAATTTCTGAGTGTCGCGTTTCAAGCAAACGGATGAATTGTTTAAAAAAATTCTTCCGCCATATTGGAACCGACAATTTGAATTTTTAGAAACTAGCAACTGATTCGTAATCAGCGACCGCAAAAACCCCAGACTAAATAATTTCATCAAAATCTAACAAAGCCTTTGTCGACATTAACAATTTGTTTTAACCTTAATTAATTGTCAACAAAATTTATTTATAACATTCACATTTTTATTTGTGTAATTTTTTTACAGTTCAGGGATTACTCTAAGTGCTTTTTTAAATAGTTTTTAGCATGTATCATTTAATTATAGCAATTGGAGATAAGTTTATTTTAAAAATTGCTATTTTTGTTAAATTTTACAATAAAAAAATTATTATAAACAAACAAAAATGTAATAATCTTTTTAAAATTTTATAATCTTTCATTTAAAATGAAATTCATAAAAATCGTTTAAGAAATGAAAGCTCCAGATGATTTTGAACAGTAAACTTCGGTTTAGTGCTGTTGTGCGGCGCACGAGCATACCTGCAAAAACTTTAATAATTAATAAACTACACTGAGAAAAAGATACTGTTGAATCAATAGTGCCGATACTATTGATTTCCGTACTTTCAAAACAACATTTTTTCTATAGATTCAAGCAAATTTTTTATTAAATCAAAAAACTGGAACTAATGATTTAAAAATATAGTACTTTTGATTGCAATACCGTTAAAATACAAAGAAAAGTATATATAAACTTGATTCAAGAAATCTTGATTTAATTCAAAGAAATCATACTTTTAAAACAATAAATATCTTATTAAATTAATGAAATATTTTTATAGAACGAAGAAAACAATAATAGATTCAAACAAATATACTTCAAATTTTATAATATCTACTGTTAAGGGTGTTCCAGAGCCACCAGGCGGCGCCATGTCAAAGTTTACTCTGTCTTTGTCTCAATCACCTGTTTTGGGAACCGAATTTTCTACCACAAATTGTTGCTGCATCCGGGAATAAAATAAAATAGTTCCAAGTGATTTAGAAACTACAAAAATGTAAAATTTCTCGTTGGTGTTGCGTTTTTATGTCAAGTATTGTGTTGTGCCAAAAATTTATGTGTAAAAATTGACGTTTGATGTATATCATCTGTCTTTGTCATGACTTAGCTTGGCTCTGGAACACCCTTAATGCAACTAATAAAATCTTTGAATAGGGTCAAAAGCGGATACCTTTGAATCCATAGAATATTTAATAGAATTAAAGAAAACAATAATAGATTCAAACAAATATACTTCAGATTTAACTTCAATCAATTTCTTCAACTTTCAATTATTTTTCTAAAACTTATAATTTTTTTTTAACTTTACAATTATAGTCTATAATTTTTTAATTTTTACACCAGTTTTGAATTATTTATTTCAATATTTCAATTGTTTTTGAAAGTTTACAAGTATTTTCTTCAAATTTTTAATTTTTTTAAAATTATCAATTAGATTTTTGTCATCTCTCAATTATTTTTTCAAGTTACAACTATTTTTGTCAATATTCAAATATTTTTGAAATTTTGGAATTATTTTCTTTAAATGTTATTTTTCTTCAATTTTCTTATTATTATGAAGAATTTATTAACTTTTGAAGATCTGTTTTCAATTATTTATGTCATTATTCAATTAGTTTCTTCACATTTTAATTATATCGTTAATTTTTCAATTCTTTTATACACTTTTTCAAATAATGTATTAAATTTTTTTATTTTTTGACTTCATTTTTGAATATATTTTTCCTTTTTCATTATTTTTTTCTAAATTTCAGTTATTTTTATCATTATTCAAACATTTTCTACACATATATATTTTTTGATACTTTTTAATTATTTTTTTCAAATTTCAATTATTTTCTTGAAAATTCTATTATTTTTTTCAATTTTTCAACTATTTGTCTATAAAAGTGTAATTTTTACACCAGCTTTTATAATTATTTGTGTCATTTCAATTAGTTTCTGTACATTTTATTTATTTTTTCAATATGTCAATTATTGTCTGAAAATTAAAAATTTTTTAACCAGTCTCAAAGTTTTGTTTCAATTTTTAATTATTTTTGTCATTCTTTAATTATTTTTTTGTAACTTCAATTATTATTTTTGAATCTTTCAATTATTTACTTTAAATTTCAACTATTTCGTTTCAACTTTTGTCATATTATTTGATTACTAACAACATAAAACGCGCGCCAGCGCGCGATTAGTTTTTCATACATTTTAGAAGTTATAAAATACAATAATAAATATAACAAATCGGTAAATAATATTTATCTAATAAGAAATAAATATTTTAAATATAATATTTAAAAATCAATTAATATGAATAAAATAAATATTTATTTAGGAAAAAATTTATAATATTTTAGAATTAAAAAGAATTGCAAAAAATAATTGAAATTAAACAAAATTATTGAAAATTAATTGAAAAAAAATAGTGAAATCAATTAAAAATTGGAAAAAGTAATTTAAACAATTATAAAAATGTTTTAAACATAAGGAAAATAATTTAAATTTGAGAAAAATACTTGAGAATCTTAAAAGTAATTTAAAAAAAATTTGAATAATGAAAAATTAGAGAAAATAATTAAACTAGGTGTGATTTCTGTCCATTTCATAGACATTTCGCTTCCGAGTAAGCAAAATAATTTGCTTCTTCATAGAGGAAGCAATGTATTAATAATATGTAAGTTAATTGAAGAATTTAATTAAAAAGAGAATTTTAAGTGCAAAAAAATGAAAAAATATCAATTTTTTCTGAATTTTTGATTAATTATAAAAGTTATATAGGTCAATCGATTCGTTTTAAGATAACGAATATGATTTTTGTATTCATTAAGTTGTATTTTTAGCTTGGAAAAAATTTTTGGCAAAAAACGATTTTTTTCGATGAAAGAAGGTGCTCAACAAAATTTGATTGTGTTTTTTTAAAAATCCCTGTGTCCAAATTTTCATATTCATGAGCTTAATAAGTCATCCAAATTTTATTAAAATCCGTTGAAGCGTGCTCGAGATATCCTGGCGACAAAAAACGCTATACATACACACGTACGCACACACACACACACATTGAAAAAGAAGCTCGAAGGCGGCAAAAGGCCGCAAAGGCGGCGAAGGAGGCGGAGAAGGCGAAGAAAAAAGAAAAAGCGCCAACGAGGAAGCCAAGAAGCACCGAGGCAGTCAGGATTTCGGCAACGGACCAGAATTCGTACAGCGAAATCCTGAAGGGCCTCCAAAAGTCCTTGAAGCTAGAAGATTCGGGCACGGAGGTAATCAGGACGAGGAGAACTTTAAACAATGAAGTTCTCCTTGTCGTGAAAAAAGAGGGTGACACCTCCAAGTTTGCAGGAGCTTTAACAGCTGCCTTAAAAGATAGGGCTACTGTTACAGCTCTCGTAAACAAAAGAGTTCTTGAAATCAGAGACCTCGATGAAACCGCTTCGAAAGAAGACGACATCGAGGCTCTGAATGAAAAGCTCGGGTCATCCAATCCGGAAAGAACGGTCAGCGTCGTTCCCCGTTTTCGAGGAACGAAGTTAGCGCTGGTACGTCTGCCAGAAACAGAGTATTTTACTTTAATCAAGGCAGGAAAGATCCGGATTGGATGGATAAATGCAGCCATCCGAGAACACTTAGAGGTACCCAGGTGCCAGAGGTGCTTCGGTTTTGGGCACGCAACTCGCCTATGCAAAGGCTCCGACAGAATAAAAAACTGTCGGAGATGCGGCAAGGCGGGTCATATGGCGAAAAGTTGTGAGGTCACTGACCCTAGCTGCATTACATGCAGTGATTTGGGCAAAAAGGACCTCTTCCTGGAGACGAACCGTGGATTCGTGTGGGTGGAAATGTCAGGAATACGTATGTATAGCTGTTATTTTTCACCCAACGATCAACTGTCAACCTTCGAAGATCAGATATACGACCTCGAAATGAGCCTTAGAGAATCCAGGTTGGATACCCTCATTACAGGTGACTTCAATGCTAAGTCACCAGAATGGGGCGAGAAAAGGATCGACAATCGAGGAATCTTGGTCGGAGAAATGATCTCCAGGAACAACCTGATGGTTGCGAACCGTGGGAGGTCTTGGACTTTTAGGAGAAACGGTCAGGGATCGATAATTGACTTGTCGATCACAACGGCCCTCCTAAATAAACGTATTAAAGATTGGCGCGTCCTGGAGGATTATACCCACAGTGACCACCAGTGTATCGAGTTTTCAGTCTCAAGGGGAGACACGCTGCGGGCCAGGAACCACGGAGTTCTCCGTGAGAATGGCCCAAAGTGGAACATTAAGAAAATCGACAAGGAGAAGTTTGGCCGGTCCCTGGAAGAATCCCGCCTCATAGAGGATCTGGGATGGGTAAAGAGGCCGAATAACCTTGAAGGAGAGGTGCGGACGGTGAAAAATATGATTGTCACCGCATGCGACGCGTCTATGCCGCGTTGTAGAGGCACAACCCCAAGAAGAAGAAATGTATACTGGTGGTCAGAGGAATTGGCCTCTTTGCGAAAGGCATGCCTCAAAGCAAGAAGGAGATATGACCGTTCAAACGGAGATCCTCTGCTGAAAGAGGCATATACAGAGGCCAAGAGCATTCTCAGGAAGGAGATACGCGCTGCAAAAAGAAAGAGCTGGAAGAACCTAATCGGTGACGTCGAAAATGACCCATGGGGTCTGGCTTATAAAATCGTTAACAAGAAATTGTTATCGAGGCAAAAGACCCCCGGTCTAGACAATCCCGATTGGGTCCGGCAAATCATAAAGGCTTTGTTTCCTCCAGTAGAACCATGGCCTAGGATGGACTGGAGTAACTGTCATGTCGGTGAGGAAGAACTCTTCACTTTTACAGAATTACAAAAAGCAGGCAGTAGGTTAAAGCCAGGTAAAGCGCCGGGATTAGATGGGATAATCAACGAGATCCTTAAAGAAGTGATCGTAGCGTCACCCCAAATTCTCCTAGACTGCTATAACAACTGCCTGAAGAGAGGAGAGTTTTTCCGCGACTGGAAAAGACAGAGGCTGGTCCTCCTAAGGAAAGGAGACAAACCTCTAGATAAAGTCTCATCCTACAGGCCTAACTGCCTGTTAGATACGATGGGTAAGCTTCTAGAGGACATGGTTCTGCAGAGAATGCAATTTCACTTGACCGGAGAGAATAGTCTGTCTGACAACCAATTTGGATTCCGCAAAGGCCTGTCCACAGTAGACGCCAGTCAGAAGGCGGTGGACCTAGCCAGAGAAGGAAAAAACAAATTGGGACCAGGGAAGAAAAAGGGCTTCTGCGCGTTGGTAGCCATTGATATACGCAACGCGTTTAATACCGCGCGATGGGAAGATCTCATCAAGTCGATGAGAAACAAAGGAATACCGCCCTACCTGTTGCGGGTAATGGATAATTATCTTAGCGACAGGTGGGTAATATACGAGGGTGACACTTGCACTCTGAAGGAAGAGATGCTAAGAGGTGCCCCTCAAGGCTCGAGGATAGGACCATTCGTATGGAACGTCTCTTATGATGACTTCTTGCGAATGGGTGTGAACTCGACAAATTTTTGAATTTGAAACACCATATAGCCGTAGCATGTCGGAAGCCTTCTGAAGCAAAGAGGAGACTGGTGGCGAGTGTTGCCCTTTCAAAGCTGCTATACGCAGCACCTGTATGGGCTCCAACCATGCGAAATGACAGAAGCAAGACCATCTGTAAAAGGGTGCTGTCCGCGCAGAGAACTATTACGAAACGTATTATTTCGGCCTATCGGACAGTACCGACTGTCCGATAGTAGTACCGGCTGCTCAGGTCCTTGCCAGCGTCCCGCCGGCAGATCTTTTGGCACAAGAAAGGGAGGAAATTTTTCTCCTTTTCAAGAAGAGAAATTCTTCCGCATATACGGAAAATAATAGACCCAGCAAGGACCAAATTCGCCGAGATGCGAGAAGCAGACTCGTCGACAGATGGCAAGAACGATGGAGCGGGGAGGAGACAGGCCGATGGACGTATCGGCTGATACATACACTCGCCACCTGGATAAGTAGGAAGCACGGAGTGGTTTCCTACTATTTAACCCAAGCTCTCACAGGGCACGGGTGTCTCGGCTCCTATCTGGAGCAATTTAAAAAGTCGTTAGCTCGGAGTGTGTGTACTGTAAGTTCCCAGTGGACGACCCAGAGCACACACTCTACAGCTGTAAGCGTTGGGACTCGGAGAGGCAGGTTATGTCTACCGGTGTTAATCGCAAGGTTACACCGGAGAACATGATCCCGCTTATGACCCGCTCTCCCGAGGATTGACGAACCATCGAGACTTTCATACATTATGTTATGAGGGTCAAAGATCTCGATGGTCGCCAAAGAATGGAGGTCCGGTAGAATAAGGGAGAAAGTCGCTTTGGCGACAGAGGAGGGGATATAAGACTACTCCCGATGGCGATACGCGCGAAAAGTGCTAGCCGGGAGTGGTCTTAAGGAGGCGCATGAATATTCCCTAAATCTCATATAGCCTAAATCCCATTAAGCCTAAAATCAAAAAGCCTAAAATGCATTCAGCCAAAATTCCATTTAACCTAAATTGCATTTAACCTAAATCGCGTTTAACCTAAATTCCATTAAACCTAAATTTTATTTTACCTAAATCCCATTCAATCTTAATTCCATTTAACCTAAATCTCATTTAACCTAAATCTCATTTTACCGAAATTCCATTTAACCTAAATTCCATTTAACCTAAATTCCATTTAACCTAAATTCCATTTAAACTAAATTCCATTTAACCTAAATTCCATTTAACCTAAAGTCCATTTAACCTAAATCCCATTTAACCTAAATCCCATTTAACCTAAATTCTGTTTAACCTAAATCTCATTTAACCTAAATTCCATTTAACCTCAATCCCATTTAACCTAAAACACATTTAGTATAAATTCCATTTAACCTAAAATGCAATCAGCCTAAATCTCACGTTACCTAAATCACATTTAACCTAAATCTCATTTAACCTAAATTCCACTTAACCTAAATCCCAATTAACCTAAAACGCATTTAGTCTAAATTCCATTTAACCTAAAATGCATTCAGCCTAAATCCCATTTAACCTAAATTCCGTTTAACCTAAATCTCATTTAACCTAAATTCCACTTAATCTTAATCCCATTTAACCTAAAACGCATTTAGTCTAAATTCCATTTAACCTAAATTCCATTTAACCTAAAACGCATTGAGCCTAAATCTCACTTCACTTAAATCCAATTCAACCTAAAACTTTTTTTAATTTAAGGGTAAATATAGTTGAATCAAGTAAAGTTTTAGGTTAAATGGGATTTAGGTGAAGTGAGATTTAGGCTCAATGCGTTTTAGGTTAAATGGAATTTAGGTTAAATGGAATTTAGACTAAATGCGTTTTAGGTGAAGTGAGATTTAGGCTGAATGCATTTTAGGTTAAATGGAATTTAGACTAAATGCGTTTTAGGTTAAATGGGATTTCGGTTAAATGGAATTTAGGTTAAATGAGATTTAGGTTAAACGGAATTTAGGTTAAATGGGATTTAGGTTAAATGGGATTTAATTTAAATGGAATTTAGGTTAAATGGAATTTCGGTAAAATGAGATTTAGGTTAAATGAGATTTAGGTTAAATGGAATTTAGATTGAATGGGATTTAGGTAAAATGAAATTTAGGTTTAATGGAATTTAGGTTAAATGCGATTTAGGTTAAATGCAATTTAGGTTAAATGGAATTTTGGCTGAATGCATTTTAGGCTTTTTGATTTTAGGCTTAATGGGGTTTAGGCTAAATGAGATTTAGGGAATATTCATGCGCCTCGTCTTAAGGTCCCCTAAATAAGGGTGTGTTTTTAGCGGGTCGGCAGAACATCGCCACCCCCGCATAACCCTGTAGTGCGGGCTACAGAGTACCTGAAGGCAGGTTTTCACATCCTACGCAAAAAAATAAATAAATAAAATAAAATAAATAAATTAAAATTAAAAAACATAATTAAAATTTGAGAAAATACTTAAAACTTTCAGAAGTTCATTGAAATAAAAGAAAATAATTAAAAATTAGAGAAAATAAATGAGTAAAGATAAACATAATTTAAAATTGAACAGTACAAGTTTTAATTATAGAGAAATAAGTAAAAACTTTTTGGCAATTATGAAAAAGAACGAAAGTAATTGAAAATTGAAGAAAATAATGGGTCAAACCATTGACTTTCGTTTGAGGGCTGTCGCTGACATATTTTTTGAAAACAAAAGTTTCAGAAATTATGAAACTTTAAACTTTTCTGAATCCAATAACCATAGTGTTATTGGGTAAATTATATCTTTTTAAGAGTTATTATTAATCAAATGTAGGAGGTTTACGATGTGATTTCGTAACCTTAAATTTGTCAGTTTTTAAAAACACGTTATATTTAAAAAATTATTAAATATTAGAAATCAAAACTTACCAGAAATATAAATCTCGTTATTTTGATCCTAAAAATGATAGAAAACTTTATTGAAATACATTATTTTAAATTAATAATATAATTTGAAAAATTTGTACTTTTGAAAATTTCCAAGATTTTTTAAAGCATCTAACTTTTTTTTGGGAGCTCCCAATAAATTGAGAATTTGAATATATATTATTATTAATATAACTTATTTGCTATTAAAATTTGGCAAAGGCGTTTTGCTTCGTTTTGGAATAAATTAAAATTGAAAATTGTCTATTTAAAAAGGTTAATTCTGGTACTTGAAGTAAACAAAACAATTTCACATTGATCTATTTACATTATATTTTAAACTTTTTGAATAGAAAAATTTTAAATTTAATATTTTCTAAATGAAGCAAAACGTCTTCGCTAAGTTTTAATAGCAAGTAAGTTATATTAATAATAATATATATTCAAATTCTCAAATTATTGGGAGCTCCCAAAAAAAAGTTAGACGCATTAAAAAATCTTGAAAATTTTCACAAGTACAAATTTTTTAAATTATATTAATAATTTAAAATAATGTATTTTAATAAGATTTCTATCATTTTTAGGATCAAAATAACGAGATTTATATTTCTGGTAAGTTTTGATTTCTTAATATTTAATAATTCTTTAAATATAACGTGTTTTTAAAAAGTGACAAACTACATTTGATTAATAATAACTCTTAAAAAAAAGAATTTACACAATAACACTATGGTTATTGGATTTAGAAAAGTTTGAAGTTTCATATTTTCTGAAACCTTTTTTTTCAAAAAATATGTTAGCGACAGCCCTCAGACGAAAGTCAATGGTTTGACCATAATATAAAAAATAATATAAATAATTAAATAATTGAAGAGTCAGATAAACAGTTAAACATTTTTGAAATTGTGAAACAAATGTAAAGAAAATAAAAATTAAAGGAAATAAATTTTGGAAAATAAATGAAAAATGTTCTAAATTTTATAACATGCCGAAAATAATTAAAATATGACACAAACAATTTTAAAAAAGCAAACACATGTAAACGGTTGTAACATCTACCTTTTAAATAAACGGTAATATATTTTTTAAATTCGAGCATGTATCGTTTCTCTCTTATGCTCGAACTGAGGGGGGAGGTGTTACGTCCGTAACTAATATATTTATTATATTATATTAGACTATTATATTGTTTCAATATATTATCATAATATTATATTACATGCTAGCACACGGTTATATTATACTATCATAATGATTTCTTGTCATATTAATATTTTACATTTAAAACTAAGATGTATTATTATAATGTAATTCAAGAAAAGCATTTTTCCATTTAATTTCTGTGCATTGAGCCGGTTGAGTGAGATAACGATTATATGAATCAACGAGTCCCAGCCTGGATACTGAAAAATCACGCTACAATGAATTCTCAGTGACCAAGTGAGAACAATATAATATCATCAAAACGAGAGGTGACAACAGAGATGGCAACATTTTTGGAACTTAACAAACTGCACATGAGAAGTCATGCGGTATGAAGATTTCCTGTCGACAAAACACCAAAAGGTGATACGGTACCTGGAGGCACGCATAGAAATACACTATATAAACCACCCACCAAAATTGATAATCAGATTCAATAACGAACACATCTATTACTCAATCTTCAGTCTTCAGTTAACCGTTCTAGTCTACAGTAAACAGTCTCTAGTAGTCAAGTGACAATTCTGCAAGTGTTAATCGTTAATTCACTTGTCCATCAATTAACATCATTTTATCGTGGAGTTATTGTGAATTTCAAGTTCTTCATCTCAATTTGTGAATAATAATTTAACTCGTACTGTGTAGTTCAACTAAAAGAAATCTTGAAACCAAAACATAATACCAGCCACCTGTCAAATCTTTCTGAGATACTACGAGCTATTGTGCGGCTTGTGTAAACATCCTACCTGTGGAAGCACTTCCGAATTGTAGCAGCACTAGTGAATCTGCAGCCTACATCGTTACTCAAAATTTTAAGTCCCTATCTCTATTTACAATCTCTGCAGAGGATCTACTACCACAAGTTCTATACTGGATAATTCTTTAATCGATTCTCACTCAAAGTAAGGTTCAATTTTTAAGTCAAATCTTTATTCTTGTTGAATTCTCATATTTATAACTATAAATAAATATTCTTACTAAAACTTAGTGTCTCATTGACTTATCCTCATCCCAAATCAAATTCTTCATTGAATTTGATTTAAAAGGAGGAATTTAGGGTATATTTGAGAAGGGTTTTTGTCTCGAACGTAACAGAAGCCCTTCACAAATTTTGGTGCATCCGTCCGGGAAACAAAGTAAAAGTCGATGAGAAAAATTCGTAAATTTTTTTCTTAATTTTCAAATAACGTAAAAATTTGACACCTTTTAAATTTTGGTATCTCGGTAAATAAAGTATGTTGAAAAGTAAAAACCCATGAAATTTATTTCTAAAAAATCGAAAAAATTCTAATGCATCAAATGATTAAAAATATTTTGTCAAAATCAATGAGAAAACTAATCCAATCAGAATAATAATTAATTATCAAAAACGTAATTAATACAAATATCATTTCATTTAAAAATACATACATTTATAAATTTTGGAATATTATTTATTGTATGAATTATTTAAAATCATTAACAATATTTAATAATCACATTTAACTTTTGAGTATTTTGTTTTACATGATACGTATTAGCTTGGAGCATTTACAATTTCAAACTATACAGGTGTATATGTGAAAAAAGGGCTCATTTCCCTTATACGATTTCATCGGTGCAACTTATTTATTTCTATTTTTGCAATACATTTTTGGAAATTATAAAATCTTTTGTTTCTTTTTTGACATTTTTCTTATAACAGTGAGAATATTTATTAAAAAATCATTTACATATATTTTATACTCATTTTACATTTTTATGAAAACATAAAATCAAAGTACTATGCAATCCAAATTTAATGTCTAATCCAGATAAAAACAAAACTAACACTCCACATTTAACTCCATCGAAAATAAAAGAAAATCCAAAATTATCTTTAAACTCAGGAATTCCTTATAACAAATCAAAGCCATTTACTAGTACGCCGAGGTATCCTAAAACAAATCGAAATCCTAATTTCACACAAGAAAAAAAACAATCTGATTCGGGATTTATTTCTACTCAACTTTTTGATAGTGACGATAATTCTAATAGTGACTGTAGCGATAACGAGGAAAGTACTGCAGAAAAAACTTTAATAGAAAGTCATTTAAATAATTTAGAAGAATTTGGGTTTAATCAAAATCCATCGCAATCAAATAATTCTTTAATAGAAGAAATTAATAATTCTTTCGAAAATCAATCAGGAAATATTTCTGACCAATCTTCTAATAATTCTGAAAATACTAATTCAAGAAATATGGCTGTTCCAAATAACCAGCAAGTTTCTTTACGCGACGCTTTGGAAACAATACCACTATTTGACGGAAAAAACATACCACTGTCAATATTTATTGAGGGTTGTGTAGAGGCAAAATCAATGCTACCAGAAAACGCTGACGTTCAAAAGAATTTAGTAAAATTAATTCAAAGTCGAATTTCGGGGGAAGCAAGGAAAATTATATTAGGGCATAGTTTTAATACAGTACAGGAATTAACAGAGAGATTAAAAACAATCTACGCGCCAGCAAAATCGGTTTATCAATTGCAAGGAGAATTAGGGGCGATGTACATGTGGGAGCATGAAAATGTGGTATCTTACGGTTCAAGAATCGCGGAAGCGGCGGAAAGAATTTTAGACGCGCATAGAATAAATAATGAAAATTCAGTAGATGCAACATTTAAAACGGAGCTAGAAAAAACTATTGTTGACTGTTTTATGAGAGGGCTTAGACCAGAATTAGAGTTACGAATAGGAACTGCCGACACATTTAAGGGTATTGTAGATAAAGCGATAGAGATAGAAAGAAAATTATCATCACGCAGTGAATTAAGAAAAAATGTGCAAAAACCAGAAAATGAAAATCCATTTAGAAACAATAAAGAATTTGCTAAAACAACCAAAATAAATGTTGCTCAGGACGAAATCATAACTTGTCTACTTTGTGGTAAAAAAGGACATTTTGCGGTTAATTTTTTCCAATTTAATAAGTTACTTGGGCAGAAACAAGAAAATTCTTTAAATTCACAACAACATTTTTCAAACTCAAATCGATATCAAAGTAATTTTAATAGAAATCAAAATCAACCTCGTTTCACACCTCAAAATCAATATCAAAATAGTTTTGTTAATAGAAGTCAAAATCAGTCATTTAATGCATTTCATAATCAAAATCAAAATAATTATAGGAATTCTCCGCGAAATCAATATCAAAACCAAAATAGAAATTCAGTGCAAAATTCATACCAAAATCAAAGACAGAATCAGTATCAAAATTCATATCAAAATAGATATCAGAATCGGCAACAAGAACAAACTCAACAACAGGGACCAAGTACAAGTAGAAGTAATCAACCAACAAACCCCACTTTTAAAAATCAAAATTTATCATGTAATTATTGCAAAAAACCGGGACACGTAATTCGCAAATGTAGGAAAAGAATGTATAACAATAGTCAACAACAAACCTGTGTTCCAGAAGAAAATTCGAAAAACTCCAAAATCCTTCCTGAGTAGGATGCTCTGAGGACAGTTCGAAAAATTTTTATGCATCCAGCAATAACGAATTCCCAACCAAACATATTAATTTAGCGAAACCCAATTCAATACCATATATTCAAATAGATACTAACGGAATTAAAAGCCCTTTAACTATGATGATTGATACAGGAGCTGGACCTAATTTATTGAAAATTCACGCACTTCATCCTGATACTGGAATTGATAAAAATAAATGTCTTAAATTAACAGGCATCAATAAACATACAGTTTATACTCTAGGTCAGGTAAAAGTTAACATTTTTGGTATTCCAACAATTTTTAATTTATTACCTAACGAAGTCCCAATCGAACACGACGGTATTTTAGGAACAGAATTTTTTGTTAACAATAAAGTGAAAATAAATTACGAAGAAAGGCATTTAGAAATAAATAATAAAAAATTTAACTTTGAATCAAACGATTATTTTACAATACCAGCAAGATCAGTTTATAATATTCATGTTAAAATTTCAAATAAAGATAAAAAGGTCGGTTTTATTCCCAAACAATCAGTAGCAGAAGGTGTTTATTTAGGCAATGCATTAGTAGTAAATCGGGATGGAATAGCACATTTAAAAGTTTTTAACACTCGAAATGAATCTATAAATATACCAGTCCTTAATGTAGAACTAGAAGATTACGAAGAATTAAAAAATGAAAATCAGAAAAAGAACAATGAAAATTGTATAATTCAAGACATACTTAACACTTTTGCAAACATCAATTAAACAGAAAAAATTTTTATTATTACAGAAAGTAATAGGGTAGAAGAAATAAAAAAGTTACTTCGGTTAGAACATTTAAATAAAGAAGAATTACAACACGTTACGAAATTAATAAATAAATACTCTGATAGATTTCATATACCGGGAGAATATTTAGAAGCAACCGATCTTATTAAGCATAGAATAATAACAACAGATGACACACCTATCATAACAAAACAATATAGATTTCCACCTGTTCACAAAGAAGAAATGACACGTCAAGTAAACGAATTATTAGAACAACAAATTACACAGCCCCACAAAAAAAAAAGTGTCATGTACTTTTGACCGGAATACCCTAGCCCTATGTATTTTGACGCGCTGAACACGAATCCGAAGTCCATTTTGCTCCATCACGTCAGGATTTTTTCCTAACCTCAAAATCAATAAAATGACACTTTTTGTTCATTAGCATGTGAACCCGACTTAACATTAATACATGCCTAGGGCGAATAGAAAGCTTGGATTGTGACCTTTAAAACACTTTTTTAAAAATTGTTTTACGATGATTTTTAACGAAGTTATGATGTTTTATTTAAAATCATTTTTTTCCATTACACCATACCACATCAATAATTGAAGTGTTATTTACATTTGGAAAAAATTTATATTTTAAGTAAATCATCATAACTTCGGTAAAAATCATCGTACAACAATTTTTAAAAAAGCGTTTTAAAGGTCACAATCCAAGCTTTCTATTCGCTTTAGGCATGTATTAATGTTAAGTCGGGTTCACATGCTAATGAACAAAAAGTGTCATTTTATTGATTTTGAGGTTAGGAAAAAATCCTGACGTGATGGAGCAAAACTGACTTCGGATTCGTGTTCAGCGCGTCAAAATACATAGGGAATGACTAGTCTGGTCTGCTGTACACGAAACTTTTTTTTTTTTTTGTGGGGCTGTGTTATTAAACCATCCGATTCACCGTACAATACACCAATTTGGATAGTACCAAAAGAAGATGACTTGCAGGGAAATAAAAAATGGCGGCTAGTATTAGACTTTCGAAAATTGAACAAACGCACAGTAGGACAATTTTATCCTTTGCCAAATATAATCGATTTGTTAGATCAATTATCAAACGCGCAATATTTTTCCGTCTTCGATTTAGCTTCCGGGTTTCATCAGATTAAAATGGATCCAAGAGATGCGCATAAAACAGCATTTTCAACACCATACGGCCACTACGAATTTGACAGAATGCCATTCGGATTAAAAAATTCGCCAAGTACTTTTCAAAAACTAATTGATCAAGTTTTATTAGGTTTACAAGGAATAGAATTGTTTGTTTATTTAGATGACGTAGTCATTTACGCAAATACATTGGAAGAACACGAGGAAAAATTTTCAAGATTTATGGAACGCTTACGAATCGCTAATTTAAAACTACAGCCCGACAAATGTGAATTTTTACGGTTAGAAGTATGTTATTTAGGGCACATTATTGATCAAAATGGAGTGCGACCAGACCCTAGAAAAGTAGAAGCAGTACAAAACTTTCCAATTCCCAAAAATGTCAAAAATATCAAACAATTCTTAGGATTATCTGGTTATTATCGTAGATTTATAGATAAATTTTCAAAAATCGCAAATCAGTTAAATGAACTTCTAAAAAAAGATGTTCCCTTTTTATGGACAGAAAAACAACAAACAGCATTTGATACTTTAAAAAATAAACTTTGCAAGGAACCACTTTTAAAACGACCAGATTTTTCTCAACCATTTATTTTAACATCGGATGCCTCAGGTTTCGCAAAAGGAGGAATATTTTCACAAGGAAAAATAGGAAAAGATCAACCCGTAGCATACACTTCTTGAACTTTAAATGAAGCAGAAAGAAAATATGATACATATGAGAAAGAAGCATTAGCAATTATTTATTGCGTTCAACATTTTCGACCATATCTATATGGAAGAAAATTTACCTTAGTAACAGATCACAAACCTTTGGTTTGGTTTCAGAATTCTAAAGATCCATGTTCAAGAGTTACAAGATGGAAGTTAAAATTATCAGAATACGATTTTAATGTCATTTACAAAGCAGGTAAAACAAACGTCAACGCTGACGCGTTGTCTCGAAATCCAGTCGAAGAAAATATTGAAGAAGAAAATATTGAAGATGATAATGTAGAAAAAATTCAAGCAATAAATCAAGAAAATATCCATGAAATCGATGTCGAAGAACACACTCAAAGAAGTGTTTGAGCAGAAACTCTTAGAAAAAATAGACATGGTGTTCATTTTAAAGCACCTCAGAAAAGCACAAATTCGGAGCAAATAAAAATTCTCCAATCATTGATAAAAAATATTTTTAATAATCAAACTCTATTTTCAGAAAATCAATCGGAGATAGAAAAATGTCTGCATTCTATTATGCAAAAGATTTGCAAAAAGCAATCTCTACCTCAGGATAATGATTCCTATTCTATTTCGGAGATTATAAAAATTCTCCAATCTATTTATTTATTGGATCCAAGTGATGGATACCAATCAATAGAAACTTATTGCTCTATATATAAAGAGATAATCAATCTCTTTCTAATATTTATCAAAATCATATCTAATTCAAAAAATCAAAATACATTGCCAAATGTCTGCAATGTCGTTACAAGACATCAAATAAAAAAAAAAGGAAACAATGAGCGAAAATAAAGAAAATAAACAAATCGAAATCTTAGAAAAATCAAAAAATTGTGTAGAGAAGAAGAAAAAACGAGGAAGGCCAAAAAAGGAAATTCATTTTAAGACTTCAACTTTAAAAAGAAAAAGAGGAAGACCCAAAAAATTATTAAATCTAGAAAATAAAAAACAAACTCAAAACAAGAAGAAATTTTATAACGAAGTCTATTCTGGCGACGATATGTCAGATCCTAAATATATAAATCAAAAAACTCAAGAAGAAAAAGAAGAAAATAGAAATCAAATTCAAAAGAAAAGAGGAAGACCGAAAAAACTACAATTAAACGAAGAAAATAAAAATCAAATTCAAAAGAAAAATGAATCCGATGAAGAAATCTATTCTGACGAGGTTATGTCAGATCTTGAAAATAAGAAACAAAATGAAAAAAGTCAAAAAGAAGAAATTGATGCTGGTTATGAAGATACAAATTCTGAATCATCTGACGAAGAAATTACATTTGAAGAAAATAAAAATTGTACAAATTTAAATAAAAAAGAAGAAAAATATATTATTGACTGTAGGAATCAATTACCAATGCGTAAAGACAATTTTACATACTTTGTTTCAGTGAATGGAGAACCTAGAGATAATGGCTCTAGATCCTTAGCAAAGCGAGAAAAATTACCCAATTTTGAAAAACTTCAATTGGGACTAGCAGAAAAAATAAAAAAAGGTGCATTTTTTCATATAGCTCTTCCTATAGAAAATGAAATAAAAGAAAATATCTCTAGTACAATAAAAACAATTGAATCATCAATTATTTCATCAAAAAATATATCTGAAAAATTAAAATTAAAAACAGTAAGTATAGCGAAAACTGCTCAGGTAAATAATGTTAACTGGAAAGAAATTCTATCAATGTTCAAATCCATTTTTGAAAATTCGTTTGTAAAAATAATAATTTGTAACGGGATTTCAAAGTACCCTACTAAGGATATATTCAGAATTGCCTACAATGCTAGATGAAAAAATTAGTTCGCGTCAAAACAAAAGATCCAGTGATAATAACGGACACACCAGGTACAGCGTTTGAAAAAATTGCAATGGACATCGTTGGTCCACTTCCAAAAACCAATACAGGAAACGAATATATATTAACAATACAGGATAATCTTACTAAATATTCTTTGGTAATAGCACTTCCAAATCATCAAGCTAGTACAATAGCTGATGCATTTATAAAAAAGTTTATTTGTATTTATGGATCACCTAAAGGAGTATTGACAGATCAAGGAACAGATTTTTTGAGTAATTTAATGAAACGTTTAGCAAAACGCTTTAGAATTCGACAATTCAAAACAACCGCTTTTCATCCTCAATCTAACGGATCACTTGAGAGATAACACGATGTTTTAGGGAAATATTTAAAACAATTTATAAATAAAAACGAAGAATGGGACGACTGGTAAGAACTTGCTATGTTCTCTTATAACACGAGTGTTCACGAGGGTACCGAATGTACACCGTATGAATTAATATTTGGAAAATTGGCACGATTACCATCAAGCGATCCACCACTTGAACATGAAAAATTAGAAACATACTATCAATACAATTACAAGGGGGAAAAATTCACAAATTTGCAAATCAATACTCTGGACCACATAAAGTATTAGAAATTTTAAATAAAGGAAATATTAAAATACAAATAAAAAATAAACAAAAAGTAGTACATATAAATAGACTCAAACTATCACGTATTCTTACAACAAAATAAATTAAAATTCATAATATATACCAAAAGTCAATAAATCTTGACCAGCAAGAATATGAAATTTTTTTTCCTTTTCTTACTCTCACAATCACGTACAACAAATAATAACACTATTTAAAGTTTCCTTTTAACTTTCCAATCCAATCCTACACCAGGAAAAGAAAAAATCATCATAAATAATATTAAACACAGTGTCTTTTTTATAGTTATCGTAAAAATTAAATTTTCACAAATATATATAAAAAAAGCTTGATAAATTTAATAATACGACTTATGTGTTTTAGGTCTTCGATATCATAAAAAGTAACATTTATTTCAAGCAATGCTAATAAGAATGCTTATCCTATAGACAGGAACTACAGAAGACACAAAAAAAAATAATAATATTAAAAAATTACTTTTCTAATTCGGTGCTTGTCAAAATCCTAAAACTCGAGGTTCACCGGAAACTCAGTAGGACTAAAAATTTCTTTCGGTCCCAGGATATCAAACATTCTTATCATAGATAGACTGGGAACGCAAGAAAAGCGAGTGAATGATTAGCATAATGCATAAGAAATAAGAATCTAATTCAGAAAAATAAAAAAAAATAAAACATTTTTGTAAGCTAAATATTTTATGCAATTGTACGCACTTTGAATTGAAATATTAAAGTAATTCAAAATTGTTATTTCACAAATATACTTTAGGGCACATCAAAAATTTTAAATTTGACAAAAAGCATATTGTAAATAAACCTTATTTCAAAGGAACTTAGATACTTGTCACAAGTTGCAAACTTAAATCACGATCTATTTAGTAATGTTCAAATTTAAATCTACCGCGCAAATTTAAATATCTTGCATAAAACAAAAATTTTCTTGAGAAATTATATATTTAAAATACGTTTAAATTTGAACATGAAATAAAAAATAAAAAAAAACAGGTATAATTTAACAAAAAGGTAACCATAAATTCACAAAATTTTTTGCAACTTGATGAATAATTTGAAGAATAAAAATAAATTTGTAGGAGCAATTCAAAATATAGTAAATGGTAGTTATAAAAGAAAACAATTTTTTTTTATAAGAAATATGTAGCAGTAAAAATATGTGTAAACAAATTTAAAGGAATGAATGTAAATGTTACAAATGCGTGATAATCATCAGTTGAATGCATCCGCATAAAAATAAAAACAAATTGTAAGTTTTTGTAAACTCTCAATCATAAATTGATTATACCTGTATAAAGCAAATTTTTTTTTATATAAAAAATATGTATTAGCCATTAAATTTAAGTATTTCAGTATAAACGAAATCTTTTTCTTGATATAATGTATTTATTAATGGCAAACAGAAAATAGCTGATGAATGGAAAATTTTGTTTCACAAGTTGTTGAAATTCCTAAATTAAATTGTTTAAATAATGCATGTAACAACAAAATTGAGTTATATGAATGAAAATAAGTAAAAAAGAAAAAAAACATACAAAACAAAATTTTGCAAACAATCATACTTTGAACATATATGAATACAAAAAAAGTATATCTTAAATCAAAATACTGTAACAATATGCACATAACAAACATTAACCTCAAATTCTTTTTTTATTGAATGAATCTATGAGGATAAAAGTAGTATAAGTAAAATCTTTTTAAATTTTTTCTTTCTTTAATATATTCGAATTTTAAAAAAGCAAACACATGTAAACGGTTATAACATCTACCTTTTAAATAAACGGTAATATATTTTTTAAATTCAAGCATGTATCGTTTCTCTCTTATGCTCGAACTGAGGGGGGAGGTGTTACGTCCGTAACTAATATATTTATTATATTATATTAGACTATTATATTGTTTCAATATATTATCATAATATTATATTACATGCTAGCACATGGTTATATTATACTATCATAATGATTTCTTGTCATATTAATATTTTACATTTAAAACTAAGATGTATTATTATAATGTAATTCAAGAAAAGCATTTTTCCATTTAATTTCTGTGCATTGAGCCGGTTGAGTGAGATAACGATTATATGAATCAACGAGTCCCAGCCTGGATACTGAAAAATCACGCTACAATGAATTCTCAGTGACCAAGTGAGAACAATATAATATCATCAAAACGAGAGGTGACAACAGAGATGGCAACATTTTTGGAACTTAACAAACTGCACATGAGAAGTCATGCGGTATGAAGATTTCCTGTCGACAAAACACCAAAAGGTGATACGGTACCTGGAGCCACGCATAGAAATACACTATATAAACCACCCACCAAAATTGATAATCAGATTCAATAACGAACACATCTATTACTCAATCTTCAGTCTTCAGTTAACCGTTCTAGTCTACAGTAAACAGTCTCTAGTAGTCAAGTGACAATTCTGCAAGTGTTAATCGTTAATTCACTTGTCCATCAATTAACATCATTTTATCGTGGAGTTATTGTGAAGTTCAAGTTCTTCATCTCAATTTGTGAATAATAATTTAACTCGTACTGTGTAGTTCAACTAAAAGAAATCTTGAAACCAAAACATAATACCAGCCACCTGTCAAATCTTTCTGAGATACTACGAGCTATTGTGCGGCTTGTGTAAACATCCTACCTGTGGAAGCACTTCCGAATTGTAGCAGCGCTAGTGAATCTGCAGCCTACATCGTTACTCAAAATTTTAAGTCCCTATCTCTATTTACAATCTCTGCAGAGGATCTACTACCACAAGTTCTATACTGGATAATTCTTTAATCGATTCTCACTCAAAGTAAGGTTCAATTTTTACGGCAAATCTTTATTCTTGTTGAATTCTCATATTTATAACTATAAATAAATATTCTGACTAAAACTTAGTGTCTCATTGACTTATCCTCATCCCAAATCAAATTCTTCATTGAATTTGATTTAAAAGGAGGAATTTAGGGTATAATTGAGAAGGGTTTTTGTCTCGAACGTAACAATAAGTTGTAAAAAATAAACGCCATTTAAGTGTGATAATTGAAAAAACTACAGATTTTTTTTAAATAAAGAAAAAATAATTGGAATTTGAAAAAAATACATGAAGATCTTAATAGAAATCAATTAAAAAAAAAGAAAATAACTAAAAATTGGAGAAAGGAATTGAAGAAATAAGCTAAAAGTAATTGAAATTTACGATAATTAATTAACAAATTTTGAAATTATGAAAACAAATGAAAATAATTAAAAATTGAAGAAAACAATTGAAATTTTAGAAAAATTCTTAAAAATCTTAGAAAATAATTTTAGAAAATGAGAGTAACTAATAATTGGAGAAAAAACTGGAAAAATGCTAAAAATAATTGAAAGCTACGATAATTAATAAAAAAAAATTTGAAATTCTGATAACAAATGAAAATAATTATAAATTTAAGAAAATATTTAAATTTTCAGGAAAATACTTAAAAGCTTATAAAATAATTTTAGAAAATGAGAAAAATAATTAACAATCGAGAAAAATAATTGAAATATTTTTCTTCAAATACCGAATTCATAAAATGTTTGAACGCGTATCTGAATTCACAAATATAATTAATTACTATTAAGGTTTATGTATATGAAGTTGCCCATTTATGGCCATTTTAGGCCGCGGGCGCTGGTGTTATAAATAAATAAATCAATAAATAAACAAATTCGGGTCTTAGAGACCTGCATAATGACATTTTACGTAATTCTACCAAGTTTCATGAAAAAATATTCAATATTTTAAGAGAAACGTTACGGACAAATTTTGCCTATACTAGTGACGTCGTAATCCATCACATGCCCTTTAAAAAAATAATAATTACAAAATTACTTAAAAAATTTTGATTAAAGAGTATAATTAAAAAATCGTAGAAATAATAAAAATTAATGAAAATCATTGCAATATCGGGTAAATAATTGAAATTTTTGAAAGAAATGCCAAAATAATGAATATAATTATAAATTAATGAAAATCAAGAAAAATTACAGAATTTATATTTATAAGCAAAAGAAAATAATTAAAAAATCGTTATATAATGGAAAATTGATGACAATAATCTTAAATTTGAGATAATAACTGAAAATTTAGGAAATTAATTGCATGTATATATATTTTAAACTTCTTCAAAAACCATAATAAATTTTTAAAGCATTTTTCGAAACTTTTTTTTTACAAAAATGACAATTAAAAACCAGCACAACACGACACTAACGGAAAAGGTTACCTTATTCTTTCAATTCAAATTTCTAAATATTTCCTGATAAAGAGAATCAAAATCAATAAAATAACAGAGACTAAGACTAA
The DNA here is from genome assembly GCA_037103525.1 of Ganaspis brasiliensis. Taxonomy (NCBI): domain Eukaryota; kingdom Metazoa; phylum Arthropoda; class Insecta; order Hymenoptera; family Figitidae; genus Ganaspis; species Ganaspis brasiliensis. The sequence continues at coordinate 714,870 of JAZKLR010000061.1, read as the reverse complement.
CTTCACTTCAGTTTTTAAAACCTGGACAGAAAAAGATGAATAAATATTAATACTAAATACTAACTAACTTTACTTTAGACTTTAAATCATTGTCAGAAAAAGATAAATAAATAAAAATACTAACTAACTTCAGAAGTTTACGGAGATTATTATCATTTAATTTTCTACACATTTAAATTATTTTTGCGATTTTTAAATTGTTTTTTTCAAATTTGAATGGCTTTTCCTGCTGGCGCCCCCCAATTTAATATTAGTAATATCGAACTCTATATTGCTTATTCATTTTTTTTTATTTAAAAACTAACTACTTAATCATTTTTTTAATTTAAAAAGCCTCTCTTATTAGATAAATATTATAAATCAATTTGTTTTATTTATTATTATGGTTTTATTTGTAAAGCAAATGGAAAACTAATCGCGCGCTTGCGCGCGATATATTTTGCTACTTGTAGTAATAATTTAGAAAATTGTTACATTTATAAATGTTATAAATAAAAAATTTAAAAATCAAGAAAAACCATTTTTTTAAGAATTTATTGCTGATCATTTAAAAAAAAACTTTTAAAATCGGTTAAGATTTGTGTCCTGTAGGCTACGGACATAGACAAGCCCAATGTAGTGAAGTGGACAGATCCTCCGCATGTTTTAAGTGCGGAGAGTCTGGCCACACTCTTGCATGTTGTCCGAAATCCACTTGCTGCTTTTTGTTCAAGGAGACAGGAGCTGACAAACCAGACACGTGTCACGTCCCTGGTTCGAGAAAGTGTGCCGTCTTCAGTAAAGCTCTTGAAAGGTTAAAGAAAGTAGAGGCGCAAAGGCGTCGATAAAGGTAATTGACGGACAGTCTGGATCCTCGAGCAACCCCACGCTGCTTAGGGGCTCAGATCTCCGTCAATGTAAGGAGGTCCCGATTTGGAGGGAGAAAGCCGAATAGGGGGTAGCGATGGGGTATTAGACCACTCCTGAAGACGATACGAACGGAAAGTGCTAGCCGGGAGTGGCCTTAGGGCCTCAAATAAGGGTATGTTTTTAGGGGGTCGGCAGAACATCGCCACCTCCGTATAACCCTGTAGTACGGGCTACAGGGTACCTGGTAGCAGGTTTTCACATCCTACGCAAAAAAAAAATCCAGTTTCAGACCACTGTGCGCTGCAGCTATTTGACGTAGCGTACTTACGCGCATGATACCTTCTATAAAAAATATCTATTTTTCCGATAACATTTTTGGTTTTACATATTATTGAAGGAAAAAAGTCAAGCTTTCAATATATTGTATTTGGGCGATTCTTACGTAACTGCCCCACTTGGCGGCGTTAAAAAAATACACCTAAATTAAAAATATATTCTAAAGTGTATCAGTCAATTTTAAAGGTATATATGAGAGTAACTGAAAACCAAATATACATAAATATATATATAATAACTTCTATTATATTGCACTATAACTGCTGAAATTTCAGCTCCGTGGCGTGTCCCTTTTGCAAAATGTTAACTTTAATTTAATAATTTTCGGTGAAAATATCATTATTATAACTCAGCCTTTTTCAATCATAAAGTGTCTATATTTATAAACAATTTAGGTTTATATTGCACTTCATAATACCTTTTTCATACTTAGAATCTGTAAAAATATTTTGTCCCTCAATTTTTCCAATTTTTGAACGCAATCTGTAGACTTATAATTAAGGTGTCATGTGTTTAGTTACTACGCCTTCTAATAGGTTAAATCTCAATTTTGACCCATTAGCACTAAATCACATGTGAAAAAAGTTTTAAAAAAGAAAAATTTTTGGTTAAAAAAAAATTATTTTTGTGAAAATCGCATGTGTACAAAAAAAGCGTTCAGTTCCATGTCATTACTATTATATTACTGTAACAACTATTTGATAGTATTGTTACCATTTTCTTTAAGTTTTTATGTGAAAAAAGCGATCTGCAGTAGGAATAGATTTATTTTGCAATATTGTAGAAGTGAGGTTAGAATAAATGTCAAATTTCAGCTCCATGGTATCACGTAAAATTTCATCTCCATGGCCTATATGAAGTGTTTAGTGTGCTTCATGCAGCAAAACTTTTTTATCTTTGGTGGTTATTTTAAAATACTATGCTATAAAGTAGTTTAGAAATGCCGGATTACACTGCTCGAACTCGATTTCAAATTATCCAAAAAATAAAACGAAAAATTCATTATTAAATATTGTATTTGCTGTTCTTTTATAAAATTTTATATATGTGTCGATTCAGGGTGAAAGGGACCTTAGCTGCAAAACATTCGATTTTTAATTTTTATTATGAATCGATAGAATTTGAGTTGCTCTTTCACATACAGTAAAACTTGTTTATGTCTATTAGTTTTTCTGTTATTAGCGATGAAACATAGGCATAACCTAACAACAACATAGGCTGGCACAAGTTCAAACTCTCTTTCTGTAAAATTCAAAACATATTTTTTTTAATTTTTATTATGAATCAATAGAATTTGAGTTGCTTCTTCACACACATAAAGCAAAACTTGTTTATGTCTATTAGTTTTTGTGTTATTAGAGGTGAAACACAGGCATAACTTAACAGTGACAGAGAGGCTTAACTTCAAACGCCAGTACGCGTAAAACTCATTTCTGCAGCTAAGGTCCCTTTCACCCTGAATCGACACATATATTAACTAATATCTAAAATACTGTTAGAGTATTAAATAATTTATGAATTTATTATTTATTTTCGTTTTAGCAAAATATCAAAAAGAAATTTTTTTTGTACAATATATTTGCAATAAAAGGATGCGATTTAGCTCCACATGGCAGACAATTTTCAAAAATTTGCTATTATTTTCGTATAAATATAGTTGTAGTAAAATCGTTTAAAATATACTTATATTACACCCTAATAAGAAAAATAAGTGCAGAGAAACATTGAAAAATTTTTTTTTTTTTTTACCAAAACTTATCTTGAAATCGGGCAGTTACGGAAAAATCGACCATTTAAAAAAGTACTAATATGGGCGCATTGGGAGAAAAATACAAAAGTATTCTTAAAATTCAAAAAATAGGTTAAATTTTCTTTTTTAAAAAATCTAATCACATTATTAAAAAGCTTTCATAAATGCTTTAAAAACACTTATAGAAATTTAAAATCGACTAATTTTAAGGAATTAGGGTTAATTGAAAATCACCGTGCGCAGTAAAAGCAAAAAAATTCGGGTCCTTTATACTGTATACTGGTCTGCCTTTTTTACAGATTTCATAAAGATCTACTAACACTACAATTTAACAGTAATTGAAGAAAAATCAAAAGCTATAAAATTTTTGGGGGTATCACTTTCCAAATTTTGACCCTTTTCTCAATTACGAAGTAAAAATTCCACGTTAGTCGTGAATCGAATTATTTCCTACGTTTCACGTAGTGAATTTTTATAACTGTGTAAATGCACAACTTTTATGTAATTTAACAGTATCAAAAGCAGTAAATATACATAAAATAAGTTTATTTTAAGATTATTCTGAAAAATTACTACGTGTTTCATGGTAAAATTAGAAACTATCCTTATGAGAAATTACAACGTAATGTTATTCTACCATTAACTTTTTTTACAATGTACATACATGCAATTTAGGCTGAATGAGTTTTAGGCTGAATGAATTTTAGGTTAAATGCATTTTAGGCTATATGAATTTTAGGCTGAATGCGTCTTAGGCTAAATGACTTTAATGTAAAGAGGGCTTTAGGCTACATGCAATTTAGGCTAAACGAGTTTTAGTCCGAATGCATTTTAGGTTAAATGCATTTTAAGGTAAATATCTTTTAGGTTAAATGAGTTTTAGGATACATGGATTTTAGGCTGAATGAGTTTAAGGCTGAATGTATTTTATGTTAAATACACTTTAAGCTACATGCATTTTAGGCTAAATTTGTTTTAGGCTAAATTTGTTTTAGGCTAAATGCGTTTTAGGCTCAATGATTTTTAGGCTCCATATTAATTTCAGGCTGAATGAATTTTAGTCTGAACGCTTTTTATGTAAATGGATTTTAAGCTATATAGTTTAAGATAAGCAGGAAACAAATTCGATCCTAGGAAGGTAAGAAATACAAAAGTAGAATTTCTTCCTTTTTGTATTTTGCTGATATAAGCGACGTTTCGATGACTGGTGTGTCATCCTCATCAGGCTAATTTTTACAAAAAAAAATTATACATAGAATAATTTTTTTTTGTCTTTTTTGACTATATGGTTTTAGGTTGATTGGGATTTAGGTTAAATTCCCTAATGTAAAAACGTGCGTGAGATCTGTCGTAAGAAGGTAGGTATGTACTTACATGTGTACGCGTATAAGGTCTCTGGTGACACAGACGAGATTTCATATAAAATTTTATGTAAGACAGTAGGTACGAACGCATCTAAGTTCTTAAATTAAGTTTCGTCATGCGCCGCGTATAACGTTACTCAATATGAAATTGAAGCAGCGTTCTTATATGAGTTCTCATCAGCGTACGTACACTGTGAAAAATTTTGGAATTTTCTCTGATGAATTAGTAGGAAGTTCTTCCTAAACTGGTAGGTAACACATGTTTCCGAATATTTTGTAGAAAAAATTTCCGAAAAGAGGAGGAAAAATACATTATCCACAGAAAACAGGAAATGTTCTACAAACTTCGGAAAAATTTCCAATCAAAACAAATTTTTAGCCTCTAGTAATAAGAAATATTTCCGAATGGAGTCGGGAAAATACTTTTTTCCCATACAACCGGAAATTATTCCACAAACTTTGGAAAAATTTCTAAACAAAACGGATTTTTAACTTATAGTAGCAGGAAATATTTCCGATTGGAATCGGAAAAATACATTTTCCACAAAAAACCGGAAATTATTCCTTAAACTTCGGGAAAATTTTCAATCAACACATTATCTCACATAAAACCGGTAATTATTCCACAAACTTCAGAAAAATTTCCAAACATAACGGATTTTTAAGCTATAGTAAAAGGAAATATTTCCGAATCCAATCGGAAAAATACATTTTCCACAAAAAACCGGAAATTATTCCTCTAACTTCAGAAAAATTTCCAAACTAAACGGATTTTTAACCTGTGCATATTATATTGCTCAATCTAAGGAAATGTTATTTTGTACTTCTACTAAAAGGAACTCCTAGGTTCATTTTTTAAAAAATAAAAATAACCTAAATAGTTTCTCCTAATTATTTTATTTATTATAATTATGAAAAAATTATTTATGTGAAAAACAAATGTTATTTTGTACTCCTACTAAAAGGAAATCCCAGTTTCATTTTTTAAAAAATACAAATGACTTAATTAATTTATTGGTAATTTAGTAACGATAAATAATTATTTTTACCAAATAAATTTAATCTTATGTTAATTTTAATCAAAAAAAAAAATTAAACATTGTTAGTAATGATTGCAATAAAATTTTAAACTTCAATATTAGAAATGTTTTCTATCCTTGAATGTTTCTGAAAAAATAATATTTATATAAACAGATATACAAATTATACAAAAAATGAAAATTTCTACGAATATAAATTATCTTATTTCAGATAAATATTTTTAACTTTTATTTTGATAACATTCTTAAAAATCTGCTCCAAAAACATGTCTTAATCTTTCAAATAATGGATTTACAAAAAAATTGTCGAAAGGAATTTATTGCCATTCTCCTTTTGGTGAAAATATGTGTACTAACAGTAGTGTGTATGCCAGTAATGCTAACTAAACATAATAGGACCAAAATTTATGAGAGTCTTTTGTTAACGGGCGATGCCATTGCGGGGGTCCATCTGCACGTGGGGACCAAACAAAACTTGAGATCAGCAAGTTCTTTAAGAAAAGAATCTCATGGCCACGATGGTCCAATGGTTAGAGCGTTCGTTCGTAATATGCGTGTTACTTTAGGTTAGGGTGTTTGAATCTCAGCGTCGCTAGGATTTTTCAAAAAACTCGTATGTGTGCGTTTAGTTGCGTTTAAGGTATGAATAAAATGTTAATCAATAATCAAATGTAATTTTAGTAAAACAAAACAATTGAATTGAATAAGTATTGTAACGAAGTGTTTCGTTACTTAAGAGTTTAAGTTTTATTAGTATTAATTTGAATAAGTTGATTAAGGGAAAATCATTAGTTAAACATCTGCGCCTGGGTTTGACTTTTTTTGAGACGAGCCTGAGGACGTTTTTCCGCTAATAAGTAATTTCCTTCGTAAATTTTGGTTGATATCTTGGTCGTTGAACATTCTGAATTCAGCAGTCACCTCTCCCCTTTTCGATCTGCTCCAGTCGTCAGTTTACGCGTTACAGGTTTAAATTCACGGTCAGCGTGATTACCAATCCTAGACGAAGGACTGATAAGAAGGCGGAGGACGGATAGGAAGTCGAAGGAGAGGAAGAACTTTTCGGCGGGCAATAGTCGGGCTATAGTCAAATATTTTCGTGTGTTGGAAAGAGACTTGTAATCGGGAGGTTCTACGCGTGAGACGCGTTGTTACTTGTTGCGAGAATAATTAGTGATTAACGTTGTTTAAATAGTAGATTATTGTGTAAATCGTGGATTATATTAAGATAGAACTAGTGTGTGAGGAAGCAGGTTATTTTTTTTATTAAAGTCTATTTCTTCTAGTGCAAATTGTGTTCGTTATTTGTTAAGTTATTGTTGTGTGTGAAGACCCTTTCTTTCATTCTTTGAAGGCAAATTGGGGGTTTTGGTGCGTCTTCCTGGAGTGCAGACCGGAGGATTTCGTCGAAGGTGTCTTAAGAGTCGCTTCTTGGTCATCGTTGGTGAGTCGTAAGTCTTGTGTCCTGGTGTCAACAATCGTTTTGCGTGAATTGTCGGTAACATCTTCATAGCCATCGAGGGTGTGATTCTCGTGGAATCTCCCCTGAGGTTGTCTCTCGTGAGATTTGTTGTTGTTCGTCCGGTAAAGTAAATTTGATAATAGAGTAATTTGGCCAATTATTGGACCTTAATTCAATTTAACGGTTCAATAATAATTACAACATTACAATGGCGCCCAAAACGTGGGGCTGTTTAGAGGGAAAATAATCGACAAAAGTGCGCGGAAAATTATCATATACGCCTTCAAGCAAAAGTTGACAAATTTGAAATTGTTTTTCAGAAAAACTAATGATATTTTTCGGGTTGAAAAAATTTAGAAAGTCGCTCGATTAAGAGTCGTTGAGTGTTGTGTTCAGAAATTTTTAATGTGTTAAGGGGTTATGCCACTCTAGGATTTTAAAAAAATCGATTTTTTTTTGCATTAAATAGTCCCTTAGGGTATCAGAAATAACATATCGTTGTATTACGGCTAGGGAAAGTCTCTAAGTAGTTTATTTTCGTATTTTCGTATTTTCGTAGCGGCGAGGTCCTTTTGTTAGCGCGCTACGGGAGGTAATCTTTGAAGGATCTAAAGCAGGTATAAGGCAGATGTTTGTATTGACGCTACTTACCTGTCTAAACTATAGATTAATGAGGAAGGGCAATTGTATGGTGCAGGCATTGCAGATTAAAGGTATTGTATAATTATTCATGTTTTTTACAACTTTAAACTTTAAACGCGATTATCTGAAAACTAAATTTTTCGAGTTGGCCGCACTAACAACTCGTACAATTTTTAACCGATTAAGTTCAAACTTCACAAACATCTTTGAAAATTTATTTTTTAAGGCATCACGTAGGATTTTTTTTTTATTTTGTATTGTTCATTTGTTATTAACAATTTACTGACGATTTTTTGGTAGAATTTAGAAAGGTTAACTTTAGAAATGCGCCATTTGACCATAAATCAATATATCGAAAAAATCCTACGTGTTGCTTTAGCTATTGTAATGTACAATAAATAAAAAAATATATTCTCAAGATATTTCAAAATTTACAGGAACAGTTGGTGCGGCCACGGACCATATGCGCCACAGAGATGTCGACGGAAAACCCCAACAGCGTCGCCATTTTGCATTAAATTATTATGAAAATTTATATTTTTAAACTTCAAAAGATGGACAATAAACTCCTCATATTTCAATTTTAATTGACTTTATAAATTCTCTGAAAACAATTCACAAAAATTGCATATTTTTTCGGTTTTTAGAGTGGCATAACCCCTTAAGTGATTTGAAAAATCGCTAATAACGATTTTTGAGTGTAAAAATTTGGTCAGATTGAAAATTTTAAAAGTGTTAAAATTAAAAGTCGGTTTGAGTCGGTACATTTTTCGTTTGTGAGATTTGAGGAAAAAGTCGGTAGTTTTTGATTTTAAAGAAAATTTTTATTTAATGTTGAGAGTAATTTTAAACAATCATCGGCGCCAAGAAATTCATGTTTCAATTTCTAAAGCGTGAAATTTTGAATTTTGTTCGTGTTCGCGAGAACGTGGTCGGTGACCGGTAAAAGGAAACGCCGAGCACGTGGTGAGGAAAACAAATTAATTTGAAAATAGTTTTCCGAGATTTGAAACAAAAATAATTGTTTACAATATTTAAGTGATAGTGGTGAATATTTTAATTTTTATTATTTGATCAGGTGGATCAAATTATTTTGAGAAGAGTGAGTGATTTTTAAAAACTAATTTATTCCTCTATTTCACCGGAAGTTGAGAAAACTTTGCACCTGCAAAATTAATTTCTTAAAAATTTCGCAAAATCGGATAAAGTGTATAAGTTTTTAAATTTGGCAAATCAATTTGTTAAATTAAAGTGATTGTTTTAAATAAGAAGCATTCTCTGGAAAAAAAGCAACCCAAAAAAAAATTTTCGTTAATGATTTTATGTCATAATATACATAAAAACAAATACAAAAAGTAGGGTATTAAGTCAGTGTAATGCGTGGTTGCCATATTATCCGGAGTTAAATTTTAAGGTAGCATAATTTTCATCAGACAATAACTTTTTTCCTAATCATTGAATTTTAAAATCTTATGAATGTTTTTTATGTAGAATTTTCCAAACTTTTAAATTATATAACTAACAATTTTGAAAAATTTAGTTTTGACCAGAAAAATTCAAAAATGATTTTTTAATGCAATTTTTAACTCCCGTGCCCCCCTAGGATTTTTTCTAGCATTGTCCAGAAATGTTCCTTATATAATAAGCTTTTTACCTCTTAAATGGCATTTTGGGAAAGCAAGGTGTATACGAGCTACAATTGAATTTTCACTTGAAACAACTAACTAATTTGTAACTTATGATGTCGGGCGACTTAAAATAATTCCTGCATTGTTTGAAACTGTTCCAGAATTATTTTAAAATGATTTCTAACCATTTTTGCGACTACTAAAAAACATTAGATGCGAACTAATGGGTTTTTTCAAGTGAAAATTTAATTGTAGCTCGTATACACCTCGCTGTCCCAAAATTCCATTTAAGGAGTAAAAAGCTTATTAAATAAGGAAAATTTTTTGTACAATGATAGAAAAAATCCTAGGTGGGCACGGGAGTTAAAAATTGCATTTAAAATCATTTTTGAATTTTTCTGGTCAAAACTAAATTTTTTAAAATTGTTAGTTATAGAATTTAAAAGTTTGGAAAATTCTACATAAAAAACATCCATAAGATTTTAAAATTCAATGATTAGGAAAAAAGTTATTGTCAGATAAAAATTATGCTACCTTAAAATTTAACTTATTAAAATTTAACTCCTGATAATATGGCAACCACGCAATACACTGACTTAATACCCTACTTTTTATATTTGTTTTTATGTATATTATGACATAAAATCATTAACGAAAAAATTTTTTTTTGGGTGGCTTTTTCCAGAGAATGCCCCATAAGTGTAATTTATCTAAATTACAAAAAATTAATTTGAAAAATCGAAAATTCATTTGAATTTCGTGTTTCAACTTGATTTAAATATCGAGAAAAAATCTTCCTGAATTTACGAACTTAGTGTCGATATAGTAGGTTTCTGAGATGCACGATTTGTGTACGAGCCTACTCATGATTGGCGAATAAAGTTCAACACCAAAAATTCTGGGAAAATTTGAATTCACTAAAATTAAGTTTAAAATATATATGTATCTATATATATGTCATGGCCAAATAAGGCGATAAATCTGTGAAATTATATCCGACATGGACCTCTGTAGCTTAGTTGGTTTAGAGCAGTCAAACGCCATTTGAAAGACCTGAGTTCGAATCCCGGCGGGGCTAAATGTCCGATATTTTTTCACAGAATTTTCTAATTAGAGAAAATTCTGTTTTTTGATTTTATTCAACGAGTAGAATTTTGCATACCATCTGCGCCGGCGCGTCCATTATTAAAAAAATCTTTGAATTAATTTTTCGTGGAATATTTGTTAAACACCTTGTGTTCGCACATGGTGTAATTCGAGTGCCATCTTTTCCGATAAATTAATCGGAAGCAGTTATTGGAAAATTTATGGCTGAGTAAAAATTAATAATTTTTTTCTTGTGTTTGATTTTTCATTTGCACCTGGAATTGTCTAATTTAAAATTATTCTGATTATTTTTATTATTGTGATTATTTCTAGTTTTGGTGAATTTGAAGAATTTTTGAAAATTCATTTTTGGTTATAAATTAAATTTTATTTTTATTTTTAAATAAATAATAATTTAAACTGTGGGATGTTAGTAAGTGCTAATTTTTTATCAGATTAATTGAAGTTTTATCAATTTTTATGTTTTTGCTAATGTGTTAACAAACTGTTAACATTATTTTTATTGATTTTGTTTATTGATATTTTCTAATTTTAGTTTGTTATTTATGGTTTTTTATTGTGCTCATCTGTGCCTAGGTTAACAATTTTATTGTTAACTATTTTCATTTTTTTTTCCTGCATCTCCGCCTGTCATCCGACAAAAGAAGTGTTGGATCCCGGTAACAAAAAGTAAAGTAATTAAAGTGTTAACGCGATCGGTCTTCAACATAGAGTAACCTCCGCCAGTAACCCGGACACCTGAGTAACAACAGGAGTGGGGGAAGATCAGTTCGTTTGTTTTCGATTATTTTTTGAAATTTTAAAAGTTTATAGAGCGGGATTATTTGTGATTTTGGGAAAGTGTTTATCTGAGATTTTGTTACTTTTTAGTAATTGATTTTAAAATTTTATTTTACTCTTTTTAATTTTTTTTATTTAAAAAAAAATAATAATGGTTGTTTACCGGGAAAAAGTTCTGAGATATTTGGAGAGTTAACAAGTGCGAACATTATGGCAGGGAATTTAAAAAATGGATCGCAAGAGGGTTGTCGAGGAATTGGAGCTATAAGATTGTAGTACTTTGAGGTCGCTGCAGGTGCTTCGGGAAAGATTTTTGCGACTCAAGATTAAATTATTTTATCCGGATTCACATTTAGTGCCGTGGTACGATAAATACGATAACGGTGATTCGCAATCGGTTTTTCTCGCAGAAGCATTGGTGGAAACAGAAGAGGAGCAACCAAGCAACTTGGACAATGGCGTGGAAAAAGTGGCTGGAACATATAGTAATACAGAACGAGTAGAAGTTCCGACTTGTAGTGTACCGGTTACTACCACTGCAGCTCCAGCCCCATTATTGACGACAACGAGTGCTACTACTACTTCAGTAATGACAACTACTTCGGGAGCTGGAAGTGGTGCTCTAACTTACTCGACCTGGGTCAGGTCACACAGACGAATTGGTCGTCCATTTTTAGTAGGACTGAGACCAACAAACAGGGTTCATTTATTCCACCAATGGGAGTTTGTGGAGAATAACTTTTAGAAGAGTTATAAGTCCCGTGGAAGTGGAAGAGGGGACGAGACGAAGTGCTGGAATACCAAGCCCATTGCGAGAGCAGGACAACCGAGACAATAGGAATTTCAATAATAACCGGCCCAATGGCGGAAGTATACCGAAAGCCGCAGAAGTTTCAAATTTCGGAAGGCGAGGACCAGACTTCGCAAGACAAGGACCGACTTTCAGAAGAAACATAACGGGCGGAATGAATGACGGACCATCTTTTGTTGCACAGGCATCGAAATTTACGCGAGGTCATCCAAGTTTTGAGAGGAGTAGGGAAAATTTTAATAGTGAAGAACCGACTTTTAAAGGAAAAAGAAGTGGTGAAGACCGAAGAAATAGCCATCGTAAGGATAGGCGATCAACTGCAGGTTCGAGTCACACTTTGCCATTTTCATCAAGTGACTCTGAATCTGAGGACGAGTTTGAGCGGGATGGAGCTGAAAATGGGCGCTGGCAGGGACGCGATGGTTTATTAGTAATCGGGTGGTTAAACTGTTCAAGGAGTGGGATATTAAATTTTCGGGTGGTGAAAAAGAAGATCCAGAGGACTTTTTGGAAAGAGCGGAAGAGTGTAGGAAATGCAACGCCATCTGCGACCAAGACATGTTGGAAGCAATTCCAAGTGTCTTGAAATTATCCGCAAGCAGTTGGTTTCGACTCGTAAGAAAGAAGATGAATTCTTGGAGAGCTTTCAAGAAGCTTTTTAAGCGTGAATTCGCGTCATCAGTTGAGGAAGACGATGTGTTGGATGAGTTGAGAAGCCAAACTCAGGCAAAAGAAAAGAAGATTTCTTCGTATCTTCTCAACTTAAAACTCATCATGGGACATTTAAAGCGCCCTCTGATGTCGGAACAATTTTTAAAGATTGTTTATAAAGGATTAACTTCAGAATAGCGACGACAGTTCACTTATTCCAGTTTCAAAGATATCGAGGATCTGGAGACGATACATAGCCGTTACGAGTGAGTGAAAGACCTGGACAAACGTTATGTTCCACCCCCCACCAAGGACAAGATGAGGATTCCATCTGCGCGCCAAGAGGAACGGGACGAACTTCAAAGGTGGATGCGTTAATAGAGGAATCCATGTCATCGTCTGGTGAATCTGACAGTGCAACACCGAAGAAGAAAGGGAAACGAACAGCGAAGAAGAAAAGCAAGCCAAAGCAAAAATCGAATATTGAGAATAAGGAGGAAAGGTTCGATGTGGATGCAATTAGTTCCTCGGGTGTAACTCAATAAATAAAACCCACGTCTACGGTGAAGACGATGCCACCTCCTGCGATCCCACAAACGACATATGCCCTGGTAGCTGCACCTTCTACGAGTTTTAATGCTATCCCAAGAACTATCCCATCAGTGAGTCCGATGAGAGTTTAGCGTACGCCTTCACAATCTGCGCCAAGTAGTCCGAGACAATTTTTTGGAGTGTGTTTTCGTTGTCAAGTGGTAAGACATCGAGCTTCAGAGTGCCCACAACGCACGTGTTATTGATGTCGTGCACCGCGACATTTTGCAACCGAATGTCCTAACAAGCCTGACCCCACCACCTACCGTGTTTGTCAAGTGTGTGGTACTAAAGGCAATACATTTAGATATTGTCCGAAATGTGAGTGGATTCGACAGATGATGGGAAACGGCCAAGAGGGGGACAGACCAAAGACTCCAGTTGCAAACCGAAGGGAGACAATAGTGCCCCCACGATCTAAACCAGATGATGTTTTTATGGAAGTAATACCTACGGTGTATAGTGAGGATGTTCCTGAGGCACCAGTGGGAAGAGAGATTGCAGAGATGACCGTGTTAGTGTGTGATTTAGAGCGAGGAAACTCAGATGAGAGCGATGTAACGAACCTGGACAGTATGAGGAATAGACGGAACTCATGTCTCCTTGAGAGCCGATGTGAGCAGTCCACTCAACCGTTGAGAAGTATTTTAAAATCTGGAGCGACGTTTAAGTCTGGTTCCTGCGAGCAGACCAAGTGGGATGTCTCAGACGAAATAGGCGGTTCACCAGTGATTGTGAGAGTGTAGCAGCGAGCAACCGGAGGACCGGATGAGTGAAGAGAATTCACTTTCCTTGACCTCCAACAGCTCCTGCATTTCTGAGATGATTGATGAGACAAATCTGCCCCGACGGAAAGTGGGACAGTAGAGTTGACTCTTATAGTGTGTGAGTGTGGCAGGAGAATAGGAGTACAAAAGGGGACAGAAAGTACACCCCCAACAGTCTCCAGTGACTCCTGCACCTTTGTGACGGAGAGCAGAACTTCTACAAGTCCGCGTCATAAAGGAATCAGTGCTGTTGATGGTCCAGCACGTGTTGTCCAGGGAAGGGGGGAAGCTGCACTGAACCTTGGTTCGAATATGAGAGTGTTGATAGCACGAGTGAGAAGAATCGTTTCTTCCTGAGAATTGTTCTTTGTGGTCAGCTATATCTTTTATTGGGGCCGTACATATATTATGTCACACTATTTTTCACCATTTTAAACCCCCCTCCCCCATGTCACACACTGTTCCATACATTAGCGCCATTTTTTCTGCTTGTTGTCACAAATTGTTTGACCCCCCCCCGCCCCCTTAAAGTGTGACATAATATATGGATGACCCCATTGTAGTTTCCAGGTGCTACGACATCGGTTGTTGGTCCTCAGTTGACGGAACGTTTTAAACAGAAGTTGATATCAGCTAGGGCAGCAATACACAGCACCTTAGGAGGTTTAACTGCTATACTGGGAAAATTAAAACTGTGGTTGAATTAGGGTAAATATATTTATGTTGATTGTTAAATAAAATATTAAACGTATTCTATACATTAAAGTTAAGGAGATACAAAAAAACATTAGGATGAAGATTATAATATTGATATTTCAATTTAAAATTAATTCATATAATATATCTTTAGAAAAGAAACCTGAAAGAAAGGGGATTCCACATAAAGATAAATTGGCAGTATTAAAGTAGGTAATTGTTAAAGGTGTTTCATAAATTAAATTTCCTATGAATCGAATATCTTGAAAATTTATTATAGAATGAATTATTATTCCTGAACATAAAAATAATAGAGATTTGAATATAGCATGAGAAATTAAGTGAAAAAATACAAATGAAGTTAATGATGTGGATAATATTATTATTATAAGACCTAATTGTCTAAGGGTTGAAAAAGCAATAATTTTTTTTAAATCAAATTCAAATATAGCGTTGATTCTAGAAGTAATTATTGTTATTAAACCAATAAATATAATAAAAAAATTGAATTTATTAAAAATAAATAATTTATTAAATCAAATTAAGAGGTAAATTCCTGCTGTTACTAAAGTGGATGAGTGAACAAGGGATGAAACTGGGGTTGGGGCTGCTATGGCGGCAGGTAGTCATATTGAGAAAGGAATTTGAGCTCTTTTTGTTATAATTATGATTAGAAATATTAATATAAATAAAAAGTTATTTAATTTATAATTATTTAATAAATTTCATGAATTTATATTTATTAATAGAAAAATTATTATTAAAAGTATAATATCTCCAATACGATTTGATATAAGTGTAATTATTCCTGAGTTTAAAGAAATTTTATTTTGATAATAGATAATTAGACAATAAGAAATTAGTCCTAATCTATCTCATCCAATAATTATTCTAAAAATATTTGGGCTGATAATTAATAAAATTATTGAAATTACAAATATTATTAAAATTATAATGAAATTTTTTTTTTTAATTCTATAATTATATATTTTTTCTATATAATATGACTATTGAAGAAATTAATGTTACAATTCTTAGAAAACTTAATGATATTCAGTCAATTAAAATTAAAAATTCAATATTTCAATTTATTAATGAAAAAAACAATCATTTAATAATAAAAATTTTTTTGAAGATAATTATAATTATTCTTAGTACTAATATTAGGTTTCTAAAAATTAAAAGAAAAAAAAATAAATATTAAAAATAATTATTTAAAATATTTTGAGTATTTTTTTGATTTCACAAATCAATATTTTTTATAAATTATTTAAATTAAATTAAATAAAATAATAAATTTTTAAAATTTAAAGATTTATTATTTTATTTTGATTTAAATTGATTAAATAAATAGGATTATAGAAATAATTGGGATTAAATGAAGAGTAATTAATATAAATTCACGAATATTAATTTTATTAAAGTTATATATATTTTTATTAATATACCCATGTTGGGTTGAACTATATAAAAATATGGAGTATAATACTCTGAGGAATCTTAAAAATATTAAAGGAATAATTATTATTGTTCTTCAGGAATTAATTCTGTTAATTATAAAAATTTCACTGAATAAATTTAGAGATGGAGGGGCAGCTATATTAAAAATACAAGATAAAAATCGTAAAAGAGATAAAGATGGTATTAAATTTATAAGTCCTTTATTGAGAATTATACTTCGAGATTTTGAACGATCATAGTTAATATTAACTAAGCAAAATATAGCAGAAGAACATAACCCATGTCTAATTATTATTATTAAACTTCCTAATATTCTTAATTGTGAATAAATTATTAAACTTGATAATATTTTTCTTATATGGACAATTGAGGAATAAGCTACTAGTATTTTTATATCAATTTGTTTTATGCAGATTAAACTGGTTAAAATTGCTCCTATTATTCTAAATGTAATAATAATTAAATTAAATTTTATGTTAAATTTATCTAAATCATAATTATAACAAAAAGAGCTCAAATTCCTTTTTCAATATGACTACCTGCCGCCATAGCAGCCCCAACCCCAGTATCATCCCTTGTTCACTCATCCACTTTAGTAACAGCAGGAATTTACCTCTTAATTCGATTCAATAAATTATTTATTTTTAATAAATTCAATTTTTTTATTATATATATTGGTTTAATAACAATAATTACTTCTAGAATCAACGCTATATTTGAATTTGATTTAAAAAAAATTATTGCTTTTTCAACCCTTAGACAATTAGGTCTTATAATAATAATATTATCCACATCATTAACTTCATTTGTATTTTTTTACTTAATTTCTCATGCTATATTCAAATCTCTATTATTTTTATGTTCAGGAATAATAATTCATTCTATAATAAATTTTCAAGATATTCGATTCATAGGAAATTTAATTTATGAAACACCTTTAACAATTACCTACTTTAATACTGCCAATTTATCTTTATGTGGAATCCCCTTTCTTTCAGGTTTCTTTTCTAAAGATATATTATATGAATTAATTTTAAATTGAAATATCAATATTATAATCTTCATCCTAATGTTTTTTTGTATCTCCTTAACTTTAATGTATAGAATACGTTTAATATTTTATTTAACAATCAACATAAATATATTTACCCCAATTTAAATAAAAAATGATAATTATTTAATAAATTCTTCTACATTATTATTATTTTTTATATCAATTTTATTTAGAAGTTTAATAAATTGAATCTTATTTTCCTCTCTAAACTTTAGAATTATTAATTTTAATTTTAAAAACATCATTTACTTTATAATAATTACAAGTTTAATTAATATTCTATTCATTAAATTAATTAATTATAATAAACTAATAATTTATACTCTATTAATTAAAAAATTTAATAATTTTATATTCTTATTAAAAATTTCTTTATCCTTTAATTATTTTATTATAAATATTAGAAAAAACTTATTAAATTTTAATGAATTATATTGAAATGAATTTTATAGAAAATTTTTATTTAAAATTTTACTTAATAAAATTTATTTATATTTATCAATAATACATTATAATTTTTTAAGAATATTTATCTCTTTATTTTTATTTATTATTACATTAATTTATTTTATAAACTAAAAATAATTATTATATTAATAAATATTTATTTAACTGGGGGGGGGGGAAACTATATTATTTAAAAATTAATTAACTATTGAGATATTAATTAATTTATAATGCGAGCTCTTAATCTTTAGAAATATTAGTTATTTCCTAAAAATTAATAGGAATAAATTTTTTCCTTTTTTATATTTTCAAAATATATACTTTAAACAAGTTCATTAATTTAATAATTTAATAATTTAATAATTTAATAAAATTTCAAATTATTATAATTAAAATAATTAATAATTTTATTATATAAATAAAAATTAAAATATTTAAAATTACAGCTAAAAACCTTTTTTAAATTAATATTATTAATTTATCATATCGAATTCGAGGGAATCCCCCTCGAAATAAAATAATAATAATTATAATTAATATTCTTTTAAAATAAAAAAATAAATTAATATATCTCCTTATATAAACTATAACTAATAATACTCTCATTAATATAATTATCCCATATTCAGCTATAAAAATTAAAACAAACCCCCCACTTACATATTCTGTATTAAACCCAGACACTAATTCTGACTCCCCCTCAGCTAAATCAAAGGGGGTCCGATTCAATTCAGCAATAATTCTAATAAAAAATATTAATATAATTGGATATAAATATATAATTATAAATAAATATTCTTGAAATTTTATTAAATATATAAAATTAAATCTTTCAATTAATATTATTCTCCTCAAAATAATTAAAATTAATCTAACCTCATAAGAAACAGATTGTGCAATTGCTCGAATTCTTCCTAATATTGAATAAATTGATCTTGAGGCTCACCCTCTTATTATTATTATATAAACCCCTATACTTAAAAAACATAAAAGAATTAAAATTCTTAAATCTATATAAATTAATATATAACACTTTGGGAATATTAATCATATTATCAATATAAGAAACATCCTTATAACTGGCCTAATAAAATAAAATAAATAATTTAAATTCTTTATAAAAAAAAATTCTTTACTTAATAATTTAATCGCATCCCTAAAAGGTTGGAATACTCTTTTAATTAAAATTTTATTTGGGCCTTTACGAATTTGAATATACCCTAAAAGTTTTCGTTCTAATAAAGTTAAAAAAGATAACCTAATTAAAACTATAATAATTATAATAAAATTTATTACTAAAATATTTAAACCACTAATAAATATAAATTTATATTCCAATTTTAATAAAAATTATTACAATTTTATTTATGAAACTTAAATTCATTGCATCAATCTGCCATATTAAAATAATTTATAAAATTTATTTTATTCTTCTAACTTTGAAAATTAGTAGTCTTTTTAACTTAAAATTAATTATCTTTAAAGATAAGTTAAATTTTAAACTTTTAGACTCATAATCTAATAATAGACCTTAAAATCTTCTTTAAATTATTAAATTTTCAATTTTTTAAAGTTAATAAATTTAAATTAATAACTAAATTTAATAAATAAATAAATTTTATTATATTATTAATATAATAAAAATTATATTTAATTAATTCCTAAAATTAATACACTAATCTGCCATAATAATATTATAATAACATAAATAATATAAATATATTATATATAATAAATATAATCTAATTCTAAAAAATTCAAAATTTTTTGTGCAATTTAACACTTATATATAATATAATTACTCAATAAAATAAAATCCCCCTTAATAATAAAATTATTAAAATTATTAAATTTATTAATTTAATATTAAAATAATTTAATAATTTTATATTTAAATAATTAATGTTTCTACTAGAAATTATAGAAGTTAAAAAAAATTTTATATAAAAATATATAAATCCTACAGAAGATATAATTAATATAAACCCTAATATAAATATTAAATCTATTAATAAATATAATAATATAAATCTTTTTATATAAAATCTAATTATTGGGGGAATCCTTATTATTATTAATATAATCCTAAATAATATCAATTTATTTTTCTTTCCCAATATAAATAAATTTTTTAATCTCTCAATTTTATTGTTTTCAAAAATTAAAATTAAATTCATTAAAATAATTACATAAAAAATATAATAATAAATTCATACCTATATTCTTATAAAAATTCTAAAAATTATTCATCTTATTTGATTTAAAGAAGAACACCCCATTAAAATTTTTAATCTTTTATTTTTAAATAATAATATTATTCTTATTAATGACCTTATAACAATTACTAAATTTAATAAATATATATTAATATAAAACTTATATATAACTAAATTTCTTAGTAGGAAAAAAATTAAAATTTTTTGAACTCTTATTAATAAAAAACAATTAATTCATGATAAATATAATAATATATTAATATACCAAAAATAAAAAGGAAATATTCCTAATTTTATTAATATAATTAAAATTATAAATAATATAAAATTTATTTTCCTTATTATTAAACTAATTGAGTAAAACAATATTATTGAAGAACTAACCCTTTGAATTAAAAAATATTTTATAAATCTATCATTAAATTTATTTTTATTATTATATATAATTAAAGGAATAAAAGAAATTATATTAACTTCAATCCTAACTCAAAAATATAATATTGAATTAGTATTAACTCCAATAACAATTCTAAACATTAAAACAAAAAAAAATAATATTAAATTAAAATTTTTATTTATAATTATATATATAAACTTTACCTTAATAATACTAAAAATAATTCTATATATATATATATATATATATAAATTTATTAACAATAATATATAAAAATCTTAAAATCTTTTTAATATAAATTTTACTTAACTTTTTAAAAATTATCTTTACTTTAAAATAAATCTTAATTAAATTAATGATTAGTAAAAAGAAAGTTTTAATTTCTATTAATAAATTCACAATTTATCGCTTAAAAATTCAGCCATTTTACTTATAATTTTTAATTTAATAAAAAATTTTTCACTTACATTGAAACTATAATTATAAAATAATTAAAATTATTTAATGAATATTTATAAAAAGAATAAATGAATTTATTCAACAAATCATAAAGACATTGGAATATTATATTTTATTTTTGGAATTTGATCAGGAATAATTGGATCAAGTTTAAGAATAATTATTCGATTAGAATTAGGAACCCCTTCACAATTAATTAATAACGATCAAATTTATAATACAATTGTTACTACTCATGCATTTGTAATAATTTTTTTTATAGTTATACCAATTATAGTAGGAGGATTTGGAAATTACTTAATTCCTTTAATATTATCTGCTCCTGATATATCATTCCCTCGTCTTAATAATATAAGATTTTGATTATTAATTCCTTCTTTAATTTTAATAATTTCAAGTATATTTATTGATGAAGGGTCTGGAACTGGATGAACGGTTTATCCTCCTTTATCATTAAATAAATCCCATCCAGGAATCTCAACTGACTTAGTAATTTTCTCTCTTCATCTTAGAGGAGTCTCTTCAATTTTAGGATCAATTAATTTTATTACAACTATTCTAAATATACGTCCAAATTTAATTAATATAGATAAAATTTCTTTATTTACTTGATCCATT
The DNA here is from genome assembly GCA_037103525.1 of Ganaspis brasiliensis. Taxonomy (NCBI): domain Eukaryota; kingdom Metazoa; phylum Arthropoda; class Insecta; order Hymenoptera; family Figitidae; genus Ganaspis; species Ganaspis brasiliensis. Next base: position 693,744 of record JAZKLR010000061.1, on the reverse strand, counting down.
TTTCTTACCACTATTTTACTATTATTATTATACATGATACTTATTATGTTGTTGCCCATTTTCACTATGTTTTATCTATAGGAGCCGTATTCTCAATTATTAGAGGATTTATCCACTGATTCCCTTTAATTACTGGTATATCATTAAATCCAAAATGATTAAAAATTCAATTTTTCTCTATATTTACAGGAGTAAATATAACATTTTTTCCTCAACATTTTTTAGATTTAAGAGGAATACCTCGACGATACTCTGATTATCCAGATAGATATATATTATGAAATTCAATTTCATCAATAGGGTCAATTATTTCAATTTTTGGAATTAATTTACTAATTTTTATTATTTGAGAAAGATTTTATTCTGAACGTCTAATTTTATTTAAAAATTATTTAAATTCTTCAATTGAATGATCTCATAATTACCCTCCATTAAACCACTCTTATAATGAAATTTCATTATTATTCTTACTAAATAAATCTAAAAATAAAAATATATATAATACAAACACAAATACAAATATAAATAATAAAAATATTAATAAAAATACAGATAATAAAGAAATTGTAAAAGAAAGAGTCACAGTTGGATGAATTTAATATATATATATATATATATATATATATATATATATAAATTAACTATAAATTAACTATAAATTAACACATATTTATTTAATATTATTTTATATTAAACTATATATATATATATATATATATATATATATATATATATATATTATAAATACTAATAAGAACATGAAATTCTTTAAACTTTCAAGATTTTTCTTCACCAATAATAGAATGATTAATAATTTTCCATGATTACACATTATTTATAAATATTTTAATTACTTTAACAATTATAATAACAATTATTAAAATAATAAAAAATAAATTTATTAACTTAAATATTGATAATCAACTCATTGAATTTATTTGAACTATCATCCCTATAATTATATTAACTTTTTTAGCAATTCCTTCTTTAAAAATTCTTTATTTAATAGATGAAATATACTCTCCTATATTTTCAATTAAATGTATTGGACATCAATGATTTTGAACATTTGAATATCCAGACTTTATCCAAACCCCTATTGAAATATATATAAATAAAGACTTATCATTAAATTCATTTCGCTTACTTGATGTTTCTACCCGAATTATTTTACCTATAAATACCCAACTTCGATTAATTACCTTATCTGATGATGTAATTCATTCATTTACAATTCCCTTAATAGGAATTAAAATTGATGCTCTTCCTGGACGATTAAATCAAATAAATTTATTAATTTCACGTCCAGGAATTTTTTTTGGCCAATGCTCTGAAATCTGTGGAGCTAATCATTCATTTATACCAATCTCTATTGAATCAACTTCAACTAATAATTTTATTAAATGAATAATAACTTTAATTAATTTATTAAGTATCTTAACTTAAAGTAATGATTTTTTAAATCATTTATAGTATATTTTTTTACTCTTAATAATTTATAATTTAATTTATAATTCAATTTATAATTTAATTTATAATTTAATTTATAATTTAATTTATAATTTAATTTATAATTTAATTTATAATAATTCCACAAATAAAGCCTATAAATTGATTATTTTCAATAATATTTTTTTTAATATCATGTATAATAACAATAAAATTAATTCATTTTAACTTTTTTAATTGAAACTTAAATTCTTTATCAACCAATAACGTAAAAATTACAAAAAAAATTAATTTATTTAAATTTAAATGATAACAAATTTATTCTCCATTTTTGACCCAATAACAAGATATTTAATATCATTAAACTGATTAAGGACATTAATTTTTTTAATATTTATCCCACAAATTTTTTGAATATTATTATCAAAATATTTAAAAATTTGACAAATAATAAATTCATTTATCTTTAATGAAATAAAAATTCCTCTTATTTTTAATAATTCATTAAATATCTTAATTTTTAATTCTTTATTTTCATTTATTATAATTAATAATTTCATTAGACTTTTCCCATATATTTTTAATACCTCTAGACATATATCTTTCTCTATTTCTATATCCCTATCAATATGAATTAGATTTATAATATATGGATGAATAATAAATTCAACCCATATATTTATTCATCTTACTCCCCAAGGTACTCCTTACATTTTAATACCCTTTATAGTTATAATTGAATCTATTAGAAACATTATCCGACCCTTAACACTAGCTATTCGCCTCTCAGCAAATATTATTGCTGGACACTTATTAATTACCTTAATAAGACAAACCTCATCATCAATAAATTTAATTATAATTATATTACTGATTTTATCTCAATCAACTCTTATAACTTTAGAACTAGCAGTTTCATTTATTCAAGCCTATGTATTTTCAATTTTAAGAACTTAATACTCTTCAGAAACTAATTATGAAAAATAATTATATAAATATATTCTTAATAAAAATATTTTATAACCATCCATATCATATAGTTACTATTAGACCATGACCAATTTTAACTTCTCTAAGAATTTTTATTTCCATAATTGGTAGAATTATAATATTAAATTATAAAATTTATATTTTAATATTAATTGGACTATCATCAATCATTTTATGTAGCTACCAATGATGACGTGATATTATCCGTGAAAGAACCTTTCAAGGAATACATACCTTAATTTTAATTAAGGGTATTAAATTAAGAATAATTTTATTTATTATTTCGGAATTAATATTTTTTATTTCTTTTTTTTGAACATTTTTCCATTCAGCCTTATCCCCTAATATTGAAATTGGGAGCCTTTGGCCTCCCCTAAATATTAAACAATTCAACCCATACCAAATTCCTATAATTAATACTATTATTCTTTTATCTTCTGGAATTACAATTACATGAACTCATTATTCAATTTTAAATAAAAATAAATTAAATTCTTTAATTAGATTATTATTAACAATTATATTAGGAATAATTTTTACATTTATTCAAATAATTGAATATAATGAAGCATCATTTTCTATAAACGATTCAATTTATGGATCAATTTTTTTTATAACTACTGGATTCCATGGTCTCCATGTAATTATCGGGACAATTTTTTTAATAATTACATTAATACGTTTATTTAATAATCATATAACTTCCTTCCACCACTTAGGATTTGAACTTTCAGCACGATACTGACACTTTGTTGATATTATCTGAATTATTGTATTTACCTTAATTTATTGATGTAATTATTAATTTAAATAATTTAAATAATTTTATTATATAGTATATAAACAATTACATTTTATTTCCAATAAAAAAAATTAAATTAAATCTTATTTAATATAATAAATATTTTATTTATTCATATCAAATATTTTAATTATTTTAATCTCTTCAATTATTATTTCAATTAATTTAATTATCTCCAAAGAAACTAAATTTAATCGTAATAAATTAACTCCTTTTAAATGTGGATTTGATCCATTATCCTCAATACGTCTACCCTTCTCAATTCAATTTTTCTTAATTAGAATTATTTTTTTAATTTTTGATGTAGAAATTTCCTTAATTTTACCAATTATTTTTTATATAAAATTAAATTTTATAACAAATATATTTTTATTCATTTTTATCCTTCTAATTTTAACCTTTGGATTATACTATGAATGAATAGAAGGTACATTAAATTGATTAAAATAAATTTATTGAATAATAGTTAAAATTTTATAACATTTAAATTGCATTTAAAAATTATTTTTATTAAATTTATTTTTGAATAAATCTAATATATATATATATATATATATATATTAAATCTAATATATTTAATTTCGACTTGAATTTCAGATTAATAAACTTTTAATCTATTCAATTTTTAAGAAATAATAATATAATTAAACTTCTAATTTAATTTAAAATAAATAAAATTATTTTTATTTCTAAATATAAAATAGTTTATTAAAAACATAATATTGAAGATATTAAAATGAAATTTTTCTTTTATAATTTAAAAATTAGTTAAATTTTATAACATTAATATGTCATATTAAAATTATTAATTTAATTTTATTAATATTTTTAAAATCAAATTAATCAAATTAATCTTAATTGAAACCAAAAAGAGGTAAATTATTGTTAATAATTAGATCAATAGATCTTTAGTTAGTCCAGATGGAAACCTTCCGTTTCCGAAAATAACTAATATTTCTAAAGATTAAGAGCTCGAATTATAAATTAATTAATATCTCAATAGTTAATTAATTTTTAAATAATATAGTCCCCCCCCATCCCAGTTAAATAAATATTTATTGGGTTACCTATTTTAATATTACTTTTGACATTTTTTCAATTTTTTTTCAATTTTTTTCAATTTTTTTCAATTTTTAAAATTTAAATATACTAAATTTTCATTAATACTTTTTTTTTCAATTTTTGTTCAATTTTTAAACATTTTTTTTTTTCAATTTTTTTTCAATTTTTTAACATTTTTTCCCCCCCCCCCCCCATATACTAAATTTTCATTAATACTCTTTTTTTAATTTTAAACCCCATTTTTTATCTTCTATTTTTTCAATTTTCTATCTTTTATATTTTATATTATTAAAATAAAAATTAAACTTTTATTAAATTAATTATTCTAAATACACTTTCCAGTATATTTACTTTGTTACGACTTATTTAATTTTTATTATACAATTAAATTGACGGGCAATTTGCACATATTTAAAATTTTTAATCAATTTTATTAATTAATCAAATTTACTTTCAAATCCTATTTTTTTAAAATTATTAAAATTTTTAATTGAATAAATTATAAATTTATTGTAATTCATCAAATCTTATTTATAAACTACATATTGATTTGAATAATTTTTAAATAAAAAATTTTAAAATTATTTTTATAAAAAATTTTTTAAACAAAAATATATAAATTTTATTAAATAAGTTTATTTTATTGTGGAAAATCAATTACTTAACAAATTCCCCTGAATAATATTAAATACCGCCAAATCTATTAATTTAATTATTTAAATTTAATTTATTAATATAAATTTAAATAATAGGGTATCTAATCCTAATTTAATTACTAAATTATTAAAAATTTTTTTTAATAATTATATTTATATAAAAATTTATTTTTACTAAAATTTTTTATTTCACTAATTAATTTTAATATTTATATATTTTTAAATTATAAAATTTTTTATATATTTTTATTAAATCAATTAATCTTATATTATTAAGTTTAACCGCAAAAGCTGGCACTTAATTATTTAATAATTATAAAATTTTACAAAATAAAAATTTCTTTTATTTTTTAATTTTATTAATTAAAATTATAAATAAATTAATTTATTTAATTAATTATTTCACAAAAATTTATATATTAAAATCTAATTTTTTAAATTAACTTAAAATATAAATTAAACTTAATATACATATATTTAAATTATAAATTTATTTAAATTATTTTTATAATGAAATTATAATGTTTTTATTTAAACTATATAATCAAATAACTTTTATTCTTCTATTAATTTTATTCAGTTTAAATTAATTATTTATTATTTATTAAAAGTTAAAGTCCTTTCGTACAATTACTTAAAAATTATTTAAAGATAGAAGCCAATCTGGCTCACACCGATTTTAACTCAAATCATGTAAGATTTTAAAAGTTGAACAAACTTAATAATTAAATTTCTTTATTAAATATTTATCTTAATTCAACATCGAGGTCATAAACTTTTTTATCAATAAGATCTTTTTAAAAATATTATGCTGTTATCCCTAAAGTCATTTAATCTATTAATATTTATTATATCACTCTTTTTATTAATTTATTTATTAATATATTTATTAATAAAAAAATTATTATATTTATATATATATTTATTACACTCATTTACAAGCCAAATTTGGCTAATACAAGTGGAGTTCCATGATATAAGTAGAAATAGATATTTACAGTTTTAGATTATATTTCTTAGAGCTACTCGTTCATTCATAATTCGAATCAAAAGGTTTACAAACATTTTTATCAGTGCAGTATCAGAGGACGATAAAATACTCAACCATCCGTCCACATGATCTGTGTTGTTAGAGACCTGAGAGTAAATCTCATTACACAAATGTACACACGCAGGACATTGTAACAAAATATGAAAAAGAGTCTCATCCTCCAGGCCGCAGCAAGGACACTCAGTGTCGAAACCGAAGGAATATGTATACCGTCCAAAATTAATCCTGCAAATGTGGGTGTTTAACAGCCTAACTTGTGCAAAAACTCCTTTAAAAAACATTGGCAGTCTCGAAAGAAGATAAGGCTGTGTACCCCCTTGCAGGATCAAATGAGGGTAGATCAAAAGACTCTTGGATGCCGAGCAGTGCTGCCTGTCCAAAGATTTAGAGAACGCTTTATAGTGTTCCAATATTTGGTCCTTACATCTCACCACAGAACTTAAAGAAAGGTTACCCCACTGTTCCATCATACTACCCGATTCAAAAAATATTTTCAACTGGGCATACCAGTTGTTACGGTACCCTGGGTTCATCTCAGCCACAATCTTCAGTCTTTCAAAGCACTGTCTGGGATATCTACTGCTTTCCATACAAGAAATCTTAGAAATCCAGTTCAGTGTGTACTTTAAAACTTCATGCGATAGATGAGTGGAACCCGTCTCTAATCTCACCGCATAATTTGGGGTGTTTAAAGGTAATGAAAGTAGTTTTTTAAAAAAATTTAATTGTACCCTCTCTATAAGTTCCAAGTATTTCAATCCCCAAATTTGGACCCCATAAAACAATGAACTCACTGCCAGGCTTCGAAAGAGCTTAATATAAGTACTCCAGGAGACTTGCCCAAAGAGTGAGTAATTTTATATATACTTCCGATAGCAATATTTGCTGCACTAATAGCCCCAGCCGAGGCCGGAAGGAATGAGCATGTGTTATCAAATGTGATACCCAAATAAGAATAACTTTTTACAACTTGTATTCGCTCCAATCCAAATTGGAATGATTTAAATTTACCTGATGACGATTTTCCTGGTTTAGTAAAAATTACAACCTTTGTTTTTTCTGTATTAACCGTGAGTTTATTCAAATCACAATACGCTTTTAAGGCGTTAAGTTTCCTAATAAGCTCCGCAAGGGAATCGGAGAGGAAGACATAGTCGTCTGCATAGCCAAGATCCATTACCTCGTTCCTGCTGTCAATCGACAGACCTCTACAATTCATCTGGATGAAAAAATTGTCGATATCACATATAAACAACAGAAACAGATAGGGACTCAGAACTTCTCCCTGGAGTACCCCCTGAGTAACATTTACAAAATCCGTAGATCCCTCAAAAGTTTTAATACAAGTTGAAGCGACAGAATAGAAGCTTTTCATTACATTAATAATTTTCGTACTCAATCCTAGCCTATGTAACTTCTCCCATAGCAGAGGGTGCGAAACAGATGGGAAGGCCCCCTTGAAGTCAACGAAAACAGCAAATACCGCAGCACCACGGTTTCTTAGGCGAATCTGTATTAATGATAAAAGAGTAAAAAGATTATCGAGACAACTTCTACCCCGTCTGAAACCTGATTGAGATTAAGGAATCAGATCTCGTTCGGTAGCCCAAGTCACAAGTCGATCACAAAGAATTTGAGAAAATATTTTTGTAACACAATTAACTAATGTGATCGGTCTGTAATTTTCAGGGTTTGTCAGGCTGCCCTTTTTAAAGAGCATAAACGTAGACATTTTTCCCCAGGCTTTAGGAATTGTCTCAGATGAAAGAATTAAATTAAAATAAAATTGCATATAAAAAATCCAATTCTGCGGTAAATTTTTGAAAAATTCATAGCCTAACTCGTCCACTCCAGGGGCCTTGCCATTTTTACACTTGGAAAGAGAAATCAAAATTTCGTCCGTAGATATGGCGCTATCCAAAACCGGGTGAGATATCTTAATAAACGAACCAGAGTGTGAATTCAAAACGCAAACAGGATAACTCTCTTGCAAATAATTCTGCCAAGTAGATATGTCAATTTTATTTAAACGCGGTGACAATTTTCTAACCGAATTAATTACTTTCCAAAATTGCGTAGAGTCTTTACAATTATAAATCTTATTTATTAACTCATTGCGATAAATCTTTTTTTTCAAATTTAGTACTTTACGAAAGTTGCACTTTTTATCAAGAAAATCCCTTTTATATCTCTGAGAGAATCCGTTGTCCTTAGCTAACCTCAAAGCCATCGAGAGTTGCTTTTTTGCGTCCCTACAATCCTGATCAAACCAGGGTTTATGGTCTCTGCGGGTAAAACCCACAACCTCACGCATCATCCCCAGGTCTCCCGCTACTTGCTTCACAGCCCCGATCAAGGTATCATTTAGTCCATCCACATCTTGGTTCAAGTTTGACACTTCCCCCCTCCATGACATACTGTTAGTATAACTTTCTGTTTTTTGAAAATCAAAGACAAATTTACTCTTTGAGACAATACATGGAGGTTTAATTTTAGTTTCGTAGTCAGCAGATAAAAACAATACTAACGGGAGGTGGTCAGAGAGAGTGGGAATGTGTAAAACCCGAAGATCACAACACATAAACAAACCATACAGAGAACACCAAATTAAATCTATAACGCTGAAGCCTTGGTGGCCCACAAAGGTGTAATTTCCCGGATTGTCGCTCGGAGAGCGACCATTCAGTAATACAAAATTGTGGGTCTCCATAGAATTAACCAAAAGATTACCCCTGAAATTAACAAATTGATCCAAAGAGTCTCTAATACAATTAAAAGTTAAAGAATTCAAAATTTGTGGCTCTAAATGGTTTAAAACTCCCACTCTACTATTAAAATCTCCTCCCACAATAATAGGAAGGTCAGGTTGTTGTTCACTAATACAATGCAGCATTCTAACAAACTCGTCAAGATAAACATTAAAATCAATAGAAGGAGAAAAATATGTTATTCCTAAGATAAAACAATTAAAAAGAGAAAAAACTTTCACCAGTATGTGTGTAGATGTAATTGAAATGGTTTCTACCTTATAGAATTCAGTATTATATGCTAACAATAAACCTCCTTTAGCCCTGCCAAGTTGATTGCTCCTCAAAGCTGGGGCAACAATTGATTTGAAGTTCGGTGAACACTGGTATTTTAAATCCTCGTTGACTGACCACGTTTCGCTGACCGCCAGAATGTCAATCTCCTTAAGCTCATGATCAATATCCGATATATTGTTGAACCCATGGACATTCCAGAAAATGATTCTTGGTTGAACTTGAAAATTTAGATACGTAGAACTTGATGAAGGCCCCGCATTGAAAAGAGTCCTCTGTTGTTGCTATTCTCCCAACTGAGAGACAAGCTCCTCCTCCGAATTTGGTTTTTTGATTTTCAAAGTCTCTTGCAAGCATGAATCATTTCGGCTCAAAAAAGAGTCAATCCGTTTGTTAGATTGCAGAACCTTCTGATTCAAAACAGACTCTTTACGTCGTCGACCACGCTTCTTGACCTGTCCTTCCCCAGCCGCCGTAGCCACCGGTGATTCATACGAAGAATCCGACTCTTCCTTCTCAGCGGGGTTTGAAATTGGTAATTTATTTTTTTTAAGAAGAACCTCAATTTCGTTTGGAGTAACTATGTTATCTTCGATAAAAACTCTGGTACCTCTTAAAGTAGCATTCATTCCAACGTCTTTGAGTCTTCGAATCTTTGTTAACAAACAGCGACGAATTTCCCTTTCCTCGTCCGAACGATCATTAGTAATAATGAAATTAAAATTTTTAAGCTCTTTAACTTTGGAAAAAATCACTTTAACCCATCGTGAGGCAACAAATCTGATCAATACTGGACGGTTACCGGGTGATTTACCCAATCGGAAAACATCATCAATAACAAGGTCAGGAATCATGAGACCCACTTTAGAAAAAATATCTAGAATAGTATTGAGAAGATTTGAATTAATAATTTCAGTATCTTCCAATTTAAATAAAATTATATTCCTTGTTCTATCTCGTTTATCAGCATTGCTCAGCCTTTTCTCAGAATCAGTCATCTTTTTCTCCAAGCTTTTCACCTGTTCTCCCAGTGAATCAACTTTCTGACGAATTTCACCTCGTAATTCATTGTGCGAATTAGTGAGACCTTTAATTGAATCAAACAAGAGGTTCCATCTTTGTTCCTCTGAGAGAGAAGCGATATTTACTGACATTTTTGTTTACGTCCGTAGAATAACAAGACACTACACTCGCATGAAAAGTATTTAAAGTTGAGTGGAATTAATAAAGTAAAATTGAAAAATTCTTCCGGAGAAACACTCAAACTTCACTTTCATATATGTAGAGTAAAGCTCGTTATTAAAAATCAAATAGGAACACAAAAATTAAAATAATATTTTTGCCACACAGTAATATAGAGAAGACTTTAAAACAGAGATAGGTTTTAACACTTTTGAGGAGTAAATAACTTTTCACTATAAGAGTCAAAATATAATAAAGTTATTATTTTATGTAATCTTTCATACAATTCTTTAATTAAAAGACAATTTATTATGCTACCTTTGTACAATCAAAATATTGCAACCATTTAATTAACTCATTGAGTAGACCTGACTTTAAATAAATATTTTTAAAGACATGTTTTTATTAAACAGGTAAATAATTTATTTTGCTTAATTCATTATTTTAAATTTTTATACTTTAATTATATAATATTTTTTATATATTTACTAATTTAATCATTATTCCTATAAAATTTAAATTAATTTATAAATTTTATATTATTAATTTAAAATTATTAACTAAATTTATTTATTAAATTTTTATAAATTATTACATTTTTTTAAAAAATTAAAATTTTAAATTATACTTTTAAGTTTAATCTCTTTAAACTATTTTTAATTATAAATCTTAAAGTTGACCCCTTAAAATTTTTAAATCTTTTAAATTTTTAATAAAAAATTATTAAATAATTTTTAAAAATTTTTGAATTAAATTTATTTATTAAAAAATTAGATATAATTACTTTTGAATAACATTTCATTTCTAAAATTAAATTTAAAATAAACTTAAAATTTTAATAATAATTTAAATTTTAGCCCAATTAATTTCGAAAATTTTATTGTATAAATAAATATTTTTAATTAACCCTAATACAAAAGGTACATAAAATAAATATTTCTTTAATAATATAAATTTAAATAAATTTCTTTTTCAATACATTTATTTATAATAATTAATTTTTTTTCTATAAATTTACTAAAAATAAATTCATTATAATATTATTTTAATTCAATAAAAAAATTTAAATTTTAACATTTTTAATCAAATATTATAATTTTATAATTTTATAATTTTATAATTTTAAAATTTTATAATTTTATAATTTTATAATTTTATAATTTTATATTATCAATTTTATATTATCGATTTTATAGTATCGATTTTATATTATCGATTTTATATTATCGATTTTATATTATCGATTTTATATTATCGATTTTATATTATCGATTTTATATTATCGATTTTATATTATCGATTTTATATTATCGATTTTATATTATCGATTTTATATTATCGATTTTATATTATCGATTTTATATTATCGATTTTGTATTATCGATTTTATATTATCGATTTTATATTATCGATTTTATATTATCGATTTTATATTATCGATTTTATATTATCAATTTTATATTATCAATTTTATATTATCAATTTTATATTGTTAATTTTATATTATTAATTTTATATTATTAATTTTATATTATTAATTTTATATTATTAATTTTATATTATTAATTTTATTATAACAATTTTATTATAACAATTTAACTTTAATGATAGTAATTTATAATTACATAATTTATTATATCATAATAATCCTTTTAATTTTCAGGCATATCATTATTTTAAAGATTACAATTAATTTCAATCTTCTTATAATATTTTATTAAATCAAATTAAATCTTTAAACTTGCTATTTAATATTTTTATAAACTATAAAATAATTTTAATTCTTAAATAGAATATCTCAATATATTAATATTAAAATTCTTAAAAAATAATATATAAAATATAAAATCGTTAATACTTGGCCAAGTTCAACATATGGATACTCAATTGATTTTATTCCAATTCATGTTAATAACATAACAATATTTAAAAAAAATCAAAATAAAATTTGACTTAAAGGATAAAAAGCAAACCCTTAAACTTTTATTTTTTTAAAAAAAGGTAAAATCATAATAATTAAAACTGAAATTAATAAAGCTATAACCCCCCCCCCCCCAATTTATTAGGAATTGACCGTAAAATTGCATAAGCAAATAAAAAATATCATTCTGGTTGAATATGAATAGGAGTAACTATTGAATTAGCAATCCTAAAATTTTCAGGATCTCCTAAGACATAAGGATTTAAACAACATAATAATATTAATAACAAAATTATAATTAAAAATATTAATACATCTTTAATTGAAAAATATCTATGAAAAGAAATTTTATATAAATTTCTATTAACTCCTAATGGATTTCTTGACCCTGTAATATGTAATCTTATTAAATGTAACATAACAACTAATAAAATTATAAAAGAAAGAATAAAATGAAATGAATAAAATCGATTTAAAGTTGCCCCTCCAACCCTAAACCCTCCTCATAACCAAATTACAATTTCATTTCCAATTACAGGAATAGCAGACACTAAATTAGTAATTACTGTTGCCCCTCAAAAAGATATTTGTCCTCAAGGTAATACATATCCTAAAAAAGCAGTACCTATAGTAATTAAAAATAATATTCTTCCAGAAAGTCATGTATACTTTAAATAATATGAATTAAAATATATTCCTCGCCCAATATGTATAAATATACATATAAAAAAAATGAAGCCCCATTCATATGAATTAACCGTATTAATCAACCATAATTAACATCATGAATAATATTTACAACTCTATCAAAAGCTATTTCAACCCTAGCAATATAATGTATTGATAAAAATAAACCACTAATAATTTGAATTATTAAACAAATTCCTAATAATGATCCAAAATTTTACATTAAATTAATATTAACAGGAGTAGGTAAAAATAATATTTTTACTAAATTATTAAATTTTATCTTAGTTATTATCATTTTATTTTATCTATAATTTAAATAATTTTTTGTAAAGTTTTAGGATTATAATAAAAAATTATTTTTACAATAATTACTAATACATAAAATAAATAAATTATCCCTATTAACACTAATATTTCCAATTTTAAATAAATTTTTACCAAACTATAATTATTACTTATTCAAATAATATTAATAATACTTTTTAACTCTAATATTTTTTCATTCATAAAAATAAAATAATTAAAATAATTAAATTTATAAATTATAAATATTAAACATATACCTAATAAAAAAAATTTATAAATAAACAATTTAATATTTATTATTCTTAATATTAATATTTTTTCATTTATAATAAAACTATTAAAATATAAAAATAAAATTAAAAATCCTCCTGTTACGTCCGGAAGGGACCAACTACAATTTATTTATTTTAATTAATCCCTGATTTATTTACAAAGCCAGGAGGCTTTGAACTAAGGGAACAGGGCAAAAGAAAGTCCACTGAACAATGCGTTAGGAAGCGTGATAGTTGATTTATTTATCTAAATACATGAATTGTAGAGGTGAAAGGATGAGAGGAAGAAATCTTCATAAAACCTGAATCCTTGTACTAATTCGTCACAACAACTGAAACAAAACGACTTATTAGCTTGAGCCATTAAATCGTGAGAGGCAAAGATAGGATGTAAAAATCTTACTCTGTGAATGAATCTGTAGCGTGTTAATTGTCCCCTCAAAAACTTCAATGACAGGTTCGTGAGACACCCAAGGGTAATTTATGGGGTGGACCCGCCTTGGCCTCAAGATAACGTAGAAAGTGAAAAGGTCCCAGACACCAGAAAAATGCTTGTAGAGACCCAAATCCAAGTTTTGATGTGAGGGAGTAGTTTATGTATCCTAGACGACTCAAATTTCAGGGTCAAGTTCCTTTTCGAAGCAGAAGTCGTTGAAGCAGTTAAATTTACTGATGAGGGGTCAATGATCCACAATTCTTCGATTCAAAAAGATTCTTCGAGGCAAAGATTCAGGATGAAGGGTTAGCAAATTGAAAAAAGGATAAAGGATTAAAATTGGTTGTAGGATTAAAATGAGTTAAGTTGATTAAAGAAGTTAAGGTTTAATTTGGTTGAAAGGATTTAATTGGAAAAAGGGTTAAATTGGAAAAAGGGTTAATTTGATAAAAAGGGTTAAATTGGAAAAAGGGTTAAATTGGTCAAAAGGGTTAAATTGGAAAAAGGGTTAAATTGATAAAAAGGGTTAAATTGGAAAAAGGGTTAAATCGGAAAAAGGGTTAAATCGGAAAAAGGGTTAAATTGATATAAAGGGTTAAATTGGAAAAGGGTTAAATTGGAAAAAAGGGTTAAATTGGAAGAAGGGTTAAATTGATAAAAAGGTTGAAGGATTAAATTGATTACTGACAAGTTATGTCAGGAGTTCTTGCGCTTCCACTAATTTTTACACTTTCAGTTTTTCACAACAATACAGTTTCACAATTAAAAGTTTTACAATTAGTTCACACACTCGCTACAACATATGTATAATTTCACGGCCGATACAATAAGAATTGACGGAATTATTCGCAAAATAATGTCGCGAAAGGTGTGAGCACTATGCTGAAATACAAGACTTAGTATTTGTAGACTTTGCTATCAGCGATATTTGAAATCGAGAGCCGAAGACAATCTTAGCAAAAAAGTGAACTGGAGGAGATCGTGGCGAAACAAGAACTGATTTTTCGTTTCGACAAATCTGTGAAGAAACCTCGGTTTCTTTGTGTTTTCAACCCCTCCAAATTTGCGTGGGTTTGAATGCGAAGTAATACAGAATAATTCGCGGAGTATAGTGTGACAGTTTTTTCGACCACCGATTTCCTTCCGTCTTATTTCGGAAGACCGGGACGCAAACTTCTTTACTTATCTTTAGGGCGAATAAATTAGAGAAACTAGAGCTATTTTCGTGCACATCTACCACTCTTAATTCTCATTATAGTTTATTGCATAAGTATTGATTTTAGCCAAAGTGAAAAAATTAAATGTAATACTTGTGAAATATACACTAAGTTATATATATTTATGAATAAACACGTCACGCGGACGTGACACCTCCCCCCTTTAAAATTCGGAAAATAGAAATGAAATTGATAATTTTCCGAATTCGAAAATTTAAATTTTTAGTTTGAATTTTGAGAATTAGTATTTGAATTTAATGTCGGCACAATACTAGTGTAATACTGACACAATACTGATGCAATACTGGCACATTATAAACATAGTATTAGTACAATATTGGCATATACTGGCATGATCCTGGCCCTATACTGACATAATGCTGGCCCTCGTCTGGCATAATAGAAACATTCATTATTTTGGTACTGACACAATGTTACAACAAATACCGATATTTAGATCCATTCTCAAGAATAGTACGTTAAATTGATTAATTATAAGACGATAATCCTTAATAATATTATCTGTTATTACGAAAACATCACACAAAACACACATTATTTCGTTACAACTATGAAATTCTCAATATATTTTAGAGGATTATTTTGCTTTGAGGAATACAGAAAGCTATAAAGATACTCGATATGATTTATAGACAATAATTTTTAACAATATACCAAGAAAAAATTTGTATAAAAACTTGGTATAGTTTAAGTGCGTGCATCTAACATTATTAAGTAATTTAAAACGCGTACATTAAGACGCCCTTCCCCCCTTACGAGAAGAATACGAAAGGGAAGCTTGAGTATTCGTTATTTGTAATACATTTATATATAAAAAAAAAATTATGCATGTTAGATATACGGACATAAATGATACTTAATTGTTCTTGAATTATTTTGGAATGATTATATATGGATACATATGCCTAACTTCTTCCTACTTTTGGTATTTATGACTAGACTCATACTCGTACATACTTAATCATACATTACTTTAAATTAACACACCGGCATTTTAATGCATACGATTTTCTCATAAATATTATAAAGATTTGCAGAAGGGTTAATTGTCTTACATTAATCATTCTGTAGATTAATTTATTAATACAATTACAGTAATTTATTAAATGCAACTTTAATCTCACGTATATTAATTTTATATAATTTTGTTATTTTATAATAATTGTTAGGAAAATATCAAATTTACATAGTGATAATATAACGACAATTCCATATCAATTTAAACACACATTTGTATTTGAAGTTTTCGCTGGTTTAATGCACGCAGATAGTTATTTTCAGGATGTTTTTAGATTTTAACATAGGCATATGCCTTCAAACAAAAAAAAACATTCATTTTGTGAAAGCAGAAACCCAATGAATTTTATTTAAGTCGTATAAAGGTTTTAGAACATGAAAATTCTTACTTTACTGTTCCTGAAAGGACTATATTTTCGTTTTTCGAGACCATTAATACCCTTTGTTTTATAGATGGGCAAAATTACATTTATTGGCTACGAAAAGTGGCCACTTGATAATAGAAACTTCAGGAGTATTTACTTGTTTCTACTGTTTGTATAAGATAGTAACAATTTTTAATAATAGGATTATAATAGAGATTTATCACACACATACATAAGTATACATAAAAAGCTTAAATTTCTTAAAATAAATTGCCTTTCATCATTCCGAGCCCTCTTTATTTGTTTATAATTCACCTAATTATACGAATTATCTTGATTGAATTAAAATTGTACATTTATCAAACATTTGTTTAAATAAACATTTTACGTATGTCTATTCAAAATCTTATTCCAATCCATGTAATCTTTATTTCTCTGGACATTATTGCATTGTGAAGCTACATGACCCCGCAAGTAACATCGTTGACAGGATGTTAGCCATTTAAAGAGCTTTATTTTTTCGCAGTTTTGAGTAGGATTCAAATCGTTTTCAGTATAGGATTCGCAAAAATCATATCTATTTAATATTCTATAGAGCATTTTCTCAGCTAGTTCTTTTTTTGTTTCTTTAATTCTATTCCTAGTAGGTATGTTTATTTTAAGAAAATCCGTTTCTATTTGAACGGAACAGGATGAGATTTCTATTGTTCCCATAGGATTCGGCAAAAAATATTCAGGTTTTGAAAATCCGTATTCAGCAGTCAGATTTTCTAATTTAGTTATCGGGCAAATGTTGCTCGTACTCATCTAAAAATAGTGAATTTTTTTATTCATTAATATACAAATAATCATGTGATTTTATTTTTACTTAAATAACGAAGTTCAATCTGTGATAAAGAAAATTAAACGAAATTCTGGATAAAGGAGTAATAAGATTGAAATTCGTTTCTTAGAAATTATAGAAAACAGAGGATGTATTGTAAGGAAATGGAAAGAAGGCGAGAAAACTTAAAGATTGACAAGTTGACCTAAGGGTCAGCTGGGCTCGTAAAAAGCAAAACATATTAACTAATCATAGGAAAATAGGCTATATAACTCACGTCAGTAAGTAATAGAAATACCTCCCCGATCTTAATTTCTGGAATTGAATTGGGTCGTGAGATTTTTTTTTTTTTTTTTTTTTTTTTAACTCCCACTACTTTTTTAAGAGAAGAAGAAAAAAAAAAAAAAAACTATACCTATGAACTAGCAAAGTCTTGTTTTTAATTTAGTTCTTATTGAGATTTCGAAGGAAACTGTTTTCCCAAACGAAATGGAGCCCTACCACTATTCTACTGAATTGGATGATTCGAATGTTTTAATTAATAGTTTAACTGGTGTGGAAAATCAAAGTGATACTAGACATAATGTTAGTTTGGGTCAAAATTCTTTAGTGCAGTTTGAAAATTATGATTTTAATATAAATTCGGGAAATGAAGGTTTTGAATATGTAACTCCGAGTGCTGAAAATAATAGTGCTATATATCCAGGGTACGATTTGAATGCTTTTCCCAGTGATTCTTATGAAAATTTTTCTACATTTCCAGAAGTTGAAAATGTTTTGCAAAATTATGATCTGAACTTAGAATTTTCACCTAATGTGAATCCTGACATTCCGCAAAATTTAGTGCCTTTGGATTATAATAATTATAATACAAATATTGGAAACACAAGTGCTATCAATTTTGAAAACACTGAAGGGTTACTGGAAAGTAATTCTACAGTTCCAATTGTAAATTTTGGTCCTTCAACAAGTGCAGAGACATCAAGGAATACAAAAGTTAATAATATGGGTCAAAATGAGGAGACGATCTTTCCAGTACCGCTAAATTTATTACCTTCAAAAATTTTAAAGACAAAATATCCATGGAGGGGGTACTCATGTGGACACAAAATATTCATTATGATCGAAAATCAGAAGGTTTATTTGCCGCCGTGGTGGTCGTGTTATGGACAGGATTTGCAGCAAGAATTATTCCAAGAATTGTCATTGGAAATAGAAAAATATGGAATAGATGGAGTCTTTATGGTACGACATGTGTACTGTGCCATAAAAAATGGCTTCCTTACTAAGGTAAGAAACAAAAATAATAATAATAATTTCTAGTTGGTCGTTATAGAATAATCCATATAATCAGATTCTTGTTTGAACGGATAATCCGATGAAAATTTGACTAAAAAAAAAAGAAATATAAGTGTAAAATGATTTTCGGAGTTTCTGATTAAAATTTCGAATTTTTCTCGATAAAATTAACTCAGGTTTAATAATAAGATGTAATAATATTTTATTTATTTTTGTTGAAAGTTTTAAAGTTGTATCGACGATTAATAATTTTCAACTAATTATTTATGATTTTATAGTTTTATACAAGCTTTAAACAATTGTAAAGACAAAATTTAAAACGTATTTAGTGGTAATTATTAATTATTTATTTATTGTTTTTTTTTTTTTTTTTTTTTCGTTTCAGGTTCAAGCACTTTCTGTATCAACTTTGGGGAAAATGAGGTATTTAAGAACACACCCACAAATGGAGACTGAATTTGGGGTTTATACAATTCCTTTAAAATTCCACGGAGCCCCAAATTATATCTTAGAAGTGTTGCGCAATGCTTTAAATAAGGCACTGAGAAAAAGAAGAATTTTATTTGAATGCGAGGATATAACCTTTAGAATTGTTGGCGACGATGGCAGAGAGGTAAATAATAATGAATTTCAGTCTTTTTTAGAAGTTCTTTTAATACTTTAGCATTTATTTCACTACATGTGTTAATTTTATTTCAGGTTTTTGCAAACCGTGCTCTAAATAGGAAAGCATTAAGGAATAGATAAAGAAGAGTTGCACCGATTTCTAGCCTTAAGTATATTTCTCTAGATCAAGTTAACTTGATCAATTCTACGAAAATTATTAATAGATTCTATGTTATGTATATATTTTTATATTGGTTTATAAAATAAATTTCGTTTAATTATAACAGAATATTTTTTTTTTATTTATTTCCACAAGATAGAAGAAGAAGAAAAGAAGAAGAAGAAGAAGAAGAAATAGTTTAATAATTGAAAATGTGCGAGAATTACATTTTCATTGGTTTCTCAGAGTTTAAATATAAAAGGAAAGTAAACCGGTAATTTGTTTAGATTAAATTAATTTGATCAATTTAAATTCTGTGAATTAATTCTTATTTATTATATTTTAAACTTCAATTGATCGAAACTTATAATCAAAATTCTTTTTTTTTCATTTTTAATATTTACAACTCATTCTTATTTTATTTATTAATAGCGATAACACAAAGCATTTTAATCTTTTACCTTTACAATTAAATTGGATATTTTAAAATTTTTAAACTTAATTTTATTAATACGAATTTAAATTGATTCTAATTTTATTAAGTATAAACTATGAATTATTCAAATTTCAATAATATAATAGTAATAGACTTCAACTCTTTATATTAATTATTTATTTGTTATTTTACCAAGACTTAAATTACTGAAATTTAAAGTCATCAGACATGTATCAGATTGTATTAGTTTGTAGTAAAAGTTGAAAATTATCATAATTAAATGAACACAAAATTTCATCACATCACATCACAAAATTGTTAAGAAAGGTTATAAGAAAGCAAATTGAATTATAGAAAATACAATTGTACTGAAAATATTATCCCTAAACAACAATATATTTTATACTTGCCAAACCAAAGAACATAACGCAGCTTTAACACGACGAATTAATTAGAATAATGATTAAATCAAATAAAATCGATATATATTTTATTTATTTATTTAACTATTTTGTTTGTTTGGCAATTTGTCGTTTAAGTCCAAAAGATATTTTAAATTAAGGATAAGTTGTTATATAATTTATCGTGATTTAAGAAAAGAATTGTATTATCAGAGTGGGAGATTATGAGCCTCAGAATTGCAATTTTACATATGAAATTGAAATTTGTATTAAAATATAGATCAAAGAATTAAGATTTACTAAATTAGTCATAGAAATTTTCAACATCTTAATGAAATAATTTCAATTAAATGTTTATTAAGTCACAACTATTTAAAGTGTAATAGATTAGGAAAAAGAAAAAAAAACTTATGCTTCTTCCATTATTGTATAAAGTTGGTTCATAGGATTTATTCTTATTGGTAATGATTGATAAGAATGTGGGAGATCATATGTATTTTCTCTGGCAATGGTTGCTATATGATTATGCCAAAATTCTAAATCTTCAATTTGATCTCCTGATGTTTTATAAACAATGAAGATTATAAGTACAATTATAAAGAAAATAATTGAAATAATTACTATTAAAATAACGTAGTACTGAGAGTGGCGTTTTTCATTTTCATTCTCTTTCTGAATTGAGATTTTAGCCTCTTTTATAAAGTTTTCCAATTGAATGATAGAAATTTGTTCTTTTTGTAAAATATATTGTTGAGCCAATTTTGTTATTTTTTTAATAGAAAATGTTTCATTACCGAGGGTATTAGTCAGATATTTGTTTATTGATTGGGTAATTGGTACGTATGATGACAAATCTTCCCAATTTACTATAATATTATTTGGTATGGTGGGTAAGGAAATTTGCTGGTTAAGGATACAATCAGGTTTTACTTGTAATTTTCCGTTTCCATTGATAAAAAATGAAAGTTCCGAATTTCCTGAACAGGTTATTTGAAGCAAATGGTTTGGTTGTAGGTTATATAACCATGAGTTATTTTGGTACAAGGGTATCCATCTAGATTCTGACATTGACAAAATTTGAAAATCACAATTTAGAATAGATCCGTAAAAGAATAATGAACTTTCACAAACAGGTTCTGATTCTGCTAATCTAATTTCTGATGGAGAAGTACATGTATATTCTGGCAATTGAGAAGAACAAGATTTAAACCATTGAAGGTTAAAAGTAAAATAAGTCTCAGTTTCAATTGAAAATGCTATGTACTTATTTTTAGGGTTAATATCAACTATTGTATCAAATTTCTTATTCCATTCTTTATTACCTCTAATTGAATGAACTTTAAATAATTGAAATTTATGTTTTGATAAAAGTGGAGTATTTATGAGAAAAACCATATATTGCTTCACATGGTATAATGATACTTCTGCTGGTTTGAAAAAATCTGGGAAAGGTATATTAGTAAGAACATATGTTTCTGGGTTATTATTTTGGATATCTTTATAAGTGTCATCAAAATCTGACGATATTAAAGGAGGATACCAGACATTGCTAGGAGCAAGTATTAGGGCTTGATATAGGTTATCTAAGGTGAACAGATATTCATCAAGAAACTCGAGAATGGAAAGCAACTGATTTCTATTCGAAAATTGCTGTGTCATTGTTTCATTTAATTTTTTGTAATTTTGCAAAATTTCATTAAATGAAGAAGGAAAAATATGCGATGAATATGTGTTCCAACATGACTTACGGTAGCCATTTTTCTCTATACTATTCATAATTTTTTGAATTTCCGAAAATATTTTACTTATTTCAGGAGATGGATTTCTAGTTGATTTTACTAGATTATTCAAAAATACTTGTATTTGTTTATTGATTTTACTGATTTTAGTAATTCTAATACTGAAATCTAATTGCAGACAGTCGCTAGTGTTCTTTAGCAATCCACATGCGTATTCCGCTTCCAAGACATAATTAAAAATTTTTCCTTCTATTTCCATTAAATCCACTAATTTTACATAAGTCATAATCTTCCATTTATCGACAATTATCCTTGCTGTACCTAGGTGTTCATAATATAAAGCAGGATTTTTTGAATAAGGGAAATTTGAAAAAGGTAATTCAACTTGAGATAAAGAAGAACTAGTGAAGGAAATAAAGAGATAAACTTTGATCAGAGAGTGAATTGCCATAATGCTTCTGGTTTACCTGAAACAGAATAGAAAAAGTTATAATTACTTATGTCAATGATTAAATAAATCTCAGAATATCATTATTTAGTATGAAATCCACACCTCGGGCATTTCATGCATACTCTTAATTTCCTTATTTTCTTAGGCATTCCTTTGTTATTAAGGTGTTTTGGAAAATTGGATTGAAAAACTGCGTTTATGGGCGTTTTAAATGGAAGACTTATTCCAAAATTTTTGCAATTAGATTGAGGAAAGGAATTTGGATTGGATCCAGTCATTGGATTTTGAGATATAGAGTCTTGAACTTGATTGTTTATTAATGGTGTTGGCGGTGCGTTAGAAAAACTGCTAAGAGGTAATGGATTATTATTGGACGAGGAAAGGTTTTCACATGGTACATTACTAATGTTATTAACAGGCATTAAATTTTGCTGTGGCCTTAGATAAGCATATGGACTAAATACATAAAGCAGAATAGAGCGGAGGTATGTAATCATATTACTAACTGCTTGAAGGTAACCATTTGAAGGATCAAATGCAGTTGCAATTTTCTGATAATCACCGACTTTTATGATGGTTATAAAAAGAAACTGTTCACTATCTATTTGAATCTGAAGAAAGTTAAAAGTAGGATTAGGTAATTTATTCCAATAACATAACCTTTTTAATTCAATGAGTTTAAAAAAAGTATCAGCAGATTCTTGCATTTCGTAACTTTCCCTTTTTAAGATTTCGAAAAGAGTTTTTGCAACATTTTGTTCTAATTTTTTTGGATCTTTTCCCGACATGATTATACTTTTATCTAGATGTCTTAAAACACAAGAAAATGCTTGATTATTAGAGTTTTGTGTGATTTCAAATTCCGGTAAAGGACATGCATTTTTAACTAGAAAATTGTGCAAAAGAGTTATGTAGCAAGCTTCATGCGTCATTATATTCTCAGACATGCACGACATAATTATTATCTATGTTAGGATTAGGATAGATATGTCGTATTTGAGAATTTTCCCAGTTACCTTGAATTCTGGGTTCTGGGTTCTTATATTCGGGTAATCTTGGTTCAGGTGAAGGAGGTGGGCAAGTTATATGTCCAAGTTCTATATCATGCGTTGGGGCTACTGCAGGAGCTGGTTCATTCCTACCAAGATGTAATAGTAAATTTGTGACTGAGTCCCAAAAAGCGCCTAATAATTTAAATGACCAACCAAAAACAGCATGCAAGGTATAGCCATGAATAAATGTGTCGGCTATAAGCTTAAAACAACGAACAATTATAACTATACCAATCAAACCAGCACTAGCAGTACCAAAACTCGTAAAAATGGACCAAAATTTTCCCCAGGCTGAGGATGCAATTTTATCCAAGGTTTGTTCATCTATAAATCCCATAAGTGATAATTTTTGATCCGCAATATCGTGACCAGAAAACCCTCGAGCTAAAGTATTTAGTATCATAGGTTTTTCCGCGGGGAACATAACATGTTCACGTAATTTCTCTAAATCTGATTGCGAATAAATTCCACTAGTTGCTAATGACGCTGGATTAGTATATTTCCATGTATGATTTTGCATAGGTTGTAATATTTGAGGAGGAAAAGATTCTACTGGATTTGGAGAAATCTTGTACCATGTGTCACCAATTTGATACATGGTAGGTACAAAAGAATTGCAATCAATTATTGTACCTTGATTAGTCAATATATGTGTACGTGGGTTTAGAAAAAGGCTCTCATTTCCCTTAAATACTGGTAATTGCTGATAACATTGATTGACTTTTCTATACACTACTTCTACTTGTACACATTTAACAATGTGTACTACTTCTCCTGCTATTACCGACATGTAACCGGGCCCTTTCATTAAATGAAGTGCAAATTCATCCGGTCCTTGGGTCGCAAGGATCAACGAATTTCGAAATACTTCTTGCTCAAGCTTACAACGTTGGTACATTATATTCTGATATAATGTATTTATTTGCGTCCGAATATGTCGTTCGACATAGACGAACTTAGAATTTACATATAACATTATATCCAGAGCTTCAACTGTTAGTTTTCTATCCTCTAGAAATGGTCGTCCTTTTACGGTCTCAAAAATAAAAAGTTTAGGATGTTCAGTACGATATAATATATACTGACATATTGAAAATTGACCTTTCTGGCTAAGTACAAAGGTTATTTCCTTTGTTTCTAAAGAGAAAAATCTTTCATCAGTTTCCTTATTTCTGATTTTATTAGCTAAACCCTCATAAAGTAAAGAATATCTGTTAAACTGGCAAATATCGCTAGGTAAAGGATGCCAAAAAGAATATCCGTAATCATTGTCAAAACAGGATGTATCAGATAAAGGACATGATATTCCAGAATTCAAACGTACTCTGTCCGCTTCAAGATCAACTACTGCATGTTGCTCTGCTAATGTTATCTTTATCATCCCCTGGACAACAACATTTTTCCAACTACCTATGGGGTCAATATAACTAACTCCCGAACATTTACCATCTTTGTCTATATCTCCGGCAAATGTTACACTACTTGAAAGAGTCTGATTCATTTTTAATTCATGAATTTTTACTTGCTCATTATGTTTATAAGTTCTAATATTATGTATTGCCCTGCAAGAATCATGCGAGATTTCATGCAAGTATTCCGCCACTCCTTTCTCTACTATGGACGAATGTGAATGCATTCCACAATAGAAAATAGTACGCTTAATTTCTATTTTACATTGAATTACCTTAATTTTAGTAATTCCAGTAAATTGCAACAGTTGAATGTAGGTTTCTGTTGCATTTGGCTTACCCTTTGGTGCCTCGCAGTTTCCCACATCAATTAATGATAAGGTTGTGATGTTTAATCTACTGGAAGCGCAGTCATATCCTAGAATACCATAAGCTGATGCTGCAAAGGTTACTATTCCGCATACGATTAAGATGACAAGTCGTATAATCCCCATCTCCTGTAACAGGAGGGGTTTATTATTTTATTCGAAATTTATACTTGATTAATTAAAGTAATATTAATTAAGGTACATTTAATTGAGAATCCCTGCTTCCCTGGCTTCTCGGTAACCAATAATACCAATATCTAATCCAATTAGATCGGAATAAAATTGGTTGATTATATTAAAAGGTACTTCCTTTTCATTCAGAGTAAGAAGAATCCATCCCATTGATTCTACAAAATGACCGCGTACGCAATGCCCATCCGGGATTGCAATATAGTTATAATCTTGGGCGAGTATAGATTCGGAAACGTAACTATATTTAATATCTAAATAAACATCAAATGATTCTTCTCCATGATTTAGATAAGGTGATTTAACAATAGCTTCTAAAGGCATTTCGGAATGATGAACAAGGTCATACATACTAACAACCATTTTGAATGATTTCCTGAACTAACAGATTTGGTATTGCAGATTTGACCCCCTGAAACAAAAAAGAGTGATTTTCCTAAGTGATACGTGTCCTTAATCCTGATTAGGATGTTTAATATGAGATAACCTAAGTCTGTTTATATGAACAATCTTGGGTCCTTTACTTAGTTTTATTTTTATGTTTCCCTTGCCTAAAATCTCTAGAACTTCGTGTGGACCAGTATATTGGTCGCCTAATTTACCAGGTTTAGGTCCCTGTAAGAGAAATACGCTATCACCAACTTTAAAATTTTGAGGATTAATTTTTCGATCATAATACGTTTTTGACTTTTCCTTTGCACCAATTAAATTGTTTCGAGCTAAAAATTGAATTTCATGCAATTTAGTCACTAGATTTACCAGATAGTCATCATAAGTTTTTAATGTTTCTTCTGGAAGTAAGGGTTGACTTGATGGTAATCTGGCTAAACGGCCAAAGACTAATTCATATGGAGTACATTTAGTTCCTTCGTGAACACTGGTATTATATGAAAAAGTTGCCAATTCTAACCAATCATCCCATTGTGCATTTTTGTTAACAAATTGTTTCAAATATTCCGCTAAAACATGATGCGATCTTTCTAGCGAACCGTTTGATTGTGGATGAAAAGCTGTTGTTTTAAATTGTCTAATACGAAATCTTTTTGCTACTCGTTTTAAAAGATTACTCAGAAAATCACGACCTTGATCGGTTAATACAGCTTTAGGTGCACCATAAATGCAAATAAATTTTTTAATAAATGCATCCGCGATAGTACTTGCTTGATGATTTGGTAGTGGTATTGCTAGGGAGTATTTAGTTAAATTATCTTGAATCGTAAGGATGTACTCATTTCTATTTTTAGTAACAGGTTTTAAAGGACCTACAATATCTAAACAAACTTTTTCGAAAGCTATTCCAGGTGTATCAGTAATAACCATTGGATTTTTAGTCTTTACTCGAACAAGCTTCTTCAATTGACATTGTAAGCAGGTTTGTATGTATTTTTGGATATCGGTTTTCATATTTTCCCAAAAATATTTTTGTCTGATGCGATTATAAGTTTTGCTTACTCCTTTATGACCACCTAACGCTGAAGAATGTGCTTCTTCAATTAAGACCTTTCTTTGTTCGTTTGTTGCATATTGAATATAGCCATTACATATTATTATTGTGATTTTAGAATTTTGAAAAACTTCTTGAAGCATTATAACGATTTCATTCCAGTCTACGTGATTTATTACCATTGTTTTTGCAATGCTAACAGAACGAAGTTGTAATTTTTCAGCCAATGTTTTAAAAGATTGAATAGAAGATTTTATATTTTTATGCATTTCGGTTAGGCTAAGGTTAGATTCTGAGATAATTGGTAATGCGATATGATAAAAATTTCCTTTTTTAAACTCTGTAGCTTTACCGATTTCGAGATTTTTGAACTTAGGTAATTCGTTTTGCTTGAACAGACTTTTTGAACCATTATCCTGAGGTACGCACGTCGTCGATAAAAAGTATACGTAGTTATCTTTTCTCATTCTTAATTGATCCTTACATTCAACAATGTTTCGAGAATGGATATTATTGTCAGAAGTAGAAGGACTATCTAAGGGTGGGGTTTCGGGAGGGGGTCGTTTGTTACTTTCGAAACCAAAATCAACTTCTTCTATATCATTATCTACATCATTTTCATCATCTTCATTTTTTTCATTTTCTTCATCTTCTACAAAATCTTCATAATTTCCAAATTTTTCACTTTCTTCGATTTCTTTGATCTCTTCATTTTTTCCAATGTCATTAATTTCTTCAAATTGTTGATCAAAATTAAGTGCTTCATTATCTTCATTTTCTTCGTAATCTTCAATGCTACCATCGCTGTCACTGGAATCTACATTATTTTCATTATTTTCGTAATCTTTATAAGGGTTAGTTGGCACTTCATAATTATCATTTTGAACGAAATATTCTGGATCTGAGTCTTCACTATCTTCCTTTTCTTTGTTAATTAAATCCTTTTTAGGTCTACCCCTTTTCTTTTTAGTTGACGTACTTGCTTGATTATCAGCGTTTATTTTACGAGGCCTTCCTCTTTTCTTCTTGATTTCTGATTTATTTAGTCTGACAGGATTTTGCATATAATCAGGATCAGAATCTTCATCAGAATTCTGTAAATTTCGCGAACTTTGATTTTTATCTTGAACTTGAATACCTTGATTTAGTATTTCTTCCTCGTCTTCTTCATTGTCGACTTTAGAATCTGAATATTTCTTATTTCGAATTTTTTCTAAATGACCTCGACTTCTTAGATTTCTTGTATTACTCCGACTTTGAAAATTTTCTTCGATTTTTGACTTTTCATCCTTATTTATTTCAGGATTTGATTTCGTAGATTTCATTTTTAGATTTTGGCAGTTGATTTCACCTTCACTTGATTTAATATACACAGATTTAGTATTTTCACTTTTCTGATTTTTCATTATTTCACTTGATTTAGTACCCGATTTAGAATTTTGATTTTCACTTGACTCACTTGACTTAATATTATCCGACTTAGTATTTTCGCTTGATTCACCCGACTTAGTATTTTCCGACTTCAAATTTTTATTTGATTCACTTGACTTAATATTCACTGATTGAGTAGCATCACTCACTATATTTTTATTATCACTTAATTCACTTGATTTAGTATTCGTAGATTTAGGATTTTGATTCATTAAACTGTGTTTCCGACCCGACATACTTGACTTATTTTTCACAGATTTAGTATTTTTATTCACTCGATTTCGATTTACACTTGATTTATTTGACTCATAGTTTTTGTTTCTCAGATTTCGAACACTTCCCCGATTTAAATTTTCTTCATACTTACCCGATTCATCTTGATTCTCATTTTTTTCTTGATTTAGTTTCTTCAATTGTCTTCTAGTTACCACTTTAAAATCAGAATTATCTTCTTTATTATGAAATTCTTCAGAGAGATCATCATCAATTTCCTCATAGCAATTTAAATCTTCGTCTTCATTTTCGAATTCATCTTCTTCATTTTTAACATCATTGTCATCATAGACATTATCATTATTCTCAATTCGCCAACCAAATATTTCATCCTTATCTTCGTCTGAATCTTCTTCTTCCAATAAGTATTCAAAAAGATTATCTATTTCATCTTCTTCTATTCCAATTACTTGCTTCACATCATCACTATCGTTATTAAATTCTTTTGGAATAATTCTTCTTACAATATTAACAGGGTTCCTAGATAACGCGTCCGCGTTGACGTTCATTTTTCCTGCTTTATGAATCATTTCAAAATCATATTCCGCCAATTTAAGTTTCCATCTTGTTACACGTGAACAAGGATCGCTTGAATTTTTAAACCACAAAAGAGGTTTATGGTCCGTAACAATCTGAAATTTCCTACCATAGAGAAAATGTCTAAAATGTAAAACACAATACACAATTGCTAAGGCTTCCTTATTATAAGTATCATATTTTACCTCATGCTCATTTAAAGATCTAGAAGCGTAGGCAATTGGTTTGTCCTTTCCTATCTCGCCTTGAGACAAAATTCCACCGATTGCAAAACCCGAAGCGTCAGTGGTTAAAATAAAGGGTTTATCAAAATCAGGTCTTATTAATAAAGGTTCTTCGCAAAGTTCATCTTTTAAAATTTCAAAAGCTTTTTGTTGTTTATCCCCCCATTTAAAAGGCATATCCTTTTTTAATAATTGAGTTAAAGGTCCAGATTTCTTTGAGAATTTTTCAATAAAACGCCGATAATAACCTGCTAAACCTAAAAATTGTTTAATGTTTTTGACAGTTTTTGGAGTCGGAAAATTTCTAACTGCGCTAAGCTTTTTCGGATCCGGTCTTACGCCGTCTTTATCAATAATATGTCCCAAATAAACTACTTCCGGTCTAAGAAATTCACATTTGTCGGGTTGTAATTTTAAATTAGCTGTTTCTAAACGATTCATAAAATTATCAAATTTTTCTTGATGTTCCTCTAAAGAATTTGCGAAAATAACGACATCGTCCAAATAAACAAATAATTCTGTTCCAATTAGTCCGGAAAGACACGAATTCATTAATCTTTGAAAACAACTTGGAGCATTTTTAAGTCCGAATGGCATACGATCAAATTCATAATGACCATAAGGTGTAGAAAAAGCAGTTTTATGAGAATCTTTTGCACTCATTTTAATTTGATGAAAACCGGAAGCTAGGTCAAAAACTGAAAAGTATTGCGCATTCCCGAGAGTTTCGAGTACTTCATTTATATTGGGCAATGGGAAAAAATCAGTAATTGTTTTTTCATTTAATTTGCGAAAGTCGAGTACCATCCGCCATTTTTTATTACCTTGCGAATCATCTTTCTTTGGTACAATCCAAACTGGAGTATTATACGGAGATTGGGAAGGTTTAATGATTTTATTTTCAATTAATTCATTTGTTTGTCTTAAAAGTTCTTCTTTATGAACAGGTGGAAATCGATATTGACGCGAGAATACAGGTTCTTCATCTTTAGTCGGAATATTATGTTCTAAAACGTTTGTAGCCGTAAGATATTCACCTGGTAAATGAAATCTTTTGGAATATTTTCCAATTAAAGCTTCTACATGTTTTAATTCTTCTGATTTTAAGTGGTCTAAACGCAGTAAATCTAATATTTGTTCAACTCTTTCTCTACCTGTAATCTTTTTAAACGCATATTGTTCATGATTTGAAATTGAAGTAGAAAAGAAACTGTCTAAAAGTCTTTCAACTGAATTGCAATTGATTTTAGGTTTTTGTGGTTCGGTTTGACTAACTTCATTTTTTATTGCTTTAAATTCTTCGAATTCTTGTAATTTTATTCTCGGTATTTGGACTTTAATTGGTTCGGATTGAGTATTCGCAACTTTAATATAAGCCTTTCCCTGATTGTTTGTTACGACTGCGTTTCCCATAAATACACCTGGATTTGTGGTTACTAATGGGATGTAACCTTCTTTTATTTCCGTATTTTCAACTATCATGTGCATACCTGTAATTGATCTGGGTGGTAAAATTATTGTGTCTTGAAGTGAAAAAGAATAAAATTGACCGTTTACTTCTAAACATTTTTCTGCATAATTAATTTTTACATTATTATCTGTAAAAAATTCTGAACCTAATACTCCGTCTTCATCGACAGGTACCTCATCAGGTATGATGTGAAATGTAGTTAAATATCCGAAAATTTCTAATTTAACTTGCCCCAAGGTATGTACAGGATGTTCATTAATTCCAGTAAGCTGTATTTTCCTGGAAGTATTAACCTGCATTAAAGAATTAATTGTTTTATTTTTAATTAAATTTAAACCTGCTCCTGTGTCGATCATCATATGAACTGGATTTTCTACTTCTTTTAAATTAATAAAAATTGATGGAATTATATTGCCTTTACTAAAATTAAACTTGACACTTTTTGTTGGATTTTCACCTTTATTTTCAGGTGCATTTAATCCTGGGTTACCTGTCCCACTGCACCTTGATTGGGACGGTTCTGATCGTTTCCCTGATTCATTGGGGACGGTGAAAATGAACGCCGATTATTTTCTCGATATTGATCATTTCCTCGAAATGGACTGTTTCCTCGGTTTTGATTATTTTCTCTGAATGGACTATTTTCCCTATATCGATTATTTTCTCTGAATGGGCTATTTTCTCTGTATCGACTATTTTCCCTGACTTGGTTACTGTTACCCCTAAATTGATCATTGTTTTCTCTAAATTGATTGTTACTTCTAAACTGATAATTATTACCCCTGATTTGATTATTTTGTCTGAATTGATTATTTTCCCGTAATTGATTATTATATTCTCTGCGCCTACAATCTTTTAATAAATGCCCCGGTTTTCTACAATAGTTACATGTTATATTATTTCTGTTATTAAAAGATGAATTTGAAAAATTAGGAGAAAGATTTGTTCTAAAATTTTGCGATTGTTGTGTAGGTCTCCATGAATTTCCGCGTATTGGAGAAAAATTTTGTACACGTGATGGAGATTCCCATCGACCCTGAGAAAATGAAGAATTTTCTCTATTTTGAGAGCTTCTTTCCCCATTCCAGGGTGAAAAATTCCTACCGCGATTTTGAGAACTTTGGTTATTAATATATCTTCGACAAGTGGCAGCGATGTGCCCTTTTAAATTGCAGATTTGACAAATTAAAGCTTCTACTTTTGCAAAGGTTACCTTTGATTCATTAAATTCACTCGTTTTAGATTTCCCTTTCCTAAGCTCATTACTAGCATTTATCCTTCTTTCAACTTCGATAGCCTTACTCGTTGTTTCTTTAAAAATTATTGTTTCTGGAATCCGAATTTCAATTTCCGGTTTTAATCCTCTACGGAAACATTGAATTAAATCCTTCTCTAAGGATTCAGTAAAAGTTTTATCTAGGACCCCTTTATTATTTATTCGATGAGCATCATAGATTTGATCGGCAATTTCTTTTACGCGATTCGCATATGACAATACCGTTTCATTTTCCCACATGTAAATATTCCCTAATTCACCTTGTAATTGATAAACACTTTTCCGCGGCAAGTAAATTTTTCTTAATTGGTCCGTTAAATCTTTAATGCTTTTAAATGTTGAACCATAAATTCCCCGTCTAGCTTCTCCCACTAATTTTCCGCGAATTAATTTTACTAAATTTTCCTCTACTTGAGGTGTATCTGGAATCATTTCTTTTGCTTCATCACACCCCTCTATGAAAGCCGAAAGAGAGATATTCTTACCATCGAAGACTGGTACTATTTCTAAGGCGTCCCTTAAAGAGACTTGTTGGTTATACGGTACACTCATTTCGTCAAGAGAAATTCCTATTAAAGAATTATTGATTTGGGACTTATGAATATTAGAATTTTCGTTTAGAAGAACCTCTTGCAAATCCTGATTAGGATCTGTGGGTTTTATTGAATTTTTTGTAAGATCTTTTAATAGATTTATTTCACCAGTTTTTTCATCAAAAGTGTTATCTTTTAATGAATCACGCAAAAGTCTTCTTAATTCGGCTATTTGCTCTAAAGAAGACTTTTTAGGAGTAGAAAACTTTAAACTATTATTAGGATTCAATATTGTTTCATCAGATTGATCACTTGAGAAACTACTAGATGGTTCCTCAGAATTGAAATTATTATTTTCTACTCTTTTTACTGGTGGTGAATGAACAACCTTAGGATTTGTGGATTCCCCAAAATTAATAAATGTTTGACCTTTTTCCTGATCTGCTAGTGCTTTAGTTCTACTTCTGGTGTGATAGTCACTAGTCGTGTTTTGCTTTTTATTGTTCATAAATAGACATTTAAATGTGTATACAACCAAGGATTTAGATTTGTTAAGTTATTGGCAAAATTTAGTTTTCACAAGATTTTATTCATTTTTACTTCACTTGTCAAAAGTTCCAATGATTTTATATTAAAGATTTTATTTTTAGAATTAAAAATACTTTCAGATTTTTCCTCTCAACCGCTTTGCATTGTTTAGTTTCTTTTCTTTTGTGGTTTCCCGGCCGATGCACCAAAAAATTTATATAAATTGTATTCTGTTACGTCCGGAAGGGACCAACTACAATTTATTTATTTTAATTAATCCCTGATTTATTTACAAAGCCAGGAGGCTTTGAACTAAGGGAACAGGGCAAAAGAAAGTCCACTGAACAATGCGTTAGGAAGCGTGATAGTTGATTTATTTATCTAAATACATGAATTGTAGAGGTGAAAGGATGAGAGGAAGAAATCTTCATAAAACCTGAATCCTTGTACTAATTCGTCACAACAACTGAAACAAAACGACTTATTAGCTTAAGCCATTAAATCGTGAGAGGCAAAGATAGGATGTAAAAATCTTACTCTGTGAATGAATCTGTAGCGTGTTAATTGTCCCCTCAAAAACTTCAATGACAGGTTCGTGAGACACCCAAGGGTAATTTATGGGGTGGACCCGCCTTGGCCTCAAGATAACGTAGAAAGTGAAAAGGTCCCAGACACCAGAAAAATGCTTGTAGAGACCCAAATCCAAGTTTTGATGTGAGGGAGTAGTTTATGTATCCTAGACGACTCAAATTTCAGGGTCAAGTTCCTTTTCGAAGCAGAAGTCGTTGAAGCAGTTAAATTTACTGATGAGGGGTCAATGATCCACAATTCTTCGATTCAAAAAGATTCTTCGAGGCAAAGATTCAGGATGAAGGGTTAGCAAATTGAAAAAAGGATAAAGGATTAAAATTGGTTGTAGGATTAAAATGAGTTAAGTTGATTAAAGAAGTTAAGGTTTAATTTGGTTGAAAGGATTTAATTGGAAAAAGGGTTAAATTGGAAAAAGGGTTAATTTGATAAAAAGGGTTAAATTGGAAAAAGGGTTAAATTGGTCAAAAGGGTTAAATTGGAAAAAGGGTTAAATTGATAAAAAGGGTTAAATTGGAAAAAGGGTTAAATCGGAAAAAGGGTTAAATCGGAAAAAGGGTTAAATTGATATAAAGGGTTAAATTGGAAAAGGGTTAAATTGGAAAAAAGGGTTAAATTGGAAGAAGGGTTAAATTGATAAAAAGGTTGAAGGATTAAATTGATTACTGACAAGTTATATCAGGAGTTCTTGCGCTTCCACTAATTTTTACACTTTCAGTTTTTCACAACAATACAGTTTCACAATTAAAAGTTTTACAATTAGTTCACACACTCGCTACAACATATGTATAATTTCACGGCCGATACAATAAGAATTGACGGAATTATTCGCAAAATAATGTCGCGAAAGGTGTGAGCACTATGCTGAAATACAAGACTTAGTATTTGTAGACTTTGCTATCAGCGATATTTGAAATCGAGAGCCGAAGACAATCTTAGCAAAAAAGTGAACTGGAGGAGATCGTGGCGAAACAAGAACTGATTTTTCGTTTCGACAAATTTGTGAAGAAACCTCGGTTTCTTTGTGTTTTCAACCCCTCCAAATTTGCGTGGGTTTGAATGCGAAGTAATACAGAATAATTCGCGGAGTATAGTGTGACAGTTTTTTCGACCACCGATTTCCTTCCGTCTTATTTCGGAAGACCGGGACGCAAACTTCTTTACTTATCTTTAGGGCGAATAAATTAGAGAAACTAGAGCTATTTTCGTGCACATCTACCACTCTTAATTCTCATTATAGTTTATTGCATAAGTATTGATTTTAGCCAAAGTGAAAAAATTAAATGTAATACTTGTGAAATATACACTAAGTTATATATATTTATGAATAAACACGTCACGCGGACGTGACACTCCAATTACAATTAAATATATTACTATTGAATAAATTATTGTCTTATTAAATATATTTATTATTAATGAAATTATAATAGAAATACTTAATATAAATATTCCAATAACTAAAGGATGTAATATTTCAAAATTTAATATAAAAATTAATATTATAAATAATATTAATATAAAAAAAATTATTAAATTATTCATTACAAAAAATAGTTTATAAAAAACATTAATTTTGGAGATTAAAATTATAAATTAAATATTTTATTTTTTTGAAAGCTAAAAAATTCCTTTATTTTTAATTTACAAAATTAATGTTTTTTATAAACTATTTAGCTAATAATTAACTTATTAACAATTTTTTTATCATTATATCTATTAACTTTATTTATTATTTCATTTAAATTTAAACATCTTTTAATTATATTAATATTTTTAGAAATCCTAATATTATTTTTACTACTAATTTTATATAATTTCTAACTATTATTTAATATTGAATATTTCATTATAATATATTTATTAATTATTGTATGTATTGTATGTATGCTTTGGTTAAAGAAGCTGAAACAGGAATTAAAGATGAAAGAACCCTGCTTAAATTGAAAAAGAGGGTCCAAGACCCCTTGACCCCTCCCCGACAGCGTCGAGGGAGTGCTAAAAGGGGACCGTCTGCAACACCGGAGGATAAAGCGCCGACCAAGAAGGTAACTGAAAAAGGGGAGATGACGTAGTCCCTCTAGGGTCAGAAAACGAAGATGAAGGCTTCCAAGTCAAGGTAAATAAAAAAAAGGAAACAAGGAAGAAAAAAGCCTCCCAAAAGGAGCAAGACAAAAAGAAGGCGACAAAGGAAAAACCTTTGAAGCCTCGCTCCACTGAGGCGGTGAGGATTACGGTCCAGAACCAGCAGTTGTACCCAGATATCATCAAGGAGATGAAACTGCTGGTAAAGCCAGAGGACTCGAAGATCGAGGTTTTGAAAATGAGAAGGACGTCGAAACAAGAAGTACTTCTTGTGGTCCGAAAAGGTGGAGAAACCTCGAAATTCGCGGGAGCACTTGCCACCGCCTTGAAAGAAAAGGCACAGGTGACCGCTCTCGTAAATAAGAAGAGTCTGGAAATCCGGAATCTTGACGAGACGGTGACCGAAGCCGAGGTCATAACGGCTGTTAGAACGGAAGCCAAGGACGAGAACCTGGAGCTTACATGCCGCCTTCTCCCACGTTACGGGGGAACGAAGACGGCATTGATCCGCCTGCCAGAAACAAATGCTAATGCTTTGCTTAACGCAGGTAAACTCCGAGTGGGATGGATCAATGCTCACGTCCGAGAGAATTTAGAGGTTCTTAGATGCCAGAGGTGCCTTGGCTTCGGTCACCTGACCAGAAATTGCAAGGGCCCCGACAGAACTAAAAACTGTCGGAGATGCGGCACCTCGGGTCATATGGCTAGAGACTGCACCTCTGAACATCCGCAATGTCTGACTTGCTCAGACCAAAACAAGGAGGACTGTGCTCATCTCTCTTGGAGTAGCACTTGTCCAACCTACAAAGAGGAACTGCAGAAACTTAAAAAGGCAAGAGCCTAAAGTTTCTGCAGATAAATCTGCATACAAGTAAAAAGGCCCAGGACCTGGTGATGGTGACAGCCAGTGAGGAGAAGATCGATGTTCTGTTCCTTAGTGAACAGAACAAAAGAAACGATCGAACTCCCTGGTACCAGGATTCATCGGGTAGGGCAGCCATTCAGGTCTACAATCCCGATTTGAGGGTAGACAAGTTCCTGGAGACGAGCAGTGGGTTCGTGTGGGTGGAAATTTCAGGTATGCGCATGTATAGTTGCTACTTCTCACCCAACGACCCACTGACAACCTTCGAAGCGGAGATAGACGAACTCGAGTCGAGCCTGCAAGAATCCAGGCTGGATGTTCTCGTCACAGGCGACTTCAATGCGAAGTCGCCAGACTGGGGCGAGACAAGGCTCGACAAAAGAGGAATTCTAATCGCAGAAATGGTCTCCAGGAACAATCTGATGGTTGTTAACCAGGGCCAAAAGTGGACGTTCAGGAGAGACCATAATATCGGATCTATTATTGATCTTACGATAACAACGTCTCTCCTAAACAAGCACATTAAAGACTGGCACGTCTCTGAGGATCATACCGAAAGTGACCACCAGTATATTAAGTTTTCAGTCTCAGGAGGAGACACACCTAGGCCAAACAAGCAGGATGCTTCCTGTAAGAGAGGCCCTAGGTGGAACATGAAGAAGCTAGACGTCGAAAAGTTCGGTCGGTCCCTTGAAGAATCCCGCCTCTTTGAGGAACTTGGATGGGTGAAGAGACCGAACAACCTGGATGGGGAGGTGCGGCCGGTGATGAACATGATAATCACCGCATGCAACGCGTCAATGCCGCGTTGTAGAAGTACCACTCCCAGAAGACGTAATGTATACTGGTGGTCAGAGGAGCTGGCCTCTTTGCGAAAAGCATGCGTCAGAGCAAGAAGGATATACACCCGCTCTAAGGGAGATCCTTTGCTAAAGGACGCATATATAGAGGCCAAGAGGATCCTCAAAAAGGAGATTCGAGCTTCACAGCGAAGGTGTTGGAAGACCCTGATCGAGGATGTCGAGAAGGACCCATGGGGTCTGGGCTATAAAATCGTCACCAAGAAATTGGTAACGAAGCAAAAGACCCCCGGCCTGGACAATCCCGATTGGGTGCGTCAAATAATCAAGGCCTTGTTTCCACCAGCAGAACCATGGCCTAGGATGGACTGGAATGACTGTCAAGTCCGTGAGGAGGAACTCTTCACTCTTGCAGAGATACACGAGGCAGGCAAAAGATTGAAGCCAGGCAAAGCGCCTGGAATCGATGGGATAAGTAACGAGATAATTAAACAAGTGATCGTTGCTTCACCCCAGATTCTCTTAGATTGCTTCAACAACTGCCTAAAAAGAGGAGAGTTCTTCCGGGACTGGAAACGACAGAGGCTGGTCCTCCTAAGGAAAGGTAACAAACCTCTAGATAATGTCTCATCTTACAGGCCAATATGCCTGTTGGATACGATGGGTAAACTTCTGGAGGACATGGTTCTGCAGAGGATGCAGCCCCACTTAAATGGAGAGAATAGTCTATCCGACTACCAATTTGGTTTCCGTAAAGGCCTGTCCACAGTAGATGCCATACAAAAGGCAGTGGACCTAGCCAAGAAAGGAAAGAACAAATTGGGTCCGGAGAAGAAGAAGAGCTTCTGCGCTTTGCTAGCTACAGATATACGCAACGCGTTTAATACCGCTAAATGGGAAGATCTCATCAAGTCGATGAGAAACAAAGGAATACCGCCCTACCTGTTGCGGATAATGAATAATTATCTTAGCGACAGGTGGGTAATATACGAGGGAGACACTTGCACTCTGAAGGAAGAGATGCAAAGAGGTGCCCCTCAAGGTTCGAGGATAGGACCATTCGTATGGAACATCTCTTATGATGACTTCTTGCGAATGGGTCTACCCGAAGGTGCGGTGATCATCGGCTTCGCGGACGACGCGTTGATCGTATGCTCTGCCGAAACTGCAGAAGAGCTCGGAATCTTGGTGAACGAATGTCTGTGACGAATAAAGAGCTGGCTGGATGCTAGAGGTCTTCAAATGGCCCTGGACAAAACCGAAGCGCTCATGGTCACAGACAGACGTGGTTACGAACTTCCCCGGATCGAAGTAGACGGATTCGAGGTCAAGTGGAGCACGCATATAAAGTATCTTGGTGTACAACTCGACAAGTTCTTGAATTTTAAGCACCACATCGCTGTGGCTTCCAAAAGAGCAGCAGAATGTGCACTCAGCTTAGCCCGTATAATGCCGAACGTCGGTGGGCCTTTTAAAAAGAAAAGGAGATTAATGGCGAGTGTGTTCCACTCAAAGCTGCTTTATGCAGCACCAGTGTGGGCCCCCTCCCTGCGAACAGATAGAAGCAAGACCATCTTGGAAAAGATACTGTCCTCGCAAAGGATTATCACTAAGCGTATAATCTCTGCCTATAGGACAGTATCTGCGAGTGCTGCTCAGGTCCTTGCCAGCGTCCCGCCGGCAGATCTTTTGGCGCAAGAAAGGGAGGAAATTTTCCTCCTTTTTAAAGATAGGATGTCCACCCGTTACACGGACGACAATAGACCCAGCAAGGGCCAAATTCGCCGAGATGCGAGAAGCAGACTCGTCGATAGATGGCAAGCAAGATGGAGCGGGGATGAGAAGGGTCGATGGACACGTCGGCTCATACCTACACTCGCCACCTGGATAGACCGAAAGCATGGAGTAGTCTCGTACTACCTTACCCAAGCGCTCTCGGGTCACGGGTGTTTTAACTCGTACCTGGAGCGCTTCAAAAGAAGACAAAATTCAGAGTGTGCGTACTGCAAATCCCCAAAGGATGACGCAGAGCACACACTCTTTATATGCGGACAATGGAACGCTCAGAGACAGGTCATGTTCGCCGGTGTAAACTGCGAAGTTACACCGGAGAACATGATCCTGTTAATGATTGAGTCCAAAGAGAATTGGCGGCACATCGAGACCTTCATCCAACATGTTATGAGGGTTAAGGGTCTCGATGGCCGCCAACAAAGGTAGTTCCCGTAGCTCGAGGGATGATATCGTTTAGGCGATAGAGGCGGGATATAAGACCACTCCTGAAGGCGATACGTCAGTAAACTGGCTATACCTGGGAGTGGTCTTAAGGTCCCCAAATAAGGGTGTGTTTTTAGCGGGTCGGCAGAACATCGCCACCCCCGCATAACCCTGTAGTACGGGCTACAGGGTACCTGAAGGCAGGTTTTCACATCCTACGCAAAAAAAAAAAAATAAAAAAAAAATAATAAATTCAATTAATTTAAATTTAATTTAAATAAAATTTATTTAAAATAAAAAATGAACTATATTTATTTAATAATTCTATTTAGATTTATTCAAATTATATTAATCAATAAAAAATTATTATTTTTAATAATTCAAAATTCTTTATTTTTATTATCTCTATTAATCTTAATAAATAAACCTTTATTCTTTTCATTCAAAATTTACTGAAACTTTTTTATTGATCAATTTTCATTCCCATTAATTATTTTAACTATTTGAATTATAAGATTGATATTAATAACTTTAATTAAAATTAATTTTAAATTAATTTATCTAATTAACTTAATATTTATAACTATAAACCTTCTATTAACTTTTATTTCAATAAATCTTTTCTTATTCTATATTTATTTTGAAATTAGTATAATTCCTACTTTCTTATTAATTATTGGATGAGGAAATCAATTTGAACGTATTGAAGCAAGATTATATATATTTATATATACAATTTTTGCATCTTTACCAATAATAATTATTTTAATTTCAATATATACTAATATTAATCATTTAAATTTAATTATATTAATTAATATTAATTATATTAGTAATTTATATATATATATATATATATACTATTATCATTTTTAATCAAATTACCAATATTTTTTTTTCATTTATGACTCCCTAAAGCTCATGTAGAAGCCCCAGTAACTGGATCAATAATTTTAGCCGCAATTATACTTAAACTTGGGGGATACGGTATTTTACGATCCTTAATATTTATAGATAAATTTAACATAAAATTTAATTTAATTATTATTACATTTAGAATAATAGGAGCAATTTTAACCAGTTTAATCTGCATAAAACAAATTGATATAAAAATACTAGTAGCTTATTCCTCAATTGTCCATATAAGAAAAATATTATCAAGTTTAATAATTTATTCACAATTAAGAATATTAGGAAGTTTAATAATAATAATTAGACATGGGTTATGTTCTTCTGCTATATTTTGCTTAGTTAATATTAACTATGATCGTTCAAAATCTCGAAGTATAATTCTCAATAAAGGACTTATAAATTTAATACCATCTTTATCTCTTTTATGATTTTTATCTTGTATTTTTAATATAGCTGCCCCTCCATCTCTAAATTTATTTAGTGAAATTTTTATAATGAACAGAATTAATTCCTGAAGAACAATAATAATTATTCCTTTAATATTTTTAAGATTCCTCAGAGTATTATACTCCATATTTTTATATAGTTCAACCCAACATGGGTATATTAATAAAAATATATATATCTTTAATAAAATTAATATTCGTGAATTTATATTAATTACTCTTCATTTAATCCCAATTATTTCTATAATCCTATTTATTTAATCAATTTAAATCAAAATAAAATAATAAATCTTTAAATTTTAAAAATTTATTATTTTATTTAATTTAATTTAAATAATTTATAAAAAATATTGATTTGTGAAATCAAAAAAATACTCAAAATATTTTAAATAATTATTTTTAATATTTTTTTTTTTCTTTTAATTTTTAGAAACCTAATATTATTACTAAGAATAATTATAATTATCTTCAAAAAAATTTTTATTATTAAATGATTGTTTTTTTCATTAATAAATTGAAATATTGAATTTTTAATTTTAATTGACTGAATATCATTAAGTTTTCTAAGAATTGTAACATTAATTTCTTCAATAGTCATATTATATAGAAAAGAATATATAATTATAGAATTAAAAAAAAATATTTCATTATAATTTTAATAATATTTGTAATTTCAATAATTTTATTAATTATCAGCCCAAATATTTTTAGATTAATTATTGGATGAGATGAATTAGGACTAATTTCTTATTGTCTAATTATCTATTATCAAAATAAAATTTCTTTAAACTCAGGAATAATTACACTTATATCAAATCGTATTGGAGATATTATACTTTTAATAATAATTTTTCTATTAATAAATATAAATTCATGAAATTTATTAAATAATTATAAATTAAATAACTTTTTATTTATATTAATATTTCTAATCATAATTATAACAAAAAGAGCTGAAATTCCTTTCTCAATATGACTACCTGCCGCCATAGCAGCCCCAACCCCAGTATCATCCCTTGTTCACTCATCCACTTTAGTAACAGCAGGAATTTACCTCTTAATTCGATTTAATAAATTATTTATTTTTAATAAATTCAATTTTTTTATTATATTTATTGGTTTAATAACAATAATTACTTCTAGAATCAACGCTATATTTGAATTTGATTTAAAAAAAATTATTGCTTTTTCAACCCTTAGACAATTAGGTCTTATAATAATAATATTATCCACATCATTAACTTCATTTGTATTTTTTCACTTAATTTCTCATGCTATATTCAAATCTCTATTATTTTTATGTTTAGGAATAATAATTTATTCTATAATAAATTTTCAAGATATTCGATTCATAGGAAATTTAATTTATGAAACACCTTTAACAATTACCTACTTTAATACTGCCAATTTATCTTTAT
Source organism: Ganaspis brasiliensis (assembly GCA_037103525.1). NCBI lineage: Eukaryota > Metazoa > Arthropoda > Insecta > Hymenoptera > Figitidae > Ganaspis > Ganaspis brasiliensis. The sequence goes on along the minus strand of JAZKLR010000061.1, from coordinate 651,285 downwards.
GTGGAATCCCCTTTCTTTCATGTTTCTTTTCTAAAGATATATTATATGAATTAATTTTATTTTATTTTATCTCTATTATTTTTAAAAAAGTGATAATTGAGAGGTCAGCAAGTGAGTGGAGCAGCGCGCCGGTGATTATGAAGAAGGCAGACAGATCGCTGAGATTCTGTATCGACTATAGAGATTTGAATAAGGTGAGAGTACGCGATGCTTATCCCATCCTAAGTATGGACTCCATTTTGGATAAATTGAGGAAAGCACGGTACATCTCGAAGATCAGTTTAAAACAGGCTTATCATTAGGTTCCGATGTCTGCAGAAAGCAAGAAATTCACGGCGTTTGCGATTCCAGGTACCGGACTTTGCCAGTTCAAGAGGATGCCGTTCGGACTCATGAATGCTCCGATGACCTTTCAAAGACTGATTGATTCGTTGCTTCGGTCGGAATTTAAGCCCGTGATGTTTGGAAACTTGGCCGATATTATTAATTAGTGTAAAAATTTCCAGAACGTTTTCCTGACTGGATGGTGGAAGATAAGAGACTATATAGTCGCCGGTATTATTCTCTCTTAACACCTATTACACAGCCCTGCAAATCTTAACTTTTTCTCTGTCGAATGAATGTGACCAAGTGTTTCCGAAGGGAATTTTTGCACTGAACACGAATCTGAAATCCAAAATGTTGCATCACGTCAAGTTTTCGAAAAAAGGGGGGTTGGAACCCTAAAAAATAGCGGTTTAGGCAGTTTTTGAAAAATCGTAGTACCAAAATTATACGTGTGAAAAATATCGCTCTTATCAGAAATTAAAGCTTGAAATATGCCCTTTTAAATTAACTATGGGCGAAATTAATGGCATTAACCCTTAAAGAAGGGGGTGTGTTTTTTAAAGGGTATTTTGAAAGAAATTATTAAACAAAATTACCCAAGTGAAAAACACGGATATTCTTGCAACTTACACTATAAACGTAAAGAAAAATATCTAACAAGTGTTTTTTTCAAAGCTGCTTTGCGTTTTAAGGATAAAAACCATCCTTTTTGACAATAAGGATGTTTTTTGCGTTTTAAGAATAAAAAAAAACACTTTTTAATCAAGACAGTGTTTTTTGAGTTTTAAGGGTAAAAGCACGTGTTAAATATTTTTCTTTATTTTTGTAGTTTATTAAGTTGCAAGAATATCGGTGTTTTTTACTTGGGTAGTTTTGTTTAATAATTTTTTCAAAACACCCTATAAAAAACACACCCCCTTCTTTAAGGGTTGATGCCATTAATTTCGCCCATAGTTCATTTAAAAGGGCATATTTCAAGCTTTAATTTCTGATAAGAGCGATATTTTTGACACTTATAATTTTGGTACTACGATTTTTCAAAAACTGCCTAAAACGCTATTTTTTAGGGTTTCAACCCCCCTTTTTTCGAAAACTTGACGTTATGCAACATTTTGGACTTCAGATTCGTGTTCAGCGCAAAAATTCCCTTCGGAAACACTTGATCACATTCATTCGACAAAACCGATGCAGGGCTGTGTTATCAGTGATGAGGACAGTTGGAAATTAGTAGTACCACAAGAACTTCGCGAAAGAGTTTTAAGTAACGTGAATGCGGTGACATCTTCGGGACACTTAAGTGTCGAAAAGACTTACTACAGAGTTGCACGGGATTATTACTGGCAAGGAATGTGGATGGATGTTGACAATTACATAAGAGAGTGCTTAGAAAGTCAGTGATATAATGTCTCGCAAGAGGGAGCTAAAGGTCTGATGGGGCAACGTATAGTGGAGCGTCCTTGGGTTGTGGTGGATGCAGACTGTATGGAATTTCCATCTAGTAAAGGTCAGAACAAACACCTGGTTGTCTTTCAGGATTTGTTCACAAGGTGGATCGAAGTCAAGCCGATAAGATCTGCTGATGGCAAAGCGATTGCTAAAGCTTTAAAGGATCTGGTTTCGATCTGGTGGGAAACACCTGAGTTTCTGCTCACCGACAACGACAAAGAGTTCGACAATAAATTCCTGAAAACGACCTTGGAACAGTATGGCGTTCGACATCTTACCACGCCACCGTACCATCCACAAGCTAATCCTGTGGAAAGGAGTAATCGCACACTAAAGACGATGATTGCAACCTTTGTGGGACAGGATCATAGAGACAGGAATAAGCACCTCCACCAATTCAGACGCGCGGTGAACACATCAGTTCAGTCGACTACGAAAGTAAGTCCAACGTTCCTGACTTTTGGACGTCAGCCTAAGCCAGTAAAAAGTCTGCGACGAGAGGTAGAAGGAAAAACTAGTGACCAGAGGATTGATTCGGAAGTTTGGGTAGATCGCATGCGTATGTTGGATGCCTTAAAAGACTTGGTTTTAAGATTTGTGGATAAGAAACGTGAGAAGCAGACGAAGCAGTATAAGAAGAATAAACGAGAGGCAAACTTCAGCGTAGGGGACAAGGTTTTGTGGAGGACTCATAAACTCTCCAATGCTAGTCAGAGGTTTTTCGCGAAACTTGCACCGAAATTAGACGGGTCTGACGAGATAGTGCGGCAATTATCTTCAACGGTGTACGAGTTGAGTACGGACGACAAGCGTAGAGTACCCAAGGTCCATGTATCGGATCTTAAGCGCTATTTGCCTCTAAAAAGCAGAGCGAATCTATGATGAGTCAACTATCTATGAGTCAACTACATGTTGACTTACTTTGTTGTTAGAGTTCCTGAAAAATTGTAACGAAGTGTTTCGGTACTTAAGAGTTTAAGTATTATTAGTATTAATTTGAATAAGTTGAATAAGGGAAAATTATTAGTTAAACATCTGCGCCTGGGTTCAACTTTTCTTGAGACGAGCCTGACTGACGGTTTTCCGCTAATAAGTAATTTCTCTCATAAATTTTGGTTGATTTCTTGGTCGTTGAATATTCTGAATTCAGCAGTCACCTCTCCCCTTTTCCACCTGCGCCAGTCGTCAGTTTACGCGTTACAAGTTCAAATTCACGGTCAGCGTCAGTACCAATCTTAGATGAAGGACTGATAATAAGAAGACGGAGGATGAATAGGAAGTCGAAGAAGAGGAAGAACTTTTCGGCGGGCAAGGGACCGGCGGGACCTTAGGAGCAGCGACACGTGCTAATTACTTTTAATCGGGCTAAAGTCGAATATAGTAGTGTGTTGGAAAGAGACTTGTAATTGGGAGGTTATACGCGTGAGACGCGTTGTTACTTGCTGCGAGAATAATTAGTGATTAACGTTGTTTGAATAGTAAATTATTGTGTAAATCGGGGACTATATTAAGATAAAACTGGTGTGTGAGAAACCAGGTTATTTTTTTTTTATTAAAGGTTATTTCTTCTAGTGCAAATTGTGTTTGTTATTTGTAAAGTTATTGTTGTGTATGAAGACCATTTCTTTCATTCTTCGAAGGCAAATTTAGGGTTTTGGTGCGTCTTTCTGGAGTGCAGACCAGAGGATTTTGTCGAGGTTGTCTTAAGAGTCGCTTCTTGGTCATCGTTGGTGAGTCGTAAGTTTTGTGTCCTGGTATCAACAATCGTTTTGCGTGAATTATCGGTAACATCTTCGTGGGCATCGAGGGTGAGATTGTTGTAGAATCTCCCCTGAGGTTGTCTCTCGTGAGATTTGTTATTGTTCGTTTGGTAAAGTAAATTCGATAATATAAATATAATAGTCAACCATTCAATTTGGTTAGAAACGAATTTTCGTTTATTTATTTAACCGTTTTAACCGTTTTGTCCGTGTACAAAATTAGAATAATTTCTGGTAATTTCGGAAAAAATTCCAACTTCATGTCAGACAAATATCTGAAGTATTCGGAAAAATGTCCAACTTCATATGCGGAAAAATTTCCGATAATTTCAATTGGATAATTTATTTTTAAGTAAAAATAAATAAACTTAACTTTGAGGTTAAGTTACACTTTCATCTTATTTTGAAATTGTCAAAAGCGTGGCTAGCAGAAGTTTTTGCTAGTCAACCGCGCATCCTGACACACGCATCGACGGAAGATGGCGTGGAACGCCATGTACAGCGCAGACGGCGCTAAGTTGTACAAACGCGTAGCTCTGCAGCGAGCCGCGTAAATATATCGACCTGATTGATTGCATTTGGGTCAGTCAAGCGCTAGGAGCGCACTGAGGTCCACCTCGGGCTGTACCTTTCCGACTCAACAAATAGTTAAGGTTCTGGTCCTTCAGAAATTAACTATTGATGGGTGCTAGATTTCTGGGACTGGTCCTTCAGTCAACAAAATACCGGCCCACGAGTCGGAGCGATATAGTAAATTCTGACTCCTCCAGAACAGTTGCACGCCTTGAAGAGTTGTAGTAAAGAGAGTTAACGCTTAATCCTTTAGTCCCCACTTTTCTTAAGCATGGAGCGTATGAGATTCACTCACCTTGGGGAGTCGATTTTTAACTCTAAAATCTCGACTCCCAACTCCAGCAACGGTTAACTCCCCAAATTTTTAACAGTGTAAATTGAAATTCGGTTTATTTCTTTTTCTTGTACATAGAATGTCGGTTAAAAAGAAATTCTGGAAAACGTAATCTCTGCTGAATATGAATTAGACAAACTATAAATTCTGTTAATTAATAAATTATGGATACAGAAATCTTAGTAAAACAAAAATTATTTTAACTAACAAAGTAGATAATTCACCAATAATTGAAGTTTCTACTTATGCCAAAACAATTTCTGTAAAATGAAATTTCTGCAAAAAGCAAAATTAGAGCTAATAGATAAACAGTAGAATGAAAATTAGAATAGATATTAAATATAGTAAATTAAAATTATGACAATTGTTGGTTTGATGCAATATATTTAAATAAATTGTTTATCCTTTAATCTATTGATGCCAAAGATTTTTTAAGACAATAAAAAAAAAGTTATGTTCTTTAAAATTCCACAGTAGTGCAATCTCTTAAAGGCTCTCTGCATGCTTCCAGCTAGTGAGATAACTTCAGGGGAAGGTTTAACGTCGAGGTATAATGATGTTTAACTCGATTTTTTATAAGAAAACGAATAATGGTTTTGCATTTTAAATTATTGCAAAATATTAATCAACATTGAAAGAAAATTTCTGAATTTTATTGTTGAAAAATAATAAAAATTGTAAGTGGTATAACGAATTTAGTGTGGTCTATAAAAAAGTCTCCTATCGGTGGACATGATAAGTCCCGACAAGAGCATCAGAAATCAAAAAACCAATAATACTTCGTTAGTAAATTAGTTTCTGTAGTACCTAAATGAAGCACATTTAAGAAAAAATCGAAATTTAATGTTCAAATTAACTTCTAGAGAGAATGTCTGCATGAATTTTCAAATTGTTTGTTGTTGAAAAATTTAGCCATAAATTCTTACAGATCTGTGAGATTGATTTGAATATTAAATTCTGATTTTAAACCACTGTGCGCCGCATGAAACGATTTGAAATTTTGAGACAACATTTCTAAGATGCTGAACTTTAATACAAAAATAATTTTAAAAATAGATTTTTTAAATTTTATAACTGTCTTTACCCCCTTAACCCCTTCATACAAAAAATTTATCTTTCTTAAGAAGATCTCTATTTTGAAAGTTAATGCTTTGATGAAAAATAACCCTTTCAGGCTCAAATTTCTATACGTTAACCCGTTCTAACCCGTTTTAAGTAACCCAGGTGCGAATTTTAGGCCTAAAGTTGGGCCAACTAGCGGAATGATAACAGGCAGCCACCCAAGGGCGACAATGGTTGGCCCAACTACTCTCCCTAAAGTTGGGCCGACTTAATATACCAAAGTTGGGCCGAATTATTATGTCAAAGTTGGGCCAACTAGCGGAGTGATAACGGACAGCCCCCTCGGCCACCGTAGTTATAGAAACAACTTTACAAAATCTTAGTCAAGTTTAATATATAAATTTCTCCGGAAAAACATGACTAAGATTTTGTAAAGTTGTTTCTATATCTACGGTGGCCGAGGGGTTTAAGGCGTACTTAGGCTCAGGTTAGATGGGCTCGAATCCCGTTGGTAAGAATTTTTTTTTAATAATATATTTAATTTAAAATATTTAATTTAATACTTAGGTGTGTTCGCACATGAGTTCGTAAGTGTGTTCGCACCTGTGTTCTTACATACGTACGCAGATGAGAACTCATATAAGAACGCTGTTTCAATTTCATATTGAGTAACGTACCACGGAGTTAGCTCAGTTGGTTAAATACTAGACTCAGCGGTCGCGCCAAGTCCAGCTTGCTGGGTTCGCGCCCCGATGAGTCTGGGATTTTTCTAACTCGTGAGATAACTTTAGTGAAAGGTTTGACGTCGAGGAATAATGATATGCACTGTTGGTAATCGACTTGTGCAGATCACTAGAACTCGACTGTCGATAAACCGGTTGTATTCAGGAAAAGGTTTTTTTTACAGTTTTCCGTCTCCACTGGCGAGCAAACCCAATATACCGGGTGGTCCAGGCAAATGCGAGTACTCCTAATTTCAAGCCGTTCTGTAGACGCAAAAAACACTTAGAAAAATATATAGTACTGATTTCTAGGAACTCCCAACGGGGGACACTCATTGGGCTAGGTCGTTAAAACGACCTTACCTTAAATAAAATATTGAGTAACGTTATACGCGGCGCATGACGGAACTTAATATAAGAATTTACATGCGTTCGTACCTACGTTCTCACATAAGATCTTATACGAGATCTCGTCTGTGTTAGAGATCGTCTGTGTCACCTGAGATCTTATATGCGTACACATGTAAGTACATACCTACCTTCTTACGACAGATCACACGCACGTTTTTACAGTAGAGAAACCAGTCCGATAAATAAAACCTTTTATACTTCTGCCGAAATACGTTAAATTAGTAAATAACTAAATTTATTTTTGAGAATAAACTTACGAATAGCGAGATGAGCCGAAAGAGCTGTTTTGTCTAGCGAAAGTGCCCACATTCTTAAGTTGTGAATTTTGACAACTCCATCAATTTGCATAAAAGTATTTTCAACCTGAGAATAATCAAAGCCTTTTGGAATCCCTTCCATGAGAACGTTCATAACATCTTTTATAATGGCAATTGTTGTTAAAATTACCAAGGCAGAAAAGAGAAACGTACAAATTGGATCCACAATTCTCCATTCAGGCTAAAGATTGATAAGCAAAATATATTAAATATTAGTAATTAGTAATAATTAATAATATAATAAGCATCCTCACAACAAATGGATATCCCAAGAACATCCCTGGAATATCTTTCTGGGATTTGGATATCCCTAGAACGTCCTCAGGACACCCGAATTTTGCCGTCATGAGATATACTTTAATCGTTTATAGAGAAAAAATATTGTAGGTATTTTCTGGTACAGCACCAGAAATTCCGTGAAATTTACCTGAATATTGGTCGACATTTCAGGATTATTCAGGGAAGTTTCGTGGAAGCATTAAAATGTCCGCCCATAGGGAATATTTGGAAGCGAAAATTCCAAAAAATGTATTTTTAATTTTCAGGGAATATCTGCGTCTAAAATTCCGTCAATATCCATATTATTCGTATATTCATTTTACATGATGCGCAGTGGTCAAACTTGATTTCCATGTCCTTTACGGCTGCGCAGTAGGTTTTAATTGTTTAGAATCCTGCAGGCGTTGAACATAACATACAATTTTGATCAACTACTAGATCAAAAATATTATTAAATTTTTTTACATTCCTTCAATATTGTAGGAATAGGATAAGTCAAGGAGAGATAGATCACGAGGAGGGATGGATCACTTCTCGACATTTTGAGTCTTTTTTACTTACAGATCTGGTTGTTTGTCAGTTACATAGACTGAAAGTTTAGAAGGTATTGTCATTACCAATTTTATTTAGGAACCAATAGGTCAATGAATTCTTTATTCGCACAAAAAACACTCCGATATTTTTGTCGCGTGTCCAAAATAATAAGTTTCTCGTTTAGTAGTTATTATTTGCTACTAAAGTAATGCGTACGTCGAAGTGTAGCTGTTATTGCAAGGTGAATATATGTAATGAAACATGATTCAAAAACTAATTTTAATTTATCGCGCACGTTACTTTTTGTCTATGTTCGAGGAGAGATGGTTCATTACTCTATAAACATGACTAAGTAAAAAATAACCTTTATTTACGAAGGTACCATTTTTTAATTTATAAATAAGTAAAATTGTCATTTATTAATAAGTGATATTTCCACTGTCTTTAGATATACATATATATGTACTACTTTTACTTATTCATATCTCAACCTAGTTCAAAACAGTCTTGGTATGTGCTTCCTTGTACCATTTTCCGGTATCTTTAACATTAAAATAGATAATTAACAGTCCATATTTGTGTGAAATGAGATAGTAATAATTATTTTTGCTTCATGATCCATGTCACCTCGAAGGATCCATCTCTCCTCGAATTTTTTCTTTTATTTCAAACGTCTATTATGGTGTGAAATATTAACAGAAATAAATTTTCATAAATATATCTTTGTTTACAAAAAGTGGAACTAAAACTTACACGTGTTTAAAATCCATTTTTTAACAAATTTTCGTCTGTAAATTTAGGGAACTTTCGCGTCCAATATTTCCTATAGGCGAACATTTTAATGTTTCCTCAAAACTTCCCTGAATATTCGATCCCAATATTCGGGAAATGCTTACCAATAGTTAGGGAAGTTTTAGGAAACCTCCGGTGCTGTATGGGTTTGAAGCAAATACTAAAGAAAATAATTAGTACCTGATACAACACATATTTGTTAAACTTAAAAAATTAATTTTCTATACAAGTTTAAAAAATTCAATAATTGTTTTTAACACATAAAATTACTTGTTACAAATAATTATTTTGTCATATTTTAGGTGATAAGTAATTTAATGTTTGTTTATATTACCGTAAGACAGGCTAACTTCGCTCCGCGCGGGTGACTTTGCTAACCTATGTTTTTTGCTTCAAATTATCTTGAAACTAAAATTTGATCCTTATTTTAGCAAATTTAATATTCTTACTTGATCATGAAAGGATCAAACTTTTTCAGAAAGTAATATACTGCAAATAAGTAGGTAAGATATCCCGGTCGGAATATTTTAACTGCGATATCCCAAGTGGAATAGGTATTCCTGGTATATCCAAATTGCCGTCCCATATGATATCGTGGGATCATAATGGGATATGCGCAGGATAATCTGTGTTGTGAGGGCAATAAAATATCAATAATAATATCTACGTTCCTGATGTAGAAAATAGATATATCTGACATTTATAATGGAAAATTAGATTTTCATATCACTGAATTCGTTATAAAATGAGGAATTTATTTGTCGTAATTTTAGCGAGAACCTACAATATATTCCACATAGGAACCTACAATCCATCCCCTAAAGAATGTCCTGTAAGAAACCCCACAGGTACCTACGTAGTATCCTATATAAGAACCTACGTAGGGACCTATGTGGTTTCTTACAGGACGTTCTTTAGAGGACAGGATTATAGGTCTCTACGTCGGAACCTACGTAGATTTCTATGTGGGAAACCTTTGAGAGACCTTTGTGGGAATTTTGAGTAGGGTATAAGGAAGTTTCTTTTTTCTAACTTTAGCGTCAATTATGTTACAAGCGTTCCGTCATTATGCGTTTATATGCGAACGTATTACCGTTAAGTTAGTGTAAGAATAAGTTAAGCCAACCAAAGCGAGCCAGTGCGTTGTGGTTATGTAGTTATGTGCATCGAATACATCATCTATCCTTTACTATAAAGTGCAGAAAAGTAAACCAAAGAACTGTGATTGGTACAGTTTTAATAAATACTAGAACTACAAAAATGCGCGCTATGCGCGCCAAAGTTAGTAACACAGATCTAAAAGATGACAATGATAAAGAAATTTATGAAAAAATATTTAACGTTTTATCCAATATACCTTTCCAATGTAAAGTCCTAAGGCATCCCCCACAGCACCTAAACTGGCTTCAACTTTGCCAACCTTTCCTCAAGTATAGTCAACTTTCAGAAATTTTGCTGCAAGTTTAAAAACTTGAGGCAAGGTTGGCCAGGTTGAGGCAAGTTTAGGTGCTATGGGGGATGTTTAGTACTTAAGATAAAATTAAACGAAATGATGATGATGATGTGACAATCCTTTACTATATTAAAATGTAACCAGGTTTCCGTTCATTTTTTCGTTAGTTTGTCCATTTTATTAAGTTAACCTACTCTTTCCTATTGGTATATTAAAAAATAGTGAGTCCTTTATGTTCTGAAGCATTTTTATACGCAGTTGCATATGCAAAATCGTGCATTAATACATAAAAATGATGTTGACTTTCGAAAATCAGAAAATTTTTTCGTTCGTTCTTTCGTTCGTTCGTTCGTTTACCACATCTATTAAGTCTACTTGCTTTTCCTGATTAAAATACATTTTTATGCGCTGTAACACATGCGCAGTAGTTCACATTGAGCGCTACATGTCCGAGATAGTTCATCGTGAGGGCCACATGTGCGCAGTAGTCATACGTTACTTCTGCACATGCGCAGTAGTTAACTAGGTCAATTTCACATGCGCAGTAGTGAAAATTGAGTGCTACATAGATGCGCAGTTGTGAACCATGAATGCTACACATGCGCTGTATTTCACTAGGAGAGTACTGTTGGATGTAAAGGTGCTTAGTAATTGCTACAATTCTTTCGAATTTTCAGAAATTCTTTATCGCTTCTCAACCCCATATATTTTGTCAAATTTATTTAAATATCTGCAAATTTATATTATTTATCTTAATAAATAAATAAAATTTGTTAAATATTAATGGTTTCTTTTCGTATAAAACCTATATAATCTAATAAAATTTTTTGCAAAAGTTTTAAATTTTTATTACTTCACGCAACGTTTTTTTATTATAAAGAGGGAGCGGGGGGGGGGGGGAAATTAATCAACATATTGTCTGAACATTGTTATGTTAATTATTCTTTAAAAAATTATTTAAGAAAATTCACTTTTTTACATAGAATAAAGAGTTTTTAATTTCTTGAAAAAGTTGTATCATAGTACATGGTAATCCTTTTACTATATATTATTAAAATGTAACCAGTTGTCCGTTCATTTTTTCGTTAGTTTGTCCATTTTATTAAGTTAACCTACTTTTTCCTATTGGCATATTAAAAAATAGTGAGTCCTTTATGTAGTGAAGCATTTTTATACGCAGTTGCATATGCAAAATCGTGAATTAATACATAAAAATGATGTTGACTTTCGAAAATCTGAAAATTTTTTCGTTCGTTCTTTCGTTCTTTCGTTCGTTCGTTCGTTTATCACTTCTATTAAGTCTACTCGCTTATTCTGATAAAAATACATTTTTATGTGCAGTAACACATGCGCAGTAGTTCACATTGAGCGCTACATGTCCGAGATAGTTCATCGTCAGGGCCACATGTGCGCAGTAGTCATACGTTACTTCTGCACATGCGCAGTAGTTAATTAGGTCAATTTCACATGCGCAGTAGTGAAAATTGAATGCTACATAGATGCGCAGTAGTGAATCGTAAATGCTACACATGCGCTGTATTGCACTAGGAGAGTACTGTTGGTTTTAAAGGTGCTTAGTAATTGCTACAATTCTTTCGAATTTTCGGAAATTCTTTATCGCTTCTCAACCCCATATATTTTGTCAAATTTATTTAAATATCTGAAAATTTATATTATTTATCTTAATAAATAAATAAAATTTGTTAAATATTAATGGTTTTTTTTTCGTATAACACCTATATAATCTAATAAAATTTTTTGCAAAAGTTTTAAATTTTTATTACTTTACGCAACGTTTTTTTATTATAAAGAGGGAGCGGGGGGGGGGAAATTAATCAACATATTGTCTGAACATTGTTATGTTAATTATTCTTTAAAAAATTATTTAAGAAAATTCACTTTTTTACATAGAATAAAGAGTTTTTAATTTCTTGAAAAAGTTGTATCATAGTACATGGTAATTCTTTTACTATATTAAAATGTAACCAGTTGTCCGTTCATTTTTTCGTTAGTTTGTCCATTTTATTAAGTTAACCTACTTTTTCCTATTGGTATATTAAAAAATAGTGAGTCCTTTATGTAGTGAAGCATTTTTATACGCAGTTGCATATGCAAAATCGTGCTTTAATTCATAAAAATGATGTTGACTTTCGAAAATCTGAAAATTTCTTCGTTCGTTCTTTCGGTCGTTCGTTCGTTTGTTCGTTTACCACTTCTATTAAGTCTACTCGCTTTTCCTGATTAAAATATATTTTTATGCGCAGTAACACATGCGCAGTAGTTCACATTAAGAGCTACATGTTCGAGATTAAAAAGAGGGAGATGGGAGGGGGGAATTAATTATTTACATAGAATAAAGAGTTTTTAATTTCTCGAAAAAGTTATATCATAGTACATGGTAATCCTTTACTATTTTAAAATGTAACCAGTTGTCCGTCATTTTTTCGTAAGTTTGTCCATTTTATTAAGTTAACCTACTTTTTCCTATTGGTATATTAAAAAATAGTATGTCCTTTATGTAGTGAAGCATTTTTATACGCAGTTGCATATGCAAAATCGTGCATTAATACATAAAAATCATGTTGACTTTCGAAAATCTGAAAATTTCTTCGTTCCTTCTTTCGTTCGTTCGTTCGTTCGTTCGTTCGTTTACCACTTCTATTAAGTCTACTCGCTTTTCCTGATTAAAATACATTTTTATGCGCAGTAACACATGCGCAGTAGTTCACATTGAGCGCTACATGTCCAAGATAGTTCATCGTGAGGGCCACATGTGCGCAGTAGTCATACGTTACTTCTGCACATGCGCAGTAGTTAACTAGGTCAATTTCACATGCGCAGTAGTGAAAATTGAGTGCTACATAGATGCGCAGTTGTGAATCATGAATGCTACACATGCGCTGTATTTCACCAGGAGAGTACTGTTGGATGTAAAGGTGCTTAGTAATTGCTACAATTCTTTCGAATTTTCAGAAATTCTTTATCGCTTCTCAACCCCATATATTTTGTCAAATTTATTTAAATATCTGAAAATTTATATTATTTATCTTAATAAATAAATAAAATTTGTTAAATATTAATGGTTTTTTCTTCGTATAACACCTATATAATCTAATAAAATTTTTTGCAAAAGTTTTAAATTTTTATTACTTTACGCAACGTTTTTTTATTATAAAGAGGAAGAGGGGGGGGGGAATTAATCAACATATTGTCTGGACATTGTTATGTTAATTATTCTTTAAAAAATTATTTGAGAAAATTCACTTATTTACATAGAATAAAGAGTTTTTAATTTTTTAAAAAAGTTGTATCATAGTACATGGTAATCCTTTTACTATATTAAAATGTAACCAGTTGTCCGTTCATTTTTTCGTTAGTTTGTCCATTTTATTAAGTTAACCTACTTTTTCCTATTGGTATATTAAAAAATAGTAAGTCCTTTATGTTGTGAAGCATTTTTATACGCAGTTGCATATGCAAAATCGTGCATTAATACATAAAAATGATGTTGACTTTCGAAAATCAGAAAATTTTTTCGTTCGTTCTTTCGTTCGTTCGTTCGTTTACCACATCTATTAAGTCTACTCGCTTTTCCTGATTAAAATACATTTTTATGCGCTGTAACACATGCGCAGTAGTTCACATTGAGCGCTACATGTCCGAGATAGTTCATCGTGAGGGCCACATGTGCGCAGTAGTCATACGTTACTTCTGCACATGCGCAGTAGTTAACTGGGTCAATGTCACATGCGCAGTAGTGAAACTTGAGTGCTACAAATGCGCAGTAGTGCATCATGAATGCTACACATGCGCTGTATTTCACTAGGAGAGTACTGTTGGATTTAAAGATGCTTAGTAATTGCTACAATTCTTTCGAATTTTCAGAAATTTTTTATCATTTCTCAACCCCATATATTCTGTCAAATTTGTTTAAATATCTGCAAATTTATATTATTTATCTTAATAAATAAATAAAATTTGTTAAATATCAATGGTTCTTTTTTTCGTATAACACCTATATAATCTAATATAATTGTTTGCAAAAGTTTTAAATTTTTATTACTTTACGCAACGTTTTTTTATTATTAAGAAGGAGGGGGGGGGAAATTAATCAACATACTGTCTGGACATTGTTATGTTAATTATTCTGTAAAAAATTGTTTGAGAAAATTTAATTATTTACATAGAATAAAGAGTTTTTAATTTCTCGAAAAAGTTGTATCATAGTACATGGTAATCCTTTACTATATTAAAATGTAACCAGGTTTCCGTTCATTTTTTCGTTAGTTTGTCCATTTTATTAAGTTAACCTACTCTTTCCTATTGGTATATTAAAAAATAGTGAGTCCTTTATGTTCTGAAGCATTTTTATACGCAGTTGCATATGCAAAATCGTGCATTAATACATAAAAATGATGTTGACTTTCGAAAATCAGAAAATTTTTTCGTTCGTTCTTTCGTTCGTTCGTTCGTTTACCACATCTATTAAGTCTACTTGCTTTTCCTGATTAAAATACATTTTTATGCGCTGTAACACATGCGCAGTAGTTTACATTGAGCGCTAAATGTCCGAGATAGTTCATCGTGAGGGCCACATGTGCGCAGTAGTCATACGTTACTTCTGCACATGCGCAGTAGTTAACTAGGTCAATTTCACATGCGCAGTAGTGAAAATTGAGTGCTACATAGATGCGCAGTTGTGAACCATGAATGCTACACATGCGCTGTATTTCACTAGGAGAGTACTGTTGGATGTAAAGGTGCTTAGTAATTGCTACAATTCTTTCGAATTTTCAGAAATTCTTTATCGCTTCTCAACCCCATATATTTTGTCAAATTTATTTAAATATCTGCATATTTATATTATTTATCTTAATAAAGAAATAAAATTTTTTAAATATTAATGGTTTTTTCTTCGTATAACACCTATATAATCTAATAAAATTTTTTGCAAAAGTTTTAAATTTTTATTACTTTACGCAACGTTTTTTTATTATAAAGAGGGAGGGGGGGGGGAAATTAATCAACATATTGACTGAACATTGTTATGTTAATTATTCTTTAAAAAATTATTTAAGAAAATTCACTTTTTTACATAGAATAAAGAGTTTTTAATTTCTTGAAAAAGTTGTATCATAGTACATGGTAATTCTTTTACTATTTTAAAATGTAACCAGTTGTCCGTTCATTTTTTCGTTAGTTTGTCCATTTTATTAAGTTAACCTACTTTTTCCTATTGGTATATTAAAAAATAGTAAGTCCTTTATGTTGTGAAGCATTTTTATACGCAGTTGCATATGCAAAATCGTGAATTAATACATAAAAATGATGTTGACTTTCGAAAATCAGAAAATTTTTTCGTTCGTTCTTTCGTTCGTTTACCACATCTATTAATTCTACTCGCTTTTCCTGATTAAAATACATTTTTATGCGCAGTAACACATGCGCAGTAGTTCACATTAAGAGCTACATGTTCCAGATTATAAAGAGGGAGATGGGAGGGGGGAATTAATTATTTGCATAGAATAAAGAGTTTTTAATTTCTTGAAAAAGTTGTATCATAGTACATGGTAATCCTTTACTATTTTAAAATGTAACCAGTTGTCCGTCATTTTTTCGTTAGTTTGTCCATTTTATTAAGTTAACCTACTTTTTCCTATTGGTATATTAAAAAATAGTGAGTCCTTTATGTAGTGAAGCATTTTTATACGCAGTTGCACATGCAAAATCGTGCATTAATACATAAAAATGATGTTGACTTTCGAAAATCTGAAAATTTTTTCGTTCGTTCTTTCGTTCTTTCGTTCGTTCGTTCGTTTATCACTTCTATTAAGTCTACTCGCTTATTCTGATAAAAATACATTTTATGTGCAGTAACACATGCGCAGTAGTTCACATTAAGCGCTACATGTCCGAGATAGTTCATCGTGAGGGCCACATGTGCGCAGTAGTCATACGTTACTTCTGCACATGCGCAGTAGTTAACTAGGTCAATTTTACATGCGCAGTAGTGAAAATTAAGTGCTACATAGATGCGCAGTTGTGAATCATTAATGCTACACATGCGCTGTATTTCACTAGGAGAGTACTGTTGGATGTAAAGGTGCTTAGTAATTGCTACAATTCTTTCGAATTTTCGGAAATTCTTTATCGCTTCTCAACCCCATATATTTTGTCAAATTTATTTAAATATCTGAAAATTTATATTATTTATCTTAATAAATAAATAAAATTTGTTAAATATTAATGGTTTTTTCTTCGTATAACACCTATATAATCTAATAAAATTTTTTGCAAAAGTTTTAAATTTTTATTACTTCACGCAACGTTTTTTTATTATAAAGAGGAAGAGGGGGGGGGGGAATTAATCAACATATTGTCTGGACATTGTTATGTTAATTATTCGTTAAAAAATTATTTGAGAAAATTCACTTATTTACATAGAATAAAGAGTTTTTAATTTCTTGAAAAAGTTGTATCATAGTACATGGTAATCCTTTTCCTTTTACTATATTAAAATGTAACCAGTTGTCCGTTCATTTTTTCGTTAGTTTGTCCATTTTATTAAGTTAACCTACTTTTTCCTATTGGTATATTAAAAAATAGTGAGTCCTTTATGTAGTGAAGCATTTTTATACGCAGTTGCATATGCAAAATCGTGCATTAATACATAAAAATGATGTTGACTTTCGAAAATCTGAAAATTTTTTCGTTCGTTCTTTCGTTCTTTCGTTCGTTCGTTCGTTTATCACTTCTATTAAGTCTACTCGCTTATTCTGATAAAAATACATTTTTATGTGCAGTAACACATGCGCAGTAGTTCACATTAAGCGCTACATGTCCGAGATAGTTCATCGTGAGGGCCACATGTGCGCAGTAGTCATACGTTACTTCTGCACATGCGCAGTAGTTAATTAGGTCAATTTCACATGCGCAGTAGTGAAAATTGAATGCTACATAGATGCGCAGTAGTGAATCGTGAATGCTACACATGCGCTGTATTGCACTAGGAGAGTACTGTTGGTTTTAAAGGTGCTTTTTAATCGCTACAATTCTTTCGAATTTTCCGTTTTTTTTTCTTAAGTCCAACAAAAATCAAATATTCATCTCTTGTTATATGTAAAATAATTTAGACTCTATTTACTTTTAAAAAATGCATATTGTACCCAATGTGTCTGAAATTTCTGTTTACATGTTTATTGAGCTTTAGATGAATGAAAAATTTTCTTAACAAAATTTTTTTTGAAGTGTTTGTTACTGCGCATATTTAGCTATACAGGGATCCTTCTACGCATGAGATTTGATTTTTTTTTTAAAATCTTGTTAGTGATTTTGGTTATAATTGTTTAGTTTTGTTTAAGAAACTTTTATTTTTATTTTATCATTAATTTTTGAAAATTATTATAAGAAATAACACTAACTTTAGAAAAATTATTATTGAAATTAATTAATTGTATATATGTTTAACCCTCCAATGTTAGCCGTTGCTTATTTATTTATTATACACTGATCGCCAGATATGCTTTAACATATTTTCATATGACCTAGGTGTTAAAATGTTAAAACATATCTGGCGATAGCTGTACAATAAATA
Source organism: Ganaspis brasiliensis (assembly GCA_037103525.1). Classification (NCBI taxonomy): domain Eukaryota; kingdom Metazoa; phylum Arthropoda; class Insecta; order Hymenoptera; family Figitidae; genus Ganaspis; species Ganaspis brasiliensis. The sequence goes on along the minus strand of JAZKLR010000061.1, from coordinate 633,681 downwards.
ATGAGTAATGATTAGCAACAATAAGAAAGTTAAATAACAAATTATAGAAGTACGCAAAAGGTATGCAATTAATTACGGTGCGTTACGTAGAGGGACGGAAAGATCATAATAGCTTTATAAAAGCGTTACGTATTTTTTAACCAAACACTTATAACAACTAATTTTTTTTACTTAATATTATAATATTTAAAAAATAAAAAATAAAATAAAATATATTTTGCCGCTATTTTCTACATAGAAAAATGAACTATTTATAATTTAAAATTTTTTTAATAAGATAATCGTTCTTGAGTTATCAAAAATTCAAAAATAATTACTAATTTTTTAATTTTGAATAAAAATATTATATAAAATTGAAAAAAATGAATTTAAAATTTGATAAAATTGGCTATGAAATGATATAAGTGTAATTTAGGCATGATAATCTCTTAGAAAACAATATTATTTAAAAAATAAAGAAAAAAACATTACTTTTATCAAAATATTAATTATAAACATTAACAGTATATTTTTTTAGATTTTGTTTTTTATAATATTAATGATCTAGAACTAATATTAAATTGAGACATTTTTAAGCTTCGTAACATAAATAATAAACTAAATACGAAACGTTTTTTAAAACCTTTAATAGCTTAAAAGTGGGCAAAAGTTATTCGACTTGATTGTATGAGTACAAAAAGTACAAGAAAATTTAGAACCAATGTTTACTGCAATGTTTAATGCAAAGCTGAAAGCAGCAAAAAATAATTAAAATTTGTTAACATTATTTATGTATATAAATATGAATATTATAATAAATATATATACAGAAAATAAATAAACATTTTTAAATTAATAATTCTCTACCTTCGAAGAATACAGTCAAGGTTCTTGGAGGCATTACATGATGGAGAAAAAGATAAGATATTATAGTGTTATCATTTTATCTCTTAAATGATTATAAGGCTTTAAGAAGGGGGCAATTGCCCATAACCATTCTGAATCTCATAATTTTTACAATTAAAGAAAAAAATTAATTATGATGTTTAAATAATGAAAATATAAAATAAGAGAAAAAAAATTAATATAGCAAACAAATAATAAATCAATGAAAAATATTTTATTTTATTTATTAAGGGCATGTGATGGAGAATGACGTCACTGGTACAGGCAAAATTTGTCCGTATGCTTTCTCTTAATATAATAAATATTTTGACACCAAACTTTGTAAAATTACACAAAATATCATTGGAAAGGTCTCTCTGACCGAATTTTGTTTAAATTTTGCCTTAACATAATTTTTTTTATTTTACGAAAATCAAATAAGTTTTTAAAAAATTAACTGTAAGGCAAAAATTTTAAACAAAATTGGGTTTGAGAGACCTTCTTAATGTCATTTTAGGAAATTCCACAAACTTTGGTGTCAAAATATTTATTATTTTAAGAGAAAGCCTACGGACAAATTTTGCCTATACCAGTGACGTCATTCTCCATCACATGCCCTTAATATGTAAATTTTAATATTAAATGACAGAGTTATAAAATAATTATTTATATAAATGATATTAATTTTAATTTTATTTAATTTTAAAAAATTTATATTATATAATTAATAAAATATTATTTCTTTTTAAAAAATCAGTTATTATTACTTATTTTTAGATAATTATCAAAGGATACAAGGTGGCAAAAAATACAATAAAATCAATATCTATTAACAAAAAATGCAAAAAATTTTTTGAAATAATTTATGTATATGTATAGAAATGAATGTTATATTAATTATATATACATATAATAAATTAACATTATAAAATTAATAACTCCTTAACTTTTGATGGATACAGCTAACGTTTTTAGAGTGGATAATACATGATAAAAAAAAATTGTATTAAGAAACGTTAATCATTAGCATACTATATAAAATTCAAAATAGATTGAAAAGAATTAAGATGTCCTTTGTAATCATTAAATTAATAAAATTTTTAAATTGATTAATTATAACAATATAAATTATTAAAATATAAAAACTGTTTAAAAAATTAATAAAAGTTCAATGACAAATAAGTTCACTAATTTTGTATAATATGTTCACATCAATAAGCAATTAAAAAATAATAATTATCAAGCGAGCGAGCGTTAGCGAGCGAGGTTAATATCGCTAGTAAAAAATAAAGATAAAAACTTAAAATTAAAAAATGAGTGAAGCTTCTAAAATGCGACCTCCACAGTACCGAAAATTTCCTGAAAATTTATTAAATACTTACTTGCAATATTCGAAAAATTTGATTGCAAAATTTAGTGAAAATTTTCTAAAGACTTAAATGTACCGATTAAATAAATGTTTAGCGTGAACCTTTCCTAAACATTTAAATTAAATTTTCGTATAACTATAATTATAATTAGGCAAAAATCTTCAAGCAAGTTTCAGGAAAGTTTCACGCTAAACATTTAATTAATCTGGACATTTAAATCTTTACAAAATTTTCACTAAATTTTGCAATCAGATATTTCGAATATTGCAAGTAAATATTTAATAAATTTTCAGGAAATTTTCAATGCTGTGGGGGGAATTGAAAAGAATATATTAACAACTATCTTTTACATTAGAAATTGATTGTATTAGTTAATTAGTCAAAAAAAGTGTCTGAAGGGTGTCTTCTTTTAAAACATAAGACACTTAGAAAGCGTCTTACATTAATTTAAAATTATTTCATTGCTTAATAATTATGAAAGACGCACCCTCATTGGTTAAAATTAAGACACTCAAAAATGACTTAGAAATGACCATATAAATGTCTTAAAATAAGACACCTCCTCTGCAGTGTAAGACTATCAGTAGGGTCCTTCAAAATAGAAGCAGTTTTAATCTTAATATTTTCATTTGTTTTATTTATAATTTTCTTTTAAAATGATCCTTTAGTAAAAAATTAAAGATATCAACATTTTTGTTTATAAATAGTATGGTATACGACGTGTACTCTATTTTGCCTGAGACGCACTTTTTTTAATAACAGTAGTTTTTGAGATTATATTGCGCAAGCAACTTAATTGTAACTACAAAAAAAAAAATTGAAAATTCTAAGATCTAAAATAAATGTTGTTGAGGTCTGGAGAAACTAACGCAATCAAGCAGTCACGCATTTAAATTAGTAGTAATTAAGATTTAATGATAAAAAAAGATAATTTTTTTTATTATACCGAGAATTATTTTTTACGAATCATGTCTAGTGGTACATTAAAGTAGATAAAAGAAACCTACTAAACAGCATTGACATAGTTCTTTACAAATACTATATTTTCAAAAAAAGTAGGTACTCCATGTTACCCAGCTACCCCATCTTACCCCACCTTTCCCTACTTATAAAACAATTATTTAAGATTGTTGCTTTTAATAGTATTAAAATAAATTATAAGAAATATGAATATTTTTTTCAAAATGTTTGTAATAGGATTTATAATTTGAATAAGGGGTCATCCATAAATTACTAAGAATTTTTTTTTGGTAATTTGAACCCCACCCCTCTCAACATGTAAGATTTATTACATACATTAGCGCCATTTTTTCTATTGGTCTTAAGATTTGCTGGACGCCTCTTCCCCTAAAGTCTAATGTATTTTATAGATGGACCCTAAGTACATTATTTTAATGATTTTATTTTTTGAATGAAAAATATACGAAATAATGTAAATATAACAATTGAAAGAAAGCAGAGAAATTACATATATGAGTTTCCACATAACATGTAAATCTTTAAATCTGAATTAGTCAAAAACTACTATTTAGGGGTTAAAATCAATTGTAGAATATTTTCGTCATTTCGTAATTTTTGTTTCAGTTATCAGTTATTTTTTCGAATGTAAAAAATTATTTAAAAAATTAATTAAGAAAATTGACATTTTTCTAAAACTTACCTATTAAAGAAAGACACCTTCAACTCAAAATTCTATACTCACATCACCAGGCCTTAAACTACATTTAAGCTGCTATTCTCTTTCTCTATCTCTCTCACTCTGTCTCTATACCACCTCTCTCTCTCACTACGTTACAAACGAACAAATTTTATCTTTCAGAAATAATCTCTCTCTCTCTCTCTCTCTCTTTCTCTCTGCGTTACAAACGGACAAACTTTATCTTATATCTTTCTTTCTCAAGCTACCTGCTATATCTTTCTCACTCTTTTTTTCGACCAGCGTTACATTCCAAACACTGCACTGCCAGATTTCTTATATAGGATAGAAATGGTAATTTTGATGTTTTAATAATCTGCTTTACACAAGCTTCTTATAAAATTATACTAACTTTTAATACGAAGCCTCAATTTCCCTTAATTGAAACACAAAATACCAAAATATTTAAACGCTTTTAACAAATATTATAAGAGAACTTCTATGTTCCCCCAATCATAAGTCAACAAATGTTGAAGTTCTGGAACTTCCAGCAAACTTACTGGAAGTTTTGAAACTTCCCTGAATATTGGGAGTGTTCAGGGAAGTTCCGGTGTTGTGTGGGCTAAGATAAAAATTGCACTTTAATGCTTATATAATAGTTTTATTTCTTAGAAAATTATCTTGAAAACAAGCATAGAATCTTAAAAAAAAACATGGTTATTTCGTCAGAAATTAAAATTTTTGTGAAACAGTAAAAAATGGGTGGACTACCAAATTTGGGCGGGATCGAAGACTCCTAATCTCGTTACCATCTTCTCCATTCCTGCAAATTTATCCATCTGCGCATGCGTACGAGTGAAAAAGTTTTCTGGTCATAAAGATAATTTTATGTCTTCTGCGCATGCATCGAGAAAAATGTGGTTTGCGCATGCGCAGAAGTAATAGCTGGAATTTCTAGCTATAAAAGAAGGATCTCTAGCCAGATTCTTCACTCTTTTTTATTCGCTAGTCCGGGCCACATCAGGCAGCAACCCAAGTAGCACGTAATATTAGGTGAATATCTTATTAATATTACATTCAATATTACTAATATTACGGGTTGATGTTACAGCAATATTATTGTTATATATTTTGTTTTATTCTATTCCAAGGTTAAGTATAGTATAAGTATTATTAGCTGGTGAGTGTTTTCATAGATGTCTGACAAAAGGAAGGCGGATAGAGCACAGGGTCCAGCGAAGCGTCCGGACTACAAGAGCGTCCTGGATGAGTGCAAACTCTTTTTACCTCCCAACCAGGATGCTCTCGAGTTGCTTCCACTGCTGCAGGACGGAGACACCAATTATTAGTATTAATCAGGAGCTAATATAATGTACACTAATATTGTAATTAATCTTGATCACATAGATATAATTGAGTTTTTAGTTGACGCAGTAACCTTCTTTCAGCGACACATTGAAGACGCCTTGAAAAAAAAGGGTCCAGTGGTCATCAACGTAGTCCTCATCGCCAACTTGAAACGGATGGTCAATGGAAAGGAGAAGATTAAGACGATCAAATTTACTACCAAAGGGCAGAGAATTTTCCCTACTACGGCGGTGGCAGAGTGGTACCAGAGAAACATCAGGGATTTAATACTGCGGAAAGTGAACGAGTTCCAAGAAAAGGGACCCGGTTAAAGTCTACACTCGATTATTATGTTAGTTATTAATGTACATAAATTTAATCCTATGCGTGCAAGTTCTTATATAAATTTACCTAATGAAATAAAGAATAAAAAAGCCTGGATAAGTATAAAAGTTAAGTCGGGTTCAGATTCTAATTAACAAAAAGTGTCATTTTATTTATTTTGAAGCTAGGGTCAAACCTAGACGAGCTAGGCCAATTCTAATGACGGATTCGTGTTCAGCGCATCAAAATACATAGGAAATGACTAGTCTAGTTCGACGCGCACGACAGAAATTGGGATAAGAAATGACGTCAAAATTGACGTCATTTTTTATGTAATTTTTGACGTCTGTTTTTATAATAATTAAATAATAACTGATTTTAATAATAATAAAAGTTTATAATTAATTTTATTTGCGAAACTAGTAGTTTCCCAATGGGAAAAAAAACCGAAAAAACTTAGGGCTGTAAGCAACTATCACAGAGTCGCGACGGTCACCCATCTAACTTCTAACGACGCTTGAGATTGCTTGACTTTGGAGATCACGAGATCAGGCGCGCTTCGCTACCTGGCATCGACGCAGTTCGGGAAAACTTCATTTATCTTTAATGTAATCTGACTGACCCAAAATATTACTTTTGCATGTCCACAAGATTTTTTCAATAATTAAAATAGTTTATGAAAATGTTTCTCCAAATTTTGACAGTTTATCATTTTTTCTAAAGATCCTATAAAACAATTGTATATTTTGAATATACATATATAATTTTTACTTTTTTTACTGTTCTTCAATATTTTATTTCTGAAAATAAATATTTCATTACTTAAATAATAAATTTAAAAATTAGAAGAATGTTGAAATCATCATTCCTCTGGTATCAGGTTTTGAAGTCATATAACTATCTATTAATTGTTTACAAAATGTCAGTGAAAAACGCCCTAAAAATATTTACAAGTGATCATTCAAAATATTATTGTATATACCCAAGCAGCACGTAATATTACATGAATATCACAGTGATATCATGTTGTAATATTAGTAATATTACGGGGTGATATTACTGTGATAATGACGTGATATTGAAATGTCCGCCTCAAGGTAATATTACAAGTAATATTACAATGATATTGAGGTAATATTATTTTAATATTGCAGTGATATTAAAATAATATTACGATGATATTACTATGATATTAAGGTAATATTACAAATTTATTTGACATTAAATAAATTATTTAAAAAACTTTGGGCTTAGTCGGGGTTCGAACACTCAAGGTTCGACACAGCGCAAATACGCCTTGTACCTCTCGGCCATCTAGCTCTTGGAATGAAGTTCAGAAAATGTTCTTATATTGTACCAGAGAGAATTGAAGGTAATACATGAAGAACACTTTCTGAAATATATTCGAAGAGCTGGATGGCCGAGAGGTACAAGGCGTAGTTGCGCCGCGCCGTGTCGAACCATGAGGTTTCGAACTCCGACTGAGCACAAAGTTTTTTAAATAATTTATTTAATGTAAAATAAATTTGTAATATTACCTCAATATCACTGTAATATTACTTGTAATATTACCTTGAGGTGGACATTTCAATATCACGTCAATATCACAGTAATATCACCCCGTAATATTACCAATATTACAATATGATATCACTGTGATATTCATGTAATATTAAGTGCTGTCTGGGAATTATTTATTTATAATTCACTTAACAATAAGTGACATTTTTACTTTTTCATTTGTAAATTGAAATTTGATTTATTATGTGAAATTTTCACTTTTTCATATGTGATTGTATATTTTAATTAATCCATAAGTGAATTGTACATTTCTAAAAAAGCACGATATTTTGAATGATCACTTGTAAATATTTTTAGGGCTTTTTTCACTAATATTTTGTAAATAATTTATAGATAGTTATATGACTTCAAAACCTGATACCAGAGGAATGATGATATCAACATTCTTCTAATTTTTAAATTTATTATTTAAGAAATGAAATATTTATTTTCAGAAATAAAAGATTGAAGAACAGTCAAAGGACATGTTAGAAAAGTGATGTTCATAATTTAAAACATAAAAAAAGTAAAAATTATATATATGAGTCATTCTTTGTCATCGAGACCCCACCCCCTCTCCAAAATTGATTTGAGTTAAAATTACCGGCTATAGTCGGAAATTGTAGTCAAAAAGGAAAACTTTTAAATGCCGATTGGCAGTTTTTGAAATTCAAAATGGCGGATCCAATATGGCGGACATATTTTTAAAAATTTGATGGATTAGCTTAAAACTTGTTACACAGGGGTTTTTGGGGTCGCTGATTACGAATCTAAAGTCAGATTTTAAAAATTCAAAATGGCGGATCCAATATGGCGGTCAAATTTTTAAAAATTTAATGGATCCGCTTGAAACTTGTTACTCGGTGGTTTTTGGGGTCGCTGATTACGAATCTAAAATCAGATTTCGAAAATTCAAAATGGCGGATCCAATATGGCGGACATATTTTAAAAAATTTAATGGATTAGCTTGATACTTGTTACTCGGGGGTTTTTGGGATCGCTGATTACGAATCTGAAGTCAGCTTTTACAAATTCAAAATGGCGGATCCAATATGGCGGTCAAATTTTTAAAAATTTAATGGATCCGCTTGAAACTTGTTACTCGGTGGTTCTTGGGGTCGCTGATTACGAATCTGAAATCAGATTTTGAAAATTCAAAATGGCGGATCCAATATGGCGGACATATTTTAAAAAATTTAATGGATTAGCTTGATACTTGTTACTCGGGGGTTTTTGGGATCGCTGATTACGAATCTAAAGTCAGCTTTTACAAATTCAAAATAACGGATCCAATATGGCGGACATATTTTGAAATATTTTTATGGATTAGCTTGAAACATGTTACTCGGGGGTTTTTGGGGTCGCTGATTACGAATCTGATGTCAGATTATAAAAATACAGTATGGCGGATCCACTATGTCGGACATATTTTTAAAAATTTCATAGTTTAGCTTGAAATTTGTTACTCGGGGGTTTTGGAGGTCTCTGATTACAAATCAGACTTCAATTTTCAAAAATACAAAATATGTAACTGAAAATGGCGGATAAACATAGCAGATTTTGATTTTTTGCAAAAAAAATTGCTACTTGGTAGTTTTTGAGCTTGTTTATTACATATCGGGAGTCAGATTGAAAAAATTCATTTTGGCGGATCAAGTATATAAAGACCAATTTTTTATAACTTGTAATTTTCATGAAATTTGACAAAATTGAAAAAAGGTCTCTGTGTTTTACAGGGTTGACACTGTCATCATATTAAAAACGAAGCCCACATTACTTTTTTTAATTTTTTTCAAATTTTTAATTTTTTTTTGTTTTTAATGTTTTTTTTTTATTTTTAATAATTTTTAATCATCTAATAGGAAATGGTATTGCCATTGGAAGAATTTAAATGAGTTTTGATTAGCATACATTTATTGTCTGTCACCGTGAAGGAATGACTCTTTTGAATCTTAGGAACAGCAGGAGCAGTATCAAATCTGGCATTCAACGATCTCTTGACTTTTCCATATTCTACTTTACGATAGAAAAAAACTTTTATTTTCTTAAACTTATCTTTAGCCCAATCATAAAGCTTAGAAGCAGTTGTTATTGCTTCTGTCGGTTTAGCTAAAAGACTAGCTCTCGCAGCTTCTCTTTTAAAAACAGCACCAATGCCATCACAAGCATTTTTCCCGTGGGCGGTTGCATGATAGTGCCAATCAGCTTTAATACCAAAGTCCTCTTCGTGATGTGCCAAGTTACTAATTTGGAATCTGTTTTTGAAATGCTGTTTAGCACCATCACTAAAATAAATTATTTTCTCAACATTCAATATTTTCTTTAATTCTGGAATTAAAAGGCGTTGAATGGTGTAGACAGCAGCTGTATCATGTTGAGTGCTATCTGATAAAAAATAAAACTCTTGTGTTTCAATTTGGAGTTCTTTTTGAAATAATAAACCACAGTGAAGACAGTGGACTGATCATTATTGAAATGAAAAGCCTGAACCGCATTTTGAACCACAAACTTGTAATTTTCCGCAAAATCTAACGTCACTAATATTTTATTTTCAGAAAGATTATACTTCAAATCTTTAAAGTACTAGGATTGCTTTTTTGCAATAAATGCATGTGACTTTAAATTTCCAAGTTTTTCACACAATTCTTCAACAAAGTCTTCAGAAGAAAGCAGATGAGTGTTTAAAGTGCATCTGTCAGTACCTGTCCATTGACTAAATTGCACTTTATGGATATTGTTTTCTTGAAGACACTTTACCAAATGTTTGGACAGCTCTTCAGTGCCTGGACAATTTTCGCACTCATCCAGATGACATGCATCAGTTGCATTTTCACACACAATTTGTGAGATACAGTCTGTAGAACTTTTAATTGGTTTCTCTGACTCAGTTGTCTGCCTTTCAATGTTAATGGCATCTAACATCAAATTGAAATTATGATGGTGGGTGCAAAGACAAACTGCCTGAGTTCCAGGACTTCCCATAAGTATACAGTGCTTCGGACGCAATTCCGCAAACTTACTGAAACTTACGGGAAAATCTTTGTATTCTTCCATGTACATTGTGTGCAAACCTTTTAAATCCAAATACAGTAATCTTTTTTGTTTAAGTTCCCGTTTGCCATCAACCTTTACTGATTTGACATCTTTCACTCCTGGCATTATCCTGCTATTAATGTCGCTTTCATAAAATTCAATAATTTTTGCACCCTTGCTTTTGGTAATTTCTTTCCAGCTCTTGCTGTAGTTTCCATTAAAACCCCTTCCGATGCTTTCAGCTTTTTAGCTTTTCTAATGAAATTCCTAGAGCAACCAAACTTATTTTTGATTTTGGTAATACTCCAAGAATCTGGGAGAAGTGTTAAAATTGTTAACCTCTGTGGATCTAATAACTCTAAATTCAAAAATTTGTCCTTCATTCCATCGAGCATTTCTTCAAGTTCGATTTCTCGTTTTGATCTTCTCTCTCTTTTTTTATTAGGATTTAAATTCGGTGTTGAAGAAGATTCCATTGAATTTATCGACTCATTTTCCTTCTCTTCTAAAACTTGATTTTCATTTTCTTCTGAAACTTCATTTTCATTTCTACATGGAATCTTGAAGCTTCTGCAATCATAACAAATTTTCGCACCGTCTGGAATATTAGGAAATTTAACTTTCAAATTCTTTGATAAAACACGTAGCCCCTAGCCTTTATGCTGATATCGAGCATAAGGATTAAAACATCAATCAAAATGTGTATTAGGCCAAACTTTTGGCATTTTAAATTCAAGAATAAAATATGTCACAAAATAATAATAACTGAAATCTTCTTTATTCAATAGAAATAAACACTAATAATACCAATAGAATAAGCCACCTTACCTTAGTTGTCGGCCACCTTACCAAAAAATGTGAATACTGATGTAACAGTGGCGTTTTCTAACAGAGGCGAGTTTATAGTGAAAACAAAAACTAGTGTTAAATTCGAGTGGTAAAGACGGTAAGTTATTAAAAACACTCTTGAGAATATTCTTCCACAGATGCAGTTATAGCAATAAAGTTCTAAAGAGGTTTAACCTTGAGCAATTGAAAAAAAATTTTTAATACATTTTTTAAGGTACCCACTATCTTTTTTGTTACTTGTAAACAACACAATACTGTAAGTAGTGAAATAAAACTTTTTCCTAATGTTTTTGAATAGACAATTTAAGGCAGTCCTAAAAAACAACTATGTTTTTTTATAAATGAATGTACAATGCTCAGTACAATTTTTATACCGTTTTTAGCGAAACATTAAAAAACATTAGGTAAAAATTTTATTTCACTACTTGCAGTATTGTGTTGTTTACAAGTAACAAAGAAGGTAGTAGGCACCTTAAAAAATGAATTAAAATTTTTTTTTCAATTGCTCGAGGTTAAACCTCTTTAGAACTTTATTGCTATAACTGCATCTGTGGAAGAATTAGTGATGCCGTCGATTGAGATTTTCCGAGACAGATACGATATCGATACGATACTCCACTGAAGTATCGGTTTTGTCTCGATCGGTTTTCGTATCGTATCGGTTTAGTCTCGGAAAAGTAGTCTCATATCGGTATCGTATCGGAATTTCGATACTACCAGTGCCAGATGTGAAACTTCTTCAAACAACATGAAGAAGGGAACGTACAACTGAGCAAAACTGTCTCCGGACACGAAAAGTAGATTTGGGACTGCAGAAAACTGACCGTTGCCAACATGGGTTTTATTACATCCTTTGTATTTTTGAAGCATTGAAGCATTTATGTATTATAGGGTGGTCCAAAAAAAAAATTTTTTTTAATGCTCTCATCCCCTAGGATTGTTCTATATCGAAAAAAAATACTCACATTTTTTAATTTTTTAATTTTTTAATATTTAGATGGAGCTCAAAGCGCTCAAAGTTTCCCATGCAAAATGCATGGGAAAAAAAGACTTTTTCGTAGAAATGGTATAGAACCCTTGAAAATCAATATTTTTCAATCGCTCAACTCTGCTTCTCTTTAAGAGACTTCAAACAACAATGCCAAATTGTTTATTTAACAATTGTTTAATATTAACTATTTTTATAGGGCCCCAAAGAAACCCCATAAATTACAAAATTATGAAAAAATCGTTAAAAAATATTTTTTACGATTTTTATGTGAGTTTTCTCCTATATATTGAATAAATAACATAAATATTGATTTTTAATCATTATTCTATGTAATTGCTAATTTGTATAAACAAATTATATTGTTTATTATCAACTTTTTATTAAATAGAGCTACAGAGATGCAACTTTTTTTCAATTTTGCAACTTTTATAGGCTTATAAAAGCAAGTATTAGCAACAAAGTGAGAAAATAAATGTTAACAATTGTTTCAACAATTTCATAATGTTTATTTCTATCTTTTCATTGAATATAGCTAGAAAGACCAAAAAGTGTCGATCAATTTATAAACGAGGATTTAATGACCTTTTTTTTATGTTTTAAAATGTAAACTTCTTTTCTAGAGGAACATCTCTCACTATGGCATCAGAATGTCGATTATTACGCTTGTATAACAATTGTAAATTGTCTAAATTTAATTAATGGCAATGCAGAGCAAAACGTTAAATTATTATCTGATTTCAACAAACTAATATAACAAGAGATAAGGATCAAAAGCAAAATAACGAAATTATATTTTAATTATAATTATGAATTATAATTAATTATAATTATGTCTTACAGTCATTCCTACCTCTCAACAAAAGAAAACTTGCAAATCTTAGAGAAAGTTGCAACTCTCTAGCCCTATTTCTTAAAAAGTCGATTATAAAATATAAAATTTATTGAAACAATTGTTAACATTTATTTTCTCATTTTGTTGATAACACTTGCTTTTATAAGCCTATAAAAGTTGCAAAATTGAAAAAAAGTTGCATCTCTGTAGCTCTATTTAATGAAAAGTTGATAATAAAGAATATAATTTGTTTAAACCATTGTAAAAATTATTTTTTGTTTATTGTGAGTACATGGCTCCACTGAACTCGAAAAGTTGCATCTCTCTAACTCTTTTTAATAAAAAGTTGATAATAAACAATATAATTTGTTTAAACAATTGTAAACATTATTTTTAGTTTGTTGTTAGTACATGGCTTCACTGAATAACTGAATATGATTTAAGTGGTTGATTGCTACAATTATCATTATACTCTTCCTTTTCCTGATTAATTATGTAATTAAAATTTTTTTATTCAAAATAATTTCTAAGTTTTTGGATTCCAATTTTCGGAATCAATATTTAAAAAATTTTTAATTTATTATTAAGCAATGTGAAATTCAAATGATGGGAGTCTTTAGGGTTCCTTTATTATGATCCAAAATTTAGTTATAAAAAAATTTTTAATAACAAATTATTTACTTTTGAGTCTCTAACTTGATATAATTTAATTACAAAATGTATTCCTTGGACCAAATTCTATAAACCCCCTCATTACAAAATTTTATGTATAATAATAAAACATTTCAAAATATTGTTATTAATGAAAATTTTATATTTAACATTATAATTATAATTTACAAGAGAAGTAACATTTCAAAATCTTTAACGTGAGCCTTTCACAAACTCTTCGTTAGGATCTCCTTAGGAATTTCATTTCCCTGGTAGACGTTTCACATCTGGCACTGGTAGTATCGAAATTCTGATACGATACCGATATGAGACTACTTTTCCGATACTAAACCGATCCGAGACAAAACCGATACTTTGTCTCAGAAACCGAGACCGATACGATATTTTTCCGTGACTTTCCGATACGATACCGAGAAAATATCGTATCGGACGGCATCACTAGGAAGAATATTCTCAAGAGTGTTTTTAATAACTTACCGTCTTTACCACTCGAATTTAACACTAGTTTTTGTTTTTACTATAAACTCGCCACTGTTAGAAAACGCCACTGTTACATCAGTATTCACATTTTTTGGTAAGGTGGCCAACAACTAAGGTAAGGTGGCTTATTCTATTGGTATTATTAGTGTTTATTTCTATTGAATAAAGAAGATTTCAGTTATTATTATTTTGTGACATATTTTATTCTTGAATTTAAAATGCCAAAAGTTTGGCCTAATACACATTTTGATTGATGTTGTAATCCTTATGCTCGATATCAGCATAAAGGCAAGGGGCTAGGTGTTTTATCAAAGAATTTGAAAGTTAAATTTCCTAATATTCCAGACGGTGCGAAAATTTGTTATGATTGCAGAAGCTTCAAGATTCCATGTAGAAATGAAAATGAAGTTTCAGAAGAAAATGAAAATAAAGTTTTAGAAGAGAAGGAAAATGAGTCGATAAATTCAATGGAATCTTCTTCAACACCGAATTTAAATCCTAATAAAAAAAGAGAGAGAAGATCAAAACGAGAAATCGAACTTGAAGAAATGCTCGATGGAATGAAGGACAAATTTTTGAATTTAGAGTTATTAGATCTTCAGAGGTTAACAATTTTAACACTTCTCCCAGATTCTTGGAGTATTACCAAAATCAAAAATGAGTTTGGTTGCTCTAGGAATTTCATTAGAAAAGTTAAAAAGCTGAAAGCATCGAAAGGGGTTTTAATGGAAACTACAGCAAGAGCTGGAAAGAAATTACCGGAAGCAAGGGTGCAAAAAATTATTGAATTTTATGAAAGCGACATTCATAGCAGGATAATGCTAGGAGTGAAAGATGTCAAATCAGTGAAGGTTGATGGCAAACGGAAACTTAAACAAAAAAGATTACTGTATTTGGATTTAAAAGGTTTGCACACAATGTACATGGAAGAATACAAAGATTTTCCCGTAAGTTTCAATTTGATGTTAGATGCCATTAACATTGAAAGGCAGACAACTGAGTCAGAGAAACCAATTAAAAGTTCTACAGACTGTATCTCACAAATTGTGTGTGAAAATGCAACTGATGCATGTCATCTGGATGAGTGCGAAAATTGTCCAGGCACTGAAGAGCTGTCCAAACATTTGGTAAAGTGTCTTCAAGAAAACAATATCCATAAAGTGCAATTTAGTCAATGGACAGGTACTGACAGATGCACTTTAAACACTCATCTGCTTTCTTCTGAAGACTTTGTTGAAGAATTATGTGAAAAACTTGGAAATTTAAAGTCACATGCATTTATTGCAAAAAAGCAATCCCAGTACTTTGAAGATTTGAAGAATAATCTTTCTGAAAATAAAATATTAGTGACGTTAGATTTTGCAAAAAATTACAAGTTTGTGGTTCAAAATGCGGTTCAGTCTTTGCATTTTAATAATGATCAGTCCACTGTCTTCACTGTGGTTTGTTATTTTAAAAAGAACTCTAAATTGGAACACAAGAGTTTTATTTTTTATCAGATAGCACTCAACATGACACAGCTGCTGTCTACACCATTCAACTCCTTTTAGTTCCAGAATTAAAGAAAATCTTGAATGTTGAGAAAATAATTTATTTTAGTGATAGTGCTAAACAGAATTTCAAAAACAGATTCCAAATTAGTAACTTGGCACATCACGAAGAGGACTTTGGTATTAAAGCTGATTGGCACTATCATGCAACCGCCCACGGGAAAAATGCTTGTGATGGCATTGGTGCTGTTTTTAAAAAAGAAGCTGCGAGAGCTAGTCTTTTAGCTAAACCGACAGAAGCAATAACAACTGCTTCTAAGCTTTATGACTGGGCTAAAGATAAGTTTGAGAAAATAATTGTTTTTTTCTATCGTAAAGTAGAATATGAAATAGTCAAGAGATCGTTGAATGCCAGATTTGATACTGCTCCTGCTGTTCCTAAGATTCAAAAGAGTCATTCCTTTACGGTGACAGACAATAAATGTATGCTAATCAAAACTCATTCAAATTCTTCCAATGGCAATACCATTTCCTATTAGATGATTAAAAATTATTAAAAATAAAAAAAAAACATTAAAAACAAAAAAAAAATTAAAAATTTGAAAAAATTAAAAAAAGTAATGTGGGCTTCGTTTTTAATATGATGACAGTGTCAACCCTGTAAAACACAGAGACCTTTTTTTAATTTTGTCAAATTTCATGAAAATTACAAGTTATAAAAAATTGGTCTCTATATACTTGATCCGCCATAATGAATTTTTTCAATCTGACTCCCGATATGTAATTAGCAAGCTCAAAAACTACCAAGTAGCAATTTTTTTTTGCAAAAAATTAAAATCTGCTATGTTTATCCGCCATTTTCAGTTCCATATTTTGTATTTTTGAAAATTGAAGTCTGATTCGTAATCAGAGACCTCCAAAACCCCCGAGTAACAAATTTCAAGCTGAACTATGAAATTTTTAAAAATATGTCCGACATATTGGATCCGCCATACTGTATTTTTATAATCTGACATCAGATTCGTAATCAGCGACCCCAAAAACCCCCGAGTAACAAGTTTCAAGCTAATCCATGAAAATATTTCAAAATATGTCCGCCATATTGGATCCGCCATTTTGAATTTTTAAAATCTGACTCCAGATTCGTAATCAGCGACCCAAAAAACCCCCGAGTAACAAGTATCAAGCTAATCCATTAAATTTTTTAAAATATGTCCGCCATTTTGGATGCGCCATTTTGAATTTTCAAAATCTGACTTCAGATTCGTAATCAGCGACCCTAAAAACTACCGAGTAACAAGTTTCAAGCGGATCCATTAAATTTTTAAAAATTTGACCGCCATATTGGATCCGCCATTTTGAATTTTAAAAACTGCCACTCGGCATTTAAAAGTATTCCTTTTTTACTACAATTTCCGCCTATAACCGGTAATTTTAACTCAAATAATTTTTGGAGAGGGGGGGGGGTCTCGATGACAAAGAATGCCTCATATGTATATTCAAAATATACAATTGTTTTATAGGATCTTTAGAAAAAATGATAAACTGTCAAAATTTGGAGAACCATTTTTATGAACTATTATAACACAAGCCAACAAGATTTTGTTAACTAAAATATTATAGCCGATTTTTATAGGATTTTTTCTGTAGAATCCGAATCTGACCTTGAAAATGTCGGATTGGCTCTAGGTTTTGAACAATTTAGGTTAAAAGTTGCCAAAAATCGCGTTTTTGGCACTTTTTGACTGCTTGTAAAAAGGTAAAAAGAAATGATAACACAGCCTACCTACGATTAAATAAAAGCTTAAACATTGCCCTTTAAGATCCAAAATCAAAAAACTGTGTATCTTATGATCCGACCAGTAGGGAGCTGTTTTTGCATTGTTACCTACTCGAATTTCGAACAATGGGTTTCACTGATTTCTCTCATAGATCATCAAACTTGCAAAAGGGTTATTTCTACTTATAAAATAAAAGTATAAAAGCTATTTGAGACCCTGATCACAAATTTGATGTACAATTTGCAATTTGACAGTTGGCAGCTGTTAACATAACTGTCAACTGAAGAAAAAAGTTGGTTATTTGAATCAAAATGTCAGAAAAAATGTTTTATGGGTCACTGATCGCAGATTTGATGACCAGTTTTGAATTTGACAGTTGGCAGCTGTCAACATAACTGTCAACTAAATAAAAAAAATGGGTTATTTAAATCAAAGTGTCAGGAAAAAGGTTTTATGGGTCACTAATCGCAAATTTAAACACTTGTTTTTAATTTGACAGTTGGCAGTTGCCAACATAACTGTCAACTGAATAAAAAAATGGGTTATTTAAATCAAAATGTCAGAAAAAAGGTTTTATGGGTCACTAATCGCAAATTTGAACACCCGTTTTTAATTTGACAGTTGGCAGCTGCCAACATAACTGTCAACTAAATTAAAAAGTGAGTTATTTGAATGAAAATGTCAGAAAAAAGGTTTTATGGGGCGCTGATCGCAAATTTGATGACCAGTTTTTAATTTGACAGTTGACAGTTGCCAACATACCTGTCAACTTAATTAAAAAGTAATTTGTTTTAAGAAAAATACCAGTAAAAAGGTTTTTGGGGTCACTGATCAAAAATTTGATATCTAATTTTCGTTTTGAAAATTGAAAATTGTCAAAATAACTGTCAACTTAATTAAAAAGTGATTTGTTGTACTCGAAATGGCAGTAAAAAGGTTCTTGCGGTCACCGATAACGAATTTGAGAACCAGTTTTCTGTTTTACTGTTGACAATTGTCAACGTAATTGTCGACTGAATTATTGTCCTTAACAGGTTAGTCAAAAAAATCCCACTTATCCTAAGCGTCTATATAGATCAGATTAGTAATTAGATAAATACACTTCAATTAGGATTAAGAAACTTCTACATAATTTTTAATAAAACAAAATCTTTCTTTAGCACAGTTGGCTGTTAAATTGATAGTTGGCAATAGTCTAATTTTGAAATCTACAAAAATTTATGATTAGTGGACACACACAAAATTTTACTGTAACATTTCATAAAATAAATTACATTTTAGAGAAGTAAACTCTTGAGGTCCCAACTGTCAATTTTTTTAACTGCACAAATTTGCAATCACAATTCCCAAAATTCTTTGTACTTAAATTACATTTTAGCAAAGCTGACAGTTTAGTTGACAGATACAAATTGTTAAATTGCTAACTGGATATCAAATTTCTGATCAGATACATAAACAAAAATTCACTGTCATTTTTATTACAATAAAGTACCTTTTCATTAAGTTAACAGTTATCTTGACAGCTGACAAATGTCAAACTGAAATCTGCACATCAAATTTTTGATCAGTTACCCCACAAACATTTTTACTGTCATTTTTCTTACAATAAAACACTTTTTAATCAAGTTGACAGTTATGTTGTCAGTTGTCAAAAGTCAAATTGAAAACTGGATATCAAATTCGTGATCAGTGACGCTGAAAACCTTTTTAGTGTCATTTTGAGTATAACAAATCACTTTTTAATTAAGTTGACAGTTATTTTGACAGCTGGCAACTTTCAAATCGAAAATTGGACATCAAATTTGTGATCAGTGACCCCAAAAACCATTTAACTGTCATTTTTCTTACAACAAATCACTTTTAAATTTAGTTGACAGTTATGTTGACAACTGTCAACTCTCAAACTAAAAACTGGATATCAATTTCATGATCAGTGACCCTGAAAACCTTTTAAGTGTCATTTTCAATACAACAAATCACTTTTTAATTAAGTTGACAGTTATTTTGACAACTGTCAACTTTCAAATCGAAAATTGGACATCAAATTTGTGATCAGTGACCCCAAAAACCATTTAACTGTCATTTTTCTAACAACAAATCACTTTTAAATTAAGTTGACAGTTCTGTTGGCAACTGTCAACTCTCAAATAGAAAATTGCATATCAAATTTGTGATCTGTGATCCCAATAACCTTGTTACTGACATTTTTATTTCAACAAGCTACTTATTAATTTAGTTGACATTTATATTGAAAGCTGCCGACTGTCAAATTGTAAACTAGATAACAAATTCCTGATCATCGAACCATAAAACCTTCTTACATACGTTTTTATTAACATAACTCACTTTTTTCTTCAGTTGACAATTACGTTGACAGTTGTCAACAGTCAAACAGAAAACTGGCTACCAAATTCGTTATTAATGATCCCAAAAACATGTTTACTGCCATTTTGAGTACAACAAATAACTTTCAAATTAAGTTGACATTTATTCCGTATTGGTTGTGCTTTGGGCTTAAGCCACAGAGTTTTGCTATTTTTCTCTTCCTCTATCGCAGTTAATGACGCATGAAATAGAAAGGGACAAGAAGAGGAGGATGAAATTGCCACATCGTTTTAAAATTTACCTTCTCCTTTCAGTACAAATGTACTAAATTTTACAATTGTAAAATACATAATTTACTCTCCACCAACAGAAAATGTATTGGAACACTGTAAAAAATTTTATTGTAATTTGTATTGTGACACTATGGAAATAAATCGATTTACGTAACACATAATAAATTTTAACGTATTATGATGAAAATATTCGGACCAATAAATAAATATTTCACTTATAAATTTCTTATTAGAAAGTAATGGATTAGAAAAAGTAGTAAAAACACATTGATAGTAGTAGGGTTTATTTGAATAACACCTAGATTACATTCTACAGTTTCAATATATAAATTTAGAAAACAATTTCGAAGAGCTACTACATTCTTTACAGCTCATTTATCGAATCACATACAAATGATTGTACATGTAATTAACAATGAGTCTTTTTTAACATTTCTAAGCGCTGAGCAGTCTATATCTTCTAAATTTCATATCAACAATTATATTAAAAAAATAATTATCAAATATGCTGTAAATAATGATAAGTGTAATAATATAATGATAATATCGGTATTATAAAGCGTACAAAGCTGACCTTTTAGACATAACCTAAAAGATCCGGCCATCATATTTGCTTACATACGTCGCATACGTCCTGGAGCTATAATGTCAAACGCAAGTACGCATGCTTTCATAATGCGCGCGTTATTTGAAATTTTTAGAAATATATTACTATCTTTTAACATATTTATTATGATTAAATAATTTTATTTTAAGAAAAAAAAACTTCATGAAATATACATGATTAATAAATGATTATAAATGATAATATACATTTATACAAATAAAGTATAAAAACATTTTTTAAATATGTTTAAAATTAATTTATTAAAAGCATTTCTAATCAACGCGCGTATTTTGATCAATCGCACTTATGCCTGTACTTTATGTTGTCAGCAGTCAGGTTCGCCAACCTAAAAACAAAAAATGCTACGTTGCAGCACCTTTTTTTAATTATTCATATCCGAAAAGAATTTTTTTTTAAAACACTTAGGTTTCTTTTTTTTTTATACCACAATATTTCTTACGACTTTATATTTATTGTTCATAAAAAAATCTATTCTAAAGAAAAAACTACTGTGGTTAAGATAGCACTATTTTAATTTGTTAAGTTGGTGTATAGTAACAGCTAAAAGTTTCTTTATTTTACTAAATGTTTAAATTATATAATATTTATATTTTATAATTATAAATTACTTTGGATAAAAGTAAAAGTTGTTTTTTTTCAGGAAAACTAATACCTAACCTTTTAAGATAACTCTTCATTAATGTTCACAAAAACACTCGATATGGGATTTACATGATAATTGTATTCAACTTTTCCAAAAGCTAACATATACTTTTCGGATAGTTAACTATAACTTTTCCGAAAGTTAACTTTAACATTACCAAAAGTCAACTTTAACTTTTCCAAAAGTTACCGTTAACTTTTTAAAAGTTAAGTTTAACTTTTTTGAAAGTTAACTTTAACTTTTTCGAAAGTTAACTCAAATTCTTATAGGATTTACATGTTGATTGCATTTAACTTTTTCACAATTTAACTTTCCCAAAAGTTAACTTTAACTTTTCCAAAAGTTGACTTTAACTTTTCCAAAAGTTAACTTTAACGTTTCCGAAAGTTAACTTTAACTTTTCCAAAAGTTAACTTTAACTTTTTCGAAAGTTAACTTTAACTTTTTCGAAAGTTAACTTAAATTCTTATGGGATTTACATGTTAATTGCATTTAACTTTTTCACAATTTAACTTTTCCAAAAGTTAACTTTAACTTTTCCAAAAGTTAACTTTAACTTATTCGAAAGAAATCTCTAAACAATTGGATGCTTTGAGATTACTATATAGGTTGAATATAGGTTGATCTTATAAATTCTCATTAATTCTTCAAATTGCAAATGGTAAAATTCTGTACCTTGATCAGTTTGTAATTTTTGTGGAATGCGCATTTCCCACGTAATATACGTAGAAAGCGTGGAAAGCTAGGTAATTTACATGTCAAATGAATAATGTGCCAGTATGTATGTACCTTTTTATTGCATTTGTATGACGTACTAGTATTACTCTTGTATGTAATTCATAGAAACTTTAAGATTTTCAGTTAGTACGCATACTAAATAAATGTGGAGTCATACCAAAGTCATACTAATCTAGCATCTTGAAAAATAATTTGGAAATTTGAGTACATAGTAAGATTATAATCCAAGTACAAGGCCAGTACATCATACTGTTGAAAAAAAGAGTAGGGGAGACCGAGGAGGAAAGTAACAGAGGTGGAAAGTAACAACGCTTATAACTTCTAAACCAATCAGCGAAGATACATGGTCCCAAAGTAATTTTTTGTTCAGTTTTACCCCCTCTACCTTCCCCATATCATGCGCAAGCTGGTTTGGGAACCGTATGTCTGATATTGACATGTTGTGCAAAAATTACGATAAAAGTAAGTTTTTGCCTAAATTTTCAAAATATCATATTTCTTTGATTTTATAGATATTTCGTGCTTTCTGTAATTTTGAAGCTTAATTATCTACCTTTAGGTTGTACTTATGTATAATTAAAAAATATAAAATACTTTTGTGTAATTTAAACTTGTTTTTTGAAATCCAAGGAAAAGAGGGGTGAGGAGGTAAGTAACACGTTGTTACTTTTCTCCTCACCCCATGCTTTATTTTTATGAACATCCTCCTTTTTTATAACTATGTGATTTTATATGTTTATTTCATATTTTAATGATGAAATATTGAACTTTTGATTGGAATTTTTTTAAAAACAATGCTTTTTAACGTCATAGCTGTGGAATGAATATTAAATAGATAAAAAAAGCTTGATTACAAAAAAGTGTAAAAATATGTGCCAATTATGTACAAAATGTAGTTAATATTACTTTGTCCTTTTTATATGTTCATAATAAAAAATAATGCGCTGTTTTATATTTGAAATGTTAGCCTAAATTTTTAAGTGTTACTTTTCTCCTTCGTGCTGTTACTTTCCACCTCAAGGGTGAGAAGAATAGTAACAAACAAAGAGCTGATTAAAAAGTCCTGCTGTTTACTATCTAATTATTATTTATGTTTAATTCCAATTTTATTTAATAGGTGAAGGTCCAAACATTCGATTAGTATGTTTACAGAACTTATCCGACAAATAGTTTTGATGTTATCATCAAAAAACTGATTTTTCTTACTTTCCTCCTCTCCTCTATGCACATACTGGCACTGTACCAGTTTAATACAAGTAACTAAACGTGATTAAATGTACGTGAACTGACCTATGTCACATTATGTAGAAATGTAGAAAGGTAAATTACATAGGTAATATACGTTAATGAGTAATCGGACAAACATTAAAAAATGTCAGTAATTTTTTAAATTTTGAGAAATGATATTATTTGGTACAACAAAAAAGCATGCAAAATTTGAAAATTTTTTGCTAAATAATTGAGAAGTTAAAAAAATTATTTATTTATCATGGTCTCTTATGAAGAAAGGGTAACCAAGGTACTTTGAAAGTAAATTTCTAATAGATATCGATGCCAGATTTTCTTGGGCTAATTGTATTTAAAGGATGAATATTTCAGGTTTAATAAATCAAAAAACTTTAGTCACCTTACCGATCATTTAAAAGCAAAAATGTTAAAAATATTCAAAAATTCTCAAGATTTTTCGAATTATTCAGTATAGATGCGGCAACGCTGTAAAGCTGTCAAATGCAGTAAAGAACGTAGGTTACGTAAGTTAGGTTTGAGTCAGGTAAGAAGTTCTGGCTACAAGCGCGCTAAATTCAAATTCATTAATATTAAAGTTTTTTCAATTTACTTACAGATTGTCAATTATTATTTATTTATAAATATTTAAATATTATTCCACTTATAAATTTCTGTAGGCATGCTCAAACGCTGCTACCAGCCTTCGAAAAATAAAACTTAGATATGCCTTGTTGTTACGCCTTTTAGGTTACTTTGAAATTAAAAATAATAACACTTATATTACACTAAAATAAATCTGATTATTGTATATTACGATACATTTTAGTTTATTAAATATAGTAACCTTCTTAGGACTTGGATCTGGACGGTTCATCAAAACTGACAACAAAATTAAGTTAGATAAACATTTAATTAAAAACAGTAAATTGATACATGAGTTGACTATCTGCCGTCTTTACGCGTACTGCCGGACATGCTTCCGCATTCCTGAGACATTCTCTAGTTATCCCTACCACTTCCTAATTCTAAGGTAGTTACACCCTCGCAATGACAGTTGCTTACAATCAGGGGTAACTGTTGATTACACATTAAAGAGAAAAAAATCACTACAGCTCGGCCGTCCTACAATTCGTGGCATCCTCGTCACGATAGTCTCCGCTGAACATACATTTACTATCTTTCGGTCTAAGCTAACTAACACATTTTATTGCACAATTATCTCACTCATTTTTGTCACTCTTTTTCCGAGCTACAAATTTTATTTTGTCTACAGCCACAGTGGCTTCAAAAGGTCGCGCGCTTTGTTGTTCCCCTTCTATGTCGGTTACAATGTACCGATCCTTTCCTAATTTCTTTGCTACCTGATAAGGCCCATTATAAGCACGATCTAGTTTTCGGCTTACTCTCGTAGAAGGCTTTTGACGTTCGATTAATACAATATCTCCTTCTTTATAGTCTTTAGCCTCTTTTCGATGTTTATCAAATTGCGCTTTCATTACTTCCCTATTTCTAGCTAACAAAGCACTAACTGGTTCCTTTTCTTCCTCTAAATTCAAGGATTCATTTAACGCAATTATTTCCCTTGTTAATGGATTTGTGACAAACCCTACCCCCTTCTTTTTATAGATCAATTCATAAGGAGTTCTTTTTGTTATCCGGTGTTCAGTATTATTAATAGCCCATTGTACATTCAATAAATTTTGATCCCAGTTATTGCCTTCCTCATTCGAGGTCGTTGACAAACACGTTAAAATCAATCTATTCAAACGCTCTACCTGTCCGTTTGCTCTCGGTGTAGACGTAGCTACTCTTACATGTTGGATGTCTGCATCCTTACAAAAATCAGCAAACAATTTCGAAGTAAACGCGGTACCTCTATCCGAAATTATTCTCCTTGGCTTCCATAAGTTGTAATAAACTCTTTCACAAACAAAACAACTTCGTCGGCATTCGTCGAATGAACCGCTTTTAATACTGAATATTTACTATACCCACATATAAACGCTAATACATAAATATTATCTCTCTCAGTTTTAACAAAAGGACCTAAGTGGTCTATATGCATTACAACAAATGGTTCACTACCTTTATCAAAAGGATGTAAAAATCCTGGTTTCTTTCCCCCCGGATGTTTGTAAAATAAACAATTAATACATCGGTTGACATACGCGGTTACCATGTCTCGCATTTTGGGAAAATAGTAAGATTCTTTAAGCGCTGACAATGTTTTTTTAATTCCCATATGACATGAATTTCTATGTGTCTCGGAAACAAGTTCCTGACGCAATTCTTCCGGTACATACAATCTCATTCTACCCTTCGTCGAACGATACACACGAGCATTGATCATAGTAAATTTTTCATGGGTTTTCTGATCCCCCTCTTCTAACAAATCTCTTATAGCCAAGATTTCGTCACTGGCCCGTTGCATCGCTGCAACCCAGTCTGTCGTTATAGTTATTCCTAACACAGGTAAGCCTGTCAATTCAGTCTTCTGTCCCTTTTGATACTCTATTGTATATCGATATTCTGATAACTTAACAAACCACCTACCTATTCTCGGGCTCAAATCTCTTTTTGTTGACAACTATTTCAAACTATTGCAATCAGTCCTAATTATAAATGAGATGCCTAACAAATATACCCGAAATCTATCTAGTGCACAAACAATAGCTAAAGCTTCTAATTCGTAAGAATGATATTTCGATTCATCCTTTGTTGTTTTTCTACTAAAATAAGAAACCGCATGTAATTTTTCGTCACTACCTTCTTGTAATAAAACTGCGCCCACTCCCTTTGAGCTTGCATCCGTATGCACTTCAGTTCTCGCTTCAGGATCGTAAACTTACAAAATCGGAAAATTTAATAATCTATTCTTTAATTCTTGAAAAGCATTTTCTTGCTCTTTTTCCCACACAAATTTAACATTCTTTCCCATCAAATCAGTTAAAGCCTTCGCAATTGAAGAAAATCCCTTTACAAATCTTCGAAAATAGCTCGTCAATACAATAAAACTTCTTACATGTGAAACATCTTTAGGAATGGGAAATTCTTCAATTGCTTTCAGTTTTCTACGTCCTGGAGCAATACCCTCGGCATTTATCTCGAAACCTAAATACTCTATCTTTTTTCTTAAAAAATGACATTTTTCTAATCCTAACGTTAAATTCGCTTTTCTCAACGCTTCTAAAACTAACATAAGTTTTTCAAGACCTTTCTCCACCGTCTTAGAAGGAATTATTATGTCGTCTAAATACGCCATGGCTACAGTGTATCGTAACTTACCCAGAACCCGGTTAATCAACCGCTGGAATACGGCAGGAGCGTTACACAGTCCAAAAGGCATCCTCTTAAACTGGTAGTGGCCGTCAGGTGTGCTGAACGCTGTGATATGCCTCGAGTCCTTTGAAGCAAGTACTTGGTAATACCCACTACGAAGATCCAACGTTGTAAAATATACCATCCCTTGCAGTCTGTCTAACTGGTCATCTATCAGTGGCAAAGGAAATAGCTGCTTTTCTGTCGCCTTGTTTACGCCTCGATAATCGATGCACATTCGAATTTCTCCATTCTTTTTCTTCACAAGCAATACAGGACTGGAAAAAGCCGCATCACTATCTTCTATCATATCGGCTTCCTTCAAATCCTGCACCATTTTCTGCAGCTGCCTCCTCTCCGCAAAAGATACTCGATTCGGTCGCCGACTATACGGCGTGGTGTCAATTAAATTAATCTTCATTTCAGCCATGTCGGTGCATCCGATTTGACGCATATTTCTGGCAATCACATCCTTATATTCATTGATCACTTGAATTAATTTGTCTGCATTAACCCCTTCCAGTTCCGTATTTATCTCGTTCTTTGTGACAGAAACATCATTCACTTCTCGTTTAACTGTCCCCGGCTCGCACTCGATAGTTTCTGCTCTTGTTAACATGGTCCCTTCCTTGATTTTAATATCCTTTCCCGTCATATTTAAAATTGGCACCCGCGATGATCCCTTTTCATCGGTACTAATGCAACATCTCGGCATCAGTTTACCGTCCTCTCGAATCCCTCCTTCAAGACAAAGTTCTTCGTTGGGTAAATTGGTTTTTACTGACACAAAACCAACATAATTATTTGGTATCACCATTGCTTCTGTCTCCCAAATTGGAGTTTTAGCTTCTTGCTCCGGAGTGATTTCACTTAACTCGTCATCCGCGCGCTTGAAAGTTATTTGAAAAGGTGTGCTTTCAAATACCACTCCATCCGTGTATGGCTGTCCTACTATTAATGCTATACTTTGTGCTTCGTTAGGCACGATGTGTATTTTAACCATCAATGCAATTCCTTCTATTTCAAGCTCTGCTTCTGTTTCTCCAAGTGTGCATACTTCTCCGTTTCCGTAGCCTTTCAGCTTATCACTCGATTTTTTATATTGAAGACCAATTTCCCGCGCCATGTCCTCTCGTAATACAACAGCTTCGCTTCCAGGATCCACGTAACTCTTCAACATTTTTCCTTTTATATAAGCTTCCTTAAAATATTTCAACTTTTGTTTTCCCTTTTGAATGTGCCGTACTTCCTTTTGCTCGCTAGTTTGTGCAGACACTTTACTATTACAGTCTTTTGCCAAATGGCCTGGTTTGTTACACAAAAAACAGTTGTTATTCCTCGGTTTCGGGCAAGCATTCGCTGCATGTCCTTCCTCCTTACAATTAAAACACGCAAATTTCTTTTTACCAGATTTCTGGTCCCTTCTTGCATCTTTAGCCTCAGGTTTAGGTCGAGGCCTTTCATCATACAAAAGATGAGTTGCGCTCTTTAAATCGGAAAGAAGTTCGCTCTGCTTCTCATACCGAGACAGTGGTCCTAAATAATCTCTTATCCGATTATTATTTAAACCATCCACTATCCATTCGATGCTCTCTTTTGGTGTCATTCCTGCTTTATTGCATTTTGCGAGTTTTTCATAGAAATATTCCGTAATATCTTGTCCTGTTCTTCGTCTGTAGTTCTGAGCTTCCTGTATTTTTCTTAAGTCGCTGTCATCACATGGAAATGCGTCTTCCAAGAGAATTTTCCAGTCTTTCCATGTTCGGCTTTTTGCTGGTAAGCTGTCTCTCCACGATTTAGCGACACCTGTCAATTTAGAAAGAGCAAAATGTGTTTTTGCTATATCGTCCCATCCATATAGCGATTCAAACACATAGATTTTTTCCAACCAGTCTTTGATATTTATTTCATCCTTTACAGGATCAAATGCAGGCAAAACATTGTCCATCTCTCTGAAAAAGTTTACTCTCTCAGGTGCGTTCGTCGATCCATCAATACTCATCCTTGAGGTTGGTGCGGAAGCGTTAGGCCTCCCCGAATTCTCTCCGCCTTTCCCAATCGGCGGCTCTCTTGAGTTTTCCTTCCCACTTTCTGCGTCACAATCCCCACTTCTAGAGATTTTGACTGTTTCCAACAAAGCTTCACTTTCACTAACGGTAGCGTCACTTTCAAATTCGTCTAATGAATCTTTGAAAAGTTCTAAATTACTATCATCAAATGAACCACTTTTCTCACTTTTGCTGCTTCCAGAATCACTGCTTTCACTTCCTTTCACAGTATCACACAAATTCTGTTTTGCTCTTTGCCTCGTGTTCATCACAATCCACTATTTTTCACCACTTTCGCTGTGTATTCTATCCTTGTCTCTCACTATGCTTTACACATTCTCGCGTGTATTGCATCACTTTCTTTCGGTTTTACTTCAGTCGTTATCACTAACTCACACACTATTAAGATTTTCACGTTCTATCCACGAGCAAAATCAATTTTTGAAATTATCGTAGCTCTAACCACTCGCGAGTCTTTCAAAGGCTTTCTCGAGTACGCGACGCTTCAAACCGACGCGCTTGGCGTCCTTTCGATTTTCTATCAAATTTTGCTAAATTACAAGAAAAACTCGTCCAGTATCCCACTTCTGATTTATAGTAACCTTCTTAGGACTTGGATCTGGACGGTTAATCAAAACTGACAACAAAATTAAGTTAGATAAACATTTAATTAAATACAGTAAATTGATACATGAGTTGACTATCTGCCGTCTTTACGCGTACTGCCAGACATGCTTCCGCATTCCTGAGACATTCTCTAGTTATCCCTACCACTTCCTAATTCTAAGGTAGTTACACCCTCGCAATGACAGTTGCTTACAATCAGGGGTAACTGTTGATTACACATTAAAGAGAAAAAAATCACTACATAAATATTAAAATACGCTATTTACCATTAAGTTAAAAATAAATATGGAAATAAATTTCCCCAAATTTTGTTTTCTTAGGTTTCCGAATCGTACAGTTACTGTCAAAAGTTTTGTTTTCTTCGGACAAAAAAATGCTAATTTCTTATACTAAACATTAGTTTAATTAAAAAATGTTATCTTTAACTTTTCCGAAAGTCACCCTGAACTTTTCTGAAAAATGACTAACTTTTCGTAAAGTTACCTTGAACTTTTCTGAAATACATGTAAAATTAAGTTACACATATAAAGTTAAGCTTTTTTAACGCTTTACGTTATTAGCAGTGACATGGTCGATCTTGCACTAACTTACCTAAACTTGTTTACCTTCTGTAGAGAAGATTTGAAATTAATTTAGGACATACTGACACGCTTGTACTGTTGACACTGTATATTGCGTCAGCGAATATAAGATCATATGGTATCATATAGACCAATCAGCAACGAAGTTAGGAAGGTTTCAAATAGTAAAGGGGTTACATTTAAGAGAAAGGCAAGGGCGAATCCAGCTAGTGCTTCACGATATGTCGATATAATATCGATATCGTCTTAAAAATCAAGACGATATCAAGATGATATTCTAAAAAAAATTTCTATACCCCAGTTAGAAATCGTACGTTTCGCGGACTTGACTAAAAGTTTTATTGAAGCGTTGACAAAACAATTAGAAATTTGTAACCTTATTAACCTGGCGTTTGGAAGTATGATGGCAGTATGTAAAAAAAGATTATCATTTAAAGTGTTTTTATTTGTTGCAAAGAAAACAAGTTCTCAACGCTTTATAGAATGTAATGGACAAGTAAACAACAAAATATTTCGCGAGCAAAATTAAGTATATCTCTGGATGCTCCACCAAAGTCCTGGATTCTCGACTGGGTGAACTTTAACATTTTTGATATAATAATTAAATTGTAAGATAAAAATAACAGTCAGTAATTTTTTTAGAAGTTAAATTATAATATTCAATATAAAATAAAAGTAAATACTTTTTTAAAAAGTTCTTTTTTAATTATATTTATAACGTATTTCAATCTAAAGACTAGGGTAAAATAGTAAGAACACGTTAATTTCTAAAACTATCAAATTCATTTACTGTTTTGAGAAGCTAATTGCGGAGCGACATTACATTGTTTACAGCACATTCTCTAGTTTGTGATATGTGATGTGCATATAAAAAAAATGAGGTGTCAGTTTCAATAGTTTTACTATTGGCTACAAGTATTAAGGCAAATTGAGACCCAGGGCACAACAATTTTTTGAGGCCCCTCCCTCCTTTTTTGTAAAATTAAAGTACAATGTTAAAAACACAAACTTATGTATTATTTTAAAATAATTTTATTTTAAAAGGTTAAAACATGAACTATCAGATACATAAAAAGTAACTTAAATTTAAATATTACACAATCTTTTTCGTGACATTTATCCAAAATGGCAGCGGACGGGAAGACAATTTTCATTTATAAAATAATAAAATTCATTCGAATTATTATATCAGTTATAGCTCTTGATAAATGGAAAATAATCTATATTAATAAAATCAGAGTTTTGTCTGTACATTGCACAGAACTTAGAAATTTGTGTTTATTTTTTCGTTTCAAGTAGTAACAATTCCAAAAATGCTGTTTAAAAAAATTATGTATGTTTGTATGTATGTATGTATGTATGTATGTCCGCGATATTTTGTCCGGGCATCACTCAAAAACGGCTCCACGGAATAAAGTTAAATCTTGCAGTCTATTAGGTATTCGCAAAACTTAAATTTATAGCCAAACTCTATTAAAAAATATTAAGTTTAACGGAAGTTATAATATTTTTACAAAAAAATCAAAAAATTTAATATTTTTAATTTTTTTTATTTAACACTCTTAAACTCTCTGTACATATAGCTTTTTATTTCGACAATGATTGAGAAGGGATTAAGGGGAGGTTCTCATTGCGGAGACGAAAAACAGCAAAAATTTTGACATTCGTTTGCGGGGAACAGTTAAGACTTAGAGATCTAGATTTTTTTTGCAAATATACACGTGTTTTTGAACTTAAAAAAAATATTTTTTATTTTGATAAAACTTAAAAATGGCGGCTAATAAAGCGAATCTCCTGAGCGATGTTTTTCAAAATGATACATGTGGTGGGCACTCTCTACTCTGCAATTTCTATCCTATTTCAATAAACCAAAAATTTTTAGAAAGTGGACATCCTAAAGAATAGTTTATACCTAAAATATAGTAAAAAATGAGAAAAATAATAAAATACCGGATACTTTCAAACAAATAGCCGTTTTTCACACAACTTTTTTATCTTTGACCCCTAGTAAAAAATCTTCAATGTTAACAAATATAACATATTATAGGTATAACCCCAGCAGAAAATAGTTATGTGTAAGTACCCAAAAGGCTAATTTTATTGGTTGAAAAGTTTACATGCTAGAATGCCCACCAGTTT
This sequence comes from Ganaspis brasiliensis, assembly GCA_037103525.1. Classification (NCBI taxonomy): domain Eukaryota; kingdom Metazoa; phylum Arthropoda; class Insecta; order Hymenoptera; family Figitidae; genus Ganaspis; species Ganaspis brasiliensis. The sequence continues at coordinate 601,885 of JAZKLR010000061.1, read as the reverse complement.
GAGAAACCTGGTTTCGAGAAAAATGCGTTTTATTTTGTGAACGCACGGGCTATTGATGTTTTCAAAATTCTGGTGCATCGTTATTATTTGTTGGACTAAAATATCCTTTTACCCTCATATTCTAGACACATATAGCTTTCAAATTATGGAATAGTAAAAAAACTTGTTTCGAGAAAAGCATGTTTAAACCTTTGAAACCACGTAAATACGTACAGGACGTTGGTGCGATCCAGACATTTTAAAAACGCAAATATTTTTTGGACTCAAATACCCTTTTACTGACATATTTTAAACACATATAGCTTTCAAAATACGGAAAAAATAAAAATCGAATTTTTAATCAACGGCAATGAGAACCTCCCCTTAATAATTAAATAATAATTTCTAGCCAAACCCTATTAAAAAATATTTTTTTAAACTGAAATTATGGCACTTTTTCAAAAAAATCGAAAAATAAAGAATTATAATATTTATCATGTTTTGATGGATAACACCAACACTCTTTGTGCATAGCTTTTTTATTTTGATAAAAATAAATAAATTAATTCATATTTCAACATTAAAAATAAAATGGAAAAATAAATTTCAAATTTGAATTTCAAATTTCTACAAATTTCAAAAATTGAGTATTGCATGTGATTTCGTCACATTTTAACAGAATTTTGCAAAACTATTATTCTATAACTGAGATAAATTATAAATGGTTATCGGGATAAAAAAAATAGAAAAAATTATAATTTTAACGAATTACTTTAAAGCATAATTGAGTGGTATTGTTGAGGTCTTTGATTAAGATTTTGATGTCGAAAGGATATATTTCAGAATAACAAATTCAAAATGTCAGATACAAATATTTGAGAGTTACTTAATAGTAAAATTAAGAAATACAACATTAAAATATTCAATTCAATTATTTAATGGACACAAATCAATACTTAAATAAAAAATTGTAATTAATTGAATTTAAGTTTTAAAAAGTGTGAGATGCAACATATTTTTTAAAAATGTGCATTTTCAGATTTGTTTCTTTTATACAATGTTCCTTAATTGACAGAACTTTAAAAATATTTAAAAAGGGAGATTGAATAAATTTTCTAACAATCAAAAATATTCTAAATTTTATCATTATCTAATGTATGTACATGACTTCTAATATTTGTAACTAATGTCAAATAAAAATTTTATTAAATAAAATTAATTTCATTTAATTTTAAAGTTGGAATTAAAACAGATTTTTATAATATATATTATAAATACTCTTATGATAAATATAACATAATGTAAACGAAACAGTACAAAACTATTAATTTTCGTAAGATTTTTGCTTTTCTGGTTCTTTTTAAGTAAATTATACTTATAAATATAAATTATCCTTTAATATGAGACTATTCTTAAGAGATTTTGAAATTATTTTTAAAGACTAATGATTGCTTACTTTGACGTGACACATCTCAGAAACAATATCGTAGAAAATAAACAAAAACAGAATAAAATAAAACATTTATGAATTTTATAAATTATTGTAAAGAAGATTTTGAGCAATGTAAAGACAAAACTTGAAATGTATCAGCAGGAACTAAAACCCGTCGAAGACGGGTACGACAGCTAGTTTGTTAATAAACATAGGTTCCAAAATTTGTTTTAAAAAGTTATTTTAAAAAACTGATTTCGTCATATTGACTATACTGCACTGTTTGTCTTCCAGCCAGTCGCTATTTTGAATAATACGCTAGCGGCCAAAATTGTGGGACCACTTACAAAAATGGTATTAAAAATATGTCCGCTTTAAAATGTTGATTATTTTTATTAATAGAAACGGAGATTGAAATTGAGAAAGACAAGTGAATGATAATTAAATCACAAATTTAGGTAAAAAACATTGACCTATTGACAATATTATAAATATAAATAAATAAATCATTAAAACGCGCTACTTTAAGAAAACTTTACTATTTTTAAGATTATATCGTGAAGCACTAGCTGGATCCGCCCTTGCCTTTCTCTTAAATGAAACCCCTCCACTATTTGAAACCGTCCTAACTTCGTTGCTGATTAGTCTATATTATACCATGTAATCTTATATGCGCTGACGCAATATACAGTGTCAACAGTACAAGCGTGTCAGTATGTCCTAAATTAATTTCAAATCTTCTCTACAGAAGGTAAACAAGTTTAGGCAAGTTAGTGCAAGATCGACCATGTCACTGCTAATAACGTAAAGCGTTAAAAAAGCTTAACTTTATATGTATAACTTAATTTTACATGTATTTCAGAAAAGTTCAAGGTAACTTTAGGAAAAGTTAGTCATTTTTCAAAAAAGTTCAGGGTGACTTTTAGAAAAGTTAAAGATAGAGGGGGTAAAACTGAACAAAAAATTACTTTGGGACCATGTATCTTCGCTGATTGGTTTAGAAGTTATAAGCGTTGTTACTTTCCACCTCTGTTACTTTCCTCCTCGGTCTCCCCTACTCTTTTTTTCAACAGTATGATGTACTGGCCTTGTACTTAGATTATAATCTTACTATGCACTCAAATTTCTAAATTATTTTTCAAGATGCTAGATTAGTATGACTTTGGTATGACTCCACATTTATTTAGTATGCGTACTAACTGAAAATCTTAAAGTTTCTATGAATTACATACAAGAGTAATACTAGTACGTCATACAAATGTAATAAAAAGGTACATACATACTGGCACTATACTAGTTTAGAATCAGTACATCAAAAATCAGTATCATTATATTCGTATAGTAGTAGTATAATGCAATGGTACGTATTGTACGCTGGTTATCTGGGGAGATATACATACATTATTCATTTGACATGTAAATTACCTAGCTTTCTACGCTTTCTACGTATATTACGTGGGAAATGCGCATTCCACAGAAATTACAAACTGATCAAGGTACAGAATTTTACCATTCGCAATTTGAAGAATTAATGAGAATTTATAAGATCAACCTATATAGTAATCTCAAAGCATCCAATTGTTTAGAGATTTCTTTCAAATAAGTTAAAGTTAACTTTTGGAAAAGTTAAAGTTAACTTTCGGAAACGTTAAAGTTAACTTTTGGAAAAGTTAAAGTTAACTTTCGGAAACGTTAAAGTTAACTTTTGGAAAAGTTAAAGTCAACTTTTGGAAAAGTTAAAGTTAACTTTTGGGAAAGTTAAATTGTGAAAAAGTTAAATGCAATCAACATGTAAATCCTATAAGAATTTGAGTTAACTTTCGAAAAAGTTAAAGTTAACTTTCAAAAAAGTTAAACTTAACTTTTAAAAAGTTAACGGTAACTTTTGGAAAAGTTAAAGTTGACTTTTGGTAATGTTAAAGTTAACTTTCGGAAAAGTTATAGTTAACTATCCGAAAAGTATATGTTAGCTTTTGGAAAAGTTGAATACAATTATCATGTAAATCCCATATCGAGTGTTTTTGTGAACATTAATGAAGAGTTATCTTAAAAGGTTAGGTATTAGTTTTCCTGAAAAAAAACAACTTTTACTTTTATCCAAAGTAATTTATAATTATAAAATATAAATATTATATAATTTAAACATTTAGTAAAATAAAGAAACTTTTAGCTGTTACTATACACCAGGGGTGTCCAGAAACGGCAAGTGCGGAGTGACATTACGGTAGCGCGAGTGACACGAAATTTTTTTCGTCGATGTTCGAAAATCCGAGAAAGGGCTATTGTACGACTCACAGCAGGCAGTCCTGGGTTTTATGAGTCCCATTTTCACGCCTTTTAAACTTACCAGAACGTAATGGTCGTAATGAATAAATAAATTTATGCAATAAATAAATAAAATAAAAATCAAATATTTATATAAAATTATACTAATAATTATTTACTCAAATATTTTATTTGAACTAATTTTTTAAATTTCATTTTGTTAAATTAATTTTTATTAATTTTAAATTATTAAAAAAACATTGTTAACAATTACTATTTTAGGTTTATAAAAAAATATGTAATTAAAGATATTTTATAATTTCAATTTTTTAAATTTCAATTTCTAAAAACTTTGAATAAACACTATTTATTTATTAAAATTTGTTATTACTTTTTATTTATTTATATTGCAAATTTTTAGATACTTTAAATTTACTTCTTTTTAAATTTTTTTTAACTCGATAGGGACGATACGGTTTAAAAGGCTTGGACCCTCATTAGGACCGGAACTAAACTCTCCATTGTAGAATTTTGGAAGCAGAATTTGACCTAGAGAACTGAGTGACACTGTCACTCGGAGCACCGAATGAGTGACACTTGGACACCCCTGCTATACACCAACTTAACAAATTAAAATAGTGCTATCTTAACCACAGTAGTTTTTTCTTTAGAATAGATTTTTTTATGAACAATAAATATAAAGTCGTAAGAAATATTGTGGTATAAAAAGAAAAGAAACCTAAGTGTTTTAAAAAAAAATTCTTTTCGGATATAAATAATTAAAAAAAGGTGCTGCAACGTAGCATTTTTTGTTTTTAGGTTGGCGAACCTGACTGCTGACAACATAAAGTACAGGCATAAGTGCGATTGATCAAAATACGCGCGTTGATTAGAAATGCTTTTAATAAATTAATTTTAAACATATTTAAAAAATGTTTTTATACTTTATTTGTATCAATGTATATTATCATTTATAATTATTTATTAATCATGTATATTTCATGAAGTTTTTTTTCTTAAAATAAAATTATTTAATCATAATAAATATGTTAAAAGATAGTAATATATTTCTAAAAATTTCAAATAACGCGCGCATTATGAAAGCATGCGTACTTGCGTTTGACATTATAACTCCAGGACGTATGCGACGTATGTAAACAAATATGATGGCCGGATCTTTTAGGTTATGTCTAAAAGGTCAGCTTTGTACGCTTTATAATACCGATATTATCATTATATTATTACACTTATCATTATTTACAGCATATTTGATAATTCTTTTTTTAATATAATTGTTGATATGAAATTTAGAAGATATAGACTACTCAGCGCTTAGGAATGTTAAAAAAGACTCATTGTTAATTACATGTACAATCCATTGTATGTGATTCGATAAATGAGCTGTAAAGAATGTAGTAGCTCTTCGAAATTGTTTTCTAAATTTATATATTGAAACTGTAGAATGTAATCTAGGTGTTATTCAAATAAACCCTACTACTATCAATGTGTTTTTACTACTTTTTCTAATCCATTACTTTCTAATAAGAAATTTATAAGTGAAATATTTATTTATTGGACCGAATATTTTAATCATAAATCCCAATACATTTTGGGTTTGGTAGGTGGGTGGTGTTAGAAATAGAATAGTTTCTATGAAAACATATACTAAGTGGATGGTGGGTTGGTGGGGGGTGGGGGAGGGTGTCAGGCATATGATACATACATTGAAAACATATACTAGGAGGACAGTGGGTGGTAGTACCAAAGACATGTAACTTATTTCTAAGATAAAAGTTAACAACAATTTATTGTTTATGCAAATTCTACAGATGGATGGGGTCATAAACACATGCAATTAGTTCTAAGGTAAAAGTTAACAACAATACGCGGTTTATGCAAATTAGAAAGGTTAAGATTTTAAGTTAAACTTAGTGCGATCCGATTGCAGCGCCGTCTATGGAGAAATCCCCAGCTTGAAAAACCTAAAAGTAGAGGTAAATTTTAAATTCCCGCGCAAAAGTAAGGGTAAAAATTTAAAATGACGTAGGAGAATCCACAAGACAATGCCGACATATGGTAATACCGACTAAGGGTAACCGATTTCGGAAATCTACCTTACCGTCGAGCAAGCAAGTAATCTTCATTACCGAAACAAGGTAACAGGCGCGAAATCTGCATTACCGACCGACGGTAATTTATCAACCAAACCGCTAAATATCCACTACAGATAACTGACTAGGGCGCCACCTAGCGGCAAAAAACGGAACTGTGCACTGGAACTCTTATAGCTGTACTAATAAAACTGATGTTTTATTGCTCGCAGAGCAATAAACGTTAAAAATGACATTTTGTAAATTTGTCCATTTCAGCCCCTCATTTTGTCACAAAAAGAAAAAAATAGATACGTATTTTTTATTTTTTGTTAAATTAATATTTAGTGTTGCCTGTACGCTACTAAAATTTTGAAAGTATTTTGCATGGGAAAAAAACAGTTTTTCTATGTTAATTTAACGGTTTCCTGTAAAATCGTTAAAAATTATTTTTTTTTACCGGACTACTCTGTTTTTCTTCATAAATGTTCAAAGAATAATATACACTTATTTACATATGAAATTTATGAAGTCTACATTTTTTTACAGAACCCAAAAGTTAACAAAAAATGAACCAAAATATAGGTTATTATTGGTAACAAATATTAATTCTAAAAAAAAGATAAATTTAAACTGTTAATTATTATTTCTATTCTTTTTAAGGTCGCTGATTACAAATGTAAAGTCATATTTCAAAAATTTACAATGGCGGATCCAATATGGTGGATTTGAAAATAAAAAAATTAATTAAACCTAGGAAACTTCGTATCACGGGGTTCTGGGGATCCCTGATTACAAATTTGAAGTCAGATTTCATAAATTCAAAATAGCGAATCCAATACAGCGGACATAAGAATTTAAAAAATATTAAATTTTTGGGGTAGGCTCGATACTACATATGCCACTTTATAACGGTTTAGAATGTGGTACCAGATTCTAAACATTTATAAATTGGTATCTCAGTTACCACTTTATAAAAGATGTTGACCACTTTATAACGGAAGGCAAACGTGATTATAAAGTGGTAAAGCGGAAAATAATAAATTAAGTAAATTAAATGACCACTTTATAAACAGCATGATATTTTATTTTAATTATGTAAAATGGAAGCAAATTGGGTGGAAATTGCTAGGTTAAAATAATAATATTAATATAAATTAGTGCATTGTTAAATTCTACGAAACACGGGGAGGGGGGGTCAGATTTAATATAAAAGAATCACCCAGTATTTTGTAGAATTAAATAAAGTACAGGGAATTAAGATTTAATATAGAATAGAATACCCTGTACTTCGTAGAATTCTACAAAATACTGGGTGATTCTTTTTAATTAAAACCTCCCCCCCCCCCCGTATTTTGTAGAATTTAACAATGGAATTGAAAGATTATATTGAAAATCTAAGAAAATAATTGAAATTGAAGAAAGTAATAAAAAAATCGGGCAAGTTCGAGTTACACCCGTACCAATATCTAGGGTTCCGTACATTTACGAAACAAAGATAAACCTTATTAAGGCCAGGTTCCTCTAAACAATTTTCAAATAATCTAAAATTTTTTTTTCCCGTAAATTGCTAGAAAATACTTTTAGAAATAATATAGAATTAGTCCCGAAGGTCCGCACGACCGAGAAGTAGATATACAAGAGGGGAGAGCGGTGAGCGCTAAGCGGTAAATCCGGCCGCTCGAGCGGCCACATAAGCGTCTAAAGATTACAGGACTGCAGCAAGAAATAAAAAAATTCTTGAAAATGACACCTATGACGACCAGGAGGAAGTTGTGTACGCAGCCGGATTGGATACATGTGTAAAATTCACTTTTTTTAACGATTTTTCACGAACAAAAACTTTAATCGCTTTTTTCTCAAAACCACGTTTTTCTCGAAACAACGTTTTTTGAACTGGGTGTCACTCTTATTTAGAAACTATTGCACTTATCAACATGAACCAAACGTCATTTTACTCTTCAAATGTCTCTCTATGGTGTGAACTAGAACCAAAAATATTCATCATTATTTAAAAAAGTTATAAACAATTAAAAGTGAAAAAAAAAGGGTTAAAAATTTAAAAGTCCCGCCATTTTGTTTTTTTTGTGAAAATGTTTCATTCTAGTTCACACCATAGCCAATGTCATACAGAATAAGAAACCATTTTGATTTTTGCTTTCAATTGAATGGATTCAGAGATATCGTGACACCCACCAACAAAAGGGATTTTTTTGAACAGCCATTTTCGGTGCCGCCATTTTGAAAAAAAAAAAAAAAAACTTTTTTCAATTAGTATTTTTATGTGTCTTTGTACATGAAAAAAGTTTGATTGAAAATTTTTTTTTGTAATATCAATAAAATAAGTTTAAACGACCACGGAGTTAGCTCAGTTGGTTAAATACTAGACCCTGCGGTCGCGCCAAGTCCAGCTTGCTGGGTTCGCGCCCCGATGAGTCTGGGATTTTTCTAACTCGTGAGATAACTTCAGTGGAAGGTTTGACGTCGAGGAATAATGATATGCACTGTCGGTAATCGACCTGTGCAGATCACTAGAACTCGACTGTCGATAAACCGGTTGTATTCGGTGAGGTTTTTCTACAGTTTTCCCTCTCCACTGGCGAGAAAACCCAATATACCGGGTGGTCCAGGCAAATGCGAGTACTCCTAATTTCAAGCCGTTCTGTAGACGCAAAAACACTTAAAAATAATATATACAAAGGTACAATTCTAGGAACTCCCTACGGGGGACACTCATTGGGCCAGTAAGGTCGTTAAAACGAGTGTATAATAACTAAAATAAAAAAAAAATAAAATAAGTTTAAAAAAACACATTTTTTGGAGGAACCTGGCCTTAACAAACAGAGAGCTCTAATTTGGTACACATATGTATTTTCAAGTGTAGATTACAGGAAAATTATAGTGAACATTATCTGGATTCACAGTCAAAACGTTGTAAAAAAAAAAACTGCAAATTTTCGAAAAAAAAGTTTATTCGCCATTACTGTGACACTATTTAAGCTAGAGGGCTAAAATTTGGTACATTTGTATATTTTTATGTATAGATTATGAAAATACTTCTACCTTCAAGTACATGAAACTCTTGCTTCAGGGTACAGGCTTGTATTTCATATGAATAACATAAAGCTCAAGAATTTTTTTTTAGGGGGAGGCCCTTAAACTTTTATAGGGTTTCAAGGCTTATGACAGTCTTGATTATAGGTCCTGTGGCAGCCTTGCTAAAGCCTTGTATTAGATTAAAAAATTTTTTTTGTTTTTTTCATAATTTTTCAATTATTTTGGAAAAAAAGTAATAACAATTTTCAATCGCGTTTTATATAGTTTTATTAAACTCTGAGTAAACAAATAAAAATTTTATTGGTTTGAGGGGTACTGTAGGATAATTAGGGTGAGCTCTGGCATAGGGGTCTAAACCTCTTTTTAGTCATTTTTTGAATTTTTTTTGTGACTTCATAATATTCAATTTTATTTCTAAACATAATTTTTTTATAATTTGCATGCAAAAATACACGAGTGTACTAAATTTCAGACCTCTAGGTCAAATAGTTTAGAAGTTAAAGGGGGGGGGGGGGGGGAATGGTCCTTTTTAATGCATTTTTGCAAAAAAAAAGTTGTTATTTCCTTGACAACGTTATGAGCAACACCTTGAGTCATGTTCTGTATATTTTTCGTGCAATCTACACGTGAAAATACATATGTGTACCAAATTTTAGCCCTCTAAGTCAAATAGTTTAAAAGTTAAGGGGGGGGGGTGGTTTTTGGCTACGGATGCACGAGTCTCGCTATAAGGGTTCCGCCGAACACCAAAGGTGTACGGAACCCTAAAAATGAAGAAATAAATTGAAAATATAGAAATTAAATTGAAATTTGAAAAAATAATGATTATTTGAAAAACAATTACAAAAACAAAGACGAAAATAATTGATAACAAAATTCAAAAAATGGCTCGATTAATACACAACTAAAAAAAATTAAAAAATAAAACAATAAAAATTAAATTTCAAGAAAATAATTGCAAAAAGAAAAATTAAAAACTATAGGAATATTTGTTGAAAATAATTGTAAATTGAACAACTTGATTGAAAGTAGGAAGAAACTGAAATTGAAGAAAATAATTGAAAATTAACGAAAACAATTAAAAAATTAAGAAAATAATAAAAAATTGAAGAATGAAATTGAAATTTCAAGAATCTCAATAAAAGATTGAAAAATATAACTGAAAAAAAGCGAGAATTATTGCTAACTAAAAAATGAAATTGAAATTTGAAAAAAAAAATTGAGAATTGCAGAAAATATTTGAACAATTGAATTTAAAATTAAAGAAACTTGTTAATAATCAAAAGAAACATTAAACAAAACGAGAATTTAAAAATATTAATTGAAAAATTAAGAAAATTATAGGAATAATTGTAAATTGAACAACTGAATTGAAAAGAAAAAGAAATTGAAATTGATGAAAATAATTGATAATTGAAGAATGTAATTGAAATTTAACAAAATATAATAAAAAAGTTTAAAAAGTAATTTAAAAAAGCACATACAATTATTAAATACAGAAAAAAATAATGGAAAACTGAAGAATTAAACAATTGAATTGATAATTTAGAAAATTTTTTATGATTATAGAGAAGACATTATCGATTTCACTGAGTCAAATAAAACGAAAATTCTTCACTTTTTTACGTTTCAACAGCTATGCTGCCCTCATCAGAAACATAAAAATTAACAATGAAGAAATTAAATATAAAGACGACGACAAATTTTTGAGAACAAGTGTCTCGTCCGTTTACTAAAATTAAAAAATAAAAATAGTTTAATTTTACTAAACGGACGAGACACTTGTTCTCAAAAATTTGTCGTCGTCTTTATATTTAATTTCTTCATTGTTAATTTTTATGTTTCTGATGAGGGCAGCATAGCTGTTGAAACGTAAAAAAAAGTGAAGAATTTTCGTTTTATTTGACTCAGTGAAATCGATAATATCTCCTCCATAATTATTATTAACTGAGTGATAAATTCATAATATTACAATTTTTTTGATTGTTAGAAAAACTTTAAAAATCATATAATTATTGATTATTGAAGAAATTATTAAAAATTGAAAAAAATTATTTAAATTTGAAGAATGGAATTGAATCTTAATCAATTTGTAGAATATAATTAAACAACTGTATCTAAAATGAACGAAATTTATTGATGTAGAGAAAAATAATTGATATAAGTAGAGAATTTTTTATTATTAAAGAAAATAATTGAGACTTTAAAATTGAAATTTAAAGAGAATAATGAGGAATTAAAGCAAATAGTTGTAGAATTGAACAATTGAATTGAAATTTTAAAACAGTTTTTATGAGTCCCTGGCGATTTAGCGAAAATCAGTTTGGAACCAAATTTGATTCCGTTTTGATTCACTTTGATTCCTGGTAGAATTTTGCTATCAATCAACGAAATTTAATTAAATAAACCATTGATAATGAAAAAATATTAATATTTCAATTGTTTTTTAAAAGAATTGAGTTAAATTGAGCTTTAATAAAGCTCAATTCTAAAAAACAATTAAAATATTTATTTATTTATTCAAGTATTAACGGGCTTGAGGCCCTTTTGTACAAAGTACTTAACAAAACTTAAAACTAAACAACATTAAAAATTGTAAGAAAAGTATAACACTTTTAAGTATGAGGCAAAGTATGAAACAATATCAGAGATTTAACACCGTATCCAATTAATATATAAATCTGATGGAATAAGTTTTACATATAATTTATAATATAAATCTAAAACATGAACCAAAATATAGAGTTTTAAATTTAAGATAAAACTTTATCTTAAATTTTTTTATTTTTTTATTTTTATCTTAAAATTTAAGATAAAAAGCATTTTAATTAACAAATCACTTATAACAACTAGCACTCAATCCTCTTAAAGAATGTCATAAAAAATCAGCACATCGATGATAAAGCAAACATCTCCTTTATTTAATAAATTTCCAGAAATCCAAAGTTGAAGCCAAGACAATAATGTGTTTGAAGCAGAAGAAAAATTGTAGCGTGATCGTTCTTGAGTATTTGATAAGAGGTAGATATGTTTCAGTGTCATGTCATTTAACTATAGTTTAAAGCAATAGAAATGAACGTTCGATCTATGTAATGTTAGGTTCTGGTGGTACGAGGTAGTTCTTGTCTCTCTTAATGATTCGAGGTGATCCTTTTATGTAAATAATGTGAACCCCGTTCTCTCCTTTTAAAATACGATCTTCCATTTCTTTTCTGGCATTTCTATAATCTTGCATTTGCAACGGAGTTTTGTCCCATTAAAGAGAAAGATTTTTAGGGAAAATGTCTGGAAGAGCAGTTTTTTTAGATTTAAGATTTTTAAAGGCATTTTAAAATATTAATATTTTTTTATTATCAATGGTTTATTTCATTAAATTTCATTAATTGATAGCAAAATTCTATCCGGAATTAAAGTGAATCAAAACGGAAATATAAATAATAATAAATATAAACAAAATTTATTAAAATTCTACAAAGACATTCGTTTTTCAAAAAAACAGTACTTAAAATTTTGACACCCTGTGAAAACCACAATTTTTAAAATGTTAAAAAAATATCTTCTGGCAAAACTTCTGTTATATAATACAACATTTTCACCAAGTTTCATAAAAATTGAATGACCCGAGACCAACTTTGATTTTATTTGAGAAATTTTGACCCAAATGACATTCAATTACTTGTGACTTCGACTTTTATTAACAGATTCAGATGACTTGTATTTATTTTTACTAGCGATGTTAATTCGCTCGCTAACGCTCGCTCAATTATATTTATTGATAAAGAAATTGCTTATCTAACTTTAAATATTAAAAACTATCGTGAACTTATCATTTATTTAATGTTGTTATTTTTAAATCTTTTGAACATTCTATATAAGGATTATAATTTTGTTTTAAGAATTTTTTATTAATTAGTAATATTAATATTATTAATATTAAAATAAATTGTTTAATAATTTTGTTTAAAACAAATAATATACTACAATTGTTTTTAATAAGGGAGTGTTATAATATTACGATGATTTATACAAAATTTTAAATAAATTAGTTTTATATTAATATCAATATTAAATCAGTGTCAAATTCATCCTTCCAAAGTATAATTTTATAAATTCCGAAAACATATACTTATCATTTAGAGATATGGATAGATCTTTTGGTATTGCAATTGTGAAACAATGTACTTCGTAAAACCATGCTCCAAATATCAAAACCACGGTGATAAATTAAAAAAATATTTGTAAAAATTAACACTACGTGCAGGTTACGTTCTACGTAATAGAACTTATCTGCACCTTTGATGAATTCGTCAGTTTTGACTTCGATATTTTAATTATAATTTTTTTAATGTTTTCATTAATAAATACTTTCATTAATTATCCCATTTAATTTTTAAAGGTTGATTATTTATTGTGATATAGTTAGCACATTTAAAAACTATCAATAAATTATATTTTTCTTACTCTAAAAAAAATTATATAATTATCCTACCCAGTAACCATTTCGTTGGCGGAAGATTCGGTTGTCGAAGAATCACCATTTGTCCTAAAAGAGCAGAGTTTTGTATCTCTTGCCCTTTAACACGACGTTGCAGTGTTTGCAAATAATCAGACGACCATCAATTCCAAAAAATTTCATACAATTGTTGCATTTGTTGCCATCGATTTAATTGGTTTTTATTTAAATTTACAAATGAAGATTGCGGTAACGAAGTAAACGGTTCTCCAATGAGGAAATGTCCCGGTGTTAAAACTTCGAGATCATCGATATGTTCGGTAACAGGTATCAATGGTCTCGAATTTAAAATCGCTGCGGGAGGATTAAAAAACCATTCAACATGATCTTCTGCGATTAAATTTTGAAAATCGAACGAATTAATTGCACTTTGAAAAGCAGTCCGTAGTTCACGATTTGAGCCTTTAAAATTAGTTCCGCAATCACTAAATAATCGTTTTGGAAGGCCTCAAATGGAAGAAAAGCGTTGAAAAGCTGCAATAAAAGTTGGTGACCACTTCAAGGTGCACAGCCTTAACTGCGAAACAAACGAAAACTGATATGTAGCAAGATTGAGTATGACGACCACGACCGCCGGCCATACGGACTTGCATGGGTCCCGCATAATCAACTCCACAGTTAATGAATGCTCTTTCAGGTTTTGTAATTCGATATTTAGGCAAATCTGACATTAATTGAGTTGTTCTCTTTGCACGATAACGAATACAGATGAGATATTTGTGAATAATTGATTTGATCAAAGGTCGTGGGTGAATTAACCAAACGAATTGTCTTGCGATACTTAAAACAAGTTGTATACCTCCATGAAAATTTTTTTCAATGAATTTCAATTAACATTAATTTTACGACATGATGACTTTCTAAAATCACTGGATGTTTCGATTCGAATGAGAGATCAGATTTTTCGAGTCGACCTCTAACGCGAAGAAGTTCTTTATCATCAATAAATGGATTTAAGGATTTTAATTTACTTTTAGTCAGTAAAAGTACTGATTTTTTTATAGCTTTTATTTCGGAAATAAATTGTACTTTTTGAAAGAAGCGAAACCGAATAGTTTGAGCGTTTTTAAGTTTGGTAGCAGAAATAACTTTTGATGATTGATTTTCACTATGATTTTTAATCCAATTAATAAAACGACACAAGATTGCAGTAGCTCGCAGAAGTTTTTTCCATGACGAGTATCTTAAAGCTAACTTGTTCATGTGATCAATCGGAAGCTCAGCAACAATATGAGTATGAATTTTTAACTCTATTTCGGTTTTAAGTTCAACTTGAGGAATTTGAGCTGGCCAATCGCAGAAAGCTAAGCTCAGCCATTCAGGTCCTTTCCACCATAATTTATTTTTAGATAAATTGTCTGGTGTCGAACCGCGAGATGCTATATCAGCAGGATTACTGGATGTCGGAACATGGCGCCATGAGCAATTTGGTAATATCGAATGTATTTCGGAAATTCTATTTCCTACAAAAGTTTTCCAATTAGAAGCATGTTTATTTAACCAGGAAAGAACGATAGTGGAATCAGTCCAGCAATGAACTGAATGAAAACATAAACATTTTGCTTCTCGGACACTATCTATTAATTTAGCTAGTAAAACCGCAGCCTGTAATTCAAGTCTCGGTAGACTCAATGTCTTGATAGGAGCAACCTTCGTTTTACTAATTAACATGTGAGTCATGACTTCATTAGAAGATGATGTAACTCGAATATACAGAACTGCCCCGTAAGCAATTTCTGAAGCGTCCGAAAAACCATGCAATTGGACATCAAAATTATCTGGAGATAATTGAATCTAGCGTGGAATGCGAACAAGATTCAATTTTGTCAACGATTGAACATAATCTAACCACTGAATGGCTATTTTTTCGGGTAGTTGATCATCCCAAGAACTTTGCAATCGCCATAGTTGTTGCATAAAGATTTTTTCTTTTACGATTATGGGAGATATCCAACCTACAGGATCCTAGAGTTGCGCAAGAACAGAAAGTACGGATCTTTTAGTCCAAATTTTAATTTCGATATCTGTTACTTTAAAATAAAATTGATTATTGTCGGGATTCCAACCTAAACATCATCTCGACTTTTACGAGCAAGTTCTTTGGAAGATCCGCCGAATAAACAATCATCAATATAAATGTTATTTTCTAAAATAAATCTAGCAAAAGGAAAAGCAAATCCTTCATCTTCTTTAAGTTGCTTGAGTACACGTAAAGCAAGAAACGGTGCGGGACGAGTTCCATAAGTTACAGTGAGTAATTGATATTCACTAATTGGATCTTCAGGCGAATATCGACATAAAATTCGTTGATAATTAAGATCAGATTCATGAATAAGAATCTGTCGATACATTTGAGCTATATCGGCAATGTACACAAATTTAAATGTACACCAATTTAACAAGACCATGCAAAGATCATTTTGAAGCTTAGGACCAGTTCTAAAATGATCATTAAGCGATGTTCCGTTTGTGGAAGACACCGAAGAATTGAAAACAGCGCAAACTTTTGTTGTTTGACTCGTAACTCGAATTACCGGATGATGGGGTGAATACACGACTTGATCATTAGGTTGTATAGGAGGAGTGATTCGCATGTGATTTTTATCTTCATAATCTTTCATAAAATCACCGTAAGCTTTTTTGTGTTCTGGATTTTTCTGAAGTCGAGATTCTAAACGCGTAAGAGATTTTTCAGCGATTTGACGAGTTGAACCTATATTGATTGGTTTTTCAGTATCAAATGGGAGCTGCACTTTA
Source organism: Ganaspis brasiliensis (assembly GCA_037103525.1). Taxonomy (NCBI): domain Eukaryota; kingdom Metazoa; phylum Arthropoda; class Insecta; order Hymenoptera; family Figitidae; genus Ganaspis; species Ganaspis brasiliensis. The sequence goes on along the minus strand of JAZKLR010000061.1, from coordinate 585,792 downwards.
TATCTACCGTCAGAAATTCTAGAATGAGTAATACGGAAATGTTCTTCACATAACTCATCTTCAAGGGACACAATATTTTTTTAAGGAATTTCTTCGACTTCCCAAAATTTTTGAATCGAAGTGTTGAGGTTTTTATTTGATATACGAAGATGAATTTGAATGTCTGAATCATTGTTCCATTTAGTATCAGGTAATTTACCGGATAAGACCTAACTAAATACTGAATTTATAGCTATAGGTTGATCGGGTTTTCCTTTCTTGATACCATCTAGAATTAGAGAACTGTACAATTCAGCACCTATTAAAGGTGAATTGGATCATCATTGAAAAGATTATCTGCGAGAGACAAGCCGAACAAATGTGGACAATTTTCCACATTTAACTGACTCTCCGGAATGTAATCAGTTACTTTAGGAATGACTAAAGCGTTAGTTTTAAAAATTGATTTGCTTTTAAGCTCTAGGGAAATTCCAATTTCCATTGCAGAGGTTGCTCTTCCAGTGGAAAAACCTCCAAGAACTGTTAGTGATGCGAAAACCGGAATACATTTAGTGTTTAAAAGTTTACTTAAATATTTTGAAATAAAAGAGCATGTTGAACAGGGATCCAATAAAGCACGAAAGAGAATTGCTCGACCTTTATCTGAAATGACCCACACACGAGCAGTAGCAAGCATAATATTATTGGTATTTAATCGTTTTGAATTAGAGTAATGAGTTTGACTTGTAAATGATTCAACTACTTGAAAACCGGTATTTTTCTGGCTACTCTCAGATTAAGTTTTGTTTTCTAAATTGATTTTAGAAGTTGCATCTCGATAAAGAACAGTATGATGGTGTTTTTTACATTTTAAGCACGTAAATTTACTTTTACATTCGCTGGGTTTATGTTGAAAACGTAAACATCTTTTGCTAAAGTCACATATGCATTTACATTGATGCGTTTTGTTTTATTATCAAATTTTTGACTAGTTTGCGAGCTAGGTTTGGGAGTTGACGTTTGGGAGTTACACGATTAATTAAAATGTCACTGTAATCATCAGTAGGACGACCAAGATTTTTTAAACCTGCAAGATGTTTTTGAATAGTATTATATATTTGCAAAAGACCGGAAGCTGATTCTTTTTTTAATGGTTCGAGCGAAAAATAGCATTAAGATGAGCTGTTACACTAGCTCGTTTATTATCATATCTAGAAATCAAAAGATTCCATGCGATTTGAAAATTATCAGATGTGACTTGAATATTACATATTAAATTGAAAGCTTCACCGGTTACACTACTTTTTAAAAAATACAATTTAGATAAATTATCATATCTCTTATCATTTATAACTAGTGACATAAAAGAATCTTTAAACGAATACCACTCTGAAAATAAACCAGAATATGAAGGTAAGTTTATACGTGGAAGTTTAACAACTGATGCTGGTTGTTGATGAAATGACTCGTTGATTCCGGAATGGAACTGCGTTAATGATGTCACTGATTGACTTGGAGGTTGAAGTTCCTGAATAAGCTCAGTAAAGTTGTCCAGTTCTTCGAAGAATTGGATTTCAAATGAACCAAATTTACTATTCTTGAAATAATCATTTTCTTTTTGTTCAGGATTAGCGATTCGAACTAATAATGAATGACGATCTCGACAGAACCTCCACATATTTTCCAAAAGTGATGATCTATTTCGATAAATATTTGCTGTGCGTGCATCAGGGTGCAAAGCATTTAAATAATCCACATGACGATTAATTGATTCAAAATCGTCGAGTTGAATAGCCAAAACTTGTTCAAAATTTTCCATAGTTGGATTTTCGTAAGACATAATGATATCACGTACTGACACGTCCAAAAAACTTCAATTGATAGCGTTTGATTAAAATTAATAATACTGTTGATCCTGGCAGGACCGCCAAATTTGTTAAAGATGATATAGTAGTTATGGTCTCAGGATCACCACGCAAAGCGTGATTACAGTATCATTATCACAAGAAAGTAAAACTTAAACAGCATTTGCAATTCTCAATTATTTATTATACCAAAAACACTTTTATTTGATATTACAATAAGACTTGCAATAAACTTTTTTATTGCTTGAAAAATCGAGGTTAATAATGTCAAGATAACAAAAACATTCAGAAACTAAACAACTTTTTTTTAGAATCTTGAATATAGGTTTTTAAAGAAAAAACAGACACACAATCATACTTGCATTAAATAATTTAAAATTAAGAAAAATAATGAATTACAAAATCCTAAACAATATGCAATAACATTCTTTATAAACTTGCTTTAACATTATTCTACTGTTTTTAAATGAACATTTTATTTCACTGGCTTTTTAATAAACACTTTATCAACGGGGGGCGTCGAAGTGTAAAGTGCATCCAGAAATAAAGCACTTTTGTCGATGTTACTAAAAAAAATTAACTACAAATTTTGACTTAGAAACAGCCTTGAAAAAATCTTGGAAAATCTGTATTATAGAAAAAACCCGTTTTGCAGCCCAAAGACTAAATGAGTTTTTTCTATTATACAGATTTTCCAAGATATTTTCAAGCCTGTCTGTAAATCCAAATGTGTAGTTAATTTTTTTTATTAAGGCCGTTGGAGAAAGAGAATCTGCCGTGGTTGTCAGTGGTTCTTAAAGACGGTCCCAATGTGTTTGAAACACTCGGGAATTTTTTTCGACAAAACACAACATTTTATCCAGAAAAGGAAATCGTACTGCAAATTTTATGAAAATAAGGATTCTGAAATATACTCACTTTTGATAAATCAAGTATTCCTCGAGCGTCAGTTTCTCGACGAACGTGATGTGCCGGAATCTACCTACAATGGTAGTGCAAGTTTTCAGAACTTTTTCGGCCAAACCCAAAACTTTTTCCAAAAATGGGTCCCGTACTGCAAATTCGAATTTAATAAAAAAGTTAAATCTCACTTAGTTTGTGAGATTTAACTTTTTATGTGGTGTCAGTTTCTCGAGGAAAAATAAAATCACTTGACACTTCACTCACAGATTCCCACTTTGACAATTTCTTCCGGCAAAACCCGACACTTTTTCCAAAAATGAAAACCGTACTGCACATTTAAATTTAATTACAAATTTTATACTCACTTTGTTTTTGAGATTTCACTTTTCATTTCGCGTGAGTTTCTCAAGGAAAGTTGAAATCTTCTCAGTTTCTTCAAAGAAGCTATCAAACAATATAGTTTGTTGTGCGCTGATCTGATGCGGCATTTGCGGGTACTATATTCACTCGGCGCAGGATTTGAAATTATACTCAGGCCTACATTTCAACCTGATTATAGAATTCAATTTTTCAGGCAGAATTTAAAGCATATTACATAAATAATTTTTATCCCGAGGATTGGCGAACCATCGAGACCTTCATACATTATGTTATGAGGGTCAAAGATCTCGATGGTCGCCAAAGAATGAAGGTCCCGTAGAATAAGGGAGAAAGTCGCTTCGGCGACAGAAGAATTAAAATATTTGTTAAATTTTTGATTAACTTTCTTTTTGAAATCATAGTAAATTGAATTTATCACTATAAAAAGTTAAATAAGTGGAGTATATTTTATGCTCAAGAAATGTTTCAATTTTTTATTAAAATCATATTGAATTGCATTTTCCATTTAGAAAAAAAATAATTGAATTTTTATTTTCAAAAATTCATATTACATTCAATTATTTATATTTCTTCAATAAAATAAAATAACTGTTTACATATTTCATAAATTTTTTTTTTAATAACATATTTATTAAAAATCGACTTCTTCTATAATTACAATAACGTATTTTATAAATAAATTATTTATTTATTTCTTCCTTCTAAATAAAATATTTAATTTCGTAGGATTATAAGAATAAAAGGAATAAAATGTTTTATATGTAAACACTTGATTTATTTTATTAATTACAAATAAAAATGTTCTATTTAATATGATTTTAAAAACCAAATTATTTTATTTATGAAAAATAAAAAATTGAATTTGCTGTGATAAAAAAAAAGAATTAAAAATATTTATATTGGATAACAAAAATATTCTATTTTATTCTTTAAAAATAAGAAGTCTTATATAATACTATTTTTCAAACAGTATAAACTAATTTATTTGCATTCCATATTCCAATAAACAATTGCATAATTTATAAGGTTGATTCTTGCGTAACTGCCCAATTTCAAGATAAGTTTTGGTAAAAAAAAAATTTTTTTATTCAATGTTTCTCTGCACTTATTTTTTTTTATTAGGGTATAATATAATTATATTTTAATCGATTTTACTGCAACTATATTTATACGAAAATAATAGCAAATTTTTGATAATTGGCTGCCATGTGGAGCTGAACTGCATTTTTTTATTGTCAATATATTGTACAAAATAAAAATTTCTTCTTGATATTTTGCTAAAACGAATATAAATAATAAATTAATAAATTATTTAATATTCTAACAGTATTTTAGATATTAGTTAACATATATAACTTTTTATAAAAGAACAGCAAATACAATATTTAAGGCCGTTGGAGACACAGAGTCCGCAGAGAATCTGTAGGGGGGAGCAGTGGTTCTCAAAGACTGTCCCCATGCGTTTTGAAGACTTAGGAATTTTTCGCGACAAAGTCCAACACTTTTCCCACAAAAGAACATCGTACTGCAAATTCTATTGAAATAAAGATTCAGAAAAATACTTACTTTTGATAAATCAAGTATTTCCTGAGCTTTAGTGTCTCGAGGAAATTCGTGTGATGAAAACAACCTCCAATGATGTTCCATGTTTGGCAATTTTTTCCAATAAAACCAGACACTTTTTCCGAAAATGAAAATCGTAGTGAAAATTTAAATTTAATTAGCACTTTTTCACTTATTTTGTTTTTGGCATATGAGTTTTTAAATCGCGTCAGTCTCTCGAGGAAATACAAAATCACTTGACACTTCACTCACTGATTCCCACTTTGACAATTTTTTTCGGCAAAACCAGACACTTTTTCCGAAAATGAAAATCGTAGTGAAAATTTAAATTTAATTAGCACTTTTTCACTTATTTTGTTTTTGGCATTTGAGTTTTTAAACCGCGTCAATCTCTCGAGGAAATACAAAATCACTTGACACTTCACTCACTGATTCCCACTTTGACAATTTTTTTCGGCAAAACCAGACACTTTTTCCGAAAATGAAAATCGTAGTGAAAATTTAAATTTAATTAGCACTTTTTCACTTTTTTTGTTTTTGGTATTTGAGTTTTTAAATCGCGTCAATCTCTCGAGAAAAGTAAATTTTTTTCAATTTCATCAATGAAAATGTCAAACAATGTAGCAGAATATAGTTTGTCGTGCGCTGTTCTGATACGGCATTTTCGGGTACTATAATTCACACGGCGCCGCCTTTGAAATTATAGACAGGCGTACATTATATTCATTATATTAATCAACCTATTTATAAAATTCAATGTTTAGATATTAATTGTAAAAATTTAATATAAAAAATTAATTTCAAGTTCCAAACATAATTTTGCTAACTTTGTACAAAAAATAAAAGTTGTTTGTTATTTCAAGTGTAATTAGCTCTATTGAAAAGACGCATTTAAAATAATTTAAACCATTCAAATGCAACAAGTACATTATTTATTGTAAATCATGCATTAATAATTTCTAAACAATTTAAATATTTTTTAAAATCTAAGAGTTGAAGGAAAAATAGTAGAGCTTATTTAGTTTATCAGAAGAATGCAACCCGACTTACAGAGGAGATGGGAAATAGATATTGTATAGGAACTGAAATAAGTGTTTCTTTTAATTTTTTAAAATTAAATAAACAGAGCATTCGATAAATATTTTATACATAACGTAAAAATTAAAGAAATAATTAAAACGCAAGAAAGGACTAAAAAAATAGTGTAATATCAAAAAAATTAAATGAACAGGAAGAAAATGGAGAAATGTTTTTTTCTTAATCTAACAAACTGTAAAAAATGTAAAAAGTAAAAAAGAATAAGTAAGTAAGTTTGTAAAAAAACTCTCAAGAAATAGACAAGATGTGAAAAGAAATTGAATAAATTTACAAAAAAATAAGTGTATTTACTTTTAAAAGTATAGAAATAATTATTAAAATTAACGTAATAAAAAGTTTAATGAATGTATAAATAAGAAAACTGTGTAATATAATATTAAATAATTTTTATAAAAAGAAGAAAATTAAAGAAAATCCTAAAAAGAACAGAGACAAATACCAACAAAAAAATATCAAAAATACCTAAACGGAGAAAAAATTTTAAAAATGTTGTAAAAATAATAAATTATAATATAAAAATGAAAGTAAAATCTCTTAAAAATCTTGTAAGAATATTACCAAAGGAAGGATTATTGTGAATATGGAAATTAATTAATATTATTGAATTAAGATGCATTGAAATTTAAATTAATTTAAATTTAAAAGTTGGTACAAATTGGAATATGAGTTCATTGACGTTTGGAATTTATATAACTTTTAATGACTTGAAGATATACAAATCTAATATTATTTTTTGATAACTTGATACCAAAAATTTGTAAATTGTAGGTATTTTGATCATCTGTATTAATACAATTTTTTAAATTTTATAACGAATAAAATATTAAAATTTTCAAGATTTATCCACAAATTTCTGTTTTTTTTATGATTTGCGATACTTTACATGCAATATTGGACATCCGGAGAATTGAAAAGTTTTTTTTCCATTTAAATCAATAACAGCCCTGTTTATAGATTACATTTATTTTATTTATTTCAAGCAATCTATACATATATCTTTGATGAATAATTTGATCTCTGTTTCCGAACTTCTATGTAAGTCGGGTTGCCTTCTTTCTCTGCACTAAATAAACCATAAGGATTTATGATGTAACTCTTAGTATTTGAGAAATAATTTAGCAAAAAAAAAGATAAAATTTTTTCCTACATAAATTTTAATTTGTTAATTTTAAATTATGCAATTCTTTATTACAATATTAAATATAATAAACAAATTAATAATGTTCTAAAACAAGTATTAAAGTAAATTTCTTATTTCTTCAAAATAAAAGGGAGAATTTTTGTTACATAATATAAATATTATATAATTTTTTTTTAATATATTGAATGTTTTAAAAATAAAATAAATTAGTTCAAAAATGATATTAGATTAAACTACATATTAAATAAAAAATTTAAAAATAAAACTTTTAAAAATAAAATGTAAGAAACTACTTGGTAAATAAATTATATTTACTTATTTAATTTTAAATCATACATTTTTTAAACCACGTTTTTTTTCTTATAAAAAAAGAGATATACATTTGTCTGTGTAGCATAAAATATATACAATTTATTGACAACATTTTCAGAAAAAGCTATCTCAAATTCGACCAATGCAGATGAAAATTCTAAACATGACAGTTAAATTTCAAAAATATTTGTTAACATGCCCAAGTTATAAAATATTTAACAAAAAAGATCTATAAAAACGATTTAGCTTTCAAGAAAGTGCAACATTCGCAGTTTACAAAATTTTTTCCACGACATTTGTAGAAAAGTTTAATTTTTGCTTCGGTCAGTAAGCACAAAGTTTCTTATTTCTGATCTAAATTTGTTAAATATTTGATAACATGACCAAGTTATTAAATATTTAACAAATTAGATCTATAAAAACGTTTTAGCTTACGAGAAAGTGCAAAATTCGCAGTTTACAAAATTCTTTACACGATATTTGTAAAAAATTTAATTTTTCTTCCGTCAATAAGCACAAAGTTTCTTATTTCTGATCTAAATTTGTTAAATATTTGACAACATGCACAAGTTACTGAATATTTAACAAAATTGACCAATAAGAACGATTTACCTATCGTGAAAGTGAAAAATTCACATTTTACAAAACTTTTTCCACGACATTTGTAGAAAAATTTAATTTTTGCTTCGGTCAGTAAGCACAAAGTTTCTTATTTTTGATCTAAATTTATTAAATATTCGATAACATGACCAACTTATTAAATATTTAAAAAATTAGATCTATAAAAACGTTTTATCTTACGAGAAAGTGCAAAATTCGCAGTTTACAAAATTTTTTACACGATATTTGTAGAAAAATTTAATTTTTGCTTCGGTCAGTAAGCACAAAGCTTCTCATTTCTGATCTAAATTTGTTAAATATTTGACAACATGCACAAGTTACTGAATATTTAACAAAATTGACCAATAAGAACGATTTACCTATCGTGAAAGTGAAAAATTCACATTTTACAAAACTTTTTCCACGACATTTGTAGAAAAATTTAATTTTTGCTTCGGTCAGTAAGCACAAAGTTTCTTATTTTTGATCTAAATTTATTAAATATTCGATAACATGACCAACTTATTAAATATTTAACAAATTAGATCTATAAAAACGTTTTATCTTACGAGAAAGTGCAAAATTCGCAGTTTACAAAATTTTTTACACGATATTTGTAGAAAAATTTCATTTTTGCTTCGGTCAGTAAGCACAAAGCTTCTCATTTCTGATCTAAATTTGTTATATATTTGACAACATGCACAAGTTATTAAATATTTAACAAATTAGATCTATAAAAACGTTTTATCTTACGATAAAGTGCAAAATTCGCAGTTTACAAAATTTTTTCCAAGACATTTGTAGAAAAATTTAATTTTTCTTCCGTCAATAAGCACAAAGTTTCTTATTTCTGATCTAAATTTGTTAAATATTTGACAACATGCACAAGTTACTGAATATTTAACAAAATTGACCAATAAGAACGATTTACCTATCGTGAAAGTGAAAAATTCACATTTTACAAAACTATTTCCACGACATTTGTAGAAAAATTTAATTTTTGCTTCGGTCAATAAGCACAAAGTTTCTTATTTTTGATCTAAATTTATTAAATATTCGATAACATGACCAACTTATTAAATATTTAACAAATTAGATCTATAAAAACGTTTTATCTTACGAGAAAGTGCAAAATTCGCAGTTTACAAAATTTTTTACACGATATTTGTAGAAAAATTTAATTTTTGCTTCGGTCAGTAAGCACAAAGCTTCTCATTTCTGATCTAAATTTGTTTAATATTTGACAACATGCACAAGTTATTAAATATTTAACAAATTAGATCTATAAAAACGTTTTATCTTACGATAAAGTGCAAAATTCGCAGTTTACAAAATTTTTTCCAAGACATTTGTAGAAAAATTTAATTTTTCTTCCGTCAATAAGCACAAAGTTTTTTATTTCTGATCTAAATTTGTGAAATATTTGACAACATGCACAAGTTACTGAATATTTAACAAAATTGACCAATAAGAACGATTTACCTATCGTGAAAGTGAAAAATTCACATTTTACAAAACTTTTTCCACGACATTTGTAGAAAAATTTAATTTTTGCTTCGGTCAATAAGCACAAAGTTTCTTATTTTTGATCTAATTTTATTAAATATTCGATAACATGACCAACTTATTAAATATTTAACAAATTAGATCTATAAAAACGTTTTATCTTACGAGAAAGTGCAAAATTCGCAGTTTACAAAATTTTTTACACGATATTTGTAGAAAAATTTAATTTTTGCTTCGGTCAATAAGCACAAAGTTTCTTATTTCTGATCTAAATTTGTTAAATATTTGACAACATGCACAAGTTATTAAATTATATTATATTAATCAACCTATTTATAAAATTCAATGTTTAGATATTAATTGTAAAAATTTAATATAAAAAATTAATTTCAAGTTCCAAACATAATTTTGCTAACTTTGTACAAAAAATAAAAGTTGTTTGTTATTTCAAGTGTAATTAGCTCTATTGAAAAGACGCATTTAAAATAATTTAAACCATTCAAATGCAACAAGTACATTATTTATTGTAAATCATGCATTAATAATTTCTAAACAATTTAAATATTTTTTAAAATCTAAGAGTTGAAGGAAAAATAGTAGAGCTTATTTAGTTTATCAGAAGAATGCAACCCGACTTACAGAGGAGATGGGAAATAGATATTGTATAGGAACTGAAATAAGTGTTTCTTTTAATTTTTTAAAATTAAATAAACAGAGCATTCGATAAATATTTTATACATAACGTAAAAATTAAAGAAATAATTAAAACGCAAGAAAGGACTAAAAAAATAGTGTAATATCAAAAAAATTAAATGAACAGGAAGAAAATGGAGAAATGTTTTTTTCTTAATCTAACAAACTGTAAAAAATGTAAAAAGTAAAAAAGAATAAGTAAGTAAGTTTGTAAAAAAACTCTCAAGAAATAGACAAGATGTGAAAAGAAATTGAATAAATTTACAAAAAAATAAGTGTATTTACTTTTAAAAGTATAGAAATAATTATTAAAATTAACGTAATAAAAAGTTTAATGAATGTATAAATAAGAAAACTGTGTAATATAATATTAAATAATTTTTATAAAAAGAAGAAAATTAAAGAAAATCCTAAAAAGAACAGAGACAAATACCAAAAAAAAAATATCAAAAATACCTAAACGGAGAAAAAATTTTAAAAATGTTGTAAAAATAATAAATTATAATATAAAAATGAAAGTAAAATCTCTTAAAAATCTTGTAAGAATATTACCAAAGGAAGGATTATTGTGAATATGGAAATTAATTAATATTATTGAATTAAGATGCATTGAAATTTAAATTAATTTAAATTTAAAAGTTGGTACAAATTGGAATATGAGTTCATTGACGTTTGGAATTTATATAGGGGAGAGTGGCCATCAATGTACCAGTTTTTTCAATGAACCATTTTAATTTTCTCAGAAACAATTAAATAAAAATTCTCCTAATTTTAAATATAAATTAAGTTTGCGTAAACACACTACGTCCATAAATTTGAGACGTGTGGATTTATTCATTACAGAGAAAACTGGAAAAAACTGTTTTTGATGTACTGAAGAAAAAATTTACCTAAAATAAAAACACGTTTTTTAATTGAAATAAGGCCATTTAAAAATAAATGTACTTACGATTTATTTTGTTTTGGACCTTAACTACAATATTCTAATGAGATAAAGATTTTGAAATATTGGATTAAGTTCTAAAAAACCATTTTTGTTGCAAATGTCATGTTGATTCAATGTACCAGGGAACAATGAACCACCTGGAATTTCAGTGTATTTTCGATTTCTAGAGTGGTATGCCTGATTAAAAAACTAAGCATGCGTACAGCATGTTACAGCAATTGTTATCAGTACTTTTCTCAACATAGCAGAACTAAAATGCCATTTTAGATGGTTAACTTAAATTTGAAGTATATTTATGTTATACATTATCAATTAAAGGTGTTAAGTAATAATTTTTTATAGTATTTGATAGAAAATAAGTTTTTTTACAAAATGAAAATTGCAATATTACTATTGTTAAACATTTTTAGTATTTTTATAGAGGTGGTTCATTGTGTACCCAGGTTGTTGAAAATGAAAAAAGCTTGTTACTTTAGAAAAACCCTAAATTCTATTATTTAATCAAAATAAATCGTGTAAAATATGTGTGCATTACCTAGATAAGTGTTGTAGTTTTATATTGATGCAAAGAAGTGCTTGAAATTGGTGAAATTCAATAAGTACTATGACCTTGAAAAAAACCCGGTACATTGATAGCCACTCTCCCCTAACTTTTAATGACTTGAAGATATACAAATCTAATATTATTTTTTGATAACTTGATACCAAAAATTTGTAAATTGTAGGTATTTTGATCATCTGTATTAATACAATTTTTTAAATTTTATAACGAATAAAATATTAAAATTTTCAAGATTTATCCACAAATTTCTGTTTTTTTTATGATTTGCGATACTTTACATGCAATATTGGACATCCGGAGAATTGAAAAGTTTTTTTTCCATTTAAATCAATAACAGCCCTGTTTATAGATTACATTTATTTTATTTATTTCAAGCAATCTATACATATATCTTTGATGAATAATTTGATCTCTGTTTCCGAACTTCTATGTAAGTCGGGTTGCCTTCTTTCTCTGCACTAAATAAACCATAAGGATTTATGATGTAACTCTTAGTATTTGAGAAATAATTTAGCAAAAAAAAAGATAAAATTTTTTCCTACATAAATTTTAATTTGTTAATTTTAAATTATGCAATTCTTTATTACAATATTAAATATAATAAACAAATTAATAATGTTCTAAAACAAGTATTAAAGTAAATTTCTTATTTCTTCAAAATAAAAGGGAGAATTTTTGTTACATAATATAAATATTATATAATTTTTTTTTAATATATTGAATGTTTTAAAAATAAAATAAATTAGTTCAAAAATGATATTAGATTAAACTACATATTAAATAAAAAATTTAAAAATAAAACTTTTAAAAATAAAATGTAAGAAACTACTTGGTAAATAAATTATATTTACTTATTTAATTTTAAATCATACATTTTTTAAACCACGTTTTTTTTCTTATAAAAAAAGAGATATACATTTGTCTGTGTAGCATAAAATATATACAATTTATTGACAACATTTTCAGAAAAAGCTATCTCAAATTCGACCAATGCAGATGAAAATTCTAAACATGACAGTTAAATTTCAAAAATATTTGTTAACATGCCCAAGTTATTAAATATTTAACATAAAAGATCTATAAAAACGATTTAGCTTTCAAGAAAGTGCAACATTCGCAGTTTACAAAATTTTTTCCACGACATTTGTAGAAAAGTTTAATTTTTGCTTCGGTCAGTAAGCACAAAGTTTCTTATTTCTGATCTAAATTTGTTAAATATTTGATAACATGACCAAGTTATTAAATATTTAACAAATTAGAGCTATAAAAACGTTTTAGCTTACGAGAAAGTGCAAAATTCGCAGTTTACAAAATTCTTTACACGATATTTGTAAAAAATTTAATTTTTCTTCCGTCAATAAGCACAAAGTTTCTTATTTCTGATCTAAATTTGTTAAATATTTGACAACATGCACAAGTTACTGAATATTTAACAAAATTGACCAATAAGAACGATTTACCTATCGTGAAAGTGAAAAATTCACATTTTACAAAACTTTTTCCACGACATTTGTAGAAAAATTTAATTTTTGCTTCGGTCAATAAGCACAAAGTTTCTTATTTTTGATCTAAATTTATTAAATATTCGATAACATGACCAACTTATTAAATATTTAAAAAATTAGATCTATAAAAACGTTTTATCTTACGAGAAAGTGCAAAATTCGCAGTTTACAAAATTTTTTACACGATATTTGTAGAAAAATTTAATTTTTGCTTCGGTCAGTAAGCACAAAGCTTCTCATTTCTGATCTAAATTTGTTAAATATTTGACAACATGCACAAGTTACTGAATATTTAACAAAATTGACCAATAAGAACGATTTACCTATCGTGAAAGTGAAAAATTCACATTTTACAAAACTTTTTCCACGACATTTGTAGAAAAATTTAATTTTTGCTTCGGTCAATAAGCACAAAGTTTCTTATTTTTGATCTAAATTTATTAAATATTCGATAACATGACCAACTTATTAAATATTTAACAAATTAGATCTATAAAAACGTTTTATCTTACGAGAAAGTGCAAAATTCGCAGTTTACAAAATTTTTTACACGATATTTGTAGAAAAATTTCATTTTTGCTTCGGTCAGTAAGCACAAAGCTTCTCATTTCTGATCTAAATTTGTTATATATTTGACAACATGCACAAGTTATTAAATATTTAACAAATTAGATCTATAAAAACGTTTTATCTTACGATAAAGTGCAAAATTCGCAGTTTACAAAATTTTTTCCAAGACATTTGTAGAAAAATTTAATTTTTCTTCCGTCAATAAGCACAAAGTTTCTTATTTCTGATCTAAATTTGTTAAATATTTGACAACATGCACAAGTTACTGAATATTTAACAAAATTGACCAATAAGAACGATTTACCTATCGTGAAAGTGAAAAATTCACATTTTACAAAACTTTTTCCACGACATTTGTAGAAAAATTTAATTTTTGCTTCGGTCAATAAGCACAAAGTTTCTTATTTTTGATCTAAATTTATTAAATATTCGATAACATGACCAACTTATTAAATATTTAACAAATTAGATCTATAAAAACGTTTTATCTTACGAGAAAGTGCAAAATTCGCAGTTTACAAAATTTTTTACACGATATTTGTAGAAAAATTTAATTTTTGCTTCGGTCAGTAAGCACAAAGCTTCTCATTTCTGATCTAAATTTGTTTAATATTTGACAACATGCACAAGTTATTAAATATTTAACAAATTAGATCTATAAAAACGTTTTATCTTACGATAAAGTGCAAAATTCGCAGTTTACAAAATTTTTTCCAAGACATTTGTAGAAAAATTTAATTTTTCTTCCGTCAATAAGCACAAAGTTTCTTATTTCTGATCTAAATTTGTTAAATATTTGACAACATGCACAAGTTACTGAATATTTAACAAAATTGACCAATAAGAACGATTTACCTATCGTGAAAGTGAAAAATTCACATTTTACAAAACTTTTTCCACGACATTTGTAGAAAAATTTAATTTTTGCTTCGGTCAATAAGCACAAAGTTTCTTATTTTTGATCTAAATTTATTAAATATTCGATAACATGACCAACTTATTAAATATTTAACAAATTAGATCTATAAAAACGTTTTATCTTACGATAAAGTGCAAAATTCGCAGTTTACAAAATTTTTTCCAAGACATTTGTAGAAAAATTTAATTTTTCTTCCGTCAATAAGCACAAAGTTTCTTATTTCTGATCTAAATTTGTTAAATATTCCATAACTTGGGCATGTTATCGAATATTTAACAAATTTAGATCAGAAATAAGAAACTTTGTGCTTGTTGACTGAAGCAAAAATTAAATTTTTCTACAAATATCGTGTAAAGAATTTTGTAAACTGCGAATTTTCCACTTTCTCGTAAGCTAAAACGTTTTTATAGATCTAATTTGTTAAATATTTAATAACTTGTGCATGTTATCAAATATTTAACAAATTTGGATCAGAAATAAGCAACTTTGTGCTTATTGACGGGAGAAAAATAAAATTTTTCTACAAATGTCTTGGAAAAAATTTTGTAAACTGCGAATTTTGCACTTTCTCGTAAGATAAAACGTTTTTATAGATCTAATTTGTTAAATATTTAATAACTTGGTCATGTTATCGAATATTTAACAAATTTAGATCAGAAATAAGAAACTTTGTGCTTATTGACCGAAGCAAAAATTAAATTTTTCTACAAATGTCGTGGAAAAAGTTTTGTAAAATGTGAATTTTTCACTTTCACGATAGGTAAATCGTTCTTATTGGTCAATTTTGTTAAATATTCAGTAACTTGTGCATGTTGTCAAATATTTAACAAATTTAGATCAGAAATAAGAAACTTTGTGCTTATTGACGGAAGAAAAATTAAATTTTTTAAAATTAATATATTTTAAATATTGTGAAAAAATTTTTTAAAATGCGAATTTTCCACTTTCTCGTAAGCTAAAACGTTTTTATAGATCTAATTTGTTAAATATTCGATAACATGACCAAGTTATTAAATATTTAACAAATTAGATCTATAAAAACGTTTTATCTTACGAGAAAGTGCAAAATTCGCAGTTTACAAAATTTTTTCCAAGACATTTGTAGAAAAATTTAATTTTTCTCCCGTCAATAAGCACAAAGTTGCTTATTTCTGATCCAAATTTGTTAAATATTTGATAACTTGCACAAGTTATTGAATATTTAACAAATTAGATCTATAAAAACGTTTTAGCTTACGAGAAAGTGGAAAATTCGCAGTATACAAAATTCTTTACACGATATTTGTAGAAAAATTTAATTTTTGCTTCAGTCAACAAGCACAAAGTTTCTTATTTCTGATCTAAATTTGTTAAATATTCGATAACATGCCCAAGTTATGGAATATTTAACAAATTTAGATCAGAAATAAGAAACTTTGTGCTTATTGACGGAAGAAAAATTAAATTTTTCTACAAATGTCTTGGAAAAAATTTTGTAAACTGCGAATTTTCCACTTTCTCGTAAGCTAAAACGTTTTTATAGATCTAATTTGTTAAATATTTAATAACTTGTGCATGTTGTCAAATATTTAACAAATTTAGATCAGAAATAAGAAACTTTGTGCTTATTGACGGAAGAAAAATTAAATTTTTTAAAATTAATATATTTTAAATATTGTGAAAAAATTTTTTAAAATGCGAATTTTCCACTTTCTCGTAAGCTAAAACGTTTTTATAGATCTAATTTGTTAAATATTCGATAACATGACCAAGTTATTAAATATTCAACAAATTAGATCTATAAAAACGTTTTATCTTACGAGAAAGTGCAAAATTCGCAGTTTACAAAATTTTTTCCAAGACATTTGTAGAAAAATTTAATTTTTCTCCCGTCAATAAGCACAAAGTTGCTTATTTCTGATCCAAATTTGTTAAATATTTGATAACTTGCACAAGTTATTGAATATTTAACAAATTAGATCTATAAAAACGTTTTAGCTTACGAGAAAGTGGAAAATTCGCAGTTTACAAAATTCTTTACACGATATTTGTAGAAAAATTTAATTTTTGCTTCAGTCAACAAGCACAAAGTTTCTTATTTCTGATCTAAATTTGTTAAATATTCGATAACATGCCCAAGTTATGGAATATTTAACAAATTTAGATCAGAAATAAGAAACTTTGTGCTTATTGACGGAAGAAAAATTAAATTTTTCTACAAATGTCTTGGAAAAAATTTTGTAAACTGCGAATTTTGCACTTTATCGTAAGATAAAACGTTTTTATAGATCTAATTTGTTAAATATTTAATAACTTGGTCATGTTATCGAATATTTAACAAATTTAGATCAGAAATAAGAAACTTTGTGCTTATTGACCGAAGCAAAAATTAAATTTTTCTACAAATGTCGTGGAAAAAGTTTTGTAAAATGTGAATTTTTCACTTTCACGATAGGTAAATCGTTCTTATTGGTCAATTTTGTTAAATATTCAGTAACTTGTGCATGTTGTCAAATATTTAACAAATTTAGATCAGAAATGAGAAGCTTTGTGCTTACTGACCGAAGCAAAAATTAAATTTTTCTACAAATATCGTGTAAAAAATTTTGTAAACTGCGAATTTTGCACTTTCTCGTAAGATAAAACGTTTTTATAGATCTAATTTTTTAAATATTTAATAAGTTGGTCATGTTATCGAATATTTAATAAATTTAGATCAAAAATAAGAAACTTTGTGCTTATTGACCGAAGCAAAAATTAAATTTTTCTACAAATGTCGTGGAAAAAGTTTTGTAAAATGTGAATTTTTCACTTTCACGATAGGTAAATCGTTCTTATTGGTCAATTTTGTTAAATATTCAGTAACTTGTGCATGTTGTCAAATATTTAACAAATTTAGATCAGAAATAAGAAACTTTGTGCTTATTGACGGAAGAAAAATTAAATTTTTTACAAATATCGTGTAAAGAATTTTGTAAACTGCGAATTTTGCACTTTCTCGTAAGCTAAAACGTTTTTATAGATCTAATTTGTTAAATATTTAATAACTTGGTCATGTTATCAAATATTTAACAAATTTAGATCAGAAATAAGAAACTTTGTGCTTACTGACCGAAGCAAAAATTAAACTTTTCTACAAATGTCGTGGAAAAAATTTTGTAAACTGCGAATGTTGCACTTTCTTGAAAGCTAAATCGTTTTTATAGATCTTTTTTGTTAAATATTTTATAACTTGGGCATGTTAACAAATATTTTTGAAATTTAACTGTCATGTTTAGAATTTTCATCTGCATTGGTCGAATTTGAGATAGCTTTTTCTGAAAATGTTGTCAATAAATTGTATATATTTTATGCTACACAGACAAATGTATATCTCTTTTTTTATAAGAAAAAAAACGTGGTTTAAAAAATGTATGATTTAAAATTAAATAAGTAAATATAATTTATTTACCAAGTAGTTTCTTACATTTTATTTTTAAAAGTTTTATTTTTAAATTTTTTATTTAATATGTAGTTTAATCTAATATCATTTTTGAACTAATTTATTTTATTTTTAAAACATTCAATATATTAAAAAAAAATTATATAATATTTATATTATGTAACAAAAATTCTCCCTTTTATTTTGAAGAAATAAGAAATTTACTTTAATACTTGTTTTAGAACATTATTAATTTGTTTATTATATTTAATATTGTAATAAAGAATTGCATAATTTAAAATTAACAAATTAAAATTTATGTAGGAAAAAATTTTATCTTTTTTTTTGCTAAATTATTTCTCAAATACTAAGAGTTACATCATAAATCCTTATGGTTTATTTAGTGCAGAGAAAGAAGGCAACCCGACTTACATAGAAGTTCGGAAACAGAGATCAAATTATTCATCAAAGATATATGTATAGATTGCTTGAAATAAATAAAATAAATGTAATCTATAAACAGGGCTGTTATTGATTTAAATGGAAAAAAAACTTTTCAATTCTCCGGATGTCCAATATTGCATGTAAAGTATCGCAAATCATAAAAAAAACAGAAATTTGTGGATAAATCTTGAAAATTTTAATATTTTATTCGTTATAAAATTTAAAAAATTGTATTAATACAGATGATCAAAATACCTACAATTTACAAATTTTTGGTATCAAGTTATCAAAAAATAATATTAGATTTGTATATCTTCAAGTCATTAAAAGTTATATAAATTCCAAACGTCAATGAACTCATATTCCAATTTGTACCAACTTTTAAATTTAAATTAATTTAAATTTCAATGCATCTTAATTCAATAATATTAATTAATTTCCATATTCACAATAATCCTTCCTTTGGTAATATTCTTACAAGATTTTTAAGAGATTTTACTTTCATTTTTATATTATAATTTATTATTTTTACAACATTTTTAAAATTTTTTCTCCGTTTAGGTATTTTTGATATTTTTTTTTTGGTATTTGTCTCTGTTCTTTTTAGGATTTTCTTTAATTTTCTTCTTTTTATAAAAATTATTTAATATTATATTACACAGTTTTCTTATTTATACATTCATTAAACTTTTTATTACGTTAATTTTAATAATTATTTCTATACTTTTAAAAGTAAATACACTTATTTTTTTGTAAATTTATTCAATTTCTTTTCACATCTTGTCTATTTCTTGAGAGTTTTTTTACAAACTTACTTACTTATTCTTTTTTACTTTTTACATTTTTTACAGTTTGTTAGATTAAGAAAAAAACATTTCTCCATTTTCTTCCTGTTCATTTAATTTTTTTGATATTACACTATTTTTTTAGTCCTTTCTTGCGTTTTAATTATTTCTTTAATTTTTACGTTATGTATAAAATATTTATCGAATGCTCTGTTTATTTAATTTTAAAAAATTAAAAGAAACACTTATTTCAGTTCCTATACAATATCTATTTCCCATCTCCTCTGTAAGTCGGGTTGCATTCTTCTGATAAACTAAATAAGCTCTACTATTTTTCCTTCAACTCTTAGATTTTAAAAAATATTTAAATTGTTTAGAAATTATTAATGCATGATTTACAATAAATAATGTACTTGTTGCATTTGAATGGTTTAAATTATTTTAAATGCGTCTTTTCAATAGAGCTAATTACACTTGAAATAACAAACAACTTTTATTTTTTGTACAAAGTTAGCAAAATTATGTTTGGAACTTGACATTAATTTTTTATATTAAATTTTTACAATTAATATCTAAACATTGAATTTTATAAATAGGTTGATTAATATAATGAATATAATGTACGCCTGTCTATAATTTCAAAGGCGGCGCCGTGTGAATTATAGTACCCGAAAATGCCGTATCAGAACAGCGCACGACAAACTATATTCTGCTACATTGTTTGACATTTTCATTGATGAAATTGAAAAAAATTTACTTTTCTCGAGAGATTGACGCGATTTAAAAACTCAAATACCAAAAACAAAAAAAGTGAAAAAGTGCTAATTAAATTTAAATTTTCACTACGATTTTCATTTTCGGAAAAAGTGTCTGGTTTTGCCGAAAAAAATTGTCAAAGTGGGAATCAGTGAGTGAAGTGTCAAGTGATTTTGTATTTCCTCGAGAGATTGACGCGGTTTAAAAACTCAAATGCCAAAAACAAAATAAGTGAAAAAGTGCTAATTAAATTTAAATTTTCACTACGATTTTCATTTTCGGAAAAAGTGTCTGGTTTTGCCGAAAAAAATTGTCAAAGTGGGAATCAGTGAGTGAAGTGTCAAGTGATTTTGTATTTCCTCGAGAGACTGACGCGATTTAAAAACTCATATGCCAAAAACAAAATAAGTGAAAAAGTGCTAATTAAATTTAAATTTTCACTACGATTTTCATTTTCGGAAAAAGTGTCTGGTTTTATTGGAAAAAATTGCCAAACATGGAACATCATTGGAGGTTGTTTTCATCACACGAATTTCCTCGAGACACTAAAGCTCAGGAAATACTTGATTTATCAAAAGTAAGTATTTTTCTGAATCTTTATTTCAATAGAATTTGCAGTACGATGTTCTTTTGTGGGAAAAGTGTTGGACTTTGTCGCGAAAAATTCCTAAGTCTTCAAAACGCATGGGGACAGTCTTTGAGAACCACTGCTCCCCCCTACAGATTCTCTGCGGACTCTGTGTCTCCAACGGCCTTAATAATGAATATTTCATTTTATTTTTTGGATAATTTGAAATGGAGATCGAACAGTGCAATCCGGCATTGATAAACTACTTTATAGAATAATATTTTAAAATAACCACCACAGATAAAAAAGTTTCTCTGCATGAAGCACACTGAACACTTCATATAGGCCATGGAGCTGAAATTTGACATTTATTCTAACCTCACTTCTACAATATTACAAAATAAATCTATTCTTTTTGCAGATCCTTTTGCGTTTCACATGAAAACTTTAAGAAAGTGGTAACAATACTATCAAATAGTTGTTACAGTAATATAATAGTAATGACATGGAACTGAAAGTTTTTTTTGTACACATGCGATTTTCACGAAAATAATTTTTTTTTAAGTAAAAATTTTTCTTTTTAAAACCTTTTTTCACATGTGATTTAGTGCTAATGGATCAAAATTGAGATTTAACTTATTAGAAGGCGTAATAACTAAACACATGACACCTTAATTATAAGTCTACAGATTGCGTTCAAAAATTGGAAAAATTGAGTGACAAAATATTTTTACAGATTCTAAGTATGAAAAAGGTATTATGAAGTTCAATATAAACCTAAATTGTTCATAAATATAGACACTTTATGCTTGAAAAAGGCTGAGTTATAATAATATTTTCACCGAAAATTATTCAATTAAATTTAACATTTTGCAAAAGGGACACGTCACGGAGCTGAAATTTCAGCAGTTATAGTGCAATATAATAGAAGTTATAATATATATATTTATGTATATTTGGTTTTCAGTTACTCTCATATATACCTTTTAAATTCACTAATACACTTCAGAATATATTTTTAATTTAGGTGTATTTTTTCAACGCCGCCAAGTAGGGCAGTTACGTAAGAATCGCCCATAAACATTAAATAAAAATTTATATATTACAGTATTATTTATTTATATTTATTTCTTCAAATTATTTTTGAAAGTCCACGAGTTTAATAGAAGAGAAGAAATCCATCACACCACCTAGGTCCATTTTTTTGAGAGTTTTAATTAATGCCATTTTTTAATTATTTAAAAATAAAAAAATTGTTTTTATGTACAGTATAAGTTCTTAAAAATATCTAAAAAGTTTAAATATTGTTGTTTATTATTTTTACCTTTAAATAAATTACTAAAAGAACCTTAAATTTCAGAGCTCTAGATGATCGGGTTCACTTAATTACTTTATTTGGATACATTTAGTATTATTTAGAAATTTTGCGATTAAAAAGTATCGACTATATATGTAAATAAAAACGTTTTTATTACTATATGTAATATAATTATTTACCCAATTGACATTAACTTTTTAGGAGTAGTCCCCAACAAATTGGTCGTAAATTGTTTCTTTAAAATTTGTGTCGGACGTTAAAGTTGTTTTTAATGTACAACATACTTCGTTTCTAAGATCATATAAAATTGGATTTATTATTTCGTAAAAATAAAAAAAATAACAAATCTGATTAATATTCATTGTCTTTAACTTTTACAATGGAAGATATTTATCAATTACTCTGTTTACTTGGTTTTAAAAAATAAAACAATTATTTCAGTCCCTATACGATCTCTATTTCCCAACTTCTATGTAAGTCGGGTTGCATCTTCTTATAAACTAAATAAACCCTACTGTTTTGTGTTGAAAATCTTAGATTTTAACAAATATTTTATTTGTTTAGAAATTATTCATACAAAATTTGCAATAAATTATTTACTTCTTAAAATTGAATTATTTGAAGTATTTTAAATACGTCTTTTCATATTTAATTGTTTAAAAAAAGGCAATAAAGTCATATGTAGAACTTGATATAAATTATTTATGCAATGCTTTAAATTCTGTCTCTAAAAATTGAATTCTATAATCAGGTTGAATAATATAATGAATATAATGTACGCCTGAGTATAATTTCAAATCCTGCGCCGAGTGAATATAGTACCCGAAAATGCCGCATCAGATAAGCGCACAACAAACTATATTGTTTGACAGCTTCTTTGAAGAAACTGAAAAGATTTCAACTTTTTTTGAGAAACTCACGCGAAATGAAAAGTGAAATCTCAAAAACAAAGTGAGTATAAAATTTGTAATTAAATTTAAATGTGCAGTACGGTTTTCATTTTTGGAAAAAGTGTCGGGTTTTGCCGGAAGAAATTGTCAAAGTGGGAATCTGTGAGTGAAGTGTCAAGTGATTTTATTTTTCCTCGAGAAACTGACACCACATAAAAAGTTAAATCTCACAAACTAAGTGAGATTTAACTTTTTTATTAAATTCGAATTTGCAGTACGGGACCCATTTTTGGAAAAAGTTTTGGGTTTGGCCGAAAAAATTCCGAAAACTTGCACTACCATTGTAGGTAGATTCCGGCACATCACGTTCGTCGAGAAACTGACGCTCGGGGAATACTTGATTTATCAAAAGTGAGTATTTTTCAGAATCCTTATGTTCATAAAATTTGCAGTACGATTTCCTTTTCTGGATAAAATGTTGTGTTTTGTCGAAAAAAATTCCCGAGTGTTTCAAACACATGGGGACCGTCTTTGAGAACCACTGACAACCACGGCAGATTATATTGAAAAATTAGTCTTTGGGCAGAAAATGGGTTTTTTCTATTACACAGATTTTCTTAGATATTTTCAAGGCTGTCCCTAAATCAAAATTTAAAGTAACTTTTTATTATTAAAAGCAACAAAAGTGCTTTATTGCTTGCTATCATTAACACTTGTTTGCAAAAGATCCGTTTAATTTATTGCAAATTTAATCTTTTGGCAGCAAAATGTGTTTTTTCTATTATACAGATTTTCCAAGATATTTTCAAGCCTGTCTCTACATCAAAATTTGTAATTAATTTTTATTATTAAAAACAACAAAAGTGCTTTCTTGCTCGCTGCAATTTACACTTGTATGCAAAAGATCCGTTTGATTTATTAAAAATTTAGTCTTTGGGCAGAAAAATGGGTTTTTTCTATAATACAGATATTCCAAGATATTTTCAAGCCTGTCTCGGCATCAAAATTTGTAGTTAATTTCTTTGAGTAAAAGCACTAAAAGTGCTTTATTGCTTGCCGCAAATTACACTTGTTTGCAAACGATCTGTTTGATTGATTGAAAATTTAGTCTTTGGGCAGCAAAATGGGTTTTTTCTATAATACAGATTTTCCAAGATACTTTCAAGCCTGTCTCTAAATAAAAATTTGTTGTTAATTTTTATTATTAAAAACAACAAAAGTGCTTTATTGCTAGTCGCAAAGTACACTTGTTTGCAAAAGATCTGTTTGATTTATTGAAAATTTAGTCATTGGGCAGCAAAATGGGTTTTTTCTATAACACAGAGTTTTCAAGATATTTTCAAGCCTGTCTCTAAATCAATATTTAACAAGTATTTTTAACACCTATATAAGAATGAAATGTTTTTAAAATTGTAAGAACCTATTTTTATTTGAAGAATATTTTCTTATTCTCTTGGTAATAACAATTTGATTTAACACTGTAAAAAGAGCTATCGTATTTTAAGATATAAGACATTTAGAAAGCAACTTACGGTAATTTCAAGTTATTTCGTTCGTTAATAACTTTGAAAAATTCTTTCTTTTGGTTTAAAACTAAGACAGTGATGAGTAGGGTTCTTATTTTAAAAATACTATATTCTCATAATTTTAGGAGTCAAGAATAAAAAGAGGAATACCATTTTTTCAGTAAATCGTAATGTAAAGTTTTGAACATATTTTCAGTTGCATACATTCCATTGCAAAACTTACTTGAACACACAACTGTACGACTGTTGGACACTATTAAATGTTGCCTACAATAAAACGAGTCCAAATAATTTGTAAGTGGGGTGCTGACGGGAGTTCGGGTCATTTAGAATATATGCAAAAAGCTACTGCATCTATTCTGAATGACAAAATTTACGACTTTAATGTGACTGATGCTAATTTTTTTTTATGACATTAGTCCTATTACGTCTTTTTGGTTTTCCCGAAACTTCTGACGATAACCCGTACAATAAAAAACAAGTAACTTTGTGGCAAAACCGTCGACCATCGTCAACTCGTCTCTGTAGGCCAATAAAATTTCTTTATAAAAAAGAAACTTCAGAGCTCATCCAACAGGAAGTTTCTGCCTTACAGACAGAAATTTCAAATTTTACAAACTTTGAAGTGTCCATCGAAAAAGGTGAAGAAATGTCACAGGTCAAGAAATGAATTTTTTTTGATCAGGCAGAAATTTTCAGAAATTGTTGTCGTATTGGATAGTACTTCAAATACGAAGTATTGTTAAGTTTAATTAAAATTTGTAAGACGTAGAAGGGGTTCAATTTTCTCATTTTTGATTAATATCTACTTCTTCAACATTTTGTAACTTTTTCCGTTTTGCTCATAGAAAAATTTGGATTTAACGTTTTTGTTTTGATTTTTAACATAGATTTATAAGATAATATCAGTTTTTTAAAAACTTAAAAATTTTACCCTTTTTTTAAAAAATAAAAATAAATTTGAGTTTTTTTTCAACTTTTTATTAATTTTATTTTTTTGAAAATATTTTAGTCAGAAAGCTGAGATTTTTTCCTAAAAAATACCTAATTTCCACGCGGGTGTTTTTTTTTGTTCTCGAATAATAGACAAAAATGTAAACAGACACACTGTCATACGCGCGACTGTTTTGACGTGTCATCCGTCTGGCATTGGCGGATCCAAAAAGAGGGCCACAGGTGCTTGCCTTCCCCCCCAAACACTTACATTTGTGCGAGAGAGAAAGTGGTAACATTATAGTGCCGTTATAGTGGTCGTTTATGTGTTCATAATAACACTTTTCTCTTACAGGTTAATAATTAGATATTTTGTTAAAGATTGCCAAAAGATTGTATGTACTATCCAATACGACAACAATTTCTAAAAACTTCAGCCTGATCTAAAAAACTTCATTTCTTGACCTGTGACACTTCAGAAATTTTGCCCCTTATGTATCCTCTGTTTAAAGTATTTTGAAAGGCCCTTATTTAAAGTAATTCCAAAAGTTGCAACAGGGGGCAAAGTTTTTTTTTTCCACAGTAGTCACAGTACATTTGCGTATTATGAATATTATGATTTATCATAACCCTGTTAAATGCAAACAACAGTTTTCAAATATTGCTTATTATTAAACTTAAAAGAAGAACAACGTTTCGTAGAAAGAGGATTAAAGAGTCTCTTTGGTTGAGATAAGCAAAATGCCCTTGTCCATGGATTTTGGATTTGATTTAGTATCGAAAAAAATTACGAAATGTAAAAAACATTTTGTTTTTGAATTTTTAAAAAGATGGAACTACTTTTTTTTCGTAATTTTTTGAAGTATACAGATCTACTCTCTAAATTTCTTAGAGTGAGTTTTCACTCCACTAAGAGTGGAAATTGAGCCATTCCAATCAAGAGTGAAAACCTCACTCTAAAAGAGTGAAATCTCACTCTTATAGAGTGAATTTTTCACTCCAAGCAAAAAGTGAACTCTCACTCTAATTTTGTAGTGATTTTCCACTCAAATTGGAGTGAAAGTTCACTCTTTAAGAGTGAGATCTCACTCTTTTAGAGTGGGTCTTTCACTCTGAATAGAGTTTCTTTCCACTCTTAGTGGAGTGAAAACTCACTCCAAGAAATTTAGAGAGTACCTTCATGAATTTTTTCAGATTTTTTGGTGATGTGCGCCACCCTTAAAATTCCATTTTTTCCATTTTTTAGCTATTTTTGGTCTTTCAATACTAACTCGCTTTGTACATTAGAGTATTAAAAGAATTAAATTAACGTTTTTATGAAGATCATCCTGACATACAATCTTTAACAAAATATCTAATTATTAATTTTTAAGAATGTATCTCCTTTTAAGAGAATAATGTTCTTATGAACACACAAACGATCAGAAGGCAGAGACGGATGCAGACAAGGTCTTTGGAGGGGGTATTATATGAGAGAGAAAGACATGACCCTTACGAGAAACTATGATAGAAAAATAATGATAGGCCTATCATTATTTTTCTATAATTATTTTCCTATCATTTTTTCGCGACGATAGAAAAATGATAGAAAAATGATAGGAAAACGATAGAAGAAGAATTATAGAAAAAAGGGTTTTATTTGCAAATTTGCTACTAATAATTAAAAAGAAATTAAAAGATGATAGTTTTGATTCTTTTAACAAAATTAATTTAGTATTATTTACTTACTACGAACTGAATACGTAGTTGTATTTTAGCGCAAATGATTTGTATAACAGTAACTGTAAAAGAATATAATTGTGATTGCAAAATAAAATAAAAATATAAAAATAATTATATTAACCTACTTAACAACTTTAATTGACGTAAGCTCCTTGTCGCATTTTATAGAAAACTTTGAAAACAAATTTTGGGGGACGGGGATTCGAACCCGGGTTCGACGCACGCTACCTAACGAAACCTAACACCTAAACCCACTGAGCTATCTCAACTAACTTCTGTAGAAACAAAAAAACTTTCTCTTAACCCGCAAGTCCACCTTATGTGTTTTACTGGAAAATAAGTGAAAAAGCAACAAATTTAATTCCCAAAGGAATTATTATGATAAAACCTTTTGCTTTAAAAAAGTTAGATGATATATAAACAAATAAATAGTGAATTTGTATAAGGAGACATAAAAAACTAAATTCTAGTCGGCTTGAGACAAGTTATATACCCTGTCAGAATTTTCTTTTTTTGTGGAAATTCCAATCGGACATTCGATTCAGAGTAGGAAAATAACTTAGAAATGGCAACTCTTGCAATTATTAATGAAAATCAACGTGTTAGTTTAAACGTGAAGAGGCCAGCAATTCA
This sequence comes from Ganaspis brasiliensis, assembly GCA_037103525.1. NCBI lineage: Eukaryota > Metazoa > Arthropoda > Insecta > Hymenoptera > Figitidae > Ganaspis > Ganaspis brasiliensis. The sequence continues at coordinate 558,274 of JAZKLR010000061.1, read as the reverse complement.
TGATTGGCAGGTGCGCACTCAAACATCCGAAGTCGAACCAATTAGAGGTCTCCGTTTCTCCTTACAGTTCGCGTTCAACACGTCGAGAATTAAACCGTTAATGCTCTTCTTCTCTTACCTAAAACTTGTTTACGGTTTTGTTTACGGTAAGGAAGAAAAAGTACGAATAATAGCTACTATAATTCTCAACAATTAATTCAACGTAAGAAAATATGATGGTAAGAGGTAAGAGAAGAAGAGCATTAACGGTTTAATTCTCGACGTGTTGAACGCGAACTGTAAGGAGAAACGGAGACCTCTAATTGGTTCGACTTCGGATGTTTGAGTGCGCACCTGCCAATCATGAATTGCTGGCCTCTTCACGTTTAAACTAACACGTTGATTTTCATTAATAATTGCAAGAGTTGCCATTTCTAAGTTATTTTCCTACTCTGAATCGAATGTCCGATTGGAATTTCCACAAAAAAAGAAAATTCTGACAGGGTATATAACTCGTCTCAAGCCGACTAGAATTTAGTTTTTTATGTCTCCTTATACAAATTCACTATTTATTTGTTTATATATCATCTAACTTTTTTAAAGCAAAAGGTTTTATCATAATAATTCCTTTGGGAATTAAATTTGTTGCTTTTTCACTTATTTTCCAGTAAAACACATAAGGTGGACTTGCGGGTTAAGAGAAAGTTTTTTTGTTTCTACAGAAGTTAGTTGAGATAGCTCAGTGGGTTTAGGTGTTAGGTTTCGTTAGGTAGCGTGCGTCGAACCCGGGTTCGAATCCCCGTCCCCCAAAATTTGTTTTCAAAGTTTTCTATAAAATGCGACAAGGAGCTTACGTCAATTAAAGTTGTTAAGTAGGTTAATATAATTATTTTTATATTTTTATTTTATTTTGCAATCACAATTATATTCTTTTACAGTTACTGTTATACAAATCATTTGCGCTAAAATACAACTACGTATTCAGTTCGTAGTAAGTAAATAATACTAAATTAATTTTGTTAAAAGAATCAAAACTATCATCTTTTAATTTCTTTTTAATTATTAGTAGCAAATTTGCAAATAAAACCCTTTTTTTCTATAATTCTTTTTCTATCGTTTTCCTATCATTTTTCTATCGTCGCGAAAAAATGATAGGAAAATAGTTATAGAAAAGTAATGATAGGACTATCATTATTTTTCTATCATAGTTTCTCGTAAGGGGACACTATAGTGTTACCTTTTTTTCTCTCGCACAAATTTAAGTATTGGAGAGGGGGGCAAGCACCCGTGGCCCTCCTCCTGGATCCGCCAATGCCAGATGGATGACAAGTCAAAACAGTCGCGCAGATGACAGTGTGTCTGTTTACATTTTTGTCTATTATTCGAGAACAAAAAAAACACAAAAAAGAGTTTTCGAGAACAAAAAAATTAAGTATTTTTTCGGAAAAAATCTCAGCTTTCCAACTAAAATATTTTCAAACAAAAAAAAAAATTAATCGAAAGTTGAAAAAAAACTCAAATTTATTTTTATTTTTGAAAGAAAGGGTAAAATTTTTAATTCTCTAAAAAACTGATATTATCTTCTAAATTTATGTTAAAAATCAAAACAAAAACGTTGAAGCAAAATTTTTCTATGAGCAAAAGGGAAAAAGTTAGAAAATGTTGAAGAAGTAGATGCCCTAATAGCACCGACTAGGCCGGGAACGTTCCTGGAATGGGCTGCTGGCCCCTTGGGTACGTTCCCTTGGACCGCTCCAATATACCTGACAAATCCGTTCCGGATTTCACTAGGCTAGGAACGTTCCCGCGGAACGTTCATGGAATGTTCCGAGGAACTTTGAATACACATTCAAAAAATCGCAGAACGGGTTGCGGAAAAAGTATGCGGAAAAAGCTGAAAATTTTTTTATTAATATTATTTAATGTTTTTAATATGATTGCTTCTATAGAACAGTGGTCACTAAAATCAACTGCGCAGCTCTAGGTGCGATAGAAAACTACTGCGCAAGATATTAACATTAATTATTTTTCAATGTGTATTTAAAGTTCCTCGGAACATTCCAGGAACGTTCCGCGGAACGTTCCTAGCCTAGTGAAATCCGGAACGTATTTGTCAGGTATATTGGAACGGTCCATGTGAACGTACCCCAGGGACCGGCGGACCATTCCAGGAACGTTCCCGGCACAGTCGGTGCTATTAGGGTGTTCATCAAAAGTGAGAAAATTTAACCCCTTTACATAGAAAAAAATTAATTTTTCATAAATTTGCTACCAAATCGTTAAAAATTAATATTTTTCAATGCAAAAACGATATTTCTGTTAATAAACCTTTAACAAATGAAATTCTAATTTTTATTTATTACAGAAATTGTATGAACTGTTTTTTGCAAAACCGCAAAAAATTGCAAAAAAGTTGTTACCTAGCGTCCAAGTTAAAATAAAATTTTTTTAAATAAAAATTATGCAAAAAAGTTATATTTTTTTAACATTTCTGAAGAAAGATATCGTTTGTGCAATGAAAAACATTTATTTTTAACGATTTTATAGCAAATTTACAAAAAAGCAATTTTTTTCTATGTAAAAATACATGGGAAAATTCAATTGTTTAGAGGCAAGTGTTAATATTGCTTAAATTTGGCTCATATTTGCAGGAAATTTTTTGTTTGATACCTTGATAAATTTTTCGGGTAGAGACCAAATATTTAAAAACATCGCTCAATTAATAACCACCCTACTTCTTCTTTAGAAGAGGAATCTGGTCAGCAAAAGAATCCAGAGTCATTTTGCTGTTGAAAATGATTTTTATAGACCATATCTGGTTATCAAAACATTTTAAGTTATTTCAGAGTATAAAAACGTGAGTTATAGATGAAAAATCTAAGGATAAAAATAATCCAAAGGTATTGATTTTTGTTTTAAAAACAATTGCACAATAAGCAAATGATATTAGTATTAAATTAGTACCGTCAAGTGGGGCTATTTTGTGCGCCGTGGGGCTATTTTGTGCACGCGAGGTTATTAATGAATAAAATCTTTATATTCAGTTGCTTAAGGTTGCTACTTGGTATAAATACTTTCTAATATCTAGACTACAGAGAGTACTTAATGAATGTACTTAATTCTTTGTCAGAAAATAGAAAAAAGATCCTAAAGTCGTCAAAATCAAGCTGAAAAATTTCAATGTTCTAAAAATTCTGTTTAGATTTCCGAAAGTTTAAGAGTGTTTCTAAAGGTATACTTGTTGACAATTTAGTTGAGATGATGTATACGTGATGCGCTAACTTTTTATTGCATATTTTAAGAAAAAAGTGTAAAAAACTGAAAAACCAGGATTTGGTGGGTTATTCTGTGCATTCTTTAAAATCAAGTTTTTTTTAATAATTTGTTTTGTAGTTAGTAAAAATAACTTTAGAATTTCGTTTTTAAACATTTTTGTCTTATTTTTGTTACACTGATAAAAAAGATTCTTAACGTCAAATAGGATTCATTTGAGTCAATCTCGCCGCGCAATTACGGGCGGCGAAACACGCCGCGAGATTGACTCAATAGCTCAGCGAATTTGACTGAATGTCTTTGAGTCAAATACATAAGAAGTTGAGATAAATATAATTTATTTCATACAAGTACTTCTATTACTCTTTTAAACACACATTCTATAAAATCAATAAAATACGTAATTTAATCTATTATCGAATGACATTATCTCAAAGCAGTTTTTATTTATCGCAAAAAATTTTTTAATTCAGTTAAAAAATATATTTCATTGTAACTATATTATTTTTTATCCAAATAAAATGTTTATTTTTAGTTAAAATATATTTTTAAAGTCGACAACTATCTACAAAAGAAAGAAGGGTTTTATTAAAAGCCCAATTACATACTTATATGTATATAATGTACATAGTCAAAGAATGAACTATGACTATGACTTTGTCGATGCAGCGTCGGGTTCTTATAAATCCTATAAGCAGAGTCTCCTGTGAGGTGAAGCGCAGTGCGCCCCTTGCGGACAATTAGTTGAAACTACAGCTTTTAGTTGCCAATCTCATGGTGTATTTGAGTCAATTTCATTTTAGTTTAATTCAAATATATTAAGGTTATTGCTTCAAACTCATATTTTTTCATGAGAAACTCACAAGTTACTGATTCAGTTACATGGAATTTAATTTAATAAAATATTTTTTAAAGATAATATCGCTCTGTTTGTGGTTCAAGTAAACCCTGTTGATTGCTTCAACTACCGTGTTATTGAGTCAACTAGAATCCATTTGGCGCAATCGCAGATCGGCCAAATACGCGGCGAGATTGACATTATCTCACTATTTTTATCAGTGATATAAAAGACAAGAAATAAGCATAAAATTTCAGTTTTACACATGGTGCCTTAAAAACCTCAAAAAAGTAACATTAATAATTACATTCTTTTCAAGTTAATTTTGAAACTTTTTCACTTAAAATAACTCAAGAAGTGTAATAGAATTTATTTTAAGTACAATTTTCTTAAAGAAATAACTTTTTTTGTAAATCTACATTTTTGTGAAATTTTAGTGTTTTACTTTCAAATTAATTAAACAATTTCTAAAAAAAAAAAATTTTTCTGGCTTTGTTTTTCTTTATTGTACTCTAGAATATCTAGAAATAATATTTCATACAGCAAAAACGGTAAAAAAAAATGTTTTACCAACTTTATAAATAAGCAAACTTTGATGCACAAAATAGCCCCACCATGGGGTTTATTTTGTGCACAACTTTGAGTTTCTATAACTCAGACAAAAATTTTTTTCTTGTTGGCTAACTCATAGCACACCTTTAGAAGGATGTCTACAACATAACTGAATAGATAAATTCTTTATTTTTTCAAATTCTGAATTTTAATGAACCATAGAGTGTAAAAAGAGCGGTTTTGTGCACAAAATAGCCACACTTGACGGTACTTAGTTGCGTGGTTCAAACCGCTTAAGGGGCAATCCATAAACTGCAAGAGACGTTTAGGGGGGTGGGGGGTGCAGGTTCTCGATAATCTTACGAAATCTTACGGTAGAGAAGGAGAAGCTTTAACTAAATCTTACGTAAGTACTCTAAATCTAAATTAGTTAAAAATAACTAATTTAAAAGCAAAAACTCAGTCACTAATTTAAGTAATCATATTTTTACTTATCATTTAGTAAAAAATAACTAATTATTGGTCAAATTCATTTTTAGGTTATGTCAAAATAACTAATATTTTAATAAAAATTCTGCTAACTAATTCAATTAATCAAATTTGAACTATTTTTCAGTTATTTTTTTAGGGTTCTGTACCATGAAAAGGAATTAAAACCACTGTTTGTCAGATTTTGCACCTCCTCTACTTTCCAAACTGTATGAGCTAGAGACTTCAAATTTGGTACACATATGTAATTTCACACTGGATTTACAAATATAAAATAAAAAACGTTATTTGAGCTCATTATCGTGGTAAAATATGTCAAAAACCACAAATTTCAGCCTAAATTTTAAAAGAATAACCCCACCCCCCTTTGTCCGTAAAAGTTTTTGACTTACACCAGGGCAGCCAGCGGACTTGCAGATCGAAACTAGTGAAAAAAAATGTTTAATACACAGGACCGTAGACAGCAATTTTTTTCGGGGGGGGGGGGGGAGGGGGCCAAAATTCCATACCCGTAGCGTCCGAAGCAAAAAAATATTTTGCAAAAAAAATTTTTTTTAACGAGTAAAAAAAATTTGGGTTCCCGGGCCCCCTGGCCCTCTCTGGCTACGTGCCTGTTAATACAATAAAGTAAGTAAGTAAAAAAAGTTAAGTAAATAGTGAGGTTTAAGGTAAAAAAGTGAGTAAGCAATAATGAGTTTGATATTACTGAAATTAAATAGAAGCCTGTCTGAAGGGACGGACATTTAAATTTGAAGAAAACAATTCGAAATTTCAAAAATAATTGCGTATGAAGAAAATAATTCCAAATTTAAAAAAAATTGTAAAAAGACAAAACTAATTGAAAAATTGATGAAAAAGAAAAAAATGAAGACTTAAAATTTGAAAAAAATTTAAATCTGGTGAAAAAAAATTTAAATTTTGAATACAATAATTGTGATATTGACGAAATAATTAAAATGTGCAGAAATTAGTTGAACAATAACATAATATTGAAAGCTGGTATAAAAATTAATTTATTCATGAAAATAATAAAAATATTAAAGAAAATAACATTTGAAGAAAATAATTCCAAAATGTCAATAATATTTGATTTCTGACAAAAATAATTTTAATTATAAAAAATTAATTGAAAAATGACAAAATTCATTGATATTGGTGTAAAGAATAAAAAATTTGTAGACAATAATTGAAAATTTGAAAATATATTAGCAGTTTGAGTGAAATAATTAAAAGTTGCAAAAATTAATTGACTTATGATGAAATAATTAAAATTTGAAGAGTAATAATAATTTTGAAATCAATAACTTTTTTGTTATAGTTTCTCGTAATGTAATATTAATTTTATGAAAAATAATTTTGACACATTTCATGGGTAATTCAAAAACGCATAAATTCGAAACATTTACATTTTTTAAAGAAAAGATGTAAAAAATCATTGTAAATTAATTATCTTTAATTTGTTTAAAATTTAGCTTCTACCTACCAAATAATATCTTCTTTAATTTCATTGAAGAATAGTTTGGCATATTACCCTACTGAAAAATCCTATATAGGATCCTACATAGGATCCTATATAGAATCCATATGGATTCCTATGAGAATCCACGTAGGATCCTATATAGGATCCTATATAGGTATTGTCCTATAGGAATCTATGTGGATTCTCATAGGAATCTATGTGGATTCCTATAGGTCGCCTATAGGACACGTCCTATATTGGATCCTATGTGGACTCTCCTATGGGAATACATGTAGGATCTCATATAGGATCCTACATAGGCGTCCCAAAAAAATGATTGTACACCCCCCTACATAGGATCCTACGTAGGTTCCCATATAGGATCCTATATAGGATCTTTTATGGGCGCCCAAAAAAAAATTATGTACACAGAATTAATTGTTTTTTTTAACAAGTTTATTCAAATATACATTAAGCACCATTATAAGGACGAAAAATATTTACTAAGCAGGCGTAAGTATTGTAGAATACGTAAAAGACGACTGCGCATGAGGAAGGGGTACAAAAAATTTTTTTGGGGGTACCCATGTAGGATCTTATATGGGTTCCCATATAGGATCCTATATGGGAACCTACGTAGGATCATATGTAGGAGGTTGTACAAAAATTTTTTGGGACGCCTATGCAGGATCCTATATGAGATCCTACATGTATTCCTATAGGAGAGTCCACATAAGATCCTATATAGGACTTGTCCTATAGGCGACCTATAGGAATCCACATAGATTCCTATGAGAATCCACATAGATTCCTATGAGAATCCACATGGATTCCTATAGGACAATACCTGTATAGGATCCTATATAGGATACTACGTGGATTCTCATAGGAATCCATATGGATTCTATATAGGATCCTATGTAGGATCCTATATAGGATTTTTCAGTAGGGTACACTCTTTTCCGTTCTTTTTTTTGATAGAACAATTTTTTTAACATAAAACCGGCAGCCTGGCGAACATTTATGGCTCTCTGTTGATACTTTTTTATTAGTTATATTTGTTAACAACAAAACAGATATTTCAAAAAAATAGTGTGTTCTTAAATGACTTTGACGTAAAGCGTAAATATGAAGTGCTGCGCGCTCTAGTTCGATTCTCTGAATATCGATATTCAAAGTAAAGATGAGCAAAGTAAAGATATTTACGCTTTACGTCAAAGTCATTTAAGAACACAATATTTTGGTAAAGTTTCTGTTTTGTCGATAACAAATATAACTAATAAAAAAGTATCAACATAAAGCCATAAATATTTGCCTGGCTACTGGTTTTATCTTAAGAAAATAACCAAAACAAGAAACGGAAAAGAGTGTAATATAGCAAACTAATCTTCAATCAAATTATACAAGAAATTATATGGTATGTCAACGCTTAATTTTAAACAAATCAAAAATAAATGATCTACAATGATTTTTTAAATCTTTTCTTTAATAAATTTAATTGTTTTGAATTAATGCATTTTTAAATTGCCTATAAAATGTGTCAAAAGTATTTTTAATAAGATTTATATTAGGTTTCGAAAAACCATAATAAAAAAGTTATTTATTTCCAAATTATTATTACTCTTCAAATTTCAATTATTTTCTTCAAACTCAATTAATTTTTGTAACTTTTAATTATTTTTCTCCAACTGATAATATTTTATTCAAAATTTTAATTATTCTCTACAAATTTTTAATTCTTTACACCAGTTATCAATGAATTTTGTCATTTTCAATAAATTTTAAAAATTAAAATTATTTTTGTCAATATTCAAATATTATTGACATTTTGGAATTATTTTCTTTAATATTTTTATTATTGTCATGAATTAATTAAATCAGAATCAAAACTTTATTAAATTAATAAAGTTTTTAATAATTTCTGTCATTATTCAATTAGTTTGTTCTCATTTTCATTATATCTATAATTTTTCAATTATTATATACGTTTTTCATTTAATGTAGGGGAGAGTGGCTATCAATGTACCGGGTTTTTTTCAAGGTCATAGTACTTATTGAATTTCACCAATTTCAAGCACTTCTTTGCATCAATATAAAACTACAACACTTATCTAGGTAATGCACACATATTTTACACGATTTATTTTGATTAAATAATAGAATTTAGGGTTTTTCTAAAGTAACAAGCTTTTTTCATTTTCAACAACCTGGGTACACAATGAACCACCTCTATAAAAATACTAAAAATGTTTAACAATAGTAATATTGCAATTTTCATTTTGTAAAAAAACTTATTTTCTATCAAATACTATAAAAAATTATTACTTAACACCTTTAATTGATAATGTATAACATAAATATACTTCAAATTTAAGTTAACCATCTAAAATGGCATTTTAGTTCTGCTATGTTGAGAAAAGTACTGATAACAATTGCTGTAACATGCTGTACGCATGCTTAGTTTTTTAATCAGGCATACCACTCTAGAAATCGAAAATACACTGAAATTCCAGGTGGTTCATTGTTCCCTGGTACATTGAATCAACATGACATTTGCAACAAAAATGGTTTTTTAGAACTTAATCCAATATTTCAAAATCTTTATCTCATTAGAATATTGTAGTTAAGGTCCAAAACAAAATAAATCGTAAGTACATTTATTTTTAAATGGCCTTATTTCAATTAAAAAACGTGTTTTTATTTTAGGTAAATTTTTTCTTCAGTACATCAAAAACAGTTTTTTCCAGTTTTCTCTGTAATGAATAAATCCACACGTCTCAAATTTATGGACGTAGTGTGTTTACGCAAACTTAATTTATATTTAAAATTAGGAGAATTTTTATTTAATTGTTTCTGAGAAAATTAAAATGGTTCATTGAAAAAACTGGTACATTGATGGCCACTCTCCCCTAATAAAATTTTTAATATTGCTTTATTTTTGTTTGAATTATATTTCTCATTTTTCATAATTTTTTCTTTCAAATTTTATTTGTTTTTGTTATTTTTAACTGTTTTCTACATATACCTATAAATTTTTTTACAATTTTTAATTATTTTCTTTAATTTTTAATTCTTTTATTCAAAATTCTAATATTTTTTTGCAATTTTTACATCAGCTTTCAATAACTTATGTCATGGTTTAATTAATTTCTTCACATTTTAATTATTTTGTCAATATCTCAATTATTGTATTCACAATTTTAATTGTTTAAACCAGTTTTAAATTTTTTTTCAAATTTAAAGTCTTCATTTTTTGATTTTTCATCAATTTTTTAAATACTTCTGTCTTTTTACAATTTTTTTTTAAATTTTGAATTTCTGTTTTTGAATTATTTTCTTCATACGCAGTTATTTTTGAAATTTCGAATTATTTTCTTCAAATTTAAATGTCCGTCCCTTCTGGCAGGCTTCTATTTAATATCAGTAATATCAAACACATTATTGCCTTTTCACTTTTTTCACATAATAAATCACTATTCACTTGCTTTTTTTACTTAAAAACTCACTATTTACTTAATTTTTTGTATTAAAAATTTTATTTTCACTATTTTTAATCTGCAAGTCCGCTGGCTGCCCTGGTCTAAGTCAAAAACTTTATCGGTCTAAAGGGGTGTGGGACAAGGTAATTGTTTTAAATTTTAGACTGAAACTCGAATCGCGTTTTCCATTTTATTTTCGTGAAATCAATGGGGAATTACATATGTGTACTAAATCTGAAGTCTCTGGCTTATATAGTTTAAAAGTTAGAAGAAGTGCGAAAACTGACAAACATAATGATTTTAATACAGTTCCGTTTATGTGTCTCGTCATATTTAAAATATAATATTTCTCATCGCAGATCAAAAGCCTAGTCAATTTTGCTTTAAATGACCCCTGGTTGAATAAAATTCACTATAAATTGTCTAAGTCACTCTACTTTTAACTTTGTAGTTACATCATTAAATTTTGTCGTTATAAACAGTTTCTTAATTTTTTCGTTGTCACATTGTTTATTTTCACATTTTTTACATAAAAATCTCCAAATGGCCGAATTTCAAAAAGTCGAACCTTCAAACGGTCAAATAACGAAGTGGTCGAATATCGATTTTGTCGAATTTTCAAATTGTCGAATGTCCATTTCGTCCATCTTTCAAATTATCAAATATCCAAATTGTCGAAATTCTAAATTGTCGAATTTCCAAAAACTCGAATTTCTATATGTTGTTGAGTTTCCAAATTGTCGAATATGCAAATTGTCGAATTAACAAGTTGTCAAATGTCCATTTTGTCGAATGTCTATTGTGTCGAATTGCCATTTTGTCGAATTTCCATTTTGTTAAATTTGGAAAATGTCAAATTCTTAAATTGCCCAATGTTTATTTCGTCGAATTTTAAAATGATCGAACATCCAAAGGACTAACTTACAAATTATCAAATATCTAATATCAGTGGCGGATCCAGACTTGGTTTCAGGAGGGGATTATACATGAGAGAGTAATGACTCCCGTGACCACCCCCCGTAGTTCCGCCACTGCAATATGTTAAAATTCCAAATGGTCGAACATTTAAATTATTAAATTTCTAAATTTTCGAATTTCCAACTTATCGAATTTCTATGTTGTTAAATTTTAAATTTGTTGAATATACAAATTGTCGAACTTCAAAATTATCGCATTTCTATGTTGTTGAATTTCCATTTTGTCAAATTTTCTTTTTGACAAATTTGGAAAATGTCGAATTCTTAAGGCTGATCGAACCTTCGAATGAGAAATTTTGTACCTTCATTTTGTTAACTTTGGGTCACGACAGCGACCTAATTCTCATTACGATTCACACCTGATTTTAATGTTGACTTCTCTTTTTAGTAAAAGTTAAAGGAAAGAGGGGAAATACAATTTTTTAAACATAAAACAGTTGCAGGAGTGGTGGAAAGTCAATTTCGATTATCAAAAAAAGAGCTAAACATGATTTTTTGAGAAAATGAGAGATTACCCGATTTCACGAGAAAGATGGCCGCCGCACGTCAGCCGATCACATGGCAGTCCGGAAGTTTCTTCTGTACGGGAAGACATTCCCTGAACTTTGTCAACAAAAAACATTTCTCCGAAAAAGTGTCTAGTGTTTTATAAAAGAAAAGTTAAAGATCATGTGAATTTGTGTTTTTTATAAGTCTGGTTGCCTTCCAAAAGTGTTCACACGCAGAAAAAAACAGGTGTTTTCCGTTACTTTTTTTTCATTACTACTGCTAATTAATTAAATTCCTACAAGTTTCTATTTTTCTTTTCAAAAACGAAATTCTCGGAAATGTTTTTATCAAGCAGTCCCCTGACATATCGACCACACCGATCAGCTGGCCAATATTTACCGCATATTTCACAATTTCTTTCTTTAAAATACAGACACTTTTCCAGAAAAAAAACCTTTTTGTTGCCAAAGTTTTTGAGATGAGAATATTTTTCAAAATTTCTTTTAGGTGAACAGATGCTTTCACGAGCAACAAATTTATCCTTCGTTTTGACATTAATTTGCAGATTAGTAACACGCACGAAAATCTGTCATTTCCAATTTCAAATTTAAAATTAATGTTTTCACTCCAGAAAATGTATTTTCACATTAAATTAATTTTTCTCAAAATTTTAATTCCCCACAATTTGTCAAAAAAAACCATACTTCAAAAAACTGTCTAATTTTTTAGAAAATAAATGTCAAAGATCACCGGTATTTATCTTATTTGTAAGTCACGTTTCCCTCAGAAAGGTGCCACATGCAGATTCTATTTCGGTCAAACCACTGACTTTTGACCAAATTTGGTCGCTGAGAAAATATACTATATAGAAAATACGTTTCATTAGGATCCAAATATTTATTTTTATTATTATAACTTTGTGTAAAATGAAAAATAATAATAATAAAATTAACGTTCATAAACAATCTGTCAATTTTTGTCATTTTTAAATGTCTGTTTCTGAGAAATCTACACAAATATTTCTGAAAATTGCCATAATTATTAATCTGTGCACTTTAATAATGTTTTCAATAGAAAGAGGACAAATATTTATTTTGTTATTGAATAATTTCAATTTGGAATTTCAAAATTAACCACAAAAAATTATCTTAACAATTTTAACAATTATTTTACAAAATAATTGCTAATTTGAAAACAAAATTTCAAAATGACGAAAATAATTAAAATTGAAAAAAAAATTAAAAAATGGCTAGATTAATACACAAACCAACAAAATAATTTAAAAAATCAAAAAATAATTATAAAACTTTCATATAATAATTGAAAATTGAAAAATTATATGAGATAATTGAAAATTGCGGAAAATAATAAAGAATTGAAAATGTGGAAAATAATTGAAAATTTGAAGCAAATATAAATTGTTTATTCTCCCTTTTACGGGCTTGAATGGCTGCCGTTCCCTTTACAATTTTCTTACATACTATATACATCGAGTCTTAACCTACATCACCAAACGCAATTCTACCATCTACGTACTCTCTTCTAGTGCCAGGGCTTCCGTTTCCTAACCGTAGTGCTCTCATAAGCGAGCCTCGCGACTTTACTTACTCTTTACTATTTACTCAATCCATCTTTTAATACCATGTTCCTAATCTCATTCCCTCTCTCCGTTCTTCTAACTCCTTCATCCATACTTCCCCTTGCCCACTTTCATCCAAAACCCAACCTACACACTCCCCTATGCCCTTTCCTTCCTCATTCACTCCAGTACATCTATCCAACACATGCGCCCAATCCTCCACCTCAAACCCACATACCCTACACATCTTCTCCTCCTCATTCATCCAATATCTACACTCTTTCATACCCTCACCCATCCTAAACCTTAACACCTTGTTCCATTTTTTCCCTTTCTTCCTTGCATTCAAATACCTTGGTACACCTTCATTCTTCACCATCCCATACCATCTGTTGTATCTAGACTTCTTGATTTTCTCCCATCTCTCCTCCTGATCCTTTTCCCTCATAAGCATTTCCAATTCCTCCCAACCCCTCACCTTCTTTCCTTTTTCCTCCTTTCTTACCACCTATCTTTCTCTCTCCCAACCAATTCTACTCTCCGTCCCATTCTCCTCTCTTTCCCTAACAGCCTTCCAACACATCTGTGCTATTCTACTACCCCCTCCTTTCCTTAGCTTCTCCTCAAAACCCCATACTCTTTTCCTTTGCCTTACCATCATTTTATCTCTACTCAGTTCCTCTTGGATTATATACCCTGGGCAGCTTCCACTCACCCCCATCACCCACCTCAGAAACCTTTCATGCAACCGTTCAACCAACCCTCTCTCTCTCCATCTCCGTATTTCCACCCCATAACTGACTACAGACCACACCAACGCATCAAACATCCACACTCTTCTTTTCCAATCATTCTTAAACCTTCTCTTCCCTATCCCCCACACTTGTCCCATAACTTTACTAGCCTTTTCCACTCTCTTCCTCACATTCAACTCATTCGATCCATTCGACTCAAACCAATATCCTAAATAACAAAATTCATTCACCTCTTCCACCACCTTCCCATTCAATCTCAGCACCTCCACTCTCACATCCTTTCTTTTCCTGAATCTCACCACTTTCGTCTTATCCACATTCACCCACAAGTCTCTTTCACACACATACTTCTCAAATTCACTCATTAACAACCTCATTCCACTCACATCCTCCGCAAGCAACACTATATCATCCGCGTACGCCAGGGTATATATCCTCGATCTCCCTAGCACTACTCCTCCTTTCCCTCTCCTCCATAGCCTTTCCTCCAAATCCGCTATCCGTAGATTGAATAGCAAAGGACTCAGCGGACAGCCCTGCATTAACCCTCTTCCCAGTCAGAATTCCTTCCCATATTTCCCTCCCACTCTAACCTTTACTCTTGAGTCATCATAAATCTCTTTTATCCTCTCTATCATACTCTCCTCTATTCCTCTATCCTTTAAGACCTTCCATAGAACCCCCCTGTTAACTGACGGGTATGCCGATTTGAAGTCGACAAACACCGCCACCGCTTTTCCCCTTTTTTTCTCCAATCCCCTGCTCACTAAGTGATTCAGAACATATATATTGTCCATCGTCCCCATTCCCTTTCTAAATCCCGTTTGATTATGTGGGATGCACCCTAGCCCTTACACCTTCTTTTCTAGTCTACTCCTGATTACCTCCGCATACACCTTATACACCACTGGCATCAACGTGATTCCTCTATAATCTCCCACATTTCTTCCTTCCCCCTTCTTTACTATAGGCACTATCACCCCTGTCTTCCACTCCTCCGGCCATCCTTTCCCTATCCATACATCTTTGATCACTTTCCATGTCTCTTCCCTTACTCCTTCCCCCCCATACTTCAATTCCTCATTTTCCATTCCTTCCATCCCAGCTGCTTTATCCCTCTTCAATTTATCTATTGCCCTTCTGACCTCCTCCCTACTAACCTGTTCCTCTCCCTCTACCTTCCCTCTTACTTTCCTGCCCTCTCTTCTAACTCTCACCCCTACCCCTCCCTACATCTCCTTAAAGTATATCGTCTATTCCTCTAATCTAATCTCTTGATTTATCTCCTGTCTTTTTCTCCTTTCTCTATTTATTACTTCCCATTCTTTGCCCTCTCTTATCGCCTTTTCCACTCTCTCCATAAACTTCTTCCTATCTAATTCCCTTTTCATCTCTAAAAGCCGTCCGTGCACTCTATGCCTCCTATTATATTCTCCCTTATCTAACCATCCTTTTCTAAAGTTCCTTTTATCCTCTCTTAACGCCTCCTTACTCCTTTCACACTCCTCATCCCACCATCCCCCGTACCCCAACACTTCTTCCTCTAATTCCCTTCCTATCTCCTCCTTCGCGACCCCTATTCTCTTTCATAGACCTGCCAATCTGTCCTCAGCTCCAATTTCCCTTGTCTTTTCTAAAACCCATTCTTCCATTTTAATCTGATACTTCTTTAAACTATCCTCCTTCCATTTTCCCATCCTCTTTACCCTCCTTTCTCTTTTCCCCCCTACCTTCTTTTTCGTCTTTTCTTTCTCGGCCTTGAATTCTATCACCACTGGGTAGTGATCCGACCCCACCTCATTACCCACTTCTAGCCTCCTCACCAACCTCCTCCCTTTCTCCTCCGCCAATATATAATCGATCACCGAGTTGCCTTTCCCATGAAACGTAAATTCTCCTTTTTCATCCCGCATTGTATTACCATTTAATATCGACCACCCTCTCTCTCCAAGCATCCACAACAATCTCCTCCCCTTTTGATCCACCTCTTTGTGCTTTGAGTTTCTACTGAAGTCCTGCTTTTCTTCATCCCACCAACCCCTACCTCTCTGCCCTGTCCACACATTTAAATCCCCTCCTATAATCACCACCTTATCTTTACCTTCCTCCATCCACTCTTCCAGCCTATCCCATCCTTCCTCCTCGCCCCTTCTTCTATACATTCCTACCAAGCATATTTCTTTTTTACCCATCCTTACTCTCCTCTCCATACACCCCTCGTCTCTTCTCCCCTCTCCCTTCCTCTCCACCAACTTTATGTTTTTTCTCACTCCTACCAGCATTCCTCCTGACTTTCTTCCTGCCTTCTTTTCCTTTACCGCTGCCTGAAACTCCCACACATACTCCTTAGAAGCCTTCCCCTTTATTCTTTTCCAATCTGCCTCATCCGCCCAAGTTTCACTTAGAAACACTCCCTCCCATTTGCCTATCGTTGCCCAAAAACCATTATCCTTATTTACCAACCCCGCTACATTCAAAAAAGCCACTGTGATACCTTTCACCTCCCTCATACCTCCTATTTTCTTCATCCTTATTCCTGAAATCCCTTCTCTCTCTTCTCCTTTTCCTCTAACTCGTTACCCTCCCTTCTAAACTCCATCACTCCTCCCTCTCTTTCCTCCAATTTTAGTCTCTCCCCATCTATCCATAAACACCCTCTTCCCACTCTTACCCTCTTACCCTTTCCTCTCTCCTCCCAGGCTCTCTGGTTAATCCACCAACTTACTCTCCTCTCCCCCTGCGTTAAATCTTCCTCTATCCTCTCTCTCCTACCTCTCAACGCTTTTTTCTTCTCCATTACCTCCCATTTCTCCTCTTCACTCCCTGACTCCACTACACATACCGTCGGTCTCTGCCTATCCACCCCTCCTACCCCCACTACTCTCCTCACTGTTACCTTCGCCTCTATCTCTCTTAATATATTTTCTGCCTCTTCCTTCTCCTTTCCTCTTTCTACTTTTAATCCTCTTATTATCACATTAGCCTTCCTTCTAATTTTCTCTATTCGCTCTAATTTCCTTTCCAACACTTTTACCTTTTCCTCCATATTCCTTCCAGTCGTCTTCACCAGATCCCTCTCCTCCCCCTGCCCCTTGGGGCTGCACCTCCCTTCCAATTTTTCTATTCTTTTCTTCAACTCCCTTCTCTCCCTTCTCTCCCCTACCTCCTCTTCTCTTCTCCTTTCTACCCTATCAGACATTTGCTTCACCTTCTCTTTATCTTCCTTCCACCCTTCATCCCATTTGTCCAGCTTCCCTCTAATTTTTCCTATCTCCTCCCATATTTCATTTAACTGCTGCTCCATACTCTCCTCTCCCTTTTTACAATATTCTAACTCCCCCTCCAACTTTTCGAATCTCTGTCTTGTACTCACTGCCAATTCTCTCACCGCTGTCGACATTCGTTCCATGCAACCCTCAAAATATCCTTCATCCCTAATTCTTTTCCTCCCTTTATCCCCCAAATATTTCCTCAAATCCCCCTCCGTCCCCAGACTACCCGCCCGTTGCACCCTCTCAAAATTACTGAGCCTACCCCTTCTGCCAGCCTCTGACTCCATTCCCGTCTTCGGGGTCAGGAACACCTCATCCTCTACTAGGCCTTCCTTTTGAACAGGCGCGCTCTCCCCCGCCTGTTCCTCGTTGGTCCCATCACCTTCTGCAATTTGCTGCCCTCTGTCAACCACCATCACTTCCTGATCACTCATCTTTCTCCTCATCCTCTCACCTACCCAGCCTTTCTATCACCTACCCAACCTTTCTCTCACCTACCCAGCCGTTCACTCTCCTCTCACCTACCCAGCCTTTGTCTCTCCTCTCACCTGCCCAGCCTTTCTCTCTCCTCTCACCGCACACTTCCCCGCAATCACACCTAACCTCAAATTCACACTTACTTTCAACCTTATTTCCCATACAATCCTTTCTCTTACACTCACCCCTCAACCAACCACGCAAAATACACACACTCTGTTACCTTTTTAACACACACACACTATTTTACTGCCCACTAAACACTTTATCCTCTGCAAATAATGTCTTCTTTAATTTCATTGAAGAATAGTTTAGCATATTACACTCTTTTCCGTTCTTTTTTTTGATAGAACAATTTTTTTAACATAAAACCGGCAGCCTGGCGAACATTTATGGCTCTCTGTTGATACTTTTTTATTAGTTATATTTGTTAACAACAAAACAGATATTTCAAAAAAATAGTGTGTTCTTAAATGACTTTGACGTAAAGCGTAAATATGAAGTGCTGCGCGCTCTAGTTCGATTCTCTGAATATCGATATTCAAAGTAAAGATGAGCAAAGTAAAGATATTTACGCTTTACGTCAAAGTCATTTAAGAACACAATATTTTGGTAAAGTTTCTGTTTTGTCGATAACAAATATAACTAATAAAAAAGTATGAACATAAAAAATAATGAAAATAATTGTCTATTTAAAAAAATCGAAAAATAAGTACATTAATAGAAATTAATTAAAATTAATTAATTTTATTAAGTAGAAATTGAATAATTGAAAAATTACTAAAATAATAGGAACAATTGTTGGAGAATGATTGCATTAAAATTTTAAAACAATTTTTATGAGTAGAAAAAATAATTTAAAATTCCAGGAATTGTTGAGTAATGAGGAATTAGTTGAAAATCGATTAAAATAATTTCAAATTACAAAACATACTTGAGAATTAAAGAAAATAATGAAAAATCAAAGAAATGATTATAAAATAAAATTGAAGGCGAATAATAAATTGTCATTTCGAAACTAATAAAAATTGTGGAAAAAATAATAGAAAATAAATGAAATTGTAGAATTGTATTGAAATTTTGAAAAAAATAATTGATAATTAAGAATTTTCTCTAAATTAATATTTAATTATATAAAAAATTAATAGAAAAGAAATGAAAATTGTAGAATTGTATTGAAATTTTGAAAAAAATAATTGATAATTAAGAATTTGCTCATTTTCTCAATTATAATTGAGAAAATGAGAAAATTCTAGAGTATTGAATAAAATAATTGAAAAACAAAAAATACAATTGAATATTGAAGAAAATAATTGAGAATTGAAGAAATTAATTAAAAAGTAAATAAATAAATTGAAGATTAGAGAATCCAATTGAAATTTGAAGAAATAATTTATAATAGAAAAAAAATTACAAAATGACGAAAATAATTGACAATTGAAAATAGAATTAAAATCATTAAAAATTGCGGAAAATACTTAATAATTAAAGGAAATACTTGAAAATGATGAGAATAATCAACAAATTCAAGGAAATATGTGAAAAATGGCAAAAATCATTGACAATTAAAAACAAAATTTGAAAAATGAATAGACAAATAGACAACTCAAAACAATAATAATTGAAAACATTAAAAAAGAAATATTTTAATTTCTTTAAAAATTTAAAGAAAATAATTGCAAATTGAAAAATAAAGAAAATTATAGGAATGATTGTTGGAAATGATAGCACATTTGATAACTCGATTCAAAATAGAAAAACATGATTGAGAATTGAAGAATGTAATTGAAATTTAAAGAATATACTTAAAAATTGAACAAAATTAATTGAAAAAAGCTGGAATTAATTAATGAAGAAGGAAACAATTGAAACTGAAGAATGGAAATAAAAATTAAAAACAGTAACTAAACAATTGTATATAAAATTAAAGAAACTTAATGATAATCGAAAAAAATAATAGAATTGTTTTTTACTGAGAATTGAAAAGTATAGTTCTATAATTGAATAATTGCATTGAAATGTTAGAACATTTTTTATGAGTGAAAAAAATAATTGACAAAATCCGTGAATTATTGAATATTGAGGGATTAATTGAAAAATCGCTAAAATTAATTGAAAATTGTAAAAAAAATTGAGAATTGAAAAAAATAATTAAAAAATAAAAATATTTATTGGTGATTAAAGAAACAAATTGAAATTTCAAAAAATAATGTATTTATTTATATATTTCCCGCAGTCACTAGGACCATAAATGGGGTACATGAGTACAAAGATATAATAAATTTCATAACGTGGTATTATAGTAAGTAAAGTTACAAAAATTTACTAACAAAGGGTATAAGTATAACTAAGTGCTCCTGAAGGCAATATGTCAGTAAACTGGCTCTACCTGGGTGTGGTCTTAAGGTCCCAAATAAGTGTGTGTTTTTAGCGGGTCGGCAGAACATCGCCACCCCCGCATAACCCTGTAGTACGGGCTACAGGGTACCTGAAGGCAGGTTTTCACATCCTACGCAAAAAAAAAAAAAAAGTATAACTAAGTAAAGGCGGTGACAAATAAGCACCGATTAGAAATTAACACTATCATCCAGTTTAAAAAAAACATAATTACAGTGACTTACGAAGTGATACAATAAATCCTAATAAGAATGTTTTAAAAGTATTAAAATTTGAAGAAAATAAGTCACACGCGTTATTTGAAACAGAAAACATACGATTAACAAATATTAAAGTATCAGCAAGTAACTGTCTTGAATAGTAACGCAATAAATCCATATCAGGTATAAACGGTTCCCTTCGACGCGACGAGGGTGTAGCCTAGGAACTTTAAAGTTAATGCTGCTCAAGATCTGGAGTGCACAAACAAAGCCGTTAATCACTTTAAAAACAAATAATGCTGCTGTGATAAGACGTCGTTCCTCCAAAGAGTAAAAATTAAACCTTTCGCATAATGCAACGTTATCAGTTCCGCGCGAAGGGTAAACACGGTCATTCTTGTAACACACAAATTTAAGGAAACGCCTCTGAATCTGCTCTAATTTATAAGCATGTACATCAAATCGAGGATTCCAAATTATCGACGCATATTCTAATTTATATCGTACGAGAGTGTTATATAGCGTTATCAGTGTTTCTGTTTTACGAAAATGTCCCAAGATGTTAACATTTAAATTTAAATTATAAATCACGGAAAGGTCTAATTGAGTTACGTGATAGGAAGAATAAACCGCCGCCATTACCCCTCCACCCCGTCGCAGTGATCTATCATGCATAAAGATATTGAAACAATCCCATTCCGAAAAATTGTTTGAAGAAAAAGATGGTTTAAGCCACGTTTCGGTAAAACAAAATATATCATATAAATTAATGTCTAGGAAATTTGACACAATTTCTAATTAAGTGTTAAGTCCCCGAACATTCTGATAGAATATTTTTAAATTATACTTTCCTGAGGTACATTTCGAAATTATTATGTTAGTGGATTTCCTGGCGTCGCTTTCATGATCATTGGTGTCCCCATAAATAAAAGAAGAATTACAACATGAGTAAAATAATTAACTATTAAAACAAAATAATAACAATTAAAAAATAATCGCAAAATGGTATAATAACAGAGAATAATTGGTATTTAAGCAAAAAAATGTTTAAAATTAATGGATAATTATAAAACTGAAGGAGAATAATAAATTGTTAATGTAAAACTGATGAAAATTATGGAAAAAATTATAAAAAATAAATGAAAATTAAAGAAATGAATTGCAAATTAAAGAATTGTATTGAAATTTCAAGACAAAAATTTATAATTGAGAAAATGCGAGAATTATTAAATATAGAATAAAGGAATTGGAAAACGATGAATGTAATCCTCAATATTCAATAATTCACGGATTTTTTCAATTATTATTTTCACTCATAAAAAATGTTTTAACATTTCAATGTAATTATTCAATTCTAGAACTATTCTCTTCAAATTTCAATTAGACTTTTCAATTTTCAATTATTTTCTTTATTTTTAAAAAATTATCGCATTTTTTCTATTATTCTATTTTTTTTATCCTATGAGGAAGCAAATTATTTTGCTTACTTGGAAGCGAAATGTCCATGAAACGGACATAATTCTCACCTAATTTTCAAATATTTTTTTCAACTATCAATTATTTTTTCAAATTTTAATTTAATTCTTAAATTTTTAATTTATTTTCTCAATTTTTTATTATTTTCTTCAATTTCAATTATTTTCTTTGCAATCCAGTTGTTCAATTTACAAATATTTCCAACAGTTATCCTAATAATTTTTTAACTATTTTGTTTAAATTTAATATTTATGTTTAATTTTTTCAATTACGTAGTCATTTTTCAAATTTTGTTTTCAATTGTCAATTTATTTCGTCATTTTTCAAATATATTCTTCAATTTCGAAATTTTTATTATTTGCTGAATTTGCAAATATAATCGCAAAAATCATACACTCCTTCTTTCATTCTGTCCACACCTGAAGTTTGTCACATAGATATTTTTTTTAAATCAGATACTTTTTTAAAAATGCATTTAAATTCACTAAAAATTAAATTTTCAAATATTCGTTTAAACACTTTTAATTTCATTAATAAATAAATCTATAATTTTTTCCATAATTTTCAACAGTTTTTAGTATACAAATGTTCTATTTCCATAATTCTCATTATTTTCTTCAATATTCAATCATTTTCGCATTTTCTCAATTATCAATTATTTTCTTTAAACTTAAATACAATTCTTCAATTTCCAATTGATTTTTTTAATTTTCATTTGTTTTCTACAATTTTTATTAGTTTTCAATAAACGATTTGTTATTCTCCTTGAAATTTTTGATTATTCATTAATTTTTAATTATTTTTAGCGATTTTTAATTAATTCCTCAATATTCAATAATTCTCGGACTTTTTCAATTATTATTTGTTTCACTCTTTAATATTTAAAAATATTTCCTTTTTCTATTATGTTTTTTGATTATCATTACGTTTCTTTACTTTTAAATTCAATTGTTCAAATATTTTCTGCAATTCTCAATTTTTTTTCAGATTTTAATTTCATTTTTAAGTTTGCAATAATTCTCTTCCATATTTATTAATTTTTGAATTTTTTCAGTTACTTTTTTCAATCTTTTATTATATTCTTTATTCATAATTCCATTCTTCAATTTTTAATTGCTTTCTTCAATTTTCAATTATTTTTTTAATTTTAAATCTTTTTTCGATTTTCAATTCAGTTGTTCAATACGCAATTATTTCTATAATTGAGCATAATTATATAATTATAATTTATAATTTCTATAAACAATTATTCCTAAAAATAAAGAAAATAATTGAAAATTGAAAAGTCGAATAGAAATTTGAAGTAAATAACTGAGAAGTGAAGAGAATAGTTTTAGAATCGAATGATTGCATTAAAACTTTTAAACAATTTTTATGAGTCAAAAAAATAATTGAAAAAGTCCGTGAATTATTGAATATTGAGGGATTAATTGAAAATCGCTAAAAATAATTGAAATTAAAGAACATACTTGAGAATTAAAGAAAATAATGAAAAATTGAAGAAAGGAAGTATGATGTTAATAATTAAAAGAAAAATTACATGACAAAAATAATTAAATATTAAATTAAAAATCATAATTAAATTCAATTTGCAATTATTTTCTTTATGTTTAATATTATTTGTTTAATTTTTTCAATTATTTTTACGAGATGTCTCTTAATCTAGTCATTTTTTACATATTTACTTCAAATTTTTAATTATTTTTGTCATTTTTAACTATTTCTTTCTAATTATTAATTATTTTTCGCAATTTTTAATTAATTCCGACAATTTTTTCAATTCTTAATTATTATCTTAAAATGTTATGATTATTCTTTGATTTTTAAATTATGTTCTTCGGGTGTGTATTAATCTAGCCATTTTTTGAATTTTGTTTTTATTTGTCAATTGTTTTCGTCATTTTGTAATTTTTCTTCATAAGATCAATTATTTTTTAGAAATTTCCATTTAATTCTTCAATTTCTAATTTATTTCTTCAATTTTTAATTATTTTCTTTAATTGACAAATATTTTCTTTATTTTTCAAAAATTTCTGTCGATTTTCAATTAATTTCTCAATATTCAATAATTTTCGGATTTCTTCAATTATTATTTTAAAGCAGAAAAACTGTTTTAAAATTTCAATTTAATTATTCAATTCTAGAACTATTCCCTTTAATTTTGAGTTATTTTCTTCAAAGTTAAAATCCACTTTTTAATTTTTAATTATTTTCTTTAAATTTCAATTGCATTCTTTAATTTTTAATTGCTTTTTTCAATTTTTAATTATGTTTTTTACATATTCATTATTTTGTTCGAATTTTAATTCAGTTGTTAAATGCCCAATTATTTCCAACAATTATTCCTACCATTTTCCTAATTTTTAATTTGCAAATTGCAATTAAATTTTTTTTAATTTTAATACTTATTGTTTAATTTTTTTAATTTCTTCATACAGTTATATATTAATCTAGCCATTTATCAATTTTTTTTAAATAGACAATTATTTTCATCATTCTTCACATATTTGCTTTAAATATTCAATTATTTTCCACATTTTTAAATTCTTTATTATTTTCCGCAATTTTCAATTATCTCCTATAATTTTTTCATTTTTTAATTATTATCTTAAATTTATATAATTATTCTTTGATTTTTTTAAAATTATTTTGTTGGTTTGTGTATTAATCTAGCCATTTTTAAATTTTTTTTTCAATTTTAATTATTTTCGTCATTTTGAAATTTTGTTTTCAAATTAGCAATTATTTTGTAAAATAATTGCTAAAATTGTTAAGATAATTTTTTGTGGTTAATTTTGAAATTCCAAATTGAAATTATTCAATAACAAAATAAATATTTGTCCTCTTTCTATTGAAAACATGATTAAATTGCACAGATTAATAATTATGGCAATTTTCAGAAATATTTGTGTAGATTTCTCAGAAACAGACATTTAAAAATGACAAAAACTGACAGATTGTTTATCAACGTTAATTTTATTATTATTATTTTTCATTTTACACAAAGTTATAATAATAAAAATAAATATTTGGATCCTAATAAAACGTATTTTCTATATAGTATATTTTCTCAGCGACCAAATTTGGTCGAAAGTCAGTGGTTTGACCGAAATAGAAACTGCATGTGGCCCCTTTCTGATAGAAACGTGACTTACAAATAAGATAAATACCGGTGATCTTTGACATTTATTTATTTCATTTATTTTGGAAGGCTACCAGACTTATAAAGAACACAAATTCACATGATCTTTAACTTTTCTTTTATAAAACACTAGACACTTTTTCGGAGAAATGTTTTTTGTTGACAAAGTTCAGGGAATGAGGAAATTGGGAAACACTTTTTCGCGATCGAGAAAACGAAGTTCGACTTGGAAACTGACAGACAGTAAACAGAGTGCAGAGGCCATCTGTCTTCCCGTACAGACGAAACTTCCGGACTGCCATGTGATCGGCTGACGTGAGGCGGCCATCTTTCTCGTGAAATCAGGTAATGTCTCTTTTTCTTAAAAAATCATGTTTAGCTCTTTTTTGATAATCGAAATTGACTTTCCACCACTCCTGCAACTGTTTTATGTTTAAAAAATTTTATTTCCCCTCTTTCCTTTACCTTTTACTAAAAAGAGAAGTCAATATTAAAATCTGGTGTGAATCGTAATGAGAATTAGGTCGCTGTCGTGACCCAAGGTGAACAAAATTAAGGTACAAAATTTCTCATTCGAAGGCTCGATCAGCCTTAAATTGCCAAATTTTCAGTTTGTTGAATTTTTACATGATCGAACGTTCAAAGGACTAATTTCCAAATGATCAAATATCCAATAGGACAAAAACCTAAATTGTTGAACACCCAATAGTTCAAGATTCCAAATTGTCGAACTTCCAAATTATTAAGTTCCTAAATTGGCGAATTTCCAAATTATCTAATTTCGATGTTGTTAAGTTTCCTAACTCTCGAATTTCCAAATTATCGAATTTCTATGTTGTTGGATTTTATAAATGTCAAATATACAAATTGCCCAATTTCCAAATTATCGCATGTCTAAATTGTCGAATTTACAAATTGACAAATGTCTATGTTGTCGATAGAACACGATCGAATGATAAAAAATTTATTAAAAAATATAAGCCAAAATATAAGAGTTTAACACGTATTAGACAAAAAGTAAAAAATAAAATTGAATAAAAATAAAAGTCAAAATATACGAGTTTAACACGTATTAAACACGATGTAGAAAAAAAATTTATTAAAAGATATAAGCCTAAATATACGAGTTAAACACGCGTTAATCACAATGAAAGAAAAAAATTCACTAAAAAATACAAGTCTAAATATACGAGTTTAACACGTGTTAAACACGCTGTAAAAAAAATGCACTAAAAAATATAAATCTACATATACGAGTTTAACACGTGTTAAACACGATGTAAAAAAAAAAATTCACTAAAAAAATATAAGTCTAAATATACGAGTTTAACACGTGTTAAACACGATGTGAAGAAAAAAAATTCATTAAAAAATATAAGTCAAAATATACGAGTTTAACACGTGTTAAACACGATGTAAAGATAAAAAATGAACTAAAAAATCAAAGTCTGAATATACGAGTTTAACAAGCGTTAAAGACGATTTAATAAAAAAAAATCACTAAAAAAATATAAGTCTACATATACGAGTTTAACACGTATTAAACACGATGTAAAGAAAAATAATTGATTGAATAATATAAGTCTGAATATACGAGTTTAACACCTGA
Organism: Ganaspis brasiliensis; assembly: GCA_037103525.1. NCBI lineage: Eukaryota > Metazoa > Arthropoda > Insecta > Hymenoptera > Figitidae > Ganaspis > Ganaspis brasiliensis. The sequence goes on along the minus strand of JAZKLR010000061.1, from coordinate 531,832 downwards.
TAAACCCGATGAAAAGGAAAAAAATTCACTAACAAATATAAGTTTAAATATACGAGTTTAACACGCGTTAAACATGATGAAAAGAAAAAAAAATTTATTCAAAGATATAAGTCAAAATATACGAGTTTAACACGAGATAAACACGATTAAATAAAAAAAATACACTAAAAAATATAAGTCTAAATATACGAGTTTAACACGCGTTAAACACGATGTGAAAAAAAAAATTCATTAAAAAATATAAGTCTAAATATACGAGTTTAACACGTGTTAAACACGATGTAAAGAATAAAATGCACGAAAAAATATAAGTCTAAATATACGAGTTTACCAAGTGTTAATCACGATTTAATAAAAAAAATCACTAAAAAATATGTCTACATATACGAGTTTAACACGTGTTAAACACGATGTGAAGAAAAAAAAATTCATTAGAAAATATAAGTCTAAATGTACGAGTTTAACACGTGTTAAACACGATGTAAAGAAAGAAATGCACTAAAAAATATAGGTCAAAATATACGAGTTTAACACGAGTAGGGATTGCAATCCCGCGGGATCCCGCAGTGTTTTTGGAATTTTTCCGGCGTTCATGGTTTTTTCTGCGTGTAAGTGCATGATTTAATTAATAAATTATGTTAATTAGATAATTCTAATATGATGGGAACTTCAAAATTAAAACTATTTTTATTAAAAAAAGTAACTAATAAAAAGACTATTGTACTGTACAATTAGACTCACTAATTTGTAATCAAGAAAGAAAATATGTGTGTTCATGTTTAAGTAATAGGTATTTATTGAGATTGGAAATTATAATTATAATCTGTAATTTTTTTATTCATTTAACTGAAAATATTATCTCAAAAAATATATTATATTAATGGTTTCGTCCCCCAACCTGCTTCTTAAGGAACTACAAATGTATCCTGCTGCTGAAAACGCTCTTTCTGCTTCTACACTGGTTGGCGTTATAGATTTTAAATAGTCGTAAACAATAGACAAATCTTTGCCCTTTATTCATTAGGTAATGTAAAAAAAATGAGTAAACAAGACACACTCATATTTAAGTTTAAGTTAATCATGCTTAAATTCGAGGTATTAATATTGAGGTATTTATATATTTTTTTGACCAAAAAAATGTAATTTTTTTATATACATATCACCAATAGGGTGGTCCAAAAACAAAAATGTCGGTTTTTTAATACTCTCACCCCCTAGGATTCTTCTGTATCAAAAATAAAAGTACTACTATTTTTTTATTTATTTATATTTTAATATTTAGGGGTCGCTCAAAGCACTCAAAGTTTCCCATGTAAAATGCATGGGAAAAAAATACTTTTTCGTAGAATTGGTATAGAATCCATGAAAATGAATATTTTTCAATCGGCAAACTCTGTTTTTCTTCAGGAGACTTTAAAGAATAGTGCTACATCGTTTATTTTACAATTTTTTAAAATTAATTATTTTTTATAGGGTTTCTAAAAAATTTATTTATTTATTTATTTTATTTAATATATATAAACGGGGAAAACCCCTTTAATACATGTAAAAAGAAAAACAAATACGCAATTCAATTAATTGATTAACAAAAATTTAACGGCCTTGCATAAAATTCACAATGTAAATGTTTGTTCGGTGAAAGGGTACTTCAAAGATGGTGAACCCTCTAGTAAGCATCACAGAATCTGATAGAGCAATATAGGAAGAGATCTCCGTAGAATCAATTTTTCCATTTAAAATAAGATACAAAAATTTTAGTGCTGAAAAAAGATGCCTGTATTGCATTGAAGGATTATTTAATTCTGTGCGCAGACTCGAATAATCATGAGAAAATCTATCATACGATATATTTAGTTGATAAGCAGCAAATCTCAAAAATCTATTTTGAACTCTTTCAATTCTTATTTTATGACATTCATAATACGGAGTCCATATAATAGAAGCAAATTCAATGTGAGGTCTAATTAATGAAAAGTATAAAACTTTCAAAACTAAAGGATTATGGAAATTGCTAAATGCCCTAATGACCATGCCCAAAACCCTTAAAAATTTATTTATTGCGAATGATAAATGATTAGACACCCGATGTAGCGTTTATCATGATTGATAATTCACCATTGCATCTAACACATTGTTTTCTATAAACCAAATAGTGAGTCAACCAAGATAAAGCATTGCTTCCTATACCGTAAACTCTTAATTTACCCAACAATATATTATGATCTACTTTATCAAATGCTTTAGAGAAGTCAGTGTAAATGGAGTCAACTTGATAGCCCTTCTCTAGATTATTCGCTATATACTGCGCATAAACACAGAGGTTAGTTTCCACCGAGCGACCACGCCTAAAACCGTGCTGCTCATCAATAAAAAATTTATTAAAAGCATCATAAAACCTGTCGTTAATGATGCCTTCAAAAACCTTCGGAATAGAATCTAGTATAGTAATAGGTCTGTAATTCGTGACGTCCGAGGGATCACCATCCTTATAGATCGGAACTATTACTCCATTCTTCCAACAGCTCGGAAAATATCCAAATTTTATACAAGTATTAAAAATAAGACTCAAAGGAACAACCAAAGAAAATCTTCAGGATTTAAGAAAAAAGGGTGGTATACCATCCTGTCCGGCACCCTTCTGCTTACTCAATTTAGCCAACTTGTCAATTATGGTCTTCTCAGAGATAATTGAAAAATTTAAATCAATTATACTATTGAAATCGAAGTCATGCTGGTTATTATTAGTATTATTATAAACCGATTCAAAATAACATGCAAAAAGATTAGCAATATCTTTACTAGTTTCAGCTCTGTTATCTTTAAAAAACATTAGATTAGGCAAAGACGACTCTTGTTGAGATTCATTGATATAAGACCAGAAAAACTTCGGATTTTCAACAATATTACGTTCCGCTTTCAGGGTTGAAAAAAATGTAGTTCCCGCATAAAACTAGAAAAAACAAAATAAATATGCGAATATAGAACAGAGATCATGCTGTCTATATTTTCAAAAGCATTAAGTGAATCATCATTGAAAGTTCTGGAGCTTTAAGCTTCAATGTGCGTCGAGTACAAAAGCATCCAATCAACACAACTAAAGTACAAATTTATCAATTCATAATCAGTGTTTTTAAAATCTAGATTTGGCAAACGATTTTAATGTACATTAGACTTATTTTCAATCATAAAATCAAACTCATACAAAAGCGCTGGATGATATCGGTCACAAGGTAGTTAAGATTCTGGAGCTAGAGAAACATAGCTATTAAGTGAGTTTGAGAGCACAATATTCAAGAGAGAGCCATGATCGTTTATAATATAATTTTTTTGTCTGAGATTTAGAAAAATAAGAGAGTCAGATACTACAGACGCAATTTCATTTTGAATAAGTGTGGAGGAGGGCTTTGCAACGCATACAAAATCATTTGATTCTGTAGCTAACCATTCAACAAAAGGAATGGTGAGATCCCCAATAAAATGAAAATTAGTATTCGATAAATTTTGTAGGACCCCCTCAACACCAAAACAAAAGTCTCTAAATTTACCAATGTCAGAATTTGGAGGAATATAAGCAGAACAGAATAAATGTTTATCATTAAAAATGTTAACTTGGACAAATAATGATTCAATTGAAATAATAGGAGAAAATACCTGAAAGCTCTGAAAACATTTCTTAACCGCTATTAATACTCCTCCTCCCCAAAAACGGTCACTTGTTCAACTGTTTCTGTCACATCTATATATATTATAATTGACAAATCCTAACTCAGAGTTTTTGATGTTGTCGCTTAACCAAGTTTCCGAAAAAAGAATAACATCCGCCGAAAATGACGGAATTATTTTTCTTAAATCTAACAATTTGGTACGCAGTCCTCTAACATTTTGATAATAGACTTCAAAACGCGAACAAGCACTAACACATCCTTCAGTAGCTACCAAAAGTTCCTGTGAAACTTGATTAGGATCAGGGCATTGCTCTTGAAAATGGTGACATCTCGGAGAAGATACTAATTCGGAGGCTGACGGACTTGAACAATAGTTGGAGATCCTTTTTTTAACTGAATCCGTATGTTCGTTTCTCCGTTCGCAATTCTCTGATTCAGTTCCTGCTTCAGAGTTTTGTACCCCATCTGTTGAGCAGGAGTCTTGTCTGGTGCAAAGACAATATTCATTTGCTTGTGAGCATCCGATGATTTGGCCTTTCTCACCGAAGACAATATTTTGGAGACCATTTCCATGTTTGGGCAGCGGATTTTTATGGGTCTTGGTTTCGAACTGGCCTGCGAAAAAGCACCCAAACGAGAAGTCACAATGTTGTCAAAATAATTTGGTGATTCAGACTGCATAATTTTAGTTAGATAAGAAATAATAAAAACTTTGTCAAGAAATGACTCAGTTTCTTTATCCGAGTTTGAATCTGATTGCTCTTTCAAGCCAAAAATTAACAAATTAAATTTTCTAATAAATCTATCTTCAAACTCACGAAGCAAATTAGCAGTTGGTTCAGTTGAATGAGTGGTTGCAATTTCCAAAGTAGATAATCTGAGGTTAACATCCTCAAGATTTTTCTCGACAGACTGTACTTTTTCCTCCGTAGCAGTGAGACGTTTATTATAGTTCTGGAAATCATTTTGTAGCGAGGTAACAGATGAATCCAATTTCCCAAATCCAGTATTCATATCCGCAATCTTAGTAGATAAATTTCGGATTTCCTTGTTTAGATTCATAAGCAAGGAAGTCTGGTTCAAATCTGGTTGAAGAGAAGTGAGAGAAGCAGTTGTTGATCCACAGCAACATTGATATCCAACGCCGTGTATCAAGGTAGTTTTTTTTGAGCAGCGTGGGTGATACGGTGCCCAGCAGCCAGGACAGAAAATTGGATCGTCCACCTTCTTTTTACAGACACGACAGAAATTCTCAACTGATAAGTTTGAGGGCCCCGCGTTTCCTAAATTATCCGTCATTGTAGATAACGTACGTAGTAATACCGTACGTCACGACCGAATGTTCACGTGTATGTGTTAGCTCACAGACTCACCAATCACACGGATGAGAAAAAGTCGATAACTAAAGCACAAAAACCACGCAAAGAATTGAGAAAAACATACAGAAATTAAGCCAGTCTGTATTGTAAAAAATTATCACCAATAAAGCCATTCAATTTAAATAAATTAAACTCCGAATAAAGTGAATAGCAACACGTGGTCGGAACTTTTAACTAGGAAAAACGAATAATATAAGAGAAAAAACTCAATTACGGTTCTTGCAAACCATCACTGCACATTAATCAACTGCAACCACAGCAATTTAAACCAAAAAAGTATCAATAGTACATAATTATTAATACAAAATAGAGGAGCCGAAGTAAGAGCTCACTACAGTAAGCCAGGGCCGTAACTGAATGAAAATGCCAAAATTATAATTTTGTCATTTATGGGGTTTTTTTGGGACCCTATGAAAAGTTGTTAATTAAAAAAAATTGTAAAATAAACGATGTAGCACTATTCTTTAAAGTCTCCTGAAAGAGAAACAGAGTTTGCCGATTGAAAAGTATCCATTTTCATGGATTCAATACCAATTTTACGAAAAAGTCTTTTTTTCCCATGCATTTTACATGGGAAACTTTGAGTGCTTTGAGCGACCCCTAAATATTAAAATATAAAAAAATAAAAAAATAGGGGTACTTTTATTTTCGATATAGAAGAATCCTAGGGGGTGAGAGCATTAAAAAACCGACATTTTTGAACTCCCATGCATTTTTGGACCACCCTAATCACCAATCGAAAAACCATGAAAAACTCTATCGAAACTCATAGTAGCAAAATTTTTTTAATTTATTGTTAAATATAAAACTAGGTGAGAATTATGTCCATTTCATGGACATTTCGCTTCCAAATAAGCAAAATAATTTGCTTCCTCATACAGGAAGCAAGAAATTAATAATATATAACTTAATTGGGGAAGTAATCCAAATTTTATTGGAATCCGTTTAAGCGTTCTCAAGATATCTTGTACACAAAAAACGCTATACACACACACACACACACATACATACACACACACATACACATACATCTGGACATTCGCTTAGGAATGAAAATTTTCGCTTTTTAGATAAAAATGAGTCGATTTAGACTATTATTGGAAAATCAAATATTTTAACGATCACAAAGCTTCCTCTATGAGGAAGCAAAAATTACTAAAATTTGCGTTGTACCGTAAAACCCAGAAAGATTACCCCCCTCCCACTCGGTAAATATTCGACAAAAAAAAATCACCAAAGATTACCATCTGTACGCACTATAAATACTTCGAATTTAAGCATGATTGGCTAACAATTTTTTTTATTTTGATCACTTCATATAAAATCTCTCATATAAAAAACAAATGTCAGTTTTACGGATCCCGCATAATTTTGCGGACCCCGCAAAATATTATGCGGGATCCGCAAGCCATCAAAATGTGCGGGATCCCGCTTTGCGGGATTGCAATCCCTAAACACGAGAGAAACACGATTTAATAAAAAAAATGCACTACAAAATATAAGTCTAAATATACGAGTTTAACACGTGTTAAACACGATGTAAAGAATAAAATGCACTAAAAAATATAAGTCTGAATATACGAGTTTAACAAGTGTTCATCACGATTTAATAAAAAATATCACTAAAAAATATAAGTCTACATATTCGAGTTTAACACGTGTTAAACACGATGTGAAGAAAAAAAAATTCATTAAAATATATAAGTCGAAATATACGAGTTTAACAAGTGTTAAACTCGATGTAAAGAAAGAAATATATATAATTTATTTACTGATCCCTTTCGGGTTCGAGGGCCTTCGCTCCCTTTACATTCAAATACAAATTAAGTACAACAACGCTTACATTTATTCTTCCGTAAAATTAACTTTAAATACATAATCAACTTAATCTGATCGTCGCTCTTATAATATTTTACTTAACTAACTGCCATGTGCCTGGGATTCCGTTTTCTGTTCCTTTTACCCTTTCAGGGTTTATCCACCTCATCGCCCACCCTTTTATATAACTCTATTTTTACTCTTTCCTTTATCAGTCATATCACACATTCCAATCCTAACCATTCACTCATTTCTCTCCATGCATTTCTCATCCGATCCTACAAACATCTCCATTCATCCACTAACACACTTTCTTCCTTTTTCTTGCTCTTTTTACCTTCTCCCTTCCTCTCCTAACCTATTTCCAATCCCACTTTGATAACCCTTTCAGTATCCTCTTTCACCATCCATTCCACTCCATCCACCCAAACACTTTCTCTATCCACTTTCACTACCCTTCAGTTTCTTCTTTCCATCCACGCTTTTTGTTCCAGCAGCCATTGTATTCTTCTCTCTCTCCATGTTCTATCAATATCTATTCTCTTTACACTTCCTTTCAACCTACATTTTAATCTCATTACTTCCATCCTAGCATTCTCATCTTCTAATTCCACAATCCACAATTTCGGTTTTTCCACATCCTCTCCTCTTACTCCCTTAACGTTCTTGATCCTAACTTTAGCTTCAATTCTTGACAAAAGTTTTTCTACCTTCTCTTTGCCTTTTCTCCACTCTACTTTCATACCTTTAATAACAATATTTCTTTTTCTTTTCTCCTTCTCCATAACTTCTACTCTCATCGATAATTCCCCCATTTTGATTCTTAGATCGTCATCTGCTTTTTCTCTACTCCCCACCCTTTCTTCTACTCCTTCCTTTAATGCTACCCTCTCCCTTTCTACGAACTCTTTCTTCCTACTCTCCTCACTCTCTATTATATCTTTCTATAACTCCTCCATTCTCTTCCACATATTTTCTGTCTCCCTATCCCAACTTGCCTCCCACTGTTCAACCCACTGTTTAACACGAGATAAACATGATTTAATAAAAAAAAATGCACTACAAAATATAAGTCTAAATATACGAGTTTAACACGCGTTAAACACGATGTGAAGAAAAAAAATTCATAAAAAATATAAGTCTAAATATACGAGTTTAACACGTGATAAACCCGATGAAAAGGAAAAAAATCCACTAAAAAATATAAGTCTAAATATACGAGTTTAACACGTGTTAAACACGATGTGAGGAAAAAAAATGTCTAAATATACGAGTTTAACACGCGTTAAATACGATGTGAAGAAAAAAATTCATTAAAAAATATAGGGGACAGTGGCCATCAATGTACCGGATTTTTTTCAAGGTCATAGGGGTCGCCCACATTTTCTCCAAAACTCAATTGTCAGAATATCCATTTGACCGAATTTTATTTATCCAAAATTGCATTTATCAGATATCTTATTTATCCAAAAAAGCATTTATCAGAAATCTCTTTTGTCCGAAATTTAAATGATCAGAAATCTAATTCTGATGAAAATGCATTTACCAGAAATCTCGTTTGTCCGAAAGGTAAATTGTCAGAAATCTAATTTATCCAAAATTGTATTTATCAAAAATTTAATTTACCCGAAATAGCATTTATCTGAAATCTCGTTTGTCCAAAAATTGAATTATCAAAAATTTTATTTCTTAAAAATTACATTTATCAGTAATCTCAATTGTAAGGATTTTCAATTATCAAAAACCTAATTTGTTTGAAATTGAATTTATTAAAAATCTCCTATGTCCGAAATTTCATTTATCAGAAATCTTATTTGTCCGAAATAGCATTTAATAGAAATCTCGTTCTTCAAAAAATTAAATTATTACGAATTTCATTTATTAAAAATTGTATTTATCAGAAATCTCATTAGTCCGAAACTGCATTTGTCAGAAACCTAATTTATTAGACAAAGCATTTAACAGAAATCTCATCTGTCCGAAATATCATTTATAAGAAATCTAGTTTTCCCAACATTGTAATTATCAAAAAACCCATTTATCCAAAAGTGCATTTTACAGAAATCTCATTTGTCCGGAAAATTATATATCAGAAATTTCATTTGTCAAAAATGTCAATTAACAGTCATTTTATTTATCGAAAGTTGCATTTATCAGAAATCTCATTTCTCAGGAATTGCAATTATTAAAAATCTCATTTGTCAGGAATGTCAATTATCAGTAATCTTATTTATCAAAAATTGCATTTATCAGAAATCTCATTTCTCAGAAATTCCAATTATTAGAAATCTCATTTGTCCGATTTTGCATTTATCAGAAATCTCATTTATCCCAAATATTATATTTCAGAATTCTCTTTTATCAAAAATTTTAACTATCAGTAATCTTATTTGTCAAAAATTGCATTAATCAGAAACCGCATTTCTCAAAAATTATTATTATAAGAAATCTCATTTGTCTGATAATATATTTATTAGAAATCTCATTTGTTAAAAAAATCAATTATCAAAAACCTCATTTATTCAAATTTTAATTTGTCAAAAATCTAATTTATAAAAAATTGAATTTATCAGACTTCTTAGTTGTCCGAAATTGCATTTAACAGAAATCTAATTTGTCAATATTTCCAATTATCTAAAATCTAATTTGTCCAAAATTGCATTTATCAGAAATCTTATTTGGCAAAACTTGCATTTATCAGAAATCGCATTTGTCCGAAATCGCACTTATCGAAAGTCTCATTTATCTGAAAGATTATCCTTCATAACCTTTAATTGTGCGAAAGTCCATGTACAAGAAATCTCATTTTCCCAAACTTCCATTATCCCAACATTTTTCTTTCGAAGCAAGTTGCCCGTCCCTGGTCTATTCGATGGTTTCGGTGAAACAAAATAGATGTTGCTTCGAATTCCTACTGAACTGCACTCGGTTTTACCGATTAGACCAGGGACGGGCAACTCGCTTCGAAAGAAAAATGTTGGGATAATAAAAGTTTGGAAAATGAGATTTCTTGTACATGGACTTTCGCACAATTAAAGGTTATGAAGGATAATCTTTCAGATAAATAAGACTTTCGATAAGTGCGATTTCGGACAAATGCGATTTCTGATAAATGCAAGTTTTGCCAAATAAGATTTCTGATAAATGCAATTTTGGACAAATTAGATTTTAGATAATTGGAAATATTGACAAATTAGATTTCTGTTAAATGCAATTTCGGACAACTAAGAAGTCTGATAAATTCAATTTTTTATAAATTAGATTTTTGACAAATTAAAATTTGAATAAATGAGGTTTTTGATAATTGATTTTTTTAACAAATGAGATTTCTAATAAATATATTATCAGACAAATGAGATTTCTTATAATAACAATTTTGGAGAAATGCGGTTTCTGATTAATGCAATTTTTGACAAATAAGATTACTGATAGATAAAATTTTTCATAAAAGAGAATTCTGAAATATAATATTTGGGATAAATGAGATTTCTGATAAATGCAATATCGGACAAATGAGATTTCTAATAATTGCAATTTCTGAGAAATGAGATTTCTGATAAATGCAATTTTTGATAAATAAGATTACTGATAATTGACATTCCTGACAAATGAGATTTCTAATAATTGCAAATTCCTGAGAAATGAGATTTCTGATAAATGGAACTTTCGATAAATAAAATGACTGATAATTGACATTTTTGACAAATGAAATTTCTGATATATAATTTTCCGGACAAATGAGATTTCTGTAAAATGTACTTTTGAATAAATGGGTTTTTTGTATGTGTATGTGTGTGTGTGTGTGTATAGCGTTTTTTGTGTACAAGATATCTTGAGAACGCTTAAACGGATTCCAATAAAATTTGGATGACTTATTAAGCTCATGAATATCTAAATTTAGACACAAGGATTTTTGAAAATACCCAACCAAATTTTGTTGAGCACTATTTTTCATAAAAAAAATCGGTTTTTGCCAAAAAAAAATTTTATGCTAAAAATACAACTTAATGAATACAAAAATCATATTCCTTATCTCAAAACGAATCGATTGACCTATATAACTTTTATAATTAATCAAGAATTCGTAAAATAATTCATATTTTTATATTTTTTTGCATTTAAAATTCATCATTTTTAAATTCCTTCCCCAATTAAGTTATATATTATTAATTTCTTGCTTCCTCTATGAGGAAGCAAATTATTTTGCTTATTTGGATTCGAAATGTCCATGAAATGGACATAATTCTCACCTAGTTTTATATTTAACAATAAATTAAAAAAATTTTGCTACTATCAGTTTCGATAGAGTTTTTCATGGTTTTTCGATTGGTGTATATAAAAAAATAACATTTTTTTGGTCAAAAAAATATATAAATACCTCAATATTAATACCTCGAGTTTAAGCATGATTGACTTAAACTTAAATATGAGTGTCTTGTTTACTCATTTTTTTTAAATTACCTAATGAATAAAGACAAGAATAGACATTTATCTATTGTTTACGACTATTTAAAATCTATAACGCCAACGAGTGTAGAAGCAGAAAGAGCGTTTTCAGCAGCAGGATACATTTGTAGTTCCTTAAGAAGCAGGTTGGGGGACGAAACCAATAATATAATATGTTTTTTGAGATCATATTTTCAGTTAAATGAATTGAAACAGGAATAATTGTTATAATAAGAAAACTAAATTTATACTTTAAAATTTACCGGAATTATTCCTTCACCTCACGCGGCCGGGTTCAGAGCTGTGAGGGTTCAAAATTTAACTTAACTTTACTTATTAATATTAGAGCGTCTGTCGACTAAAGGTCGACATATTTATATAAATATCAATAAATAAAAACAATAACTAACTCAAGAAGAACAAGAGAAATCAGGGGGGTAAAATGGGTGAACCCAGTGAAACAAAAGAAACAAAAATTTGGCGACAAAAGGTATATTCAATCAAGAACCTACTTACAGTTTTGTTGTACAAGTTTTATCGACTCAACTCAATTGAACAACTGTCCACACACACTCCATATAAATTATAAAATTTAATAAGTCGACTAAAATCAAAATCAATACACTCGTTACAAGTTACAACCCAGGAATGCCATCCTTGCCGGCTTATTGACCAGCGTCCCCGTAGATCAGACGAGCATGCAGGCGCAACGTCACATGGCCCCCAGGGTCGCAACTGTCGACCCAAGTTTCCCAGCATCTCCATTTTAATAATAAGAAAAGTTAAACAAATTGGAGTGCTGAGTCGCCAGAATAAATATCCTGTCACAGAATAAAAAAATTACAGATTATAATTATAATTTCCAATCTCAATAAATACCTATTACTTAAACATAAACACACATATTTTCTTTCTTGATTACAAATTAGTGAGTCTGATTGTACAGTACAATAGCCTTTTTATTAGTAACTTTTTTTAATAAAAATAGTTTTAATTTTGAAGTTCCCATCATATTAGAATTATCTAATTAACAGAATTTATTTATTAAATCATGCACTTACACGCAGAAAAAACCATGAACTCCGGAAAAATTCCAAAAACACTGCGGGATCCCGCGGGATTGTTACCGAATCCCGCAAATGATCCCGCGGGATTGAAAACTGTGCGGGATTGCAATCCCTAGTACTAATTCAATTTCACCAATTTCAAGCACTTCTTTGCATCAATATAAAACTACAACACTTCTCTAGGTAATGCACACATATTATACACGATTTATTTTGATTAAATAATAAAATTTAGGATTTTTCTAAACTAACAAGCTATTTTCATTTTCAACAACCTGGGTACACAATGAACCACCTCTATAAAAACACTAAAAATGTTCAACAATAATAATATTGCATTTTCATTTTGTAAAAAAACTTATTTTTTATCAAATACTATAAAAAATTATTACTTAACCCTTTTTAATTGATAATGTATAACATAAATATACCTCAAACTTAAGTTAACTAGCTAAAATAGCATTTTAGTTTTGTTATGTTGAAAAGAGTACTGATAACAATCGCTGTAACATACTGTACGCATGCCTAGTTTTTTAATCAGGCATACCACTCGGAAAATCGAAAATACACTGAAATTCCAGGTGGTTCATTGTTCCCCGGTACATTAAATCAACATGACATTTGCAACAAAAATGGTTTTTTATAACTTAATCCAATATTCCAAAATCTTTATCTCATTAGAATATTGTAGTTAAGGCCCGATATAAAATAAATCGTAAGTACATTTATTTTTAAATTGTCATATTTCAATTAAAAAACGTGTTTGTATTTTAGGTAAATTTTTTCTTCAGTGCATCAAAAACAGTTTTTTTTTAGTTTTCTCTGTAAAGAATAAATCCACATTTCTCAAATTTATGGACGTAGTGTGTTTACGCAAACTTCATTTATATTTAAAATTAGGAGAATTTTTATTTAATTGTTTCTGAGAAAATTGAAATGGTTCATTCAAAAAACTGGTACACTGATGGCCACTCTCCCCTAAGTCTAAATATACGAGTTTAATACGTGTTCAACATGATGTAAAGAAAAAATGCACTAAAAAATATAAGTCTAAATATTTGAGTTTAATACATGTTAAACACTGTAATGATAGGACTTTTTCTTAATTATTAAAGTTGCTCCGGATTACGCTTGTCGGATTGTCCAGCTTTCACAACCTTAAAATTTAAATGGAATTTACATCCCAACGAATATTTTTGACTTATTTTCAAGCTGAAAATTATAATAAAAGCAAATACAAGGTAAATCTTAGCCTGCTGGCTGACATTTATCGTTAACATGAATTTCCTAATTTCCTAAGGACAGGTGTAGTCAGTAAAAACTCAAAATATTCTTAATTTAAGAATAAGATAGAAAAATAAATTTAGATAAAAATAAAAATTAGCTTATAAAAATAACAAAAGAATTTAATAACAATAATCTGTTCTTTTGAACATCCCGACAATATATTCGTTTTGTTTCTTCATCTTCTTCTGGCGATATAAACTAAAACTGTCAGTACTAGAATTTCTAAGCTTGGATATGTAACAGAAATTTCTTTTCCTAGTCTTAACAAAATAATTCTTCTTATAAAATAACCGAATTCGAAAAATTTACTTTCTTTCTCAGTTTTCTAGTTTTAACTTTTCGACTATATAATATTACCCTTAAAATTTACAATTATAAAAATTCTACCACCCTCTGCCACCTATTTTTCAACAAAGCCCTCCAAGAGCAGAGTCGAATCTATTCTTTGGGTAGAGAGAAAGCGTACAGAAGGACCTATATTTTCTCTCTCTAGCCAAGCACTGAGAAGAACCTAGAATAATACCGATCTACAACGCCATGGAAGAACCCAAAGACGCTGCAAATCTTACTTTTTCGTTCACCAAACTAAAGAGAAGGACCTCTACTAGTTCGGTGAAAGTCTAGGTAACCCTTTACCTTAAAAGTTCCGGATATTCTGTGCGAGTTTTAGGAGAGAAGGACCTCTGCCTAATCCTAGCACATTCTCAGGGGTCAATCTGGTCTACTAGTCACCCAGAGCAAAGAAAAAATGTGGCGGAAGGACTCACGGACATCTCTCGCCTTACCTGAGCAGACTAGCTTGGTATCGAGAAGGACCTCGAGTCCCAGCAACCAGACGACTCAATATTCGGCAGTGCGTGCCGATTAATATAGTCAAGATATCGTGACCTATGTGCCGGTGAGGCACACAGGTGGGGAGCGGTAGAGGTACAAGCTCGGTCTCACTGACTCGGGGTCACGAGCCGACCTGAACTTTACTATAGTGACGATGTGAATATAGTATATTTCTCTATTTCTAAATTTCCAAATTTCACATCGTCACAACACGATTTAATAAAAAAAATTCACTAAAAAATATGAGTCTAAATGTACTAGTTTAACACGAGTTAAACACGATGTTAAGAGAAAAAATTTATTTAAAAATATAAGTCTAAATATACAAGTTTAACACACGTTAAACACAATGTGAAAAAAAAAAATTCATTAAAAAATATAAGTATAAATATACGAGTTTAATAGGTGTCCAACATGATGTAAAGAAAAAATGCACTAAAAAATATAAGTCTAAATATTTGAGTTTAATATTTGTTAAGCACTATTGAATAAAAAAAATTCACTAAAAAATACAAGTCTTAATATACGAGTTTAACAGGTCATAAAAGCGATCTAAAGATAAAAATTGATTAAAAAATATCAGTCTAAATATATGATTTTAACACGCGTTAAACGCGATGTAAAGAAAACGGAATCATTAAAAAAAAATAAGTGTAAATATACGATTTTAAAATGTCTTCAACACGATGTAAAGAAAAAAAATTTACTCACAAATATAAGTTTAAATATACAAGTTTAACACGCGTTAAACACGATTTAAAGAAAAAAAATTCATTTAATGATATAAGTCAAAATATACGAGTTAAACACGTGTTAAACACAATGTAAAAAAAAATTCACTAAAAAATATGAGTCTAAATGTACTAGTTTAACACGAGTTAAACACGATGTAAAAAAAATAATTCATGCAAAAAGATAAGTCTAAATATACGTGTTTAACACGTGTCAAACACGATGTAAAGAGAAAAAAAGACACTAATAAATATAAGTCTAAATACACGAGGTTAACACGCGTTAAACACGATGAGAAAAAAAATTCATTAAAAAATATAAGTCTAAATATACGAGTTTAACACGTGTTAAACAGGATGTGAAGAAAAAAAATGCACTAAATTATATAATTCTAAATATACGAGTTTAACACGTGTGAAACACGATTTATAGAAAAATAATTCATTAAAAAAAATAAGTCTAAATATACAAGGTTAAAATGTCTTAAACAAGATGTAAAGGAAAAAAATTCCTTTAATAATACATGTCTGAATATACGAGTTTAACAAGTGTTAAACACAATGTAAAAAAAAATTCACTAAAAAATATGAGTCTAAATGTACTAGTTTAACACGAGTTAAACACGATGTAAAAAAAAAATTCATGCAAAAAGATAAGTCTAAATATACGTGTTTAACACGTGTCAAACACGATGTAAAGAGAAAAAAAGACACTAATAAATATAAGTCTAAATACACGAGTTTAACACGCGTTAAACACGATTTATAGAAAAATAATTCATTTAATGATATAAGTCAAAATATACGAGTTAAACACGTGTTAAACACAATGTAAAAAAAAAATTCACTAAAAAATATGAGTCTAAATGTACTAGTTTAACACGAGTTAAACACGATGTAAAAAAAATAATTCATGCAAAAAGATAAGTCTAAATATACGTGTTTAACACGTGTCAAACACGATGTAAAGAGAAAAAAAGACACTAATAAATATAAGTCTAAATACACGAGGTTAACACGCGTTAAACACGATGAGAAAAAAAATTCATTAAAAAATATAAGTCTAAATATACGAGTTTAACACGTGTTAAACAGGATGTGAAGAAAAAAAATGCACTAAATTATATAATTCTAAATATACGAGTTTAACACGTGTGAAACACGATTTATAGAAAAATAATTCATTAAAAAAAATAAGTCTAAATATACAAGGTTAAAATGTCTTAAACAAGATGTAAAGGAAAAAAATTCCTTTAATAATACATGTCTGAATATACGAGTTTAACAAGTGTTAAACACAATGTAAAAAAAAATTCACTAAAAAATATGAGTCTAAATGTACTAGTTTAACACGAGTTAAACACGATGTAAAAAAAAAATTCATGCAAAAAGATAAGTCTAAATATACGTGTTTAACACGTGTCAAACACGATGTAAAGAGAAAAAAAGACACTAATAAATATAAGTCTAAATACACGAGTTTAACACGCGTTAAACACGATTTATAGAAAAATAATTCATTTAATGATATAAGTCAAAATATACGAGTTAAACACGTGTTAAACACAATGTAAAAAAAAAATTCACTAAAAAATATGAGTCTAAATGTACTAGTTTAACACGAGTTAAACACGATGTAAAAAAAAATAATTCATGCAAAAAGATAAGTCTAATTATACCTGTTTAACACGTGTCAAACACGATGTAAAGAGAAAAAAAGACACTAATAAATATAAGTCTAAATACAAGAGTTTAACACGCGTTAAACACGATGAGAAAAAAAATTCATTAAAAAATATAAGTCTAAATATACGAGTTTAGCACGTGTTAAACACGATGTAAAGAAAAAAATGCACTAAATAATATAAGTCTAAATATACGAGTTTAACACGTGTTAAACACGATGTAAAGAAAAAAAATTCCTTTAATAGTACATGTCTGAATATACGAGTTTAACACGTGTTAAACACGATGTAAAGAAAAATAATTCATGAAAAAATATAAGTCTAAATATACGAGTTTAACACGTGTGAAACACGATTTATAGAAAAATAATTCATTAAAAAAAATAAGTCTAAATATACAAGGTTAAAATGTCTTAAACACGATGTAGAGGAAAAAAATTTACTAACAAATATAAATTTAAATCTACGAGTTTAAGACTAGTTAAATTCGATGTAAAGAAAAAAAATTAATGAAAAAATATAAGTCTAAATATACGAATTTAACACGTGTTAAACACGATGTAAAGAAAAAAAATTCCTTTAATAGTACATGTCTGAATATACGAGTTTAACAAGTGTTAAACACGATGTAAAAAAAATTTACTAAAAAATATAAGTCTGAATTTACTATTTTAACAGGTCTTAAACACGATGTAAAGGTAAACAATTTATAAAAATTATTATCCCAAATATACAAGTTTAACCTGTGTTAAACACGATGTAAAGAGAAAAAAAGTCACTAAAAAATATAAGTCTAAATATACGAGTTTAACACGTGTTAAACACGATGTAAAGATAAAAAAAGTCACTAAAAAGATAAGTCTATATATACGAGTTTAACACGTGTTAAACACGATATAAAGAAAACAAATTCACTAAAAAATATAAGTCCTAATGCACGAGTTTAACACGTTTTAAAAAAGATGTAGAAAAAAAATAATGAAATAATGCGAGTCTTTTATTTTAATAAAAATTATAAAAAATACAAGTCCCAAAATACGTGTTAATCACGTATTTTACACATGTTTTTGTGTCGAAAACGATATATGTTTTTACACGTGTTAAACACGTGTAAAACACGTATAAAACACACATGAAACACGTATAAAACACTTATAAATTACGTGTTTTTTTTTATAGGTGGCAGGCTATGAGATTGAGCTAAAGAAAGCGGTCTCTAGATTTCCGAGGAAAATCAGAAAGAACTAGTAGGTTGTTTAAACGTGCTAGATCAAGTCACACGGAGGAAAGTTGGGCCATCTATTCCAAGACAAGGAACAACTGAAGAGTGCGCTAAAACAAAGCTGTAACCGCCAGGACGGTATTCCAACTTTTAGAACCAACTTTTTATAAAAAATGTCTTGGCATTGTTAATTAAAAGTCTTAATAATTATTGTAAGAAATATTAAAATAATAATTTTATAAAGTCAGCCACACAATAAACGATAAAACACATGAAAAAACGTCAAATAGGGTGCAAAAGTAACCTAAAAAAATTGGCGGTTACTGCTTTGTTGTAGCGCACCCTTCAACTATATGGATGCAATCAGAAAGACTAAGTAAGATAGCTGGACTTCCTTTAGGTCCAATATAAACAAAGGAAATGATGCGTTCAGACTGGATAAGATGCTTTCTAAAAACCCTGATTCAATCATAGACACCATGAAATTACCCGGACCGAACGGTATCTCTCCCGTTCTTTTACAAATGGCAGGCGAAAGTGTAGTCCGCCAGTAATTCAGGCTTGCTAGTGCTAGTTCGACTCTGTGATATTTTCCAAAGATTAGGAGGGTACGAAGTTGTCTTTATACCTAAAGCCGCCAGGATTAGTTATACCTCACCGAAGGACTTTCGACCAATCAGTCTAACATCTTTCGTTTTAAAAACAGTACAAGGACTCGTGGATAAATATATCGGCTGTGAGATCCTGTGCTTACAATAGAGCAGAACGCTCTAAAACAACAGCCTTGACTAGAGCTGTGCATCTGATTGATGGTCAGCTAGAAGTAAAGGGTTTTGCTATTGGGGTTTTTATGGACATCGAAGGAGCCTTCAATTACACCTCCAGAGATGTTATACGAAGGGCTTTGCGTGTCCATAACATCCCAGACCTATTTGGATAAGTGCAGCAGGCACTGAACCTTGTCGATAATTGGTGCCGACGGCTCAACCTGTCCGTCAAGCCGAAGAAAACTGAGGTTGTCGTCTTCACGAGATGTTACAAGTGGAAAGCTTCACGCCCACTGAGGCTCTCAGGGCAAGAACTTCAACTGACAGCGCAAACAAAGTATCTAGGAGTCATCCTGGATAGTAAATTGGATGCCAAATTCATAGTAGCCCTTTGGCAATGTAAAAGAGCCATCGGGCATAGCTGGGGTTTAAAACCGGATACACTAATATGAATATATAAGGAGGTTCTGCTTTCTAGTCTAACTTACGCATTCGTGGTCTGGTGGAACAGAGTCGAATTGTTGTCGACTATTACACAACTTTAAAGTGTAAGGGGAATGGTACGGAGGAGCATATCGAAGACGTTGGGTACTACACCTATAATTTCCCTGGGTGCACTTCTAAGGCTAGAACCACTACACCCTACCATCAAAGCAGAGGCGGTTAAATCTCCCCTGAGAATAAATAATGGATTTGGGCGAAAGTATGTCAGAGAAAAGGGTTAGGTGACACTTTCTGCTAGTTTGGTGGAACAATCTATCTTCAAAATAAGAAGAGATAGAATTTCTCCGCAGTACCTCTTTGACAAGAAATATAACATCAGTTTACTAACAAAAAAGAATTGGCAAAATGGATTCGTGGTCCTCCCCACTGATAGTGACATATAGTTTACGGTAGAGATTGCAATCCCGCACAGTTTTCAATCCCGCGGGATCATTTGCGGGATTCGGTAACAATACCGCGGGATCCCGCGGGATCCCGCAGTGTTTTTGGAATTTTGCCGGAGTTAATGGTTTTTTCTGCGTGTAAGTGCATAATTTAATAAATAAATTCTGTTAATTAGATAATTCTAATATGATGGGAACTTCAAAATTAAAACTATTTTTATTAAAAAAAGTTACTAATAAAAAGACTATTGTACTGTACAATCAGACTCACTAATTTGTAATCAAGAAAGAAAATATGTGTGTTTATGTTTAAGTAATAGGTATGTATTGAGATTGGAAATTATAATTATAATCTGTAATTTTTTTATTCATTTAACTGAAAATATGATCTCAAAAAACATATTATATTAATGGTTTCGTCCCCCAACCTGCTTCTTAAGGAACTACAAATGTATCCTGCTGCTGAAAACGCTCTTTCTGCTTCTACACTGGTTGGCGTTATAGATTTTAAATAGTCGTAAACAATAGATAAATGTCTATTCTTGTCTTTATTCATTAGGTAATTTAAAAAAAATGAGTAAACAAGACACTCATATTTAAGTTTAAGCCAATCATGCTTAAACTCGAGGTATTAATATTGAGGTATTTATATATTTTTTTGACCAAAAAAATGTTATTTTTTTATATACACCAATCGAAAAACCATGAAAAACTCTATCGAAACTGATAGTAGCAAAATTTTTTTAATTTATTGTTAAATATAAAACTAGGTGAGAATTATGTCCATTTCATGGACATTTCGAATCCAAATAAGCAAAATAATTTGCTTCCTCATAGAGGAAGCAAGAAATTAATAATATATAACTTAATTGGGGAAGGAATTTAAAAATGATGAATTTTAAATGCAAAAAAATATAAAAATATGAATTATTTTACGAATTCTTGATTAATTATAAAAGTTATATAGGTCAATCGATTCGTTTTGAGATAAGGAATATGATTTTTGTATTCATTAAGTTGTATTTTTAGCATAAAATTTTTTTTTGGCAAAAACCGATTTTTTTTATGAAAAATAGTGCTCAACAAAATTTGGTTGGGTATTTTCAAAAATCCTTGTGTCTAAATTTAGATATTCATGAGCTTAATAAGTCATCCAAATTTTATTGGAATCCGTTTAAGCGTTCTCAAGATATCTTGTACACAAAAAACGCTATACACACACACACACACACATACACATACATCTGGACATTCGCTTAGAAATGAAAATTTTCGCTTTTTAGATAAAAATGAGTCGATTTAGACTATTTTTGGAAAATCGAATATTTTAACGATCACAAAAAATTACTAAAATTTGCGTTGTACCGTAAAACCCAGAAAGATTACCCCCCTCCCACTCGGAAAATATTGGACAAAAAAAATCACCAAAGATTACCATCTGTACGCACTATAAATACTTCGAATTTAAGCATGATTGGCTAAAAATTTTTTTTATTTTGATCACTTCATATAAAATCTCTCATATAAAAAACAAATGTCAGTTTTGCGGATCCCGCAAAATATTATGCGGGATCCGCAAGCCATCAAAATGTGCGGGATCCCGCTTTGCGGGATTGCAATCCCTAGTTTACGGATAAATGGATTTTATTGCTTTTTAAATTATTTATTTAACTATTTAACTATGGAGAGCTCTGCATTTATGCTTGAGTACTTATCTATAGCATTTATGCTTCATTGTAACTGTTTTACAAGCCGTTACTTTGGGACCTTCAATGGACATTCGAAAAATCGCAGTGCGGGATGCGGAAAAATGTTGCGGAAAGTCTGAAATTTTTTTTATTACTTATAATCAATGTTGATAATGTTATTGCTTCTTATGAACAGTTGTCGATAAAATCAACTGCCCAGCTCTAGTTGTGATAAAAAACTACTGCGCACAGTATGAACGTTATTTAATTTTTAAACATTTTTGAATGTCCATTGAAGGTCCCAAAGTAACGTTCTATAACGTTCCAGGCGAACGTTAAATGGCCAAGGACATTTTAACGTTAAATCGACCATCAGCAACGTTACTTTTTAACGTCCCGGACGTTAAAAAGTAACGTTATCTGAAAGTTAAATAACGTTTAGTGCTATTAAGGTCGTTTTTGGGGGCGTAAAGGGGTTACCCAAGCACTGTTGATTGCACTGAACCATTCCCTTCTTCTTAATAATAATAATAACATCTCAGAACATACTGTTCCTGATACAACACGGATTCAAGTTTATCAATAAAGAAAAAAGAAAAATCATTAGCTTCAATATTTTTCATTTGTTGCTGTTGATATAAAAATGGAATATATACTAAATATCTCAACACCTGTAAAATATGAAAACTCTATATAACACTATAAGTTACATGCACATTAACCTTACATTTTAACAGCAGTCTCTGCTAAGAGTAATAAGATAGAAGTCCTATCAGTTGTAGTCGTTTTTTATCCGTGAGATAGAAAGAGTTAAGAAATATTATTTTAATCTATCAGACGTGTATTAAATGTTTTCTGATTCTATCTCTTATGTCTTCAAACCTATCCTTCTTGATTCTTTGTTTATGTCTTACTACCTCATCTCGATCTTTTTCTTAGCCTTGTCTATCAATTCATATTCCGCGCTGTAGGTGGCGCACTTCCTATTGCCTTCAGTTAGTTGACGACGAACCGTCGAGTTTGTAATATCAATGTATTGACATGTTTAACTTAAAATAAATCTAATCATTTTCAATATTCTACAAAACTGTGCTTAATTGTCTTGCATTCTAATAAGTCCCGACAGATTGTATGCAATGTTTTCTGCCTACGATGCTACTTTTCGAGTTGACTCCTGGACATAAGTATTCGTTCACTAAGAAACGTGCAATTGTTTACTGAAGATCTGAACAGATCGAAGAAAATGCAAGAATCTGCAAGTGCTAACCAATTACGTCTCAATTAAATTGCTGTCCCACACAAGCATGTTTAACTTCGAATTAACTAAGTGTAGGGAAAGTGGCTATCAATGTACCGGGTTTTTTTAACACGATTTATTTTAAACAAATAACAACATTTCAGATTTCTCTAACCAAACACGCGATTATCATTTTTAACACACTGCGTTCACAATGAATCACCTCTATAATTACCAGGCAAGTGCGAGTTGGACTCGCGCACAGAGGGTTCCGTACACGAACTTAAAATGGATAGAAATTTTTTTTTAATTATTTATTTTTAACGATTTATATCAATTATTTATTAGATATTTATTATTTAGACTATTTGAATAATGATAAATTAAAATCATAATTTTTTTACTTTAATTTAAATTTAAGTACAAACTTAACTATTTTTATAAGATTAAAAATTTCCAACCAAATAGACTGAGCTTTTTTATATACTTTTGAATTTTAAACACAAAAAAAAATTCAATTTTTTTTTATTTTTAAACTTTTAAAGTAATTTAAACATAAAAATAAACATTTCGTACAAAAATCTAATCTGTAACTGTGGAATGTTGAAGCTATTTATAAAGAAAAAAATTTTTTTTTTAAAATTTCAATTTTTCGAAGAAAATGTTATGATAATAAATTTAAACCACAATTTTTATAGTTTTATGAAAAATTCTGCATAAAATTACACATTTTTGACAATTTTCAACCTTTCAGGATAAATACGCTAAGCTCTACCCTGTCGATAGAAAATACCTGAAAAATGACTGGTTAAAATGACTAAGTGTTTTCAGCTACTTTTGAGGTACTATTTAAATGACTTCGTACCTAGAAAATACCGAACATTTTAGGTCTTTATTAGGGTTACTTTATGGCCGTTAAAACCCTGAAGAATTTTATTACGCTTTTACCCTCATAAAATGAAAGGTTCTTTTACAATTATTTTCTAAATTTTAAATTATTTATAATATTTATTTTAATTTTATACTCGTTTTTCAATAAGTTAGTTCTTTACATGTTTGTATGAAAAAGATATATTCTTCTGAAATAAAATTCAAAAATGATATTAGTTTTTTGATATCTTCTACTGTTTACGAGTTACGCTACTATTCATTTAATTGTAAGGCTTTTACCAAAAATTTTATATCGACGTAATTGTTAGAATTTACAGATTCTAAATTTCAGAAAACAAAAGTTCTAACTTAAATATTAAAACAATTTTATTTATTAAGAAATAAATTCTTTTACCAGTACATTTGTTAAATTTCTGATGTCGAAAAAAGGACAAAAAAGGTCGTGAAGCTTTGAAACATCTGAAAAGGATTAAAAATAAGAAATAAAAATTTTTCCAATTTCGTAATTAGAATTTTATAAACTGAGAATTTGCATTCTATGTGTTTTAACGATTCTAAGTATCTAAATTTTTCCTTAAAAGTTTTGTTTTTAATGAAAAATATCAATATTTATAATAATTGACTGTCGTTTAATTTGATTGATTTTAAGAAAATTTTTAGATATTCATAATCGTCAAAAACAAAAGATTTATAATTTTTATGTTTCCAATTTAAAATTTGCAAATTGCAAAATTTTTGAGTCATAAAACTTTTGGGTTACAGAAACCATAAAAGAGAAAATATACCTGTAGGCATCTTTATTTCAGTTCAACGTAGATTTATGATCCTATTGAAACTTAAATAAGTAATCGCGACATTTAAAAGGACTACCTAAGCTAAGCAAAAAATGGTACCTGGTATTATAAGAGTAAAAATTACTGAAGAATACCGAATCAGTCATTTTTGAGGTATCTTTGAGGTATTTTCTATCGACAGGGTAGCATAGGGGTATTTTGTCATTTTTCAACTTTTCGTTAATAACTTTTGAAAACTAACTCCAGCAATGTTCGCTATATTTTTCTGTAATCTACACATAAAACTACCTAGGTATACCAAATTTTAAACATCTAGGTCAAATAGCTTAGAAGATAAGGGGGGGGCACGTTTTTTTTTGTGAAAAAAAAAGTTTTTCCTTGACAACGCTATGACTATTAACTCTAATCATGTTCTCAATATGTTTTGTGTACTCTACTCGCGAAAATACATATGTGTACCAATTTTCAATACTCTAGGTCAAATAGTTTGGGAGATAAGGATGAGAGGTATATAGGCATTTTAATGCATTTTTTGAAAAAAATCTTGTTATTTCCTTGACAATGCTATGAACATCACGTTCAATCATGTTCCCTATATTTTTCCTGTAATCTACACGTGAAAATACATAAGTGTACCAAATTTCAACTCTCTATCTCAAATAGTTTGGCCGCTAGGGGGGGGGGGGGTAATGTTTTTGGACGACGGACAAACAAGTGGAAACATAAGGGTTTCGGATTTGACACTTTGTGTCCGGAACCCTAAAACACTAAAAATGTTCATCAATAATAATATTGTTATTTTTACTTTGTAAAAAACTTATTTCCTATCGAATGCTATAAAAAATTATTACTTAACACTTATAGTTTGACAAGGTTTAACATAAATATAGTTCAAAGTCAAGTTCAGTAGTAAAAATTACATTTTAAGTTTAACATCTTGAAAAGCGAACTGATAACAAACGATGGAACATGCTGAATATCTCTACTGCAAAATTGTACGTGAGATCGTTCATAAGCTCGTAGATACGTACACACCTGTGTACGCATATCAGATCTCAGTGTATTTATGGGCTAGAATACTAGTGCGGATGTATTTGTGAGCTAGAACACTAGTGCGCTCGTATTATTCTCAGACAAAAGTTAAGCAAAAACCTGCTGAGTCCGTATCGAATACTTGGCTGACTTACAGAAAACCTGCTAAGTTACAAAAATGCTCATAGAAAAGTAACTACTTATTTTTGTTCCTATTTTTGTAGCTAGTAATAAAAATATTGCGAAATATTCCGTTCAATATTTTAAATTTTGTTCTAGATCAACAAATTTCTTTTTTGTTGAGTTTTTTTATATTCCTGTAAATTTTTCTAATTGTGAGTTAGTAGGTTTGCACTCTAAACCGTCGATATTATTTTTAAGTGATTTTCTCCGAAAAAGTTACTAAATTAGATTTACTACTGTAGTTAAAAAAATGATGGGTTTTTAGGTCATTCTTTGCAAGTCTTACTTTTCTGAAATTTTAACTTTTTTATCGGGACCAAGCGTAAGTGGTGTATATTAGCACCAAAATAAATAATACGGTGAGGAGGTTGAAAAAATTAAGTTACAAACCTATGCTTTATAAAAAAATTTATTTTTATTATTTTAATATATATCCTTTTTAATCACTTTTTCAGAGAAAATCTCTTTAAAATAATATATTATGATTATGTTAAACTTATTTATTTAATAAAAACTTATGTAGTATCGCATGTTTTGACAGCTGTTAATACTGTTATGATTGTGTACAAAAGCACAGAGGTGGATAAATATCAGTCTAAAATTGGCCGTATTTACGTAACACATGAGTATGTTTGGGCAATGACCTTCATCTGATGTCAAGTGACCAATGACCGTCATAGGGCCGAAATAAGATAATAATGGGTATAGTTAAAAAATTATCGATTGCTGACAAAGGCCGAGCGGAATGATTTCGCGCCGCTCGGCATTAGGGTGGCCCAAAAATGCATTGTAAAAATTTTTTTTGTGGAAAATGGCATGACACCCCCGAAATTTGTTCCTATGTAAAAAAAAGTGAATACGCATTTTTGGATTTCTCAAAATTTCGATATTAACTAGAGCTTCCGGGCATCTCGATTTTCCCATGTAAAATGCATGGGAAAATTTTCAATTTTCGAAAAATCAAAATCATTCGCAAGGGTTTAACAAAAGTTAACATTAAGTTACTGTATCTTATAGTACCCTAACCCGGTGTAAAACTACCCCAAAATTGACCCCTTTTTAAATTTTTGCACCTATACGCACATTGCCCAAGTAAAATTTAAGTTTGACATCTTTATCAATAGAAATAGTTATTATTATTTATCTTAAGTATTAATTAATGTTTAATTAATTTTTTTACGAATATTTTTAACTATTTGACAATTGTTTAAACAAATTAATTTGTTTAAACAATTAAATTTTTCTAAAAAACCATACAAATGAATTTTTTATCACACTTACATCAAAAGTTAGATTTTACGGCTTGTTTGGAAACCTTTAAGAGCTCATTTCACGGCCTAGGCCGTAAAGTAAATGAACTCGCAATCTGATTGGCTGATGCTGGTCAGCTGACCTTTACTTTATGGTACAGCTGCCCAAACTGGCCCAAACGTCACGGCTGTTCACGGGTTTCGCCGCCCTCCGAGGGCATTTCTAAGTCTGTCGACCTACTCCCACCTAGAAATGCCCCCTAAGGCCGTTTTTTACGATAACCACCTCTTCCTAGGTTCGAATTCTCAGTTTTTTGTGTGATAAAAAATGTTATATGACACTTGGACCCTTTCGGCACTTAAGTTCTCGTGTATCGTACAACTCACCACAGCCACATCAGAGCCTCGGCTACTTTTCGGTGGAGCCTCGGCTTCATATCTTCACTTCACCTCGGCTTCGCCTCGGCTACGTTCAATGAAGCCTCGTCACCACCTCTACTTCGCCTCGGCTGCGATTGGACTTAGGCTCGTATTACGATACTTACTCGTACTATAAAGTGCCATTTCAGGTCCTTGTGTCATAAATAACTATTTTATGTGTCCATTTTTGTTTTTTTATGTTCAAACAAATTAATTAGTTTAAACAATTAATTTTTCTAAAAAATAATAAAAATGACTTTTTATTATGTTTTTTGTAAAGTTTTCGTTAAAATTTTCTATAAAAAATTTTGAATTTTAAATTTACATGAATTTAAAACATTACAAAAAAATAGAAAAAAGTCATTGGTATGATTTTTTAGAAAAAATTAATTGTTTAAACAAATTAATTTGTTTAAACAATCGTCAAATAGTTAAAAATATTCGTAAAAAAATTAATTAAACAATAATTAACATTTGCGATAAATAATAATAACTATTTTTATCGATAAAGATGTCAAACATGGATTTTACTTAGACAAAGTGCGTGTAGGTGCAAAAATTTAAAACAGGGACAACTTTGGGATAGTTTTATACCGGGTTAGGGTTATAAAAATTAAAAGATATATTAAATTTAATTAATCGTCAAATTAATCGTCAGAAAGTCTACTATAAGATCCAGTAACTTAATGTTAACTTTTGTCAAACCCTTGCGAATGATTTTGATTTTTAGAAAATTGAAAATTTTCCTATGGATTTTACATGGGAAAATCGAGGTGCTCGGCAGCACAAGTTAATATCAAAATTTTGAAAAATCCAAAATACGTATTCACTTTTTTTTGCATTGGAACAAATTCCGGTAGTGTCATGCCCTTTTTCACGAAAAAAGTTATTTGGGCCACCCTACTCGGTATCTACTTATTTTAATATGTCTCAGCTGCAGGGCCGTAGGCCTCGCAACATGTGATATGTGTATTCGCATATTGAATCTTTTGTAATCTAGTACACCAAAGGTGGAGACACACTATGCGCGCCGAGCCTGTAATGTAATTCTCGACGAATGCTCGGCGAACATTCGTGGCGAACAGGCGACGAACGTTCTGGACAATGGAAAAATGAAGGCTGATTTCAAATACTTCAATGAATCCTGTCAGCGAAAGTGCCATAAAATTTTGAAGGAGTAGCAAACATTTTTAATTTAAGCAAAAAATGGGTTTGAAGGTTTAAATACTCTAGAATTTTATGACACTCTCTCATAAAAATATAATAGGACAAAATTTATGACTGGTTCAGTTGAAGGGTAACTAGGGGCCTAAAGCAGATTGGACCCCAAATCCCTTTAAGCGCGCAGGAAAAACCGACAATCGGCGGATCGGCTGCATTCGCCGAACGTTACATTACATGGCTTGCGTGTTCAGTTTGTACAGCGCGAATGCTCGTCGAGCATTACATTTCAGGCTCGGCGCGCCTAGTGTGTCTCCACATTAAGAAACAACATTATCTTCTGAATTTATTACATCCAGTACACAACCTTGGCGATGCTTATAACTGTTAAAATGCTACCCATCTCTGTGCATTAGCAGTAGCTGTCAAAATATGTATCGATTCAGGTTGAAAGGGACCTTAACTACAAAACATTCGATTTTTAATTTTTATTATGAATCGATAGAATTCGAGTTGCTCTTTCACATATAGTAAACAAAACTTGTTTATGTCTATTAGTTTTTCTGTTATTAGCGATGAAACATAGGCACAACCTAACAGTAACATAGGGAGGCTCAACTTCAAACAGCCGTAAGCGTAAAACTCAGTTCTGCAGCTAAGGTCCCTTTCACTCTGAATCGACACATATGCGTTATTATATAAATTTTTGCTAAATAATTGAGTTTAATACACAGATGCAATTTATTTATTAAAATTGATTCTAAAGTCGATGAAAACCAGGACATAGAGACATTTTCATAAAGCTTGAAATATGATTGCATACTTATTTATGAACACAATAGAGAGAATCATCAAGCAGTCGATTAAACTTAAATACTGATGTAGTAAAACAGAGTGAGAATTTATTGGTTAATAAGTAACAAAAGGTGTTTACGGAATGTTCAAAATAGTTCTAAACGTAGATCTCTATCACTTAAAATGTATTCAACAGTTGAGGAATCGAGAAAACGTAACGTCTATTATGCTATAGTTGAGTGTCATTCATTTCATTCCAAAGACTTTAACGTATTCTTGAATGGCCGTGGGGTAAAAATGCGCCGTCTCAAGTAACGTTGTGCGTTAGAATCCGCGTGCTAACCCGGTTGCGAGATTTTTCGTTAATAAATTAAAAATTTCGTTTATATTAGGATTACATAGGAATTCTGTAAATCTGTTTCTATATAATGTGTTAAAGTGATAAGGTGGGGAGAAAATGGTATGTGTGCGATCTAGAAAAGAAGAAAAGTTGTTTGAATTTATTTTTAAAACGTCAATCTCAAATTTTCACCGACATGGTGCACGTTTTAATCAACTGTCGTTAAGTTTTAATCGACAGCCGTCTCAACCTTCAAAATTCTTTGCGTTTGTTTCTCAATTGCTTCTCAAAGATTTTCATAGAATGTTGATTAAGTTTTATACAAATGTCTCTATGTCCTAAGTTTAATCGACTATTTAAATAAAATTTAATGAAACAAGATTTTGAGAAAAACGATCTTAAAGTTAATAAGTTAATATTAATACTATTTCATGCTTTGAACTCCTTACTCAGGGTTCTTGAGGTCGCTGATTACGAATCCGGTGTAAGTTTTTGAAAATTCAAAATGGCAGATCCAATATGGCCAACAAAAAACTTAAAAACTTATCGGATTTGGTTAAAACTTTCTACTTGGCGGTTTTCGGGGTCGCTGATTACAAATGCGGTTTTAGTTTCTGAAAATTCAAAATGGTGGATCCAATATGTCGGACAAAAAAAATTATGTTCTTTTGGCGTAAGTTATGTTTTTCTGGCATATATTAATGTTTATTTAATTTAAAAATCGATGTTTGTTTCTTATTTCAGATTTTAACAAAATTCATATTTTTTCGTATTGGTAATTTTCTTTTTCTTTACTTTTAATAAAAATGTTAACAAATAATTACATTCTGGTTAAAACATGTGAAAGAGCGACTCAATCTCTATCAAGTCGATATTGATACGTCTGCACGTTTGTAAGGCTTGAAACTCGTTACACAGTGGTTTTTGAGATTCACATTTTAAAAAAGCTGTAATATTGGATCCGCCATTTTGAATTTTAAAAATCTGATGCTAGAGTCGTATTTAGGGACCATGAAAACCCCCAAGTAGCCAGTTTTAAGGGGGCATAGGCTGACCCAAAATTTAAATAATCAATTTTTGGAAATTTGTTTGTATTAAAGTATAGCATCTTAGAAATGTTGTCTTAAAATTTCAAGTCGATGCGACCAAAATTGGAAGGGAGAGAGCGCGTTTTGTTCGCCGCTTATAAGACCCATGACTGTTGTATCGTTTCTTGCGGCGCACAGTGGTTTAAAATCAGAATTTGATGTTCAATTCAATGTCACAAATCTCTTAAGAATTTATTAATGTTTTAAAAAAAGAAAATTTAAAAGCCATGCAGCCGTTTCCTCTAAAAGTTGGTTTAAACATCAAATTCTGATTTCAAACCTCTGCAATAGCGAGAAGATTAAACGCGTTTTTCTCAAAACTACATTTTCAGAGTCGGTGGACAATATATCTTAAAAAATTACCCAGCTATCATTTTGCAATTTTTTTTGCACATCTTTTATACATATTTAGCTTGTACTTGAGCGGAAGATTTTTTTTTTAATAACTTTTACAATTTGTTTAAAAAAATAAATATTATCCATTTTTTAAGCAAAAATCACGATTTTCACTTCGAAGTGCTTTAAAAAATTAAATTTTTTTTTTCAAATGTGCTTTGTTTAAGTACTAAAGACGGTAATTTACTAACAAAAAATTTTTGGTCTTTTGATTTTAGATGATCTTGTCGGGACTTATGATGTCCACCACAAAAAAACTTTTATTTTAAGAGCCCGAATAAATTTATTATACCTTTTATAATTTTTATATTTTTTAATGAATAAATTCAGAAATGTTACACGGTGAGCTTCGTTTAAGTTCAACCCAAACTGCATGACCCTTCTCAGGTTTTTGTTTTGAAATCAGTTCGGTGATGCCTCACGATCATTTTAAGATGAAAATTAAAATAATCGTTGGAGGGAAACTCAAAATATATTGATTTTTCAATTTTTCTTTTAGGTTGTTGAAGATATTTTCATTAAAATACCGTTTATTAAAATACTTAATGATTTAAAAGCTATAATTTAACATAAAAATAGATTTTTTATAAGAATTGAACCATTTTGATTCATAGAATTAAGAAAACTTTAGAAAATAGTTGAAAAATGGAGATTTTCTTAATTTCTTTAATCTTTACTCCTCTATTTAACGTTATTTCATTAAAGTGATGCAGAAGTGAATTTAAGTTCACAAAATTTCCTGTAAATCAAAAAAAACTCTTCTACCTATCACCGTTACCAAAATATGATCATTTGTATTTTAAATTTAATGGAAAAATAGTTAAAATTTAACATTAGGTCTAGATTATTTGGTGACATTGTTCTCGTAGAACCTTACCTCAATACCAAAATTTAATACGTTTAAGAAGGTTCAATTTTGAACAGTTTCAAATTAAAAAAAACTGCTTTATCTCACATACATCGAAAGTTACATTGAAGATTAAAGCGCGTTCTTTGTGAATACAACGGCCTTCAGGCATTTTGAAAATATCATCGTTGTATGTTACCAAATCTTTATACCTTACCATTTACTTTTCAAAGAAGTAAACATTGTTAATATGATTATGTTGCATTTTGCAAAATAAATAGATTTTTAAAAACCACTCAAAAATCTCTTATACAAACAGACGTTCTTTAAATCAATGTAACTTTCGATGTATGTGAGATAAATCAGTTTTTTTTAATTTGAAACTGTTCAAAATTGAACCTTCTTAAAAGTATTAAATTTTGGTATTGAGGTAAGGTTGTACGAAAACAATGTCACCAAATAATCTAGACCTAATGTTAAATTTGAACTATTTTTCCATTATATTTAAAATTCAAATGACCATATTTTGGTAACGGTGATAGGTAGAAGAGTTTTTTTTTTGATTTACAGGAAATTTTGTGAACTTAAATTCACTTCTGCATCACTTTAATGAAATAACGTTAAATAAAGGAGTAAAGTTTAAAAAAATTAAGAAAATCTCCATTTTTCAACTATTTTCTAAATTTTTCTTAATTCTATGAATCAAAATGGTTTAATTCTTATAAAAAATCTATTTTTATGTAAAATTATAGCTTTTAAATCATTAATTATTTTAATAAACGGTATTTTAATGAAAATATCTTCAATAACCTACAAAAAAATTGAAAAATCAATATATTTTGAGTTTCCCTCCAACGATTATTTTAATTTTCATCTTAAAATGATCGTGAGGCATCACCGAACTGATTTAAAAAAAAACCTGAGTAGGGTCATGCAGTTTGGGTTGAACTTAAACGAAGCTCACCGTGGTTATTTAAATATATGTCAATTTAAAGAAAAAATTTAAAATAAAAATCCGTCATTCGGTTTCCTTAAAAAAAAAACGAGAAAAACCGTATGTTTAAGCGTCCCTGACTGCCTATGCTCCCTTAAGCAAGTCCGATAAGTTTTTAATTTTTTTGTCAGCTATATTGGATCCGCCATATTGAATTTTTAAAAACTAACACCTGATTCGTTATCAGCGACCTCAAAAACCCCCAAGCAAGGAGTTTCAAACGATTTCAATCAACTTTTTTCCTCTTTCCAGATTTTTAAAAAACACAGTTTTATTTTGCACAAGTGCTCTTCTTTAGCTGCAGTTTTCACAAACTTTTTGACAAATTATGACTTATTGGTTTACACCACGTGAAAGAGCATCTCAAAATCTATCAGAATCGTCAAAAAAGTGAAAAATGATTTTTTTACACGTAAGCCCCCTTTTTCACAGGCCAGGTCACATATATTATTTTGAACTAATTTTCTCTAAAAACAACATTTACGCTTGATCCCGATTAAAAATCTTAAAAATTTGGAAAAGTAAAACTTGAAAGAATTACCGTTTTTAAAAAGAAGTGGATTTAACCTTAACTTTTTCAACATCCACCAACAAATTATTTGTTTTTGTGTTAACATACATATTGATTATTCATGACGAAATAAATTCGTTAAATTAAAATTCACAGAGAAAATAAAATTTTATTTCAAATTTATTTTTCTCTTTTGCCAAACGTATTTTGCTCGAGAAAATAAAATAAAATAAATTCCCAAATTAAGAATTTCTCCACATAACGCGACGTTATTTTTGATGATTTATATAAATATATATGGCCGACAATAAAAATAAAAACAAAAATCAAACAAAAAAGAAGTCTCAGACTTTTAGTTTCTACCCATCGCGTAATTTACACCGTTCACCCCTTCCCCCCAGGCAACCGCCACCAAACTGATCAAGAAAAAGAAAATCTTGACGACAGTCATGAACACGTAGATCGCGATAACGCTTCTTACAATGATCAAGAGCAACGCGTCCCGACTGAGAAGCCAAACACCCCAGAAAGAACGCGAAGCGCTCAAACGGGACTACAAAGCGACCACGAATCGCAAAGCGACAACGACGAATCGCAAAGCGATCACGACAGTACGAAATGTATCCATGACGAAACACCGAGAAACAAATCTCGAACGGGGAGAATTCCAAAAATAGTAATTCAAACGCGCCGCGGCAGAAAACCCAAAATAGTCAGGACTCCACTTTTTGCACATCAATTAACGGGAATTTTAAGCGAGATTCAAACCCAACAGAAGGAAGAAAATAATAACTTCAAAATTCAAATCGAGCAAATTTTAACCACGTATCTTCAGCAATCGCGCGAAGATAACCGAAAATTTAAAAGAGAAACACGACGTGAGATTAACGCAATAAGAATAGATTGTGATAAAAAAATAGAATCTTTTAAAAGTGACGCCTCTTTAACATTAAAAAATATTCGGGCAGAAACAAATAACTCGATCCAAGCGCTAACGCAACAGGTCTCAGAGTTAAAAATGAGACCTAACCAATCACCGTGGCACGATCCACGCTGGGGATCAATCGACCATGGCCTTGGAGTTAGTATAGGTTACGTACCCCGTACCACCTCCCTACCCCAACTCTTACCACCACAACGGTAACCGCTGCGGGCATCGGAGTAGGCACCACAGTCAACTCGGGAACAGTAACGACGTACGCTCTCCCCACTTTTGACTTTTTGACACCATCGGTACAGGCACCAATACCAAATCGCACCCTACAATTTGCTGACTGTCCCAATTATTACACGCACCCACAGTCCACGTCAAGTGCACCGGTCACGCAAACACGAATAGCACCGCCCACATTCATCCCCCCACCCACACCAACACCTCGAAACCAAGTTGTAAATTTACACAAGATTGTAAAATCCTGGGAATTAAAATACCCATGAAAACTGGATGCGGATGAATTTCTTGACGAATTCGAGCGCAAGCTTAACGCGTCCGCCATTAATCTGGACGACGCGCTGCCAACGATGTCCCAAGTTTTTTCCGACTCTGCGTACATGTGGTTTACCACATTTTGTTGTACGTGGAACACATGGGCTGAATTTTCAGCTAGATTCCGGAAAACCTTTGGCGACGCAAATGATGATCAACAGATCAACAACAAAATTCAGCGCGCCGTACAACTCGAAAATGAGACCGGAATCGAGTTCGTTATTAGAATAGGAGCGCTATTCAATAAATTGCAGCAAAAAGTTCCAGAAAAAAATCAACTGGACAAAATTTATTCGGTCCTTCACTCAGAGCTAATCTTGCAGTTCGATTGGGATAGTTTTTCCACTTACGACGGACTAATTGAAAAAATCCGAAAATACGCGGAAAAAATTGCCACGATGCAATTAACCGACAAACTGCGAGAACAGGACTCGAAAAAGACTCGTGCAACGCGCGGTAAAAATCAGCCATACGCGATTGAAACACCGTCGCCCGAAATCGACGAAACACCGCAAATAAACGCGCCACCGGAAACTAAAGCTGAAAACAAACCCAAGCAGAATAAAATTAAGAAAAAGCAAAACGAATTAAAACCCGAAACTCATTTAAATAAAATAGAAATTTACAAGCGTCACATAAACACTCTAGAACAAAAATTAACCGGGGGTAAACCTAAAAGCGAAAATTCGAAAAGAGATGTGAAAAAGGATGCTAGGGAACCTACCTCCTCTCCTCCTGCCGACCGACAGTCGCGTCGCCGCTCTACTTCCAGATCTTCACGCTCCTCTGCTTCTGCTTCCTCACAGAAGGTGGGAGAGAGACGTGGATCGTCTACGCGTAGAAATTACGACGCTGGAAACAACCAGCAGCGGAACAACGGACGCGGTAACGGTTACAGAGGCCGAAACCGGTATAATAATAACAGGCGTGGTAACAGAGGTAACTGGGGTGGCTATAACCGCAATTATAATAATCAAAACTATGATTATTATCAGCACGCCCCCCACTACCAACAAAACTACCAACCGAATTTCCAGGGCAGTAATTACGCGCCGCGGCCCCTTCCATCGCCGCACGCGCCTCCGATGCAACCTTGGCACGGGAATTACAACCAAGATGCCCCCGTTAATCACGGTCAAAACGCGCCTAGCCAGTACTTGTCAAGAAAGGACAGGGACGCCAGGAGGGATTAAATCACCCTGTCGATTTTAACGTAAACACGGACAAACATTTTATTTCAAACGAATCATTAAAATTAAATAAACACGTAAATATCGATAATTGTGCAATTCCGAGCCACAGTCACGCCGCTCAGAAGCCAACGTGTATTCATCAAAACGCACTAACGCTGAATCAAGCGTGTGCCAGCAGGAATTACACTAGTGGTTCCGACAGCGACTATGACGACGAGCTATTTTCGGAATCCGAGACGGAGTACACTGACTCCGAAGAAGACCTCCCCTCCACCGAACTTCCTGATTCGGCAGGTTCGAGCATTTCCTCGGTTACGTCACTGCTTACGGCCAATCAAATCACTTGCTTAGCAGCAACAGTTTACAAGCCGCAAGGCAGAGTGTACAAAGGGCCTGCACCGCCCCTACCGTCAAACAAGCGGATCACAATTAAGACGCATATTAAAATTGCCGACAAAGTAATTACGCACAACGCGATCACGTCGCCGCACCACGTTACTCCGCGAAATACGACATTCAAGTCAATGATTGCTACGGCGAAGTATGGCTTGCTGTCCTAGATGGATTAGCCACGCCCATAATTTTAGGCATGGACTTCATAATGTGCTGGAAAGTCATTATCGACGCCAGCCAGGGCTATTGGTCTATAGAAGGCTCTAGCGTGAAGATCCCATTTATTTCTGGAGTTAACACGCACAACTCATTGCAGTCAATGCAACTTATTGAGCTCACGCCCGAACAGCGTAGAATTCTCGACGAATTCATCGATAACTAGTTATCAATCGCTACTTCGGAAACTGGTGTCACAAACTTGACAACACACGTCATTGAACTGAACAATCAAGAGCCATTTAAACTAAAGCCGTACCGACGAAGCGCGCAAGCAAATAAAATTATTAATGAACAAGTTGATAAATATTTAGAACAAAAATTCATAGTCGAAAGCCAAGGCCGTTACGCAAGTCCCGTTGTTTTAACGTACCGTAAAGATGGCAGACCAAGGTTCTGCATAGACTACCGTAAATTAAACGCGATCACAAAAAAATCGGCTTACCCACTGCCTCGCATGGATAGCATCCTGGATGCCCTAACCGAAGCCAACGTGATTAGCACAATAGATTTAACGGACGCGTTTCATCATATACCTATCGATCCTAAGTCGCGTGAGTATACGGCCTTTGTGATCCCCGGTCGTGGACAATACGAATGGCTTCGAATGCCTTTCGGCTTAACAAACGCGCCGGCTACTTTTCAAGCCCTGACGCGTTCACGCGTACCTCGATGACTGGATAGTCATTTCTAGGACGTTCGAGAAGCACATCCTCCTTTTAGACATCGTGTTCACTATTTTGAGGGAGGCAGGCCTTTCAATCAATAGAGAAAATTCACATTTTGCGAAGTCCTCAGTCGAGTATCTCGGCTTCCTCCTCGACAAGGATGGCCTCAAACCGAACCCGAAACGCGTAGAACCAATTCTCAGTCGACCAACTCCTCGTAACCGTAAAGAATTACGACAATTTAACGGCTCTGTCAACTGGTACCATGGCCACTTGCGAAATATCGCGCGAGTACAAGGACCGCTTAACAAACTAGCAAGTCCTAAAGTACCTTGGCAATGGACCGAAGAACACGAAGCCGCGTTTTAAAATGTCAAAGACGCGCTGAAAAACGCTCTAACCCTAAACGCGCCGAGACCTGACCTGACATTCGTCCTGTATACGGACGCGAGCGATACAGGCATAGGCGCGATCCTAACACAACAAGGTAAAGATTGCGAATATCTTATCACATGCACAAGCAGGCCCTTGAGAGATGCGGAATTAAATTACACGACCACCGAAAAGGAATGCCTGGCCGTGATAGATGCGATCAAAAAGCTCCGCTGCTATCTAGAACTAACTAGATTCACGGTAATAACAGGTCAAGCAAGTCTTACTTGGTTATTAGATGCGAAAGACCCCCGAGGTAGGCTAGCGCGATGGGCACTTAAACTGTCCGCAAACAAAGCCACGATTATACGTACCCTTACACGTAAGGGTACCTCCAATAAAGCACCAGACACGCTCTCGCGACTCTTCGAAAACGCATCACCAAGCACGCCCTCTACGAATTTGAACGTCGTACACGACCAATCGTGGTATGAAACCATGGTCGAACGAGTCCGTGCAGACCCGACAAGTCACAAGCGTTATAGGCTAGATCGCGACAGCGCTCTATG
Organism: Ganaspis brasiliensis; assembly: GCA_037103525.1. Classification (NCBI taxonomy): domain Eukaryota; kingdom Metazoa; phylum Arthropoda; class Insecta; order Hymenoptera; family Figitidae; genus Ganaspis; species Ganaspis brasiliensis. The sequence goes on along the minus strand of JAZKLR010000061.1, from coordinate 493,520 downwards.
TTATTACAAGCCGAACTAGCTAAAACAAAGCATAGGCGATTGTAATGCGTGGAAAAAGGTGTTAAAAGAGGACGAAATTATTCCGACTATCGCGGAATATCATGATTCACGTCAATCAGCGCATCAAGGAATAAATAAGACGTATTTATCAATATTGAATCACTACTATTGGCCCGGAATGCGTGAGGACGTCAAACGTTACGTGAACGCATGCGAAGTATGTCTTAGGTGTAAACCGGACAATTCTCCACCCCAAGGCCTTATGTTCCTACGTAAATTCACAGAACCATGGGACACGGGATCCATAGATATTGTAGGTCCGCTCCCTCGATCAAAATCGGGAAAATGTTACATTCTAGTGTGTGAGGACACGTATACGAGTTACTTAGAATGCTTCGCCCTTTCCAAGGCAGATGGCCCCAAGATCGTGAAATGCTTGAACACCCTAATCAATACGTGGGGGACACCGAGGACGTTTATAACCGATAACGGGACGGAATTCGTAAATCGCACTGTTTCGAAATTTCTACTCGAAATTGACTCCGATCAGCGAACAACGCCAGTCTACCATCCGCAATCGAACCCCGTCGAACGCGTAAATCGCAACCTGAAGACCATGATCGCGAGTCTTCTCGGTAACGACCAACGCGAGTGGGACACATTGTTAGAGGAGGTACAATTCGCGTATAATACGACCGTCCATTCCTCCCTCGGCGTAACTCCAGCATTCTTGAATCTTACCCGTGAACCTAGACGCGCCGGGAAACAGCCGTGCAACGCCAACGTTGACGTGACAATCGACGACACTGTTAACCACTGGACCGAGCGCGTAAAACGCATCGACGCGTTACGCGCAAAAGTCGAGAATTTAATGGCCAAAGCCGGCAAAAGGCAAAGTAAAACTTATAACAAAAACCGCCAAAACAATGTTTTATTCCAGCCCGGAGACCTCGTGTTCTATCCGAACAACACCTTGTCTAGCGCCGAACGTAACTATAGCTCAAAATTAGCACCGCGTTACAAAGGGCCCGCGAAAGTACTGGAAATACATTCGCCCATGGTAGTTGTTATCAGTGACATACAAGGCAAAAGGCTTGGCAACAACAACGCCACCTCAACACCCGAAGCCTCTGAGATACGCGTGACGCGTTTCTCGCCAACCATGATCGACAACGAGCTTTCCATTCTCACCCCGATGACTCCCACCGAGCCAACCGGCCTAGTGGTCCTTAAGCAGAAAGATTTGGACCGCCTCTTGCTGACGCAACAAATCCTTATTGAACAACTCCAGGGCGCCAATCATCAGGTCGTTACTTTGGAAAAGGCGAACAAAGAGTTAATACTGTCGACGAGACCCCCGCCCAACGCAGTGGAAGAGATTCTCGAGTTGAGCAAGGAGAAACGTGAGCTCTCCAAGCAATTGATCGCTGCCCAAGAAGAAGCCAGCCACCAGCAGCAAGCTGCCACCTCCCGTACGCTGACACCATTGCCAGGTGTGTTTACACCCTAAGTTCTCCACCAAACAGTGCCCCTGGCCGCACTTTCCAAAGGGAACATCTCAGATTCCGAAACATCTCCGTTGTCATCGTTGTTATAGGCCGAAAGACCTACCAGACGCGAACTGTGTCGGATGTCGCGACCATATGGTCAAGGACGCGACAATAAAGAGGAACAAGTTGGCACAACAACTGGAAGATGAGGTGGCTGACGCGCGTCCCGGATCGTCCATAGCTAGAGCCGATCCTAACGAAGCCCATCACTGAACCCTGACGCGAGAGACCCAGGGGATGCTCAGAGGACGGGAGAAAAGACTGTCACAGATCCCGACGGTTCGGTCTTGGAACGGGACAATTTGCGGGTGCAGAATGCCACTGGGACATCAGATACCAAAAGACACGAATTTGACGCAGTCCTAGTACAGAAGATCCCCGTGCTCAAGTTGACGCGAGTGCGCGGTGTTCGAAGTGCGCGTTATTACCAGGACAATTAATGTTAGTTTATTTTATTCCGAACTTTCTGATCTTTTCCATTTTAGATCAGTTGTAAGTCGAGCGATCACGCTCAGATTAATCATTATCATTATTATTATTATTACTATTTTTGAGTTACTACTAGACAACACACACAAAAACTCTCATTTTCTTTTATTCGTTATGTGTTTCCGCGTCCTAGAGTACCGAGCCTCCCGACAAGGCCATATTGTACGCGCAAAGGCGCCTATTTTGTATCAGATAAAAATTTATTTTTATACGTTAAAATTTTCTGTTTAGAACTGTGATACCAACCAAAGTGTCACGAAATCGCCTTTACCTATGTATCAGGGCACACGATGCCATAACCCTTTAATGTAACGTTTCGCGTATTGCGCGAAACTGGCGGCCGCTTACGATAATTTGAATAAATATAGTTTCAGTTAACTCCCGAATTATTTCCTTAAAAAGAGCGAGCACTGATACCCACTAATCTAAATTTTTATTTTAATTTTCAGATTGTAGCATATGATTTTAAGTCATTTAATCATATATTGATTTTATGTTAACAGAGTTTAAATTTTCTAATTTTTCTACTACAGCCATGGCCAATCAGGACGGACTAGAATCCCTGATTTACAATCACCTTGATAAAAACGAGGTGTGGTTGACGGGATCGAACCCGGCAGCTACTGCACTTTAGAAGGGGGGAGTGTAACGACCGAGATCGCCTTGACAAATAATTGGTTTTCCGTACCTCCCGGTTTCGATCTTGTCACGCATGAGTTGTGAGACTCGCGCTCAGCGAATTTGAATATTCGCGCGAGGTAGTCATAGGCGGCGCGCGCGGCAGTCTGAGTAGCAGACGACAAACCGCGTGTTCGTTGCCGGCAAAACGAAAAGCATCAGATTGATGCGAGCGGAGCTACTTGAGAGACGCGTGTTAACCACGTTATTTGTTTTGTACTCTGTCATATAAGTATTGTTGTTAATTATTATTAAAGAGTTTAATTGAAACACAGTGCTTGTGTCTGTGCCTTCCTGGAGCCTATTGATTATTCACGACGATCTGATTCAACGGTCCTGGATTATCTACGCCAGATTCCACGCGTGATCCACATTGGTAAGTCCGTCATTTGATTGTAATTGGCCATCGCCGTAGGAATTGATTTCTGGTGTTCGGTGCTCGTTCTCCACCTCCTTCTGAAAAACGCGTGGATCAATTAAGCCGATTAATTCAGTAGTGCCATAGGAAGTTTTGCGAGGTAAGTGTAGCCCTCAGTGTGAGTGATTCCACCCCATTTCTTTACACTTTTTCCTTTCATGGTTGCCGGGTAAATTTCCTTAACAATTAAAATTAAAATCTCGCGACTGGGTTGCTACAAACGTTACATTACAGGGTTTTTGCGCGTCCAGTTTGTACAGCGCAAATGCTCGCCGAGCATTACATTACAGGCTCGGCGCGCCTAGTGTGTCTCCACCTTAACAGACAAAGCGGTTATCTGTTGCCGGCAAGTGGCAGATTAATGCGAGCGACACAGGTCAACAGACGTGCTCTCTCGAGTTTTCTTGTGTATTCGCCTAAATACATTAGTAAATTAGAGTTTTGTTAGTACCAAATTGTAAGGTTTTTTGTGTACTAAGGATTACTATCGATATTACACTAAGAAGGCTACTATTATCAGTGCATCCGCACATCGGATAGCTTGTATTCCATTGATGTGTGTCATCACTGGTAAGTTCGCTTTTTTCTGAATTTCCGGCTTTGCTGTCCACCTGGTTCTGTTCAGTGTGAATTTCGATCGCTTCCTCTCTCGAGTTCTGAGTTCGACATTAAACAGGTGCTTTGTGGTAAGATTTGTGCGTACTTTTCATTTGATTACTTATTTATTATTATTTAAATTTAGAATCTTGCGACTGAGTTTTCACAAAATATGTCAAAAAATCACAATCAATAATTTGTGGGTAAAACAGTAGTACTTCTTCTATGAGGAAGCAATATATGGCGCCATTCAATTGGATCTATTGATATGTTAAAAAGAGTAAACTTTTTTTTCTTTCCTCTTTTTAATTTTTTCTTCACATAATGACACGATGTTTTATGTAAGTGGAGTATTTTTTTTTTGGCTTTTTGGCGTGTTTTTGAGACGCAAAGCAGACCGTTACGCTAGGCAGTAGATTTGCAGGCATCGACAGGCAATGGAGACTTTGGAGTCCGAGGCCGGCTAAGCTACTGCCTGGCGTAATGGTTTGTTTTGGGTCTCAAAAGCGCGCCAAGAAACTGAGCAAAACATGCTTCGCTTACATAAAAAAATTTTAAGAATTAATTAATCTACGTTTATTCTTTTAAAAATAATAGTATTAAATATAAAACCAATACTAGAATACATCTTTTCTTTCTGATAGTGTAAATAAAGTACCTTGAAATAAATTATAATTGCAGCGACGAAAACTCCTACGCTTTGGATGAAATCTCCAAGTACGTGAATAAAAGCCGCTCTTACATTTATATTTCTATTTTCGTCTGTACCATGATCACCTTCTTCGTTGCACCTGTCATTATTTTCTTTTCTTTTCTGTTCGTTGTGATTATGACCTTCTTCGTAATTGTGGACATGTCCATGACCGTGTTGATGTAATGTTAATCCCATTCTGTAAAAATAATTTTGACCACGTAACTTTAGAAGCATAACTCATATGTTAAATGATATAAAAAAGTCTTGTTAGAAGTTATATTACATACTTATATAATATTATCATAAACTGTCACCGCAAAACATGGAGAAGAATTTATAAAAAAAATTACTGCCCCGGACATCTGAAAGTAGCTGCAAAACTGATCAAGTCTAGTGCTCAAATATTCAAACAACATACATCTGCAATTGAGCAGCTTAAACTTGCTCGATCATTTTATGCACTATTCCCAAAAATTCTAACTTTTTCACGTCTAAAACAAGTAAAAGAACCCTTCATAAAACAATGTTTGAAGAAACTTTTAAGAAATGTAATATCTCAGAAATATATAAGTATATATATATGGTCATTCTTCTAGAACTTTTAAACTCTAAGGTATTAGAAAACTTAATTGTTTGCAAGAAACGTCTAAAAACTATTTTTATTGTCTTCAGTATTTATTGAATAATAGACAATAGTGAAGGTTCTAGATAGGTTAGTGTTAGTGTGTCTGTGTGAGATCTAATCGAAAGCAACCTTTAGAGGGTTACACGAAGTGGACCAATCAGGAGCCAACTTTACAAAAGAATACAACGAAAAGTTATGACGTAAGCATAGTCAGTGTATCCGTGTGCGGTAAGCATACATCAGTGTGTCCGTGTGAGATAAGTATAAGTGAGTGAGCCTGTATAGTCACTCAAATGAATAGACAGTTTTAAGGTTAACCCTTGATATAGCATCGTAAAGGATTTTACAAAAACAATTTCAGGGTCATCCACTTCGATAAACAGTTTTAAGGTTAACCCTGTGACGTTATCACCTATTCGTATGAAGCTGAGATGTATGGGAAGCTGAGGGTTTTTTTAAGACAAGATGTGATGGGGCTGAGTTGATGGGGGGTATTTTTAGGGCAATATGAGGTGGGTAATTAATGCGCAATTTTCCGAAATGCATGTTAAAAGGTATTTCTTGTGTGTATGTCACCAAACTGAAAAGCATCTAATTTCACAGTTCTTCTTAAACCTTCGAAGTTATAGTAAACTTAAAAAAAGTAAATCATTTAGAATGCAAAATTTTAAACAAGTCTTATTTTGAAGTTATAAAAAATGCTTTGCAAATACATTATGGTGTTAAATTTACGAGTCTAAAAAAACAGATTCATAATGTGTGAATCAGTTTGCGTCTATAAAACGCATTACGCATGCGCTAGAGAACTTTCAGATTTTAAAAATTAGGTAAGTATTTAATATTTTTTAATTTTACAAAATGCTATTAAAGACCCTCCATAATTTAAAACCCCTTTAGAAACGCAGAAAATTCTGTCAGAATTTGTCTATCTCTCACCTCGACAAGAAGGCTGGAATAACCTAGAATTCATTTTATTAATTCTATATAATACCTGAATTTCTCTTCTTTTTATGATTTTACATTCCCCTGCCGATGGAAAATAGCTAAAAAATGACTGGCTAAAATGACTAAATGAATTCACCCATTTTTGAAGTACGATTTGAATGATTTCGTGCTTATAAAATGTCGAACGAAAAAGCGAGCAGAAAGGTTAGTTTATGGACCGTAAATTCTCAACCCTGGAGAAGTTGGTAATGCTTCTACTCTCTCATAAAATTAAAGGTTCTTTCACAGTTCTTTTTTCAACTATTTTTTATAAATTATTTATATTATTTATTCCAATATTATGCTCGTTTTTGAATGATTTAGTTATTTATATGTTTATCTGAATAAAACATATTCTTTTAAAACGAAATTCTAAAATTATATCAGATTTTTAATATCTTCTACTGTTTACGAATTACGCTACTATTCTTTTAATTATAAGGCTTTTTCCGAAATTTTTACATTTCCGTAATTGTCAGAAACTACAGATTCTAAATTTAAAGAAATTGAAATTCTAACTTAAAAATTTAAAAACTTTTATTTATTAAGAAATAAATGTTTTTACCAGTACATTTGTTGCATTTCAGATGTTGATAAAGGGACGAGCTACGTCGTAAAACTTTCAAACATCTGGAAGGGATTAAAAACCAGGAATAAAAATTTTCTCAATTTTGTAATTATAAATTTAAAAATTAAAAATTTGCACCCTATGCGTTCTAACGATTATATGTATCTAACTTTATTTTCCAAAACTGTTATTTTTTATATAAAAATAACAATATAATAATTGATTGTCATTTAATTTTATTCAATGTGAGAAAATTTTTAGATATTATAATCGTGAAAAACGAAAAATTTATAATTTTCCAATGTTCAATTTTTAAATTGCAATTTGACAAATTTTTGAGTTACAAAATTTTTGGGTTACCGAAGCTACATCCCTACCGATACAAACTCACTGGAAAACTCACTGGCGAAAATCACTGAGTTTTTTGAGTTATTTCAATGCGTTTTCAGATAGTATTTGAAACATTTCCTCACTCAAAACTTATTGGATCTTTGAAGTCTGATTTATGGCAATAAGAAATTCCACTGGAAACCCTTAAGAGGTAAAAATAATTTCTTGGACCCTTTTGCGGTTTATGACCAACATAAATACTTTTGGTGGCCTTCGGGCACAAAAATAATTACGCTAAAAATAATGTTTATTTATTTTAACATTACTAGAACTGTAAAAACGCGCTACGCGCGCGCAATTCTGTTGTACATCAATTTTCTTTATTTTTCAATTGTCCAATTTAATATTTTACTAATTTCTAATAATTGCTAATTTCCCAATAATGAAATCTGCAATGTCCCCTTTTACCAGTTTACCAAATTCTCTATTGTGCTAATTTTCTTAATTAAAAATTTCTCTACTTCTACAATTTTGTAGTAAACAAATTTCCAATTTCCTAATATGCCAATGTTTCAATAACTAAGCTCAGATTTCTCTATTTATTATTTCACAAAATTTTCCAATTCTCGATTTTATCAATGTTTATATTTTGACAAATTTCTCAATAGAAATTCCTTTTTTTAATATTTTGTAATAATTCCTTTTTCACTTTCATAAAAGACATTTTAACTAAATTAAAATAATGAGCTACCTGCTATTATATTATACCTATCTTTGTTGTCTCTGTCTCTGTCAGCGTTACTGAAATAGTATAGCAGTATGCGGATACGGTTATTTTTTTTAATAACTTTCTTCTTAGAATCCTATAAAAGAAACGAGTACTGAAGGTCAACGTTAAACGGAAAAGCGTTAACAGTTAACGAAAAAGGATATTTTATACTTGGTTCCTGGGTTAGGGAGAGAAGGTATTTGTTAAAAGTTTACGGAAAAGGAAACTGTCGGCACATTATACAAATTAACTTAAAATTTAAATTTTATTTCTTAATACAAACAATAGACTACCTGCAGGGAGTCATCATCATTAGAGCAAACCCTTGTATAATGAGGGTTGATGGCTTTAGGAAAAGAAATAAAATTTTCAAGTATTATTGAAAAGAGAGAAAATAAATTATATTCTGAAATTTTACCTCATTACTCACATATTCTTCGAATTTCAAATTTTCTTTCTAAATACGAACAATAGACTAAATAAGCCCTTTGGTTTTCGAGTCAACCCTTGCATAATGAGTGTTATAATTGGTTTTGGAAAAGAGAAACAATTGTCAAGCTTTAACGAAAAGAGAGATAAATACATTAGTGCGTGGTATAGAAGTGCATAGTACCCTAATAGCACCGACTGTGCCGGGAACGTTCCTGGAATGGGCCGCCGGTCCCTGGGGTACGTTCACATGGACCGTTCCAATATACCTGACAAATACGTTCCGGATTTCACTAGGCTAGGAACGTTCCGCGGAACGTTCCTGGAATGTTCCGAGGAACTTTAAATACACATTGAAAAATAATTAATGTTAATATCTTGCGCAGTAGTTTTCCGCGGGAACGTTCCTAGCCTAGTGAAATCCGGAACGGATTTGTCAGGTATATTGGATCGGTCCAAGGGAACGTACCCAAAGGGCCAGCAGCCCATTCCAGGAACGTTCCCGGCCTAGTCGGTGCTATTAGGGTAGTGAAAGTTATTAATGAATAGAACTTAAGTGTGTATAATGTGGAAGCGAATAATGCTAATTATTGTGTATTTTTATTAAGTGTTTATAATAGAAATGTGTTTAATGTGAAAGTGTATAGTATTAATATGATTATTGTTTATTAAGAGTTTCTGTTAAATAGTTCTTAACACGGTAAACAAAAAGTGTTTATTAAAGAAATGAACTGTAAGTGATAAATAATAAATAATAAAGTGATTCTAATAGTAAATATACATTAAAAATTAAATGGGAAAAGTGACAGTGATTATAATGAAAGTGTGCAAAATGTGTTGACTAAAGTAACAATATTTAGAAAGTGTTTAAATTTTTTATTTTCAATAAAGTTAGTGTTATGAAATGCTAAAAGTGTCCATAAAATGAGATTGTGGATTCATTAAACAAGTGATTAATAACTGTTTAATAAATAAATTAATTGTAAATATTTAATAAACAATAAAGTGATTATAATGTTTTTAAAGAGTCGTTACAGTGTAAAATAAGTGTTAATAATATAGTTATATAAAAGAGGTGAGACAAAGATATAAGACAATAACATAAGACAATGTGATGCGATATACATGTGAAACAATAAGAGAGATCAGGTAAAGAGATGGGATAATGAGATGAGATAAATAGTTATGAGATAAACATATGAGATATAGAAACAAAAAAACATTAAGACTTGAAATATAAAGATACTTTATTGACATGTAGACTAAAGAGGTGATTATGGAGTTAGATCGTAAGAAATAAAAAATAAGATTCATTTTTTGTTAATTTTTTTTTAAATTGTTTTTGAAAAATAATTTCTCAGTTAAAGAAGAGATATTTCAATTTAAATGATAAAGATTAGGATATTCGTAATTAGGAAAAGCTAAATGACAATCACATGTATAAGTTTCAGGAATTATTGAAACTTTATTCAGGTGGTAGTTTCCAAAAACAAATTACAGGATATTTAGAAATGTTAGATGAAATTAAAGCAATTAATAAGAATAAATCACATATTCAAATATTGTTTAGTGGAACTCGACTTTTGGGCCACTGGATTTGCACTTACTATGATGGAAATGAACTTTTTGTTTATGATAGTCTTAATGAAGGATGTTTAAATGAAGATCATAGAGAATATTTATGCAGGTTCTATCCATTTACACCTAATGTAGTTTTATAAGAGTACAACAACCAAATTTTGTTGATTGTGGTGTATACGCCATTGCGTTTGCTGTTTCTTTTTATTTTAATATTAAACCTGAAAATATTGTATACAATTATGCTTTAATGAGAACTCATTTGTATATGATGTTTGAAAAAAATGTGTCCTCTCATTTTCGGATAATTTTACAAAATTGTATAAACTTGAAATTGGCAATATCGAATAAATAAAAACCTATAATTTACATGTGAGGAATGTAAAAGATGCGACACAGAAGAGAAAATTATATTATTAAACTAATGACGGCTTTACAGAAATGAAAAGAGATAGTAGTAGTCCTTCATTACATACAAAAATAGAACAGAAAAAAGTTGTTAATATTCTTGACTAAGAAACTAAAAAAAGCAGTACTAAATATGAAAAAATGTATTGTAAAAGACCTAAGTTAAAAGGAGAGATAGAAAAGAGGGACAAATAACAAATTTGGAAAGTGTAAATAGTGACAGAATATAAATTTTTGTGAGAAAAAACTTGTGGAAAATGCGTCAAATACTATTGAAGTAGTAAAAGAATGTAATAATTATCACATATTAGAAACAATAGTTATTTATGATGTATGTTTAAGTAGTGAAACACATTTAAATTTTTCTAAAAAAAACACATAGACAGGCCCGTGCGCAAGGGGGGGGGGGGTTTGGGGGTTTAAACCCCCCCCCAGAGAGGTCTGAACTTGCTTTAAAAATTTTCAACTTTTTTGATTAAAAAATTATTTTTAATAAATAACAATAAATTTACACAATTTATTTTTTGAAAACCCCCCCCAGAAGCAAATACTGCGCACGGGCCTGCACATAGATAGTGCTGTTAAAGAAGAAAAGAGATAATAATTCTGACAAATTAATAATTTCTAGCGATTGTAATGAGACAAGTAAAAAAAGTCTTTGAGAATATCAAAAAATGTTGAAAGTCAGTTAAAGTATCTTAAAGAAGTAGGAGGAGATGATAAGAATAAGAAATTACAAAGAATAGTGAGCCAGACAAAAATTGTTACTAATCAGAAAATTAAAAAAAAGTAGAGCAGAATATAAAAAAAAGCTATCGTAAAAGATTGATATTGAAACAGAAGATGTGCCATGATGAGGATAAAAATAATGAAATACTATATTCAAAAGATATGCAGGAGAAAGTTATAAGATCTTGTGATGAGAAAATGAAAAAAGTCACGCAGAATAACAAAAACAATAATGTAAAAGATTAAAATTAAAAAGAAACTTAATCGATGAGGAAAAAATAGATGTTTCGGAACATAGAGGTAAAAAATGGAGTCATTTATGGAAATGAAAACAACATTGATATTCGTGATTTTGCTTATGCAGAAAAAAATATTAATAGCATACATGTTCCAAACTATAACGAACATTATCTTGGTAAAATGTCGTGTTTTTGCAAAAGATGCAAGGCAAAACATTTTGAGAAAGAAAAATTCAAAAGAAATTAACTTATAATTATTGTTGCAGTCATGATGGTGTATCGTTGCCTTCAGAAAAATACCCTCATGAATTAAAAAAATTGTAATGACATTGCTATTTTTAATATCAATGCTGAAGGTTTAATACCAGAGTCTTATATAACGATTTATAATACATCGATTAAACAATTGCAATTCGTTAGTCATATAGATCCAAATGTTGAACCTTGGATATAAGGCATTCTCTGAGCAAAAAGCCACCCTAAAAAAAAAGTTGCCTAATGTTTTGGTCAATGATATGTAGTCAAAAACAAAAATTTTAAGTAGGTTCTTAGGTCTGTGTAATGCGTGGTTGACATGTTATCAGGGGCCGAATTTTATTGCAGCGTAATTTTCAACTGCCAATAACTTTTAACCGGATAAATGGATTTAAAAATTTTATGGGTGTTTTTGTGCAGAATTTCCTAAACTTTCAAATAACTTTCAAACTTATTATTTTCATAATTTTATTTTTGATAAGAAAAATGCAAAAAAATGTTTGTTTTTTAATTTTTGACCAACACTCCCCTCTAGGAACTTTTTTATAGCTACCTAGAAATGATCCTTTTTTTATAAGCTTTTCAACCCCCTAAATGCCAATTTGGGAGAGCAAGATTCTTAGAAGCTATAGATGAATGTGTGTTACAGTACACCTTACAAATTTCCATCCAGTTTTCTTTTATATAGTCTTAAATGATTTTAATGTTACCAACTTTCTTTACTTGAACCAAAAAGTGAAAAAATAGTATATATTGTTTTTTCTACAACAAAAAGAACGATTTGTAAGGTGTACTGTAGCACACATTCACCTATAGCTTCTACGAATCTTGCTCTCCCAAAATGGCATTTAGGGGTTGAAAAGCTTATAAAATAAAGATCATTTGTTGGTAACTATGAAAAAGTTCCTAGGGGGGAGTGTTGGTCAAAAATTAAAAAACAAACATTTTTTTGCATTTTTCTTGTTAAAAATAAAATTATAAAAATAATGAGTAATTTTATTTAAAAGTTTAGGAAATTCTGCACAAAAAACACCCATAAGATATTTAAATCCATTTATCCTGTTAAAAGTTATTGGCAGTTGAAAATTACGCTGCAATAAAATTGGGTCCCTGGTAACATGGCAACCACGCATTACACAGACCGAAGAACCTACTTAAAATTTTTGTTTTTTGACTACATATCATTGACCAAAACATTAGGCAACTTTTTTTTAAGGTGGCTTTTTGCTCAGAGAATGCCTCATATATCCTATACTTTATCCTCTAGGAAGCAAGGGTTATAGTCTCGATATGATTCGTCCTCATAGTGACAAACCAACCAGAAATCAAACTGTGTCTAGATCTCCTTATATAAAATATAAAATAGGAGTAAGAGATCTTTTTTGGAAGGCGTCGCTTCAATGGCTCACATCTTCAAAAGTTTTGGATGAAAAACACTTTTATTTTTTTTTTTAATTACAGTTTTTAACATGTACATTTAACTAATAAATAGTATTCTTCAAAAAGTTTCATGGTTTTCTAGGAAAAAATTCTTGAAAAAATCACTTTTTTTTTAGTTACAACTGGTGTTTCCCTCTTAAGAAATAATAAAATTTGGCGTGCGCTTTAGCGTGCGCTTTTTTTCTAGTACAAAATCAACCGAACATCTTTGCTTTTTACTGTCAATAAATAAATATCTTGACAAGTGAAAATAGAAATTAATTTTTTTCTAAATCTTTTTAAAAGTGATAAAAATCGAAATAGACACATTATATTAACTATTCCACATATCACCAATTTTAACAGTTCCCTATTTCTTAAATTACCATTTAACAAAATAAAAAAAACACCGAAATTCTCCTCAGAATTTTAAAAGAAAAATTTTGTTTATTAAATATTTAATTAACAAATGATTTGTACTACTTAAGCAACTATTAAAAAATAGTTTTAAGCAACAGTGTTTAATTGAAATTTTTTTTTGATTTTGTTATTAAGAAATAAATAAAAAGTTACATTTAATTCTTTTTTTTTTCTAAACTAAGTTAGAAAACAATGATGTTTATACCTGAGTATAATTACAAACAATAAACCACTTGCGTTCGAGCAAACCCTTCTATAATGAGGGTTAATGACTTTGGGAAAAGAGATAAAATTTTTTAGTTTTAAGGAAAAGAGGACAATAGACCACCTGCTGGGTGTCATCATCGTTAAAGCGAACCCTTGTGAGTGAGGCCTGAGTTTTATTGAGGATCCGAAATTAGAGTGTCTCTTTTCTTGCGTTAACTGTTAACGCGTTAAACTGTTCTGCGTTAAACTCATTTGCATAGTCCTCGTTTCATAAATAGGATATTTGTTTTAATGAACTTGAACTATTTTCATGATTTTATTATGTTTACTACATATCCCTTTGACTTTGATTTCAAAAATGATATCAGTTTTAACGTAACATTTATGGTTTACGAAATATCTTATAATTTCTTCAAATATAAAATTATCACAATAAATTTTAGATATTTAAAATCGTGAAGTATTACAGATTCCAAATTTTTTAATTAAAAATTTTAAATAATTAAATTGCAGAAATTTAAAGTCATAAAATATTAGGGTTCATAAATTATTAGCTAGGGTAACAATAGACATAGGGATTTAAAATGGATCCCTGCTTTAACAGTAGATTTCCAATTCTTTTGTCATTTTAGTTCATGTTTTTCAACCCGGCATTTTATTATCTGGAATTTATATACTTTTACTTTTTGAGGTCTGCATTACAAAAATTGAAATTTTCAATATTTCACTATTCTGATATTTTTAAAATCCATTTTAACAATGTATATCACTAAATTAAAATTATAATCAATAAAATACTTAAAGAATAATTAATTATTAAAATACATGTTATAGACATTTATATTTTTTATAGAAAATAACAATTGCAAAAACTAATCTTATAATTTATAAACAATAAAATTAATTAATAATTTTAAATCATAATTAGCTTTTTAATTAATATCATTCTCTGTAAATAATTATATTGTTATATTTTTGACACAATTTTTAATATAGGTATATAATGTATATTGAATTTTGAGAAAAATATTTTTTTAAGAAATCTACATAAAAATATATGTTTAATAAAGAGCCACAGATGGTTTGTGACAATATAATTTTAATTTCTTTTGAAATTAAATTTTAAAGGACTACCTCAAAACGGGCAATAAATTTTGACCTGGCCTGAGTGTAGCAATAAACCCTAGTGCGCTAGTAGCTCATTGGGCCAGTGAGTTTCCAATAATTTTCCAGTGATTTTCTATCGGTAGGGAAATAAAAAATATATACTGGTAGGCAATGGTATTTTACAGTTCAGCGTATTTATGATCATATTAAAACTTAAATAAGTACTCCCGAAATTTAAAGCGACTACCTACTCGAAGCAAGAAGTGGTAACTAGCATTGTTAGAGTAAAAACGACTAAAAAATGTCGAACCAGTCATATTTTGGATCATAACCTGCAGATAGATCCTATCGGCAGGTTATAAAATAAAAATATCAAAATTCTGTTCCTTGTAATACAGAATTTAAAAAAATTGCAATAAAAATAAAAATCGGTCAAGTACGAGTTACACTCGTACCAAGTCAAAGGGTTCCGTACCGCTCTAATTTTTTTCAATTATATGAGGCAGAGATTAAACATTTTCCGCCAAGAAAACATTTGTCGTTCGTCCGTCCGTCCGTCGTTCATAGTCAATTGCTGTCAATTTGAGGTTGTGTGCGAGAGAGAGGGAGATAATAAAAGACAGAGACAGAAACATCCGAATGGTTCCCGAAACATCAGAATGATTCCGGAAACACCCGAATAGTTCCGGAAACACCCGAATAGTTCTGGAAACACCCGAATGATTCGGGAAACATTCGAATGATTACGGAAACACCCGAATAGTTCTGGAAACAGCCGAATGGTTACGGAAACACTCAAATGGTTATGGAAACACCCAAATAAATCCGGTAACACCCGAATGGTTACGAAAACACCCGAATGGTTACGGAAACACCCGAATGATTCCGAAAACACCCGAATGGTTACAGAAACACCCGAATGGATACGGAAACACCCGAATGGATACGGAAACACCTGAATGGTTAAGGAAACACCCAAATGATTCCGGAAACATTCGAATGATTCCGGAAACACCCGAATGGTTACAGAAACACCCGAATGGTTACGGAAACACAGGAATGATTCCGGAAACACCCGAATGGTTACAGAAATACCCGAATGGTTACGGAAGCACCCGAATGGTTACTGAAACACCCAAATGATTCCGGAAACATTTCAATGATTCAGGAAACACCCGAATAGTTACAGAAACACCCGAATGGTTACGGAAACACTGGAATGGTTACGGAAACATTGGAATGGTTACGGAAACACCCGGATAATTCCAGAAACACCCGATGGTTCCGGAAACAGCCGAATGGTTCCAGGAACACCCGAATGGTTACGCAAACACCTGAATTGTTACGGAAACACCTGAATGGTTCTGGAAACATAATATATTATACAAGAGAAACAGAATTAGAGACTGAGAAAGAGAGGAGACTAGTTTTTTCAATTTTTCTGGTTGTTTGTGAGAGGAAGGTTAGTAGGGATTAAGAGAAAGCCACGAAACCCTCTATTGTAGGGGCTTTCTATGAAGACGAACACTAACAAACTTCTATATATTTTTCCGGTAATCTACACGTAAATCTACATACATGTACAAAATTGCAGCATCTTAAGTCAAATAGTTTGGAAGTTTAGAGGGGGGGGACATGGTCATTTTTCCGAATTTCTTTTAAAAAATCGTACTTTTTGGCTAGTAAACACAATGAACATCGCCTTTTCAAAAGTTCTCTATAATTTTCCTGTAATCTACACGTAAATCTACATACGTGTATTAAATTGCAGCATCCTAAGTCAAATAGTTTGGAAGATTAAGGGGGGGGACATGGTCATTTTTTCGATTTTTTTTCAAAAAATGGTACTTTTTGGCAAGTTAACACTATGAAGACCGCATTTACGAAAGTTCTCTATAATTTTTCTGTAATCTACACGTAAATCTGTATATGTGTATGAAATTGCAGCATCCGAAGTCAAATAGTTTGGAAGATTAAAGGTGGGGACCTGGTCATTTTTTCGAATTTTTTTTAAAAAATCGTACTTTTTGGCTAGTAAACACTATGAAGACCGCCTTTTCGAAAGTTCTCTATAATTTTTCTGTAATCTACACGTAAATCTACATATGTGTACGAAATTGCAGCATCCCAAGTGAAATAGTTTGGAAGATTAGGGGGGGGACATGGTCATTTTTTCGAATTTTTTTTAAGAAATCGTACTTTTTGGCTAGTAAACTCTATGAAGACTGCCTTTACGAAAGTGCTCTATACTTTTCCTGTAATCTACACGTAAATTTACATAAGTGTGACAAATTGCAGCATTCTTAGTCAAATAGTTTAAAAGATTAGGGGGGGGACAAGTTCATTTTTTTGCATTTTAGGGCAAAAAATTGGTTTTTGCTGGATTTCGGCAAGGTCATTAGCTCGAATCGCGTTTTCCATATCATTTTCGTAAATTCAAGGTGAAATTACATTTGTGTACCAAATTGGAAGTCTCTAGCTCATAGAGTTTAGAAGTTAGAGGGGGTGCGAAAACGGACACACATAGTGATTTTAATAGGGTTCCGTTTTACGGTACGGAACCCTAAAAACAATCTCAAGTTTTTATGTCACAAGTTTATAAAAGTTACCACTGAGCCACTCGTGACTTGAATATATAAACATAAATGACCCTTTTAAATTGCAAATGTGAAAAATATTGTCAGGAAAGAAGAAATTTCAACTGTATACTCTATTACGGAATTGAACATTTTGTAGACTCTAAGGAATTATTGGGGATAGAAAAATCATGTATGCGTATGCTGATTTACAGAATAGAAGAAATTTCTACAATTAAATACATTTTAATTATATTCTACTGCATGAAGTCTCATTTCATACAAAACCATCTATCTATCTATCTATATCTATAAAATCAAAGTTTTGACTGTACATTGCTTCGAATTTAAAAATTCATGTATAATTTTTCATTTCAAGTTGCAAAAACTTCAAAAATGACATTAAAAAAATGTCTGTATGGCTGTGTGTCTGTCTGCACAAAAACTTTGTTCGGGCACCACGCGAGAACGACTCTACCAAATAAAGTTAAATTTTGTGTGTAATTGTCTATTAGCCCAACTAAGAATCTTCAATTTACAGACTTCAAAAATATTAGTTATAACCTGAGATATGGCAGTGACACATAAGTACACATACACATGCATATAAAAGTATTTTTTGATATTTTGCAAAAAATGTGTTTATTTCCGTATTATTGTAGTTCATCAATATTGAAATTCATTTTTGGGCCAAAAATAAAAATGTAGTTTTCTACACTTTTGACATGAAAATCTTTTAAAATATCAGAAATTTTATAATTTTTTAACTGATAATATAACTGTGCATTTTTAGGCCCAAAATAAAAATTGGGCGTTATAAGACCCAAAATAGAAAATGTAGTTTTGTATACCTCTGACATGAAAAACTTTTAAAACATAGGAAATTTTTTAACTAATAATACAACTGTTCTTTTTTGGGCTTCAAATCAAAATTGGGCCTTATAAGACCCAAAATAAAAAATGTAGTTTTGTGCACTTCAGACATGAAATCTTTTAAAATATAAGAAATTCGAAGAAAACTCGGACACGGAGGGGCATGTTCTTTCTTTCTACACCTTCATTCTCTTAAAAAGTTTGCTCGTATCAATCGCTAACTATATGAGAGAGAGCATGCCCCTCCATCAGTCTATCTCACAGCCACTGTTCACTTACAGCTCTGTATAGGCGGTGCGCGTTCCAGTAGTATTATAGTTCAATGGCAGATGCTATGAATATAGCAGAAACACTAACTGTACCAAAATTATACGATTCTGTCTAAATATTAGGCCGGTCCGCCTAGTTTTCAGGCCAAGCCCGAGCAATAACTATACGTTCTGTTAGAAATATAGCATCAATACTGCCCTACAACGGAAGAATACGCGTAAACCACAAACAGGTCAAACGGAGATATTCAAGAAAAACCATTTGCATCTAGAACTTATGAATAGAATCACTTTTTATTAATGAAAGTCAGCCTACCTGGGTAAATCATACCTGCTTTTTTCAATTTTGCTATTAAAAATGTATTATTTAAACAATCTCTATTAAAAAAAACACATGCGGTGTTTTCAAAGTGCAAATACAACGTAAAAAAAACATAAAGTCGTCTGAGTGCTTTTCCGCTGTAAAGTTGTCGAGCGGAGCAAAGATGTCCAGCAGAGAACCCGCAAAGCACAAAGAAAGATGAGGTGGGGGTTAGAATATAATCATAAATATACAGTCCTCTTCAATGACAAAACTACAAAAAGTTTTATATGTCCGAAGATAATAAAATTAGGAAGGTTTAAAATGTCTCATTTTAAAGCTTATTTTGCAAGCTTTATTGCAATATAAAATAGTTGTTTATAAAAACTGTTTTCAAAATTAACGAAACTGCTTCATTCTGTAGACTGTTATAATTCTAGTTAAAAAAGGTTTGATAAAGAAGATAATTAGTTTTTATAATTGAAAAAATGAAAAAAAAAACGTGGGCAAAATGTAGGTAATAATAAAGAAGAATTCTTTTTATTATTATTAAACGATACAACTAAGAAACGATTTATTAAATTTAACCTTATATTTTTCAATTGAATTACATTTTCAATCACTCTTCACAGCTTAATCAACATATCACAGAAAAAATTAAAAATAATTCATAGAACACTTTTTGGTTTAAGAAATTTTAAGTACAAAAACTCGAAGATTCTTTTCATTTATGCAATTTTAGGTACCAGGAACTCAAAAGACAGATAAAACAACAATAATATAAATGGAACTTTTTTATCGCTTACAAAACTTTAGGTACCAACGAAGCGAAAAACAGAAAATAAAAATAATAAATTGATGGTTTTTGTAATCTTCTAATCTGTAATCTAAGATTTTTTGAAATTTAAGGACTAAAGACTCGAAGAACAGATAAAATTACGATAATAAATGGAACTTTTTTTCATTTACCAAATTTTCTATAAGGATAGATAAAATAATATTAATAAATGAAAGATTTTTTTACCACATTTTAGGAACTTAAAACTCGAAGATCAGATAAAATAAACAATAATAAATGGAACATTTCTTTCGCTTACGAAATTTTAGGTACAAAGAACTCCAAAAACAGATAAATTAACGATAAAAAATGGAAGCTTTTTTTAAATCTTCAATTTTTAATTTAAGAATTTTTATAATTTAGGTACCAAGAATGTGAAGAAGCCTTTTGGAAGTAGCTAAAAATCTGGTTCTGTTAATTGCAGTCATTATCATAATTATTTGTTAAATCAAGAGAATTAGATACCTCTAAATTGTGCCAAAACTGGTGCCTACTTTTTGTCATCATAGGTAATAATTTTTTAATAATATCCTCTTTTTTATGAAGTAGTATGCCTCGATAGGTTTTCATAGATTCTGGGAGAGTAAATCCTTTATTCTTTATAATTTTAGCCTTAAGAAATTGCAATTCTTTAAAATCATCCTTTTTGTCATAATTTAATTTGTAAAATAGATTTTGGGAACCTCGAATAACTTTGATTTGTTTAATTTCGTTTAACAATGGTCGCCTGTTATTATTGTTCGATTTTTGAATGGATGAATGAAACAACAATAATGTGATAAACTATTTTGATAAAACATTGTATACTTTATAGTTAAATTAAAACTAGTTGTAGTTTATTTTACTATTTATAGTTAAATTATTTAGTTTAAAGTTAAATACAAAATGTAATTTATGTTCTTATAAAACTAAATGTAAAAACTTAAATATTTGAACTTATTGGATAAAATTACTGTTATTAATTGAAAAACAATAAAATACTTTTTTTAATTAATTATTTACTCGTCGGATTGACGGATTTCCACGCTATATGCACATACTTGCCAGCCTTCGGAGTATGTGTCTCTTTCCCACTATTGCCCGCGACAACCCCTTGCTGCCTCACCGCCTCTGAGACTACCGCTCTGTTTCGACCGTCTGCTGCTTCCCTCTTTCGCTTTTTACTGGCGTTCTAGTTATCATATCCCACGCTCTACCTTACCGAAACCCGGTAACTCGGCAAAAATGATGGCTAAGTGGCGTTTAGATAAAGAGACAGGTGCGGCAGGGGATATAGATGAGACAGGCGAGAAATTAGATAGTGATGATGAAGTAAGTGACAGCGAGGCGGGAGAGGGAAATGTTAGTGAAACAGAGGGAGAAGAGGAGGGAGTAGGGAGTAGGGTCGATGATTAAAAAACTAGGTGAGATCATGAGTAAGAAATAAGATGCGCTATATACAGGTTTAGAGGGAAAGATAAATTAAGTAAAAGGGGAAATAGGAGAGATTAAAAGAATTGTGGACGGAGTGGAAAGTGCAATGGAAGGAGGAAAAGAAAAAGGTATTGGGGAGATTAGAAGGAGTAAAAAAGAAGCAGGAAGTAGAGGTAGTATGGGGTAGAGAGACAATTTGGGTAGACGGAGTAAAGTGGAGAGTTAATGAAGTGATGGGAGAATTTGTAATGGAGAGAAGTAGGTCGGGGTTCTAAAGGAAGGAAAGAGGGAAAGAGCAAGAGGAGAAAGAAAGAATAGAGGAATAAAAGTAGCATTCTGGAACGTCTTAGGACTTACAAATGAAAATGACGCTTTTTGGGAGAGTATAAAGAAGTGGGATGTTGTAGTTTTGAGCGAAACATGGACGGAGAAAAAGGTGAGGGAAATGGGAAATGCAGGCAGAGAAGAAAAAGCAAAACGCGAGAGGGATGGTCACAGGGGTAAGTGAGAGAATCAAAGATGAAAGGAGAAAGGCGAGTGATAGAGAGGGGTGCATGGTAAAAACCATCAGAGTCAGAAAAGATAAATGGGATGTGGTAGGAATATATATAGAAGGAGAGGAGAGGAGAGGACAGGAGTTAGAAATACAGAGTGTATGGAAGTAGGAAAAGACAGGTTGGTAGTAATAGAAGGAGATTTTAACGCATGGGCGGAAGGGTTAGGGGGAGTAATATGGAATAAAGAAAGTGGAAAATACGAAAGGGCATCAAAACATAAAGGAGTAGATAATAAAAGAAGGAGACTTCTGTTGGAGAGACTGTTGGGGTTGTTAGGAGAAAGGGGGGGAACGATATGAAACGGAAATATGAGAGCAGATAAAGAATACCAGTGAGAAAAATGGTTAAAGGTAGAAAAAAAGGATTTAAAATATGGGAGACTGTTAAAAGGGTATAGGGAGGAAAGGGCTGGCCAGAAGACTGGAAAACAGGACTGGTTGTACCGTTAGTGAAAAAAGGGGAAGGGAAAAAGGTGGAGGAGTACAGGGGCATAACATTGAAGTCGGTAGGGTATAAAGTGTATGCGGAGGTACTAAAAGAAAGGTTATAAAAGGAGGTAGAAAGGACAGAAGGAATCCCAGATAACCAAACTGGGTTTAAGAAAGGGATGGGAACAATGGACAATATATTTGTACTGAACTATTTAGTGAACAGGAATTTAGAAAGGCAGAAAGGCAAATTAGTAGCTCTATTCGTCGATTTTAAGGCGGCCTACCCTTCAGTGAATAGAGGGATTTTGTGGAAGGTGTTATGGGACAGGGAGATAGAGAAGGCATTAATTAAGAGGTTAAAGGAGTTATATATGGATGGAAAATCGAGGGTAAGAGTAGGAGAGAAACTAGGGGAGGAATTTTGGGTGGGAAGAGGGTTAATGCAAGGCTGCCCTTTGAGTCCCTTGCTATTTAGTCTTTTAATGGCAGATTTAGAGGAGAGATTAAGAAAAAGAGGAAAAGGAGGTTTAGTTATAGGAGTGAAAAAATTATATGCGCTGGCATACAAGGACGATATAGTGCTGTTGTCAGAATATGAGGCGGGTATGAAGTTGTTAATTATGGAATTTGAAAATAATATAGGAGAGAAGGACCTATGGGTTAACTTGAAAAAAACGAAGGTGGTGAGATTCAGAAATAGGAGAGGAGGGATGCTGTATGATTGGAAGCTGAAGGGAAGAGTTGTTGAGTAGAGGAATTCTGTTATCTGGGTTTCTGGTTTTGTTATAATGGTCGGCACTGAGTTATGGGGTGGAGGTGTGGGGGTGGAAAGAAATGAAAAAGGTGGAAGGTATGCATAAGCGTTTTTTGAGATGAACAATGGGTATGAGTAGAAACTGTCCAGGATATATGTTAAGGGATGAACTGGAGAGAGAGAGAGAGAGAGAAGATGGCGGTGAGACAAAGAAAGAGGGCATGAGAGTTTGAGGAAAAACTGAAGCAAGGAGGAAAGAGCAGTTTGGCGAGTTTGTGTTACAGTTTAATTAGTGGAAGGGAAGAGAGAGGGGAGAGGGAGATGTCAAGGTGAAATAAGGATAGAAGAGATGTGAGGAAGGAGGTGAAAAAGGGTCTGAGTGGAAAAACAAGGGGGTGGAGGTAGTGTGGAGAAGAAAGGATAAGAAGGAGAGGTGGGAAAAGATAAGAGATTCGAAATGTAATAAGTGGTATGTAATGATGAGAGAGGAAGGAATACCGCAGTACTTAAAAATAATGAATAAAGTGAGTAAATGGAACAGAGTAGTGAGGTTTAGAATGGAAGAAGGTTTGAACGAATGTAAGTATTGGAAGAGTGAAGAGGAGAGGTTGTGTAGGGTGTGTGGGTATGAATTGTAAGAGTGGGATCATGTGTTGGATAGGTGTAGCAAAGAGGGAGAAGGGGAAAAATGAGTGGATGAAAGTATTAGATGGATTCTGAATGAAAACGGGCAAGTAGAAGGATGGATGAGAAGGCTAGAGGAGGTGAGGAAAGGTAGAGCTAGCTAGAACGCAGGGTTAGTCTTCGTGTTTGTTTTTGCGGGAGTTGCTGGTTCAATTGCGGGGTGTCGGAAAGGGGACCAAGAAGGTCCCGTAAAATTCAAATATACGGAGTAAGCCAAAAGTTTAGAGGGAACAGGAAACGGAAACCCTGGCACTGGGCGTTTAATATTAGAAAATTTAGTAAGTAGTTAAAGATGTTTATAAGATGTACAAAGAAACATTGTTGTAGTGGGATAAGTTAGATTAATATATATGTAATTAAATCCTCGAACCCTGTGATATGTGCGGGAAGAGTACAATAAATAATAATTTATTTATTTATATTTATTTATTATATATTAGAGTAGGATAAATAGTAATCATGTATATTATATTAATTTATAATTTTATTTATTTTAATAAACAATAGCATAATTTACAATTTAAAAATAAATTTACAAACTACTAAGTTCATTATGGTTTATAATTATAGATTTAATTGAATTTAAAAATTAAATTAAACGTTTAATAAAGATAGTATTAAATTTACTAATTATGGAGATTAAGTATTTAAAAATAATTAGCATTTATCAATCAATTATACGATTTAGTTTAATGATTAAAATTATCATGATGATATTTTATCAATTTTATTTGAAAAGTATTTAGTTTAAATAAAAGAAATTTTAAATTATTCAAAACATTTTTAAAAATAAGAAATTTAATTCTATGTTAAAATATATTATTCAAAATTGTAATTTAATCAAAAAGTTTCGTTTAACTTTAAATTATACATAATTTGAACAAATTAATGTTATTATTTAATAAAATATAATATATTTTAAAACAATATCCTTACTTTTATCAAAATGTTTAAATAGAATTAATTTATAAAAACGTACCAATATTATAACTGTCATGTACATATTCACTAAATTCTCGTCCTCCTCACATCTTAAAATTATATTTAAAAAAATTTAACTTAAGCAATTTATAACCTTCTATTTGAAACCTTGCACAATGTAAACAAATTATCGTGACGCATACGCTTTACAGGTGGAACGGTTTGAAACAGAATATTCCTGCCACGTTGTTTCTTTGGCTCGCCGTCGGAGGGCTGCTATCATTTTTCCTCACAAATGACATTAAACTTTTCAGTTATAAAGAGGATCGAGAAATCAACATTTTAAATGAACAAGATTACAAGATATCTTTCCTTAAATAAAAAATAAAAGTGCGTCAAAGTAGTATGAATGGTTATGAATGATTTTATTATTAATACTTAAGTTTTTTTAAATATTTTTTTTTTTTACATTTTGAAAGTATATTTATTTAGACATTTTAAAAATTGTGTATAAATTAAATTTAAAAGTAGAACGAATAAAATTAATTTAATTTATGAAAATAACATTTTTTAAAATTAAAAATATGAAAATTAAATTTTTTTTCTTTGCAGAACATAATAACTTACATAAGAATGAAGCATACTTCCTATCTCTGTTCCTTCCGGGGATTCACAATATTTTATATTATCTAAGAAAGTGATTCATATGCTTACTATTATCGCAAGAATTTAGAGTGAGATAGAAAGTAGTCCAAATTATGGGCATTTAAACCCATAAATTTTAAATTTAAAAGGAAAATATTTATATAGATATATGCCACCTGTAGTAATTATCTATCTTTTGAAATATTATGTATACTAAATTTAAATTGACTTTTAATTACTATTTTTACAATTTCTATTCTATTTCTGCTCGACTTTTAAATTAAATTAAAATTTTATTTTGTTAATATTAATAATCTCAGTTATAATACTTGTTAAATAATATAACAAGCATTAGGGAGATCATCATTGATTTTATGATATTAAAAAAAAAATATAAAAAATATAAAAATAAAAAAAATATAAAAATAAAATAAAATTAACATTAATACAGTTAAACTTTTATCTATCATTATTAAATAAATTACAAATAATACAAATATATTTCTGATGAAACCTCTACTTTAAATTTTGAAAATAAACAAAAACAAAGTTCATTGACCTACTTGATCTGATCTATTTTGCTATTTGCTTTGAATATATCCTCCTTATTCAAGAATAAGGAGGATTCTCCTTATTCAATTATTATTGATTTATCTATTAAATAAAATTAACAAAAATCAATACAATTTTTCCAATAATAACCTAATAATAATTCAATTTTAAATTTATACTTTATTCTACATTAAATTCCTTTTCTTAATCTTTTTTCTTGGTTTGTATTATAAAACAAGCAAATGATATAAATATTTTATAATATTTTGGAAGATCCTCCTTTCTACAAACTCATGAATAAGTCGTGATGATGCTACAATGCACCACAACTTACAAAGTTTTGTAAAATGTAGCGTGAACCAAGCGAGGAATCCAAACAATATTAACCAGTCAGTTGTTGGTTGTACTATGTACTCCAACAAAAGATCGATTAACTTTTTCGTTATTAAATAATTGCTAAATTGCAATTATTTATTAAATATTGCTTAAAAGCTTCACCCAACAAACACAGAAATTTATTTTGAGCAATAATTTGGAAAAACTCCGTTTCCAAATTATTATTCGCTATAATCGAATTATTTAAATAAAGATTGAGGTTGTACTATGTACTCCTCAATAAATAAATGAATAAATAATTTTTATGACGCTTTATTTCTCTATAGATTTTTGTACTTATTAATTTATAATTAATAAAATAGCACCAGTAATAATAAATTCAATGAAATAAAATATTTTAACGAATTTATCAATCAGTACAATTCTACTAAAATATTATGACGCTAAGTACTTAGGTTTTACCAATTTTGTTGATGAAAATCAAGAGGACGAGTCTATGCAAATGAGCTCCTAATATACCCTTGATTTACCCCCAAAAACGTCCAGAAAGTTCAATAACCGCTACAACTTTCAAAATTTTCAATTTCCGCGGTTTTCTATTTTAATTTTAACGCCTATAAAGATTGATAATTTAATTTTTCTTTCTTGTGAAATATTCTATATTTTCTACTCTATATTTTACCATTAATTTATTTGATATATATTTATTATTCTTATAAAAAACTCTATTTGAACTTTTAAAATTGATTTATTGTTTATCATTTAATAATTAATCTAATCGTACTTCCATAATTTTTTTCAACTTTACCTATATTTAATAATTTTTATTTCGTATTATTAATTTTTCTATTATTAATAATAATAATTCCATCTAAATTACTTAATTTTAAACGTTTTTAAACTATTATTCAAATATTAAACAATATTTTACTAATTCTACTATTCACTTTTGTGAACTTTCTTATAAACTAATTTTATCAACTAATATTTATTTATAATTGTTTATATTTATTGCAAAAATTGCACTTATTCATGTTAATTCTAAAATATCATTAATTATCAATGAATTCCGCTTATTTTCTATTTAAATTGTTTATTCATTTCTTATTCTATTATTTTACAAATTAACTATTTCTCAGATTTTCAATATTCAGTTATTTATTCAACAATATTCAACTTTTAACTTTCTATTCCGATTTTTATTTTGAAATACTAAATCTTCTATCAAAATATGTTCCTAAATATATTTCTTATTTAATATCTTATGATTATTTATAATAATAATCTAATAAATTTTATTATCAAAATTAATTATTTCAACCGAATTTTTGAAAATCCAAATAGCAATTCTTCATTTCAATTTTCCCTTTTTATTTCAACAACCCGCGTGCCAGGACGCACAAGCCATCGGACCACCAACCCAAACGTCCAGAGCTCGATCCCAACAGACCTAATAACTTACATAAGTACTTACCTAAGAAAGTATATAAGAACTAACGTAAAATCTTCTGCCAAATGCACACGTAAGATCTTTCGTTATTTCTTACCTAAGAAATCACATAAGAACTAACATACGTTACTAGGTAAGATCTAACCTAAGATCCTACATCAGATCCTAGGTAAGGTTTTTAAATAGGGATATAAAAAATAAAAATTCAGAACATATAATGTGGTTATTCAACTTACGCAAAGTCATCGGCGCTTAGACATTTATTTTTTGGTCGCGTATATCGATAAGAAGACAAGAAAAAGGGGAAAGTAAATTATAAATAATAATTTTTAATAAATGGTATAAAATCAAACACGGTGCTCTTGGATTAGGTTTAACCCAAAGGTGCCCCCCCCCATCCAATTTTCTCTTGATTCTTATTTTAGCATCATCATTAGTTTTTATAATCTATAAAAACCGCAAGAAATAGTACTTTTTGTTGATTTTTAAGTCTAATTACTTTATCTATTATTGTAAATGCAAAGATTATAATATTCATCTGAAAGCTTATAAAACATCATTAAAAAACGTTTTCCATATAGTAATTGGCCCTTAACTTTGTCAGCTTACTGAAAAACAATAATTTCCAAGACTAAATTTTTAAAGCTGACAAAATTTTAAACAAATAAGTAGAAGTTTCATTTCAATCCAATAATACAAACCAAAGATATATAACAGACTAAACATGAATGTATCTACTTGTAGGTGTCGGCAGGCGCATAAATAGAGTATTTATCGTTTATTAATAAGCTATATATTTTAATTAATGCGTTATATTTATTTATTAACTATAGATAAAAAATTATTTAAACAACTAATTTGTACCGAATTTTATAAGATTTTAAAGAAATATTGTGACCTTTGGATTTAAAATAATAGTTATAGTGATTCGTCTTAAAAACTAACAAAAAAATATTTTTTTTTGCTATTTTTATAGATTATTGAATGAATATTACGTGATAAATACGTAATACATGTTATAATCTTTCTCATTTCAATTCCACAAGTGTCATACAGAAACGTCATACAAAACGATTTTTTAAAAGACAAACTGCCAAAAAAGTCACATTTACAATTAATGAAGTGATTCTGAAGTGTAAAAATAATGTTGAACTCGAGTTTTAAAGTGTAATTTATTTTTTTGCTGTTAGTTTCCACATTGAAATTGATTGTCTAAGTTTAATTAAGCGATAATTTTGCCTCAGAAGAAAATGTTTGTGGCTCCCTTAAAAAGTCACATGTCACCTTAAGTGGACCATTGTTTATAATCTTGAGTTAACCGTTTAATTTTTAATGTCAATTTACCATTTCTATGGATATAAATCGAAAATAAACTTGTTTTTAACTATATTTAATGTTATTTATTAATATTTTTTGTGATTTCGGAAAAGGTATTGTCGAAAACTTCATAGACTAACAGGGAGTCAACACTAGATAATTTACTAAAAGAAATTAAAAATCTTAAATAACTTTGGCAATTTATTGAGTTTTTATTGATTTTCTGACCTTTTCTTGCAATTTTTCAAGAGTGGTCCACTTAAGGTTACTTTTTTTTCATTCCTAAAAAAACGCATATTTTTTACGCCAATTTTATTTTTTCTAAATACATAACAAAATCAAAGCTCTCATGACATAAACTCTTATCTAGGGATCTAAACTAAAGCTTGGAATAGAGAAGTACATTTCATTTACTTTCATAAAGAATTTATTTGAAAAAAAGCTTAAGCGATCCACTCATGGTGACATTACCCTATGTTTAAAATAAGCGTGTCAGATGGAGCTACCAAAAACTTATGCGCCTGCCTGCCTACTAGTAGACACATCCATGTTTAGTACGTTAAATCCTTGGTTTGTATTATTCGATAGAAATGAAACTACTACTTATTTGTTTAAAATTTAGTTAGCTTCAAAAATTTTTGTTGAAAATTATTGTTTTTTTGCTTGCTGACAAAGTTAAGGCCCAATTACTACATGGAAGACGTTTTTCAATGGTGTTTTCTGAAATTCTGACGACCATATCTTCTAATTAACTAAAGATAAAAAATTAACTAAACGACTGATTTGTAGGCAATTTTATAAGCTTTCAGATAAATATTATAATCTTTGCAGTTACAATCATAGATAAAGTAATTAGGCTTAAAAACCAACAAAAAGCACTGTTTCTTGCTGTTTTTATGGATTATAAAATTACTGTTACTTAGTTTTAAAATCATAATTTTATAAATGTTGCTTAATTTGAGCGTACAAATATTTTAAGCTAAAATTTTAACCGTGGGGTGGTTTTTGATGTAGCTAGAACAATTAACCTACAAAAAATTACGAAAAATTGAGTTTTCTTTTTATTCCTTCCATAGAAGATTTTCATTTGTTGCTCAAAATATTTCATTCTGATACTAAAATAAGAATTAAGAGAAAAATCTGATGGGGGGGGGCATCTTTAGGTTAAATTTAATCCAAAAGCACCGTGCCATCCAACACGATTTTGCACCCATGAACGAACCATGGATTTTCGGAAACTAGAGCAAAAAAAAAATCCCGTGTCTGCCCGTTTTTTGAGATCAAGTTGTTTACGGTTTTTAGGGGTAAAAACAATCCTTAAACAGAAGGTACCCAATTGTCTTGCAAATAAAATGGAGAAAAATGAGAATTATTTATTTAAATTTGTTTAAACGTGATTTGGGTCATTAAACATACCCTTAATAATATATTAGGTCCAACTGTCAACCCTAAAGCTATCCCAATTTCGATTTATATAAAAAAAATATATATATAAGAAAAATTTCTCTTTTTCTTAATTAATTGTTGAATAATTGTAATTCCTTTTTACAGCCTACCATTTTCAATGTTTCAGCCCTAACCCTTTTATCTCAAAACCAACCCCTAAGCTAAATCAACATATTGCATTCGAGACGAATTTGCGCCTATGAACGAACCAAAGATTTTCGGAAAATAGAGCCAAAAAAAAGATACCCGTGTCTGGACGTTTTTCAAGATGAAGTCGTTTACGGTTTTTAGGGTTAAAAATAACCCTTAAACAAAAGGTACCCAATTGCCTTGCAAAATAAAATGTTGACAAATAGGAAATTTTTATTAAAAAATTGTTTAAAATTGTTATTAATTAACTAATTGTTATTAGGATCATTAAACATACCCTTACTAATGTTTCAAGTCTAACTGTCAACCCCGAAACTAACCCTATTTTGATTTAATTAAAAAAAATATCGATAAAACTAAAAAAAATTGATTTATTTTAATTAATCTTTGAATCTGTGTAATATTTTTTACAGACAACTATTTTGAATTTTTTACCCCAACCCTTATCTTAAAAACCGTTATAAATTACATTGGCGTAAAAGGATAGTAGAATAGGGTGGCTTTGGATCAAGATTCTGATTGGTCGAGGGGCGTGGCTTAGGGGCGGGGCTTGGGCGTTTGGGTTTATGGATCACTAATCAGATTGTTCTAGGGGCGTGGCCAAGAGTGGGGAGTGGGCGTCTCAGTTTTTGGATCAAGATTCTGATTGGTCTAAGGCGGCTGGATCAACGTTGTGATTGGTTATTTTTGTGGGTGTTTTTGGGGTGTGGTAATTAGTTATAGACCACAATGGCGGCGTGAATAGAAAAAGTAACAGGTGTTAGGAAAATAGAAGATGGTTAAAAGGACTTTGGTCCAGGAGTGTGAGAGGGTGTGGTGACTAGACAAAGAACAGGTGTTGAATAGAAAACGTTTGGGAGCTTGAACAGGTGGACCACCCAAATGGTAAGTATACCCACATCGTAAATTTTCAAGACTAGTTTTAAGGGTTAGGAACTTAGGGATATTAAAAATTAACAAAACAAGATATGTATAAAAATTGTATTTATGAATTATTGTAAAAAGCATTATTTACATATAAAGAATAATGTCCTATATAATTTTGAAAAAAGTATAAATTATAATGCACGACGAATAGCGCTGAAAATACCTTGAGCAATATAGTCGTTGTACACAAAATTGAGTTCGAGAAATACAATATCAAAATGAAGTTCAATGAATGTTTTTTCTAATTTTGTTTCGACTTGTTTTTTAAAGAGGTCGGATTTAATATGCAAAAGTTCTTTAATAAAATCATAATTGTGAAAAACAATTTTTTCTGATAAAATAAAGTCAGTAACACATTCAATTAAAGAAACTGTACAAATTTCGATATTTTTTAACAGACGTTCTAATCTACGGAAGCGTTCCTCAACACACACAATAACATTTTTTAGTCCTTCAAACGATGTTTTTTGCATCACTATTGTAGGCGTGTAAGTTTTGACCCTCTTTGATTCGTCAGTAGTGATATCTTCCTCAGCAACAGTGTCGAAAATAATAGCTTTAGATCCATAGGCACTCGAGAACACAAGACGGTATTTTCCCAAATCAGCACCATGCTGATATAAGGGAGACACTGTGTTTGAATCCTCAAAATACGAAGAAATAAGATCAAGTCGTTCTTGAAGGGCAGTCCACGTTTTTGAATCAAAAGTGATCCCTTGTGTTGAACTGCTTAAAAGTTTAATAACTGGTTGCGCAGAAGAATAATCCGGCTGTAGTTCAACCCCGACAAGAATCTTTTTTGTAAACGAATTATTTAATGCGTAGATGCTTGGTAGTAAAAGAGGTAGATTTTTTCTCTTTGGAGTGTCATCACGAGTCATGAAAATTCGTTTTGCAACAGACCTTGTAATAGTTTTTCTTGGTGATGTTATAAGAGGTATGTTGTCAGTAAAATCTGGTGACAGTACTTCAGCGTCATTGTAGGCTTGCGACATTTTGAAGACAAAGTTTACACTTTATGATTTGTAAACTAACTGAATCAAAAGCATACCTAACCCTCATTTTATAGAAAAAATCCTTTGGTAGGGGTAAGAAAAATGGGGGTAAAATTACAAACACTTGCTCTTCCAGGTGTATAATATGTGTTTTAATCACTTATTATACCTACACTCAGCAACTGTTTCTGTAAAGTGTTAAGGTAAGTGTAATAAAATTGATTGTTTATAGTTAAATGTATAATGTTAAATAATATTATTTCAAAAATAAAATGAAGTTTATTTTACATAAGTTTAGAAATGTAACAGATGGTAAACGAGAGTTTGTTAATGCGTTTAATGGTTTTTAAAAGGAATAAAATAATGGTTTTGAGGAAAAAGCGAAAATAACAGAAAAAGGGGGATGTGTCTAAAGTATTGCGGTTTGTAATAAAATTAGCTCTAGACTGTAACAAAAGTAAAAAGTAACAGGTGAATTTTTTTACGGTTAATAATTTCGGTGAATGTCGAACAAAAAGTACAAGCATAGATGTCTATTAGACGTGAAATTAAATAACCGAAAAAACATAAAATGTGTAAGTTTATGGAAATGTATTGTCTTTTCTTGAAAATGGGGAAACGGACAAAGAATCTATTGTAAGCGAGCTGGTCGTAACTTACAGTCAAGCCATCCCTTGGTCACTCAAATTGAAAGAGATGTGAAAATCAAGTCTCGAGTGTGACAGCGTCTCAAGACTATGCATGGCGTAGTCACCCTCCTTTTTTTAAATTTTCCATGTGTTTTAGGAATAGAATGAACCTGTAACCTAGGAACTAGTTTTACGAACACAATGACATCTATATAGGTCCTTTTTTTTAAAAGTCTTATAGACACTGAAAATTCACAGTTTTCTCTGAGTAGTCAGGATGTCGACACCTCAAGAGGTTTTAATCGCGATCGAAGTTCTATCGTCGGGTTTAAGTAGTGAGTTGTGTGAAAAAGTTTTTTGCACTTTATTGGAAGGATGTGAAAGTCACCAGCTTTTACAATTGGCATTAAAAATGCCAAAAAATTTGTCAACTCTTCGTGTAATTCAAGAAGCTTTAGAGAAGAGATGCTACTACGATAAATTATTTTTATCGGAATATATAGGTGTGTGTTTGTTTAGTGTGGTGAAAAAATAAGTGTATTGTTTAATATATTTTCAATTTATAAATAATTGAAAAAAAGTGTTTAAATAAAGTTATTAAAAGAAAAATTGTTATTTTTCAGATCATATCGATGGAAATATGGATGTGAACGATTCGTCAACGGAAAGAACTTGTGACATGTTGGTTGATAATGATTGTGATAATGAGGATGATGATGATGATGATGTAATATCAGAGGCATCAACTATTATAGCTACAAATCGTCAACAAGACATGAATGTTGAAACAGAGGTAAAAATAATAGCTGTGATGGAAGAAGATCATGTAAATGACGTAATAGAAAATAATGAACAAATTAAAGAAACAATAGCTGTGGTGGGGGAGGATAATGTTAGACGTGTCATAGAAATTAATGAACAAGCGGTAGTAGTGGAAGAAGAAGAAGAAGAAGAAGAAGAAGAAGAAGAAGAAAGAGAAAGAGAACCAGTAGTAGTACCTATGCTGGAGGAAGGTGTTGTTGATATTGTTAATGATAGTGAAAGTGATGAAAATTCGGTCGACGAAGAAGAAGAAGAAGAAGAAGAAGAAGAAGAAGAGAGAGTCAGAAACGAGTTGTTGCAAGATATTGTAACACCAAGTGAAGATTCAGGGTTCGACACAGAATGACACACGGTATCAGAAGTGTCAAACGACAGTTTTTTAAATGAATCTCGCGAAACACTTGAGGACGAAGATATGCAAAATATACTGTTTGAAGAAATTGCACGTGCACAGGCTTACCAGCAACAACAACAAGAACAACAACAAGAACAACAACTGCAACAACAGCTCCAACAACAACACCCCCAACAACTTCAAGAACAACAACTACAACAAGAACAACAACAACAACCGTTGCAACAACAACAACAACAACAACAACAACCGTTGCAACAACCGTTGCAACAACAACAACAACAACAACAACAACAACAAGTTGATGATATAGAACCTGTATACATGCAAGCGGGAGGCAGCAGGGCTGGATTATCAGAGTCAGGTGAGAGTAGGTTTTTTTGTATAGAATAGGAGAGACCTTTGTTTATCCAAAAATTTAATTTCACGGGTTTGAGTGTCGGTTTAAGATTAAAAAATCCACCTAGTGGTAGGGCCGTTGCTGAAGACATACGTTATCTCGAAAAAGCGATTTATGCTGTATTTAATTATGTCATGCGTAATGTTGAACCAGATGATATGACCTTAATTGGTTTAAATTCTGATCATATCAAATATGGTAAAATATTAGAATATCGCAAAGCGAAATTTTATACGGTTGATTCGCTTTGGGGATTAATTTATGCTATTGTACAAAGTAACGAACAATTTCGGGTAGATAATTCTTTCACCATTAATGTTCAAAGTGTTAAAGATAATAGGGGTAGTGGGGGACATGCTGTACTGTATAATAATAGACAGGTTAGTAAAAAATCCATTTTGAAAATTAATAGTACGGATAATCTTTGTTTACCTAGAGCGTTAGTTGCAGCTCACGCTTACGTCGAACGAGGGCAAATACGGAAAGGTGCATTACAGACACAGTGGGATAACATTAGACACGCTTATAGAAATCCTCAGCTTGAAAAAGCAAAGGAACTTTTGAGGAATGCTAGGGTCGAAGTACCTGCAGACGGTTGTGGTATGATTGAAATAATAAAATTTCAGAAATATTATGCTATAGAAAGAGTTGCCATAATTGTTCATGATTTTACCAGTTTTGGTACCGGTAAAAAACCTTTATATTATAATGGTACCCGTGAAGTTACAGATATTGGTAAAACCGTTAAATATAATTTACATATAATGTTTTATCCATCCGATAAACATTATGATACAATATTAAATTTAAAGGGGCTTGCTAGCACAAATTTTTTCTGTGTACCGTGTAATAAAAGTTTTAAATTTCCAACTGGTCACACTTGCACAAACAAGTGCAACTCTTGTTTGTCAACACCGGCTTGTGAAACGAAGGGAGAGAATTCAGACATTCAAGAATTGCAGTGCGACCTATGTAAAAGATTTTTTTACGGTCTGAATTGTTTTGAAAAACATACTGTGAAAGGTTCTTTTACACCGCAAAGTAGTGTTTGTGAGAAACTACGAATTTGTGATGGTTGTGACCGGTTGGTTAATCATGTAACAGAAAATAATCATGAATGTGGCCGCGGTTTTTGCAAAGTTTGTCTGTGCAAACGCTATTACAATCATGACTGTTACATGGCCCCTATAAAATGCCAAAATAAAAAAAATGAAAAGCCTGTAAGTCTTGTTTTTTATGATTTTGAAACTCAACAAAATAAAATTATGCCAGGTACAGAGAATATTAACATACACAAGCCTAATCTATGTGTGGTACAGAGAGTATGCACTTTGTGTATAGACGAGGAAAATATTAATGTAAATTGTGACAAATGTGGAAATCGGCAGATTATCTACCAAGGCTCAAATGTTGTTTGTGATTTTGTAAATCTTGTCACTGAAAAACAAACTACATTTGAGAGTATTGTGTGTATAGCACACAATGCTAAAGCGTTTGACGCACAATTTATATTAAAATTTCTAGTCGAAAAAAAAGGTGTGCAAACTAGACCTTCTGTAATAATGAATGGTACAAGTATCATCCTTATGCAGATAGGTCAGACCAAGTTTATTGATAGTTTGAATTACCTTCATTTACCATTAAGTGCTTTACCCAATGCATTCGGTTTTGTAGACATTGTGAAAAAAGGCACTTTCCCGCATTTATTTAATATCCCAGAGAATAGTGAATGTAACGATGGCGAAGGGTATAAGGGTCACATACCTGAGGCGGTCTTTTATGCACCAAACACAATGTCTGTAAATAAGCGTGAAGAATTTTACAAGTGGTATGAGACACTATCGAAAGACCCAAATTACGTTTTTAATTTTTGGAGTGAGTTAATCGATTATTGTGTCAATGATGTCACAATTTTACGTCTTGCTTGTGTGTCTTTTAGAAAAATATTTTTTGAACGTGGTGGTTTTTGTCCTTTTACAAAATGTGTAACGATTGCATCAGCTTGTATGACGTTGTTTCGAAAAAACTTTTTGTTAAAAGACACTATAAGTATACCTCCAAACAAAGGGTATCGTACAGCCAATAAACAGTCTAAGAAAGCAATAGAGTGGTTATTTTGGATGGAACACACTATGCGTAAAAATATAATTCATGCCGGTAGATGTCGTGAATATAGAACAGTGGAAGGAAAACTTGTCGACGGATACTATGAAGACCAAGGTATTCGACACGTTTTAGAATTTCATGGTTGCTTTTGGCATGGTTGTATAAAATGTTTTACTTTTAACAGAGACCAGAAGTCTGGAAATAGAGACAGTCCTGCTGTTAAGTATGAACGTACAAGGGCAAAAACTGAAAAGTTGCGCTCGGCAGGATATATAGTAACAGAAATATGGGAATGTGAGTTTGACCAGTTAAAAAAAGAAAATAGTTATTTACAAAATTTTTTAAAAAATAACGAATTTGTTAAAGAAACACCATTAAATCCTCGAGATGCATTTTTTGGGGGCCGAACAGGTAATACTGTTTGTTTTTATGATGTAAGAAATGACGAGAAAATATTTTATATAGATATTTGCTCTTTGTACCCTTATATATGTAAAACAGGTAAATTTCCTGTGGGTCATCCTGAACTTTACATTGGTGATGAGTGCAAAAAATTGTTAGGTGAAAACTTAACGGATTTTTCATTCGTCGAAGGTTTAGTGAAATGTCGTGTATTACCACCTCAAAAATTATATCACCCGGTACTACCAATACGTATGCATTCAAAGTTGATGTTCACATTATGTCGTACATGTTGCGAATTATTGCAACAGACAGAATGCGAACATGAACCTGAATTACGTGAAATTGAGGGTACATGGGTGTCTGAAAAACTGAAAAAGGCTATAGAAAAAGGTTATAGATTAATTAAAGTTTTTGAGATATGGCAGTACAAGACTGTTCAATACGATTCTAAAACACAAAAAGGTGGTCTCTTTGCCGATTACATAAATATGTGGTTTAAACTCAAACAAGAGTCAGGGGGTTGGCCTCGTCAATGTGTAGACGATGTGTCCAAACATCTCTATTTAGACGAGCATTTTAAAGTTGAGGGTGTAAAATTAAATCCAAATAATATAATAAAAAACCCAGGGCTCAGAAGTGTTGCGAAATTATGCTTAAATTCATTTTGGGGTAAATTTGGACAAAGAGAAAATTTACTTCAAACTGAAATTGTAGAAGAACAACAGCGTCTAATGGAGCTGTTGTGTAATTCTCAAAAAGTTGTTCACAATATTTTACCTGTGAATAATGATGTTTTGTATGTAACGTATGGAAACCAAGAGGGTACATCACAGACTACATCATTTACAAACGTAGTAATAGCTTCTTATGTGACGGCGCAAGCAAGGTTAAAACTGTATTCATATCTTGAGAAATTGGGTAAACGTGTTTTATATTACGATACAGATTCTTGTATATATGTAGAA
Organism: Ganaspis brasiliensis; assembly: GCA_037103525.1. Classification (NCBI taxonomy): domain Eukaryota; kingdom Metazoa; phylum Arthropoda; class Insecta; order Hymenoptera; family Figitidae; genus Ganaspis; species Ganaspis brasiliensis. Next base: position 455,910 of record JAZKLR010000061.1, on the reverse strand, counting down.
CATGTAAATAATAATAAAGAATATAAACCGGAAATAGGGTATTACTTGGGACAAATGACAGATGAATTAGAGCCGGAATATGGGCAGGGTAGTTATATCGAAAGTTTTGTTTCGGGTGGACCTAAATTTTATGCTTATAAAGTTGTTGACAGTAAAGGTAATAATCACTATACATGTAAAGTCAAAGGTTTCACACTAAATTATGAGAATGGTAAAAAAATTAATTTCAACAGTATGAAAGAAATGGTAGTTAATAAAACACAAACATTTGTAAATATTTCATCTCGAGTCATACGACGAACGTCATATCACGAGGTGGTAACTTGTACTGAGAATAAAATTTGTAAACCTGTAAATAATAAAAGACGTTGTATTGAAAATTACGAGTCGGTACCATACGGTTATATAGAATGATTGTAGAATTATAAATTCAGTAAAAAAAGAAAAAAATATATCTCTCTCATTCTGTGCGAGCCTTTCTCTCCACTTGTTTGTGATATTTGCAGAAAGTTTTTATTTGTTAGTTGAAAAAATTAAAATTTTTAAATACAAAATGTAAACTTTTGAATTAGTATATTAAATACTAAAATTTTGTTTCAGCAAAAGTATCAGCGGCCAAAGTACCACCTGGAAATATGAACCCGAGGGGTACAGTAGACGATTGGACATGGTATGATCCGTTGAAGGACTATTCACACGATAGATTAGTGTATCAAGACATCTTTTTGCCATGGGACGGGTCATCAACCTCATCTATAGAACAATAGTAACTCGAAAAAACAATTCGAGAATTTAGAAAAAATCTGTCCAATAAAGTTTTAATTTAAAAATTTAATTTTTAAAAAAACTTTAATTTTTAAATTTTTTAAAAAAAAGTTTTAAATTTTTTAAATTTTTTATTCAACTTAACATTTAACTTTAAAGACTTTTTGTATTTTTAAAATTTAATTTTTCTATTTTATTTTTGCACGAAATAAAAAAAAATTTCTTTTAATGTATATATGTATGAATTAAAATTGTTTAAATAAAATATATGGTAAAAACTCTAAATATTTATGTACAATATTTGTAAAATAAAAGACAATTTATTGTATTTAATTGTTTCATAAATCCTTTTATCCACAAAATTTTTTGATAAAAATTATATAAATTATTTTCTTCAAATATACACAAATAATTAAAAAAGATAATAATATAATTTTATTCTCTCTTGAACAATTTTGTAAAAATCTTTAAAACTAAATTTTAGAAAGCATCTTGAAAACTTCATTATACAATTTAATTTAATTTTAATTCTTGTAATGAAACACTAACTTTTCTTTGAAAGAGAAACAAAACTTTGATACATTGTATACATATATCGATATAAGGAAGATGGAAGCACACCACTGGTAAGAAAAATAGTTCTACTACACAAACACAGAGGCGGCGGCGGCGGCGGCGGCGACGGCGGCGGTCCCGGGACGCGGTTTAAGAAGCTTTTAAAAACGCGCGTTTCAAATTTATTTGAGCGCTATTAGCTTAGTGTTAATTAAAGCTTATTTGGCAGATTGCTAGCGATTTTTATGTTACAAGCTGAGAAATAATTACAAGCTGATTCTTTGCTGCTAGCTAGTAACATTTAATTATTTATTAATAAACTCAAGAAAAAATTCATTACTTTTGAATGTACTCTATTGAAATGAATTTTATAGAACGTTTTTATTTAAAATTATTTTTAATATAATTTATTTTCATTTTATCTTCATTATATTTTAATTATTAAAAATACTTATTTCTTTATCTTTATTATTATAATTATATATTTTATAAACTAAAAATTATTTTTGTTTTACAATTCTAACAGAGGTTTTCAACTAGTTTGCAAATTATTTTACGCATGCGTTTAATAGCTCTGTTATCCTATATAAAAAGATCAATTTTGTATTAAACTTGTAATCGAAGAAATGGACTCTCGTTGGAAACATCCTTTTACTTCTATGGTTTGTGGTCCAACAGGCTGTGGCAAGACGTTTTTCGTAAGAAAATTTTTACAAAATAGAAATTTAATGTGTGATGTTATTTTTGAACGAATTATTTTTTATTATTCTGAATGGCAAACAATCTATACGGAATATGGTCGAGAAATTGAGTTTAAAGAAGGTTTACCACAAGCAGTCGATTATTCAAACGATACACGTCCAAAACTAATAATCATTGACGATCTTATGCGAGAATCTTCGAATAATACAATCATAGATCTTTTTACTAAAGGAAGTCACCATAAAAATTTAAGTGTTATATTCATTTCACAAAATCTTTTTTATCAAGGTCATGGCCAGCGTGATATTTCTTTGAATGCTAATTACATTGTTGTTTTTAAAAATCCAAGAGACAGAGCCCAAATTCAACATTTGGCTAGACAAGTCTGCCCTGAAAATTCTCGTTTTGTTCAAGAAGCTTACCATGATGCCACTTCTCAAGCTCACGGCTACTTACTTTTCGATCTTAAACAAACAACACCAGACAATTGCCGTTTTAGAACAGCTATTTTTCCTTCAGACCCCTACCACTATGTTTATATACCATCAAAAGGTATAAAATCAAATAGGAGTGCAGCTTGTGTGCCAGTTATGCAGCTGTAATGAAGTCGAAAACACGTAAAATTATAGGCGACAAAAACATTGCAGCGTTGCGCGCCTTGAGTCTTTTAGACACTCAGCAACGTTCTGCTATTCTTAAACAAGCCAATGTTAAGCTTATAAAATGTATCTGTGAATGTGCTTTAAATATTTTACATGGAAATGTGCCCCTAAAAAGTTGTGAGAAATTAAAACTTAGAAAACACAGGCAAAATCTAAGAAAATTGATTGAAAAAAAAGGTACTTGGAAAACTAAAAAGCAATTTATTATTCAAAAGGGTAACGGTTTTTTACCACTTTTAATAGCGCCTATCATAGGGTCTTTACTTTCTAGTATCTTTTCACCACCAGCAGCATCATCGTAAAAATGTATTGAAATGGAACATGCTAGAAAAATGGTTCTTGTCTCTAACGATCGTTTAGAACAAATTGAAAAGCAACAACAAACACAAAATCAACTTAAAAATGATACAAAACCTTTTTTATCAACCACACAAACACCAGGTAATACTTTGAGCAGACTTGATTCAGAAATGAGCAAAATTTTATACTCACCATTTCTTAATGATGAGCACGAAAAATGGCGTTTGTACCAGCAAGTATTACAAAAATTTTTATATTTTACCGAACAAACACGAGATCCCCTTCCATCTACAATAATAGGGTCTAAAAATGATAGTAAACCTAACAACGAAGATGAAGGCCGAGATACTGTAGATGAAAAGATTTTACCAGTTAAGGATATAATTGCTACTATCCCTAAAACATATAAAAATAAAGGTGTTCTTTTATTGGAAAAGCTACAAAGCCCTAATAACCAATCACGATTCTATTGGGATAGAACAGGAACTGTTTTTATCGATGGGTTTCGTATTGAAGGTGCAAATATTATTAATCTAATTAATGATGCTCTTAGATACAGGAAATCATCCTCAGTACAAGGTAAAAATGATTTCTCAAAATTTTTACAACAAATTAATATACCAAGAGAACTCGTTGGCAATCAAAAGTATTGGAAAGTATCGCCTCTCAATGTAACGACACCTTTAAGAAAATCAACATCTTTTAACAAAAGAAAGGTTAAAAAAAAAAATTCAAAAAATAAAGTAGAAAAAAATTTAAACATTTATGAGTCCCTTATCACGGATGATGATACTACTGAATGGTCGACAGATAACGAAGAAGAAAATAAAAAACCTAAAAATAAAAGTTGGATTCCATTTTCTCTTTCTTTTAAATAAAAAAAAAGGATAATGGACGCTCTCAATAAAATTTACTACAATCCGGCGCACCCTGCTTCCTATTCTGGGGCAAATAAACTTGTAAACTTTGTGCGTAATAAAATAAATCGAAAAAATGTTGTAGATTGGCTAAAAGGAGAAGACGCTTATAATTTACATAGACCTACCCGAAGACGTTTTCCTCGAGCTTTCTATAATATTGATAACATTGACGCTTTGTGGGAGGCTGATTTAGTAGATTTACAATCTTTGAAAAAGTACAATAATAATTACGCATATCTACTAGTTGTAATTGATGTTTTAAGCAAGTTTGCATGGGTTGAACCATTACGTAATAAAACAGTGATAGAAGTAAAAAATGCTTTTGAAAAAATTCTTAATAAAAACAATAAGCGCTCCCCAGTCTGTCTTCAAACAGATAAAGGAAAAGAATTTCTTGGTTCTAGTTTCCAAAAATTTTTACGTGATCACAACATTAAATTTCGAACTGCTAGAGATCCAACTGTAAAAGCAGCTGTTGTAGAGCGTTTCAACAGAACATTGAAAGAGCGAATGTGGCGTTATTTTACACATAAAAATACACATTGTTTTATAGATATTTTACAGGACTTAGTAACAGCTTATAATAACACCCATCATTCTAGTATAAATATGCGACCATCTGACGTTTCCATACATAATTTATCTATAGCATATGCCAATATCCGAAAACGATTTCCAAAAGAAAAATATGCTATGAAAAGGTGTAAATACAGCGTCGGCGATTTAGTACGTATCAGTCGAGCTAGAGGTCTCTTTGAGAAAGGTTATGAAGCTGGATGGACTGAAGAATTATTTATTATTACACGTGTTATAAACTGGAGAGTGTATTCACCTACTGTCTATGAACTTAAGGATTTAGGTGGAGAAAAAATTGATGGTGTTTTTTACGAACAAGAATTAGCAGATGTCAAAAATAAAGATTTACAGAACGAAGAATTTATTATTGAAGAAGTTATTCGTACCCGGGGGCGTGGTTCTAAAAAACAAGCTTTTGTAAAGTGGACTGGTTATCCAGACAAATTTAACTCCTGGATACCGTTTTCTGATTTAAAATCTTTACAATGAATAAAGATCAATTTTACGTTATCCTACCTAGTGATAGTAGTATGAAATACTTTCCAGATAACACTATTACAAATTTTACAACTCAACTACCTCAAGAAATACGATTACAAGGACGATGGTCTGTTGCAATAACAGAAATTCAATTTCCTCGATCTTTTCTGCTTATACGCACAGCGCCACTACTAGAAAATAGAATAGTGCTTTTATCAGCACAGCAAAAAAATAAACCAGCTATACCAAAACAAAACTATGATTTTTTCAACGAAACGGAAAATAAGGAACACAATGGTCGCTCTGTTTTAGAAAAACATCAATTACCAATAAAAATTAAAAAACAGTCTACTTTTTTTGACAAGTGTCAATCATTTAGTAAAGAACCTGATTATGAAATTTTACATGGTGAATGGCTAAAACCAATAGTATCCTTTTTTCCACCTGGTATTTATAAGGATATTCACACCCTTGTGTATGCCATCAATAATGCACCTCTTGTAAATCAACATTTTCAAATGGTTTATGATGAGAAAAATAACCGTTATGTGCTTTTAAAAAAAATCTGCACAGAAAAATGTACCATACCAGGCCGCCATTTTCTAGTAGTCAGCAGAAAAATTTCAAAAATTCTAGGCTTTGAACCCATGGAACTTATACCTCTTGAAGCTTACAGAGCATGCCAACCACCAAATCTATCATACGGAATACCACAAAAACTATTTATTTATTGTGATATTTGTGAGCCCAGAATTACTGGTGATGTTAAAACACCACTATTACGAATTGTACCTGTGGAAACTAAAAATTATTTATATGGCTCAACACAAGTGAGCCACTTTTCAATACCTCATTACATACCTGTTTTAAATACAACATTCAGAACAATAGAAATCGATATAAGAGACCACTTGGGCTTTCCCATACCATTTGAATCTGGTTCATTGACGGTGACACTTCATTTTAAGAAAATAGACTAAATAAATATTTCTCAAAAATGAGTCATTACGAAAATTATTATACATCACAAGTTGGAGGTGGCGGTTTGTCACAGGTATATGTGGGCTCACCATATCAGAGAGGCCACGGTATTGGTAGTTTTCTCGGAGGTCTTTTTCGTCGTGTTTTACCTCTCTTGGCAAGGGGTGCAAGGACAATAGGTAGAGAAGCTTTTCACGCAGGACTCAATGTTCTTGAGGATGTTGATAAGCAGGTTCCACTCAAAACAGCTATAAAACAACGCTTTCAAGAATCCAGTGGAAATTTGAAACGACGTGCAATGGAAAAAGTACAAAATATTATGAGTGGCTCTGGCTATAAATACATAGGTTTAACAACACCTACTCAGTTATTAGCTAATCGTGGCACATTACACATCGATACGCCTAAAACAATTCAGAAAAGAAAAACCAAGAAAAAAAAACTTAAAAGACTCTCAAAGAAACGAAAAAACAAAAAAAAGAATTCAAAAATAAAAAAAAATAAGTCGAAATCTGTAAAAAAGAACACTAAGAAAAAAACAAAGTTTGATATTTTTGGAAAAATATAAAAATTATTTTACAAAATGTCTTTTCTACATTCACACTCTTGTGAGTGTTTAAAATCTGAATTGGATCTTTTTACTATACCACCAACTCAAACTGCTATAGAAAATTCACAATGGGTTCACTACAAGCCTGTTTCATCCCTAACAGACGACTCACCCATAGAATTTGTCGTTCCAGGCCAGGGAGATGAGTACATTGACCTACCACATACTATGCTTAGTCTTAAAGTTCGTCTTATTACACCAACTAGAACTAATGAGAATGAAGATGATATTAACAATGTAGGACCTGTAAATAATTTATTGCATTCAATGTTTAATCAAATCGATGTCTACTTCAATCAAAAACTTGTATCACCACCAAATAACGCATATGCATATAGAGCATACATTGAAACTTTACTAAATTATAATTACGTTGCAAAAACAACACATCTCACATCAGCACTATGGGTTACTGATACTGCTGGTAAAATGGACGAAATTGCTGCTGAAAATGAAGGCTTAGTTGATCGTCGAAAATATCTAGGTGATAATAAAAGGATTGATATGATTGGCCATTTACATTGCGATGTTTTCAATCAAGACAAATTTCTTCTCAATGGTGTAGAACTACGTTTATGACTTGTACGCTCAAAAGACGCATTCTGCTTAATGGACCCGACAGGTGCATCTTACTTACACATCGAAGAAGCATCTTTACTTGTTCGTCGAGCAAGAATTAGTCCCGGTGTCTTAATTGGTCACGCTAAGGCGCTAGCCATAGGCACAGCCAAATATCCTATTACAAGAGTCGAAGTGAAGGCTCTATCTCTCCACGCTGGTATACAAAGCGAAACTCTAGACAATGTCATCTTGGGCCAACTACCTAAAAGAATTATTATTGGTTTCGTCGATAATACAGCTTTTAATGGTGTTCGAAATAAAAACCCTTTCAATTTTAAACATTATCGAATCAATCACTTTTCACTATATGTTGATGGAATGCAAATTCCTTCTAAACCTTTATTAACAGACTTTGCAAAAGACAAACTTTATGTAGAAGCGTATCAAACTTTATTTACTGGAACCGGTATACATTTTCTTAATGAAGGAAATAATATTAACCGTTTCGATTATGCTAACGGTTATTGTCTTTTCGCTTTTGATCTAACACCTGACCTATCGGCCCACTGTTACTCACATTGGAATCTTATAAAACATGGCAGCTTAAGAATTGAACTTCGCTTCGATGAAATGCTTACAGAAACTATAAATTGTATTGTTTATGCCGAATATGACAATGTTTTAGAAATTGATGCATCCCGACAGGTTGTAACCGACTTCGGAGCATAAAATTCACTGATCTTTACATATAACCACAGAAACCAGCTGTTACACAAGGAATCAAAAACAACATTTGGTAAACGATATTTTTTCAAGAGAAGGGGAAAACCATTATATTTAACCCTTATGTAGACCAGTGCTCAGTCTACGCTTTATGCTCGTCTAAGATACCTCGCTGCGTTAGTGCATAAGTTAAAATTCATTTTTCAAATTTCGATTTTTGTGAATTATTAACAAAATACAATGGTTGACTACGTTATAGACATCCAAGGATTCAGAGATATAGACGATAGATTTATGATTAAAGAAGTTGCTGTTATTTCACTAAATCACAAATTTTTTGGACATTGGATTATTGCACCACCTTACTTATTCTCTGAGCTGCCATCTAGTGCGAGACAACAAAATAACTGGCTTACATGTTACTATCACGGTATTGAATGGTTTGAAGGCGATGTTTCCATGAAACACATGTATGCTAATTTGCGCGATATTGCACGAACTGCTGGCAATATTTACACAAGAGGTGTTGAAAAAGCAAAAATTTTACAACAAATAACAAGTAGACAAATTATTAATGTAGAGCATTTAGCTTGTTCATCCTACAAATAACTACCCGAAAGTCGTGTTTACTGTTTTCATCACGGTATTAAAAAAGAAGAATATTTTATTTGTGCTCTCAATAATGTTGTTAAACTCAAACGCTGGATGGAAAAACTAAAAAAAGACCAAGAAAAAATTAAAACAGAACATCAACTATGTAATGTCAAAAAAATTAGAAAATTTAACATCTTATCCAGTGAAAAATCATCTACACCACCACCTCCATATATTCCAGAATTCACTACAAACGCCCAAGACAATACTTGCAATGCTACATCTTCTACAACAACAACAACTACAACTGCTACATCCACTTATCCTAATTACGAGGATATAGAACAAAATAATGAACAGCCTTCAAATCCAACAGTCTCTTCGACTAATAGAGACACACACCGTTGGAGTTTATCCTGCTGACAAAATACCAACATTTCTCACAAAACCTGCTGCCATTATTATCAACACCGATGACCACACAAAGCCTGGTATCCACTGGGTTGCAATGTACCTCGCAAGGAACGGAGAATCCACGTACTACGACAGCTATGGTCTACCGCCTTTTATTCCTCAACATCTGGATTGTTTACGAAGAAACAGCACTTTCTTCCAATGGAATATCAAACAACATCAGAGTACCTCTTCGAGTGTTTGTGGCCAATTTTGCATTATGTTTTTGTATTACATGTGTTCTGGTTATTCTCTTTATGATTTTAATTTACTTTTTACCAATAATTTATTAAACAATGATAATTTAGTATTTAACTTTCAAAAAAGAATTTTAAACAAAATTAATCAAAACAATAACTGTACGTGTAACCTACACTCACAATTTGAACATTGTATACAATCATGTGAACCTAAACATCCATGTGCATATCTTATGTAACTTACATACTACATTTTTTATAATTATTACTATTATTTATAACAAATTATGTATTGGTAACTTTTTTATTATAATAAACACACGTAAATGTCAATTTCTACTTTCTTCTTATTTAAATTTTTTCCAAAAAACCAATTTAATATTTCTAACCCCTTAAAACCAGTCTTGAAAATTTACGATGTGGGGGATACTTACTATTTGGGTGCTCCACCTGTTCAAGCTCCCAAACGTTTTCTATTCAACACCTGTTCTTTGTCTAGTCACCACACCCCCTCACACTCCTGGACCAAAGTCCTTTTAACCATCTTCTATTTTCCTAACACCTGTTACTTTTTCTATTCACGCCGCCATTGTGGTCTATAACTAATTACCACACCCCAAAAACACCCACAAAAATAACCAATCACAACGTTGATCCAGCCGCCTTAGACCAATCAGAATCTTGATCCAAAAACTGAGACGCCCACTCCCCACTCTTGGCCACGCCCCTAGAACAATCTGATTAGTGATCCATAAACCCAAACGCCCAAGCCCCGCCCCTAAGCCACGCCCCTCGACCAATCAGAATCTTGATCCAAAGCCACCCTATTCTACTAAGGATACATGCGCACTAGTGTTCTAGCGTAAAAAAATAGGCGCACTAATGTTCTAGTAACAAAATACATACATGCGCATTATTGTTGCAAGCATGAGTATATGCGCACTAGTCTTTAAGGGCATAAATTCATGCGCGCTACTGTTCTAGCACTAGTATGTTCTACAATTTACTTAAGATTCACAGAACTTCTAGTAACGCAAGTTCTAGCACTTTAGAACATTAAAGCGCATGTATTTGTGCTTTAAAAGACTAGTGTACATGCATTTGTGCCTTAGGACACTAGTGCTCATGCATTTGGTGGATTTCACAGAAATTGTCCTGCCCGAATCTATTGCAAATCTTTTTTATGAGTTGTTCTACTAGATAGTAATTTATCCTATGAATATTTTTAAATTTTTTAAAAAATTGGGGCAGTGGGAGGGGGAGAAAGTTTGGGGTGTTTTGGTAATTCACTCTTCTTTTTCTATTTCCACTGTTTTAATGAATAAATAAAAAAATTTTATGTAACATGATTTGTGTAGATTTTTGCATAACCTTTCGATTGAGAATGTCCATTTTATATTTTTTAAATAATTTGATCTTGATTTTTCAAAATTAAAATCAAATTTGAGTTTTTCTCAAAGATGGGTGTTTTTAATATTTTTAAAAATATTTTTAAAAAAATTAAAAACACCGATCTTTGAGAAAAACTCAAATTTGATTTTAATTTTGGAAAATGAAGGTCAAATTATTTAAAAAATATAAAATGGATCTTCTCAATCGAAAGGTTATGCAAAAATCTACACAAATCATGTCACATAAAATTTTTTTATCTATTCATTAAAACAGTGGAAATAGAAAAAAAGAGCGAATTACCAAAACACCCCAAACTTTATACCCCTCCCACTGTCCCAATTTTTTAAAAAATTTTAAAATATTCATAGGATAAATTACAATAGGACAACTCATAAAAAAAAACATTTGCAATAGATTGGACATATTTTAGTTTTGGGACAGGACAGTTTCTGAAATCCACCATTTGTGCTTTAGAACACTAGTGCGCATATATATGTATGTCCTAGGAAACTAGTACGCATGTGTTTGTGAGTTGAAAATCTATTGCGCATGCATTTATGCGTTAGAACACAAGTGCGCGAACACATTTTAATTTGTAAATTTGTTTTGCAGTTTTTCGAAAACCCGTGGTTATAAAGTTTTAAAAAAACCGAATAATTTTTTGAAAATTTGTTCGCCATGTTGGATACGCTATTTTGAATTTCTAAAAACTGATTTCAGATCTGTAATTAGAGATCTCAAAAACTTTAATGTACGAAGTTTTATACAAATCAAAAAATCATAAGGCAGTATTTAATATGTTGATTTAGCTTAAAGGGTTGGTTTGAGATTAGGGTTGGAGGGGTGAAAAATTGAAAATAGTAGGCTGCAAAAAGATATTGCAATTATTCTACGATTAATTTAAAAAATCGAAAATTTTTTAGTTTTATCGATATTTTTTTTAACTAAATCGAAATAGGGGTAGTTTTGGGGTTGCTAGTTGGACCTGAAATATTCGTAAGGGTATGTTTAATGATCTTAAAAACGTTTAAACAATATTTAAATAAAAACTTCGCATTTCTCTACATTTTTTTGCGAGGTAATTTGATATCATCTGTTTAAAGGTTGTTTTTATCCCTAAAAACAGTAAACGACTTGAATTCAAATAATGGTCGGATACGAGTATCTTTTTTTTTGGATCCAGTTTCCAAAAATCCTTGGTTCGTTCATGAGCGCAAAATTTTTTCAGACTGAATCTGTTGATTTAGCTTAGGGGTTGGTTTTATGATAAGGGTTGGAGGTGAAAAAATTGAAAATAGTAGGATGTAAAAGAATACGACAGTTTTTCAACGATTATTTTAAAAAAATCGAAATTTTTTTTAATTAAATCAAAATAGGGTAGTTTTAAGGTTGACAGTTGGATCTAAAATATTAGTAAGGGTGTGTTTAGTGATTCCAATAACAATTAAATAATTTTTAAAGAATTATTTCTAAAAACCGTAAACGATTTGATCTCGAAAAACGTCCAGTCGCGGGTATCTTTTTTTTTTGCACTACCCGGTAAGAAGGAGTTAATAGAATATAATTCATTATTTTAGGGTTTTGACGAAAATGCGATGAAATGTCATTTATACTCAATGCTTGATTTGAATCAACAACTCAATGTCTCTGTGTTTCATTAATGAATGATAATCAGGAGAATAGATGTATTACTTTCTATTCTCATGGCGTATTCAGTTCTGAAATTTTTTTTTGTAAAAATATAATTTTTAATTCTGTTTAATACGGGGAAAGAGGTATTCCAATCCTATTATGCTACAAAGAATACATAAATACGTTTGCTGAATTCAGTTCAATTTCTGGAATATAATGACGTGTACAAAATTAATCAATTCTTGTGTGGTGACAAATCTTTAAAGCATTTAATATCAATGAATTACATTTTGAGTAGAGGATAGATCGACTACTGTGAATTATATTATTTTATATTGCTTTCATGTACATTTGGATTCTCTTCAATAGCACATATAGGTAAATTATTTTGAATTCTACATTTTGATATTTCTTTCGAACGCATTTTTATTATTCTCAATGCCAAAAATAATGATATGAAATTGCAATATTTAAAAATAATATATCAAATTAACTACACTGAAAGACTTTAGCAAATCATTTTTACAATCAGGTTTGTAATCTGGGATAATCTTGCAAAACAAACATTTTTACAAGTGAAAATAGTAGATTTTAAATGCAGAAAAGGAAAGATTCTTAAAAGGAATGTAAGTATGGGGCAAAATTTTTGCACTGTATTATTTTACACTGTTAGTGGAAGTGTAAATACCAAATATTTAATTTAAATTTCATGAAATAGTTTTTGAGTTACACAGTTTTAAAAATTTTAATTTTTCGGGATCGTTAAGATTTTTGATTTTCCAAAAATAGTCTAGATCAACTCATTTTCATCTAAAAAGCGTAAATTTTTATTTTCAAGCAAATGTCCAGATGTATGTGTGTGTAAGTATGTGTATGTGTATAGCGTTTTTTGTGTACAGGATTTCTCGAAAACGCTTTAACGGATTTCAACAAAATTTGGATGACTTATTAAGCTCATGAATATATAACTTTGGACACGGATTTTTAAAAATATTCAATCCAATTTTTTTGAGCACCTTTTTTTATCGAAAAAAATCGTTTTTTGACAAAATTGACCTATATAACTTTTATACATGATCAAAAATTCGTAAAATAATTATTTTTTCTTTGCATTTAAAATTCTTTTTTTTTAATAACTTCTCCAATCAACTTTTATATTATTAAATTATTGCTTTCTCTATGAGGAAGCAAATTATTTTGCTTACTTGGAAGCAAAATGTCCATGAAATGGACATAATTTTCACCTATTTCAATTATTTTCTTTTATTTTATATTTTTTCCAATTTGTAATTATTTACATTATTTTTTATAATTTCCGTAGTTTTCAATTATTTATCTTCAAATTTAATTATTTTATTCTGTTTTCAAATATTTTTATGACTTTTTTTTAAAATTCTCTTCAATTAAAGTTTTTTAAATTCATTTCTTAATTATTTTCTTTTATCTAATTTATATTCCGTGTTTTTTAAAAATAATTTCTTTTAAATTTAATTAATATTTTTTAATATATGAGACTTGGAAAGTAAAAGGGACCTTACGTCAAAAAAATCAATTTTTTTATGTTTAATTCATTCAAAAGAGTGAACTTTTCTCTTTCAGAATCATCTATCAGTAAAAAAAATCGATTTTTTGACGTAAGGTCCCTTTTAACTTTCCAAGTCACATATCATTGTTTTTATTTATTTTTTTTAAATGTAGTTTTTCAAATTTATTATATTTGTAAGTGGATTGCATAAAAGTTAACATAAAGCAGTGATTTTTAAAGATTTTTTTACAGGCTATTCGATGGTAACAAAATTTCTTGTTTAAAATCATTTATAGCACGCAATGTTGGAAGAATTTAAAAGAATTTTTGTTGAATACTCAGTATTTTAGTAACGATTTTTCATTTACACATATGGGCATATCTCAGGAACCTTTAACTTTTATGTCCCTCGCATATATTTTGATAATTTCAATCAATTTTTACCTGGCTTTTATTGGAAATATTAATACTTGATACGATGAATCATTTTCAAAAGATTTAACATTTACTTATTAAATAGATAAATAATTATTCCAATTTGAATACCCGATTTTTAACAATGTTTACTTGTCCCTAACCATACTTTTGAATGGTTTTTACGTTAAAACTTTGTAAATAATAAGAATTACTAGTTGTATAACACATATTTTTAAAGTTAGTTAAACGCTGAAGACATTTGTGCTTGAAAATTAATATTTTATTAATTGGGAAGAAAGCTATATGCTTTTAAAAGTTGTCCCTCACCTTTAACCTTTTCGACCGTAATCGTCATATTTATCATTTTTCTTGAATAAGACTATTGGCACACCAAAATTGTTTATGGTAAATAAGAGTTCAAATCATTAGAATTATTTTAAGACATACTAAATTGATGTGCTTCATGTCTTCAAAAAACTATTCTAATTTAAATAACAGAAAACACGTGTGTACAAAATTTGACAACGACCGTAATCGAGTGATACTCCACGAAAATCAAATAAAAGTATTGAAAAAGTACTTACATAAATTTTTAAGAGTACCATTTAACATCGTGTGAATGTGCTTTGAGAAAAAATACTTTATTGAAAAGATAATGTGAAAATATTTATCAATTACGGTCGACCGAAATTTTTTAGAAAGAAATTGTTAAGTACGAAATGAGTACGAAGTTGCCGATTCTAATTCTTTCAATAGAAATTGTCATTAATTAAAACGTGAAGGTTAACTAAAAAATTTATTTAGTTGATTTTTGACATTTGTTTAATTTTATTCCTAGTGTATTATTATTAGTATTTTACTATTTTTATAAATATTAAAAATATTAAATAAGTTTATCGTTTTTTAAAAATTACAACCCCTCATGCAGTTCATTTCAACTGTTTTTCATCCTAAAAAGCAATCACCTGTTGAATATTTTTTTGTTACAGGTTAAAAATTATTTGCAATTTTAAATAATTTATAACTTTTTGAAGACAATAAGATTTATCTGTCCATTTGTATAATTCGAAAGCTTAGCACTTGAAGTTTATGTGGACAAAGTTTGAATACTGTGCTAATAAAAAAACGAAAATATTTTTTCTTATTGAAAAGTTAAATGTTCCAGAGATATGCCCATATGCACTAAAAAATTGTTTGAAAAATAAATATTTTCAATTTACAACCATGCGTTTTTTTTATAAATCTTAAAAATGTAATTTATTAATTTATGTAGCATAAATAAAAAGTAGCAGAAATACAATTTTTTAAATTTAAATAGATAAAAAAAAATCTCCAGAAGAAATGCAAAAATCTTTCAACAATAAAGAAGTTTAGGAAAATTAAACCAAAAATTTTTTAATAATGAACTTAAACCATTTCCAAAATCAATTTTAAAAAATTGAAGGAAATCTAAGAATTTTGTGACAAAATAATTAAGTTTGCAAAAACATAGATCTTTATTTATTGAATGTTATAATAACAAAATTGTGAAAATAATATTTTAGATAAATAATATGTGTAAAAAGAAGAAAATTAGAGAAAACCCTAAAATAAAATTACAGATATTAAAAAAACATCATAAGCAAAAGAAGAAAAAATATTTTAATTTGAAAAAAGGATGAAATTATTAGATAAAGAAATGACTTTTAAGAAATAGAAAAAGGATTATTGTGAATATGTAGATAATTAATATTTATCAATGTGCATTAAAATTTGAATTAATTGAAATTTGAAACTTTGAAGAAATTAACATTGAAAGTTGAAAATTATTTAAGTTATAATGACTTTAATATATATAAAAATTAAATACTGTACTTATTAATTTATTCTTACAAAACAATTATAAAACGTATTCAGATAATTTTTATTAGTATATTTTTACAAATTTTATAAAAATACAGTATTCAAATTGAAATTTCCTAACGTTATTCATAATTTTCTGGTATACTTTTTAAAAATTCCCGAGTTTTTTCATGCATAACTAAATTGCAGATAATGTTTTAAGTGTTTAAATTTTAAAAAATCATGATTTAAGTGCAGATGACCCGATGATTTAAATCAAAGTGATAAATCAAAAGCAGCTCCGAATTTTGATAATTTTTATTTTTTCTTCAGCTGTTTAGGTATAACAATTTGTTTAAACAAATTAACTGTCTAATAATTTTTAACTGCAAAATCATGATTTGTTCTATAGTCCTCTTTCCAATAATCTCCTTTTTCGATATCCTTGTATTCATAAACGTAAGCTGAGATGAGTACAGAGTCATTGTCATTATTTATTAATTATTTACAATATACAGAATTGAAAAATTGAAAATATCACTCACTTTTCTTTTGTAATTTTTCCTTTACTATCAATTACCGCGATTTATTTTTAATAATTTTCATCTTATTTCTATTTTTTATAACAATTTAGTTAAACAAATTATTTTTTAAACAATTTTTAAAGTCAAAAATCATTATTTGGTTCATGGTCATCATTCTGGAATTCAATTATTTAATATCTCAACCTCCCTAAAAATGGGCGGTAATGGGTTAGCCTACTGGACTGTCAGCTGGAGGACCAGGGTTCGAATCTTCGCGAGTACAAAGATTTTTCTCTTTCAGGTTCTGATTAACTGTAAGTATATGTAATATAAACTCTTAATATTTATGTATTTGAATTTATAAACTGAATTATGTAAGTATTTGTCCTTTAATTAATGATAAAATTTAGATAAAGTGTAGTAGTCAACTTCTATAATTGGGATCGACTTTGGATTCATTGGTCTGACCGACAATCAGTACTATTGGTCGTCCGACCGTTATTTTTATTTTAATATTTATTTTATTATTTATTTTATTATTTTTCGTTCGTATAGATTCTGGATATTTTAATTACCTTCAATTCCTTTGCTGTTTCATCAGTTATGGAGAACGTATTAAAATTAATTGTCTGCTCGTCTACATTTTGGATATATTTTAATTACCTTCAATTCCTTTAAGCTCAGTTTAATCAATTACGGAAAACGAATTTAAATTTATTTTTGGTTCATCTACATTTTAAATATTTTAATTACCTTCAATTCATATCCTGCTTATTTCTGAAGGGTAATTGAAGTGAAAAGAATCTTATGTTTTTTTAAATTCGATAGGAGAAAAGAGTTTAACATTCAAATCAAGCATTCAAGCGAATTGAAATTTTCAATTACATTCTATTAACTCCTTCTTACCGGGTAGTTTCTAAAAATCCTTGGTTCGTTTATGGGTGCAAAAAAAAGTTTAATTTTTTGAGACGGTGTAGTATTAGCACTATGATTTTTCAAAAACTACCAATAAACTATTTTTAAGAGTTTCCTTTTTCTTGACTGGATATAAATTTTAATGTGCTTCTACCTAAAAGAAGGTACAAGAAGCAGATAATAGTTATTTTTCCTTGAAATTTGTCTACATGTAATAATAAACTTACACAAGATTCACGGCGACACCTAGAGCAGAGGTTATTAACATAGCAGTAGAATCTAAGTCAAAATTTTCATTAATAATTCGTTCCACTGCAAGAAAGAATAAAATGCCTGTTACTACCCATATCATCAATACCGATGTCAGTGCTCCTATAACCTGCAATCAAAATTGAAATTATATAATTATTCATGCATTTAATTGGTTCTCTGTACTTACATAGATAGTTAATAACACTAGTTTACAAATTTAAATGCATGTTCTGACCATTGACATTTCACAGTCGTTTCTTATGCAAAATTTGCCGCTGAATCCAAATATGAAGTTAAATAGTAAGAAAGTAGAACAGTTTTCGAGATATAGCTAAATTTCAATTTTTTGAATTTTTAAAAAACGTGCATTTACTAAATTGATTGGTTTAGGGCGTATTTATGAATTTATTAACAATTTTGCTTCATTTTTAACAAAATTTCAGAAAAAAAATTACTTTTCGTGTAAATTTTAACAAGAAAAGCAATTTTTATTTCTGATTTCTCTTTTCGCCTCTAAATTATGATCTTTTAGAAGGAAAATAAGATCTTGCTAATTCAAATTGCATTAAAACTGCAGAAGTTATAAGTACTTAAGGAAAAGAAAGTTATTTAATGGCTAACTAATTTTTTGATTTTATTAATTTTATATGTTGCACATTAAAAATTTAAATAATTTGTAAGATTAAAAGTGGCTTAAACTTGATTTGCTTCGTCTTTTGTGGTTGTTGCTTGTCTCTCGGAGAAGAAACCAACAATACTGCCGTACATTTGAAGAAAGTCACTATCTGCATTTTTTTCGAAAAATGTGTTTTTTATGTCGTTGGATTCGCAATAAAAAAATAAATTTCTACCACACATGCACGAAAACCTCGCGTTTTCGTTCGCCTTAAGCGGGGCAGAACTCACAGTTTTTAGGTCAGTGAACGTTAGAGGTAAAAAATAGCATATGCACCTCGGGAGGCCGACTTTTTGTCTCGCACAATGTTCTCCGAACATTTGTGCTTGACAAAAAAACACGGACTTCCCTCCCTTGATGCATAATATACTATTATCTGTGCAATCCGCGATTAAAAATATTAATTAGTTTCGAAGATAATTAAACCCTAATTGGCATATCTACAGCGATTTTGGTGAAATACATTTGAAGAAAGCCACTATCTGCAGAACGGCGGGACTATCCAACAGGGAAAAATGTAAAGTGGGTGTCGGACGGTATACAAATATATTTTTCTGGGCCTATGTACATAGTACTAAATGTAAATTCGCTAAAAATGACCGAGGGAAAAAAACCTATGTAGATAGTTAGTGTCTCTCGGAGAAGAAACCAACAATAGTCACCCATCATCGCCTCGTCCCAAAATCCTTGATAACGACGTTCCATGTCCTTCATTTGTTGGTGAAAACGTTCACCGTGCTCGTCACTTTCATCACCAAGATTTTCAGGAAAAAAATCCAAATGAGAATGCAGAAAGTGGATTTTTAATGACATGTTTACGCCTATTTTGAATAAATGTAATGAATATAAATAAAGTTAGAAAATTGGAAATATAAAGATTTTAAAATCCATACCGATCTTTGCGTAGTTTGCAAGCAAGTCTGCAACCACTTCTTTGTAATTTGGGCTTTTGTAGTTTCCCAAAAATGAAGGCGATGATGGGTGACTATTCTGCCGTACATTTGAAGAAAGTCACTATCTGCATTTGAACTCGAACGGAGATATTTAAGGAAACGCGTTTGCATGAGAATCCTTTAATATATAATACTTTTTGAAAAGACAACTATCATTTCTTAGTAAAATGGACTCGATCTATCGATTGGTGCAAAAAAAAATTATAAATTTTAATTGCTTATATGCAAAACTGCAGATAGAACCATTTTGCATGCGTAAAATTACTCGAAATACATTTGATATTTTAGACTTCAACTGGGTTCAAATACATTCGAAGAAAGTCACTATCTACATAGGTTTTCTTCCCTCGGTCATTTTTAGCGAATTTACATTTAGTACTATGTACATAGGCCCAGAAAAATGTATTTGTATACCGTCCGACACCCACTTTACATTTTTCCCTGTTGGATAGTCCCGCCGTTCTGCAGATAGTGGCTTTCTTCAAATGTATTTCACCAAAATCGCTGTAGATAGGCCAATTAGGGTTTAAATATCTTCGAAACTAATTAATATTTTTAATCGCGGATTGCACAGATAAATTTATTTTTTTATTGCGAATCCAACGACATAAAAAACTCATTTTTCGAAAAAAATGCAGATAGTGACTTTCTTCAAATGTACGGCAGTATTGTTGGTTTCTTCTCCGAGAGACAAGCAACAACCACAAAAGACGAAGCAAATCAAGTTTAAGCCACTTTTAATCTTACAAATTATTTAAATTTTTAATGTG
The DNA here is from genome assembly GCA_037103525.1 of Ganaspis brasiliensis. Lineage (NCBI taxonomy): Eukaryota > Metazoa > Arthropoda > Insecta > Hymenoptera > Figitidae > Ganaspis > Ganaspis brasiliensis. The sequence continues at coordinate 435,951 of JAZKLR010000061.1, read as the reverse complement.
CAACATATAAAATTAATAAAATCAAAAAATTAGTTAGCCATTAAATAACTTTCTTTTCCTTAAGTACTTATAACTTCTGCAGTTTTAATGCAATTTGGATCAGCAAGATCTTATTTTCCTTCTAAAAGATCATAATTTAGAGGCGAAAAGAGAAATCAGAAATAAAAATTGCTTTTCTTGTTAAAATTTACACGAAAAGTAATTTTTTTTCTGAAATTTTGTTAAAAATGAAGCAAAATTGTTAATAAATTCATAAATACGCCCTAAACCATGCAATTTAGTAAATGCACGTTTTTTAAAAATTCAAAAAATTGAAATTTAGCTATATCTCGAAAACTGTTCTACTTTCTTACTATTTAACTTCATATTTGGATTCAGCGGCAAATTTTGCATAAGAAACGACTGTGAAATGTCAATGGTCAGAACATGCATTTAAATTTGTAAACTAGTGTATTCATTAAAATAGTATAATTTTCAAATAAGACCTTCTTATACTCTTAGTAACATCGCTTATTTTTATCTGTGTACAGTTTTATGTCAAACAATAGAGGATCTCCCAAGTATAAGTGTCAGCCTTCTTTCAACGTTGTAAATATTTAAGTTCACAAAATTAAAATATTATTTTTAAATCCTCTTTCTTACCCATTAAACACACACACAAATAAGTTCTCTGCACACTTTTAAGGTCATAATGCTAAAAAATGATTTCGTGTGTCCGTAGAACAATCTAGGGCTACCCATGAAAAGATACGAGATGAGATTAAAAAAATTAAAATTTTATGTTCTCGTCTCGACCTTGCCTTTAAAATTATAGTCTCGTCTAGTATCTTATAATAAAAACTCTGTAAAAAATGAAAATAGTAAAAGCCGATAGTAGTAGTTAAATGAGGCCGGTTCTGGATATAAATTATCATTGACGTCAGAGATCTACTTTACCAAAAGACATTAACCAAAGTAGTAAAAGAGTGAGGTTTAGCCCAGACTCAAACCATATAATGTCAAAGGTCAACCGTGGGACGTCAACAAGATATTGCAGCATATTGCGAATCTTAGTGGTGGGTGGTATTTCTTAGTGATGGGGATATATGACATCATCAGAAAGGAATCACAGCGGGTCTTAATTGACTTCAACCCAAAAGTGCTTGCCCAGCTCAGTTCTTTCTTGATTTAGTTTCTGGGATGTCTCCTGATGATTTTAATCAAAAAATGAAAAAAATCGGTTGGGCAGTTTTTGAAAAAACTGATTTTTTGAATTTTTTAAAGAGGTTAATTAACATATTTTTACCAAAATGAGTGCAAATAATAGCTATATTGACTTGAGTCATTTAAAATGGTATCAGAAGATAGGTCCTAGGTGCTGAGTATCTTTGAGTAACTTTACACCAGAAAAGTTAATGAAAAACCGTGAAAAATCGGTAATAAAATGAGTTTTTGCAATATTACTCTCTTCCAGTAGATATAAGCCTTAAATGACCAATAGAAGAATTAAAGAGTATAAAATTTTGAAGAAAACAAAAAAAATAGAGTGCTTTATCTTTAAAACTTTCGGATTTATGAGCTTCTAAAGTCAGATTTCAGCAAAAAATTTCGTGAAAAAAAAATTTTGTTTTAGTTTTTGGAAAATAAAAAGTTTTCTGTGCATCTAATGTATATATATCTCCGAATATAAATTAAAGTAGATTAAATTTTGAGTAAATCTGTCGTTAGGCCAATATTCTATCTCTAATAGTATCGGAGTTATGATTTTCTTAAAATGACCCTTTTTTATAAACTTTTTTTAAAAATAAATTTTTTTGAAATTTCTTTGTTTTGTATGGTGTAACTTTAAAAATGCTCTCATCAAATAGTTTTATCTTATATTTTAAAGAAATAAAAGCCCAATTAATCATCCCCATTTTGAAAAAATTTCCAAAAATCTTATTTAGATCTAGGTATCTCAGTAACACCCAAAGTACACGCAGTTTTTTACCATGTACAGTAGAGACCCCATTATCCGGACTAATGAATGCAGGCACTCATCCGGATAATCGAAAAAAGTACGAAATAAATGAATTTCCAATTTATAATAATTTTAGGTATTTATTTCCAATGAATTTAAATAAGACTGAAACAAACTAAAACTCTTAAACTTAACATTAATAAATGTTTAGTTAGAAATATTTCGAAAGTCGATGATTTAAAAGCTGACAGTTTTCTGCTTTGTGTATTTCCACAGCTATGAAATTTTACACTAAGGATATAAATTTTTCACGTACTTCATGGTTTCTTGTACTTTAAATATCAAAGTACTAACTTTAAAAATATTCATGGTATTAAATGCTAATAAACTTTACAATTAAAAAAAAAAATTTTTGAAATTTATCCGAATAATCGAAAATCCGGATAATAGGGGTCCGGATAATGGGGTCTCCACTGTACTAAATTTCTGCAAAGAAACAAAATCAGGTCTAGAATTTTTCAGCGAACGGGCGATGGAGTCGGTTCACTTAGATTTTAAATCAACCTGGACCAAACACAAGGTTAATAAAAATCATCCAGAGAATGCAACAAGGCTAAAACGTGCCATGTGTGAATACAACAGCCTCCATTCATTTTGAAAGTATTTGTTTGTATAATGTTTATTAAAAATTTTTTGTTCCTAAATATTTAATTAGGGTTTTATTTCTTTAAAATATAAGATAAAACTATTTGATGAGAGCATTTTTAAAATTACACCATGCGAAACAAAGAAATTTCAAAAAAATTTATTTTTAAAAAAAGTTCATAAAAAAGGGTCATTTTAAGAAAATCATAACTCCGATACTATGAGAGATAGAATATTGGCCTAACGACAGATTTACTCAAAATTTAATCTACTTTAATTTATATTTGGAGATATATATACATTAGATGCACAGAAAACTTTTTATTTTCCAAAAACTAAAACAAAATTTTTTTTTCACGAAATTTTTTGCTGAAATCTGACTTTAGAAGCTCATAAATCCGAAAGTTTTAAAGATAAAGCACTCTATTTTTTTTGTTTTCTTCAAAATTTTATACTCTTTAATTCTTCTATTGGTCATTTAAGGCTTATATCTACTGGAAGAGAGTAATATTGCAAAAACTCATTTTATTACCGATTTTTCACGGTTTTTCATTAACTTTTCTGGTGTAAAGTTACTCAAAGATACTCAGCACCTAGGACCTATCTTCTGATACCATTTTAAATGACTCAAGTCAATATAGCTATTATTTGCACTCATTTTGGTAAAAATATGTTAATTAACCTCTTTAAAAAATTCAAAAAATCAGTTTTTTCAAAAACGGCCCAACCGATTTTTTTCATTTTTTGATTAAAATCATCAGGAGACATCCCAGAAACTAAATCAAGAAAGAACTGAGCTGGGCAAGCACTTTTGGGTTGAAGTCAATTAAGACCCGCTGTGATTCCTTTCTGAAGATGTCATATATCCCCATCACTAAGAAATACCACCCACCACTAAGATTCGCAATATGCTGCAATATCTTGTTGACGTCCCACGGTTGACCTTTGACATTATATGGTTTGAGTCTGGGCTAAACCTCACTCTTTTACTACTTTGGTTAATGTCTTTTGGTAAAGTAGATCTCTGACGTCAATGATAATTTATATCCAGAACCGGCCTCATTTAACTACTACTATCGGCTTTTACTATTTTCATTTTTTACAGAGTTTTTATTAAAAGATACTAGACGAGACTATAATTTTAAAGGCAAGGTCGAGACGAGAACATAAAATTTTAATTTTTTTAATCTCATCTCGTATCTTTTCATGGGTAGCCCTAGATTGTTCTACGGACACACGAAATCATTTTTTAGCATTATGACCTTAAAAGTGTGCAGAGAACTTATTTGTGTGTGTGTTTAATGGGTAAGAAAGAGGATTTGAAAATAATATTTTAATTTTGTGAACTTAAATATTTACAACGTTGAAAGAAGGCTGACACTTATACTTGGGAGATCCTCTATTGTTTGACATAAAACTGTACACAGATAAAAATAAGCGATGTTACTAAGAGTATAAGAAGGTCTTATTTGAAAATTATACTATTTTAATGAATACACTAGTTTACAAATTTAAATGCATGTTCTGACCATTGACATTTCACAGTCGTTTCTTATGCAAAATTTGCCGCTGAATCCAAATATGAAGTTAAATAGTAAGAAAGTAGAACAGTTTTCGAAAGTTGTTCGGTAGTCAATTCCGAATTTATTTCTAGTCAAAGTGACGTCGTTTTTTGTAAATAAATATTTAATATAATTCTTTGAAGTAGAATTAAATGTAATGTAATCTTTAATTCAGCGTGCAAATATAAGTAACATTTTTTGAAGGAATTGAATATTTTATACTTGGAGTAAATAAATTTGATTTGATTGTCAAAAATCTGTATTTTTTGTCCAAATGATACATTTATTTATTATTATCTATGAAACGAAGATTTCGACCTTACCGGCAAAGCGACATCTATACGTTCGACACCTATAAGCTCTTGGTTTGAGCTGCAGATTATAAATTTAAATTCAAATGGTTTTTCGAATTTAAATTACTTATAAAATTTTTGTTCTGAAAAAATAAGCCGCGATAGAGCAAACCGTCAACCGAGAGGCCTCGAACCCCTACCAATGGCCGCCTTTCCGGGGACTTACACCCTATTAGCGCATCATGACAACACGACATGACTCTCCACTTTCTTATTCCTTCAGAACAAGCCTATTTTAGTCAAAGGCAATCTCCTTTATTATCCTTTTCATTAAAACGACACATCACGACATGATCAAACATTCTCAAGAAAAAATTGGTTTAAAACAGGTGTTTCCCATATTCTTACTAAAACTTACTCTAATCTAGATTTAAAATTTGTGACGGATAAAACAGTATTTGTCTGAATTTGTTCCAGATTGTAAAAAGAATGTCGGAATATTTTTGCACTAAACAAGACTCTTTCCGGATTTAAAAACGAGTACTGGTCAATTTTCGTATCTGAACGGACGAAAAACGGATTTTACTTTGACTATAAATAATTTCGCAATTGACTGCCGGACAAATTCCAGACTGAACCAGACTTAACACAGATTTTAAATTGATGCCAGTCAACTGCCGGATGTAAAGGACTAGAATCGGATTTCACTTAGTGTTTAAACTATGACTTGGTATGGCAATTTTGTTTGTATGAAAAGTGCCACACACACACTCATTAAATTAATAATAAGTGCATTCGTTGGAGGTAGGTAATTAATAAAAACACATGTTTGAGTTTACAAATGACCTTAAACATTTAATAATAATTCAACCTTTAAAATTATACATGATGTTGTGAGAACGGACAAATGCAGACTAACAAAATCCTCCCGCTAATATCTTAAGGTTCCCTGAACAAGGGGATGGACTAAAATTTGACACATTTTGATTGGTAGATGTAGAAGAATAGGTACAGCTATCGTCAGATATGCTTTAACATTTTAACACGTAGGTCATATGAAAATAGGTTAAAGCATATCTGGCGATCAGTGTACAGTTCAGGTATGACCAGAATGACATTTTAAACAGATGCTAAATAAATATAATTTCAAGAACATAAAAAATTTACAATTAAGGGGGATGGACTAAAATTTGACATATTTTGATTGGTAGATGAAGAATAGGTACATTTTTAGGTATGACCAGAATGACATTTTGAACAGATGCTAAATAAATATAATTTCAAGAACATAAAAAATTTACAATTAAGGTTCTCGAAGATAGGGTCTCGAGGATTTGATTACTTTATTGCAGGGTCTAATCCGCTTAAGATTTGAGTAGACATAAAGACTATAAATTTCCAAAGACAACAATAACCTTTAAAATACTTAACAATTTTCGGGAAATTATAAAACTCATTAACATGTTTTTGAACATTATAAATTTAGAGGAAATATCCACCTTTTCTAACAGTGAAATTTTCTATCTACTTCTTAAATCTCTTTTTTTTAAAGAACTGAACACTTAGACTATTAATAATTTCGGAATTGACTGCCGGACAAATTCCAGACTAAACGAGACTGAAAACGGATTTTAAATTTATGACGGACAACTTCTGGAAGTGACCGAACTAGAAACGGACTTCACTTAGACTATTAATAATTTCGTAATTGACTGCCGGACAAATTCCAGACTAAACCAGACTGAAAACAAATTTTAATTTTATGACGGACAACTTCCGGAAATGACCGGACTAGAAGCGGATTTTATTGAGACTATGAATTATTTTGCAATTGAATGCCGGACAAATTTCAGACCAAGCCAGACTTAAAACAGATTTTAAATTGATGCCAGACAACTGCCGGATGTAAAAGGACTAGAATGGGATTTTACTTAGACTATAAATAATTTCGTAATTGACTGACGGATTAATTCTAGACTAAACCAGACTTAACAAAGATTCTAAATTTATGACGGACAACTTCCGGACGTGACCGGACTGAAAGCGGACTTCACTTTTATTATAAATAATTTCGAAATCGATTGCCGGACAAGATTCGCACCTTTTCGGATTAAATGCAGATCAAACTTTTTGTGTCAGACAAATTTCGGACTAATTCAGATAATTTCTGGACACAATTCGGACTAATTCCGGATCAAACCGGACTATTTCGTCCGGATTTCGTCTGTAATTTGTACGGAACTAGTCCGGATTTTTTAGCAGGGATGTACGTTTTTTGAGTGAAAAAACTAATTTAATCAATAAATTGTGTGAGACGTTGGATTGTTTAACAACAGTCGGTAAATTTGAATATGAAATTGCGAAACATGTTTATTTTAGAGCCTAAATAGATTTATAATTTTTTAAAAAAAGTAGGAAAATTACGATAATTTATAATAGGAATAAATATTGTCTCAAAGTTAAATACTTTTGTAGTAGCTTTAGAATTATTGGAAACTTGTATGCGCGCCTAAATCATAGCAGTGAACCCCTATGTAATATCTTTTTCCGTTTCATGCGTGTCTCATTGGTTATGTTATATAAAATTTGCATTAAAAAAATCGTTTCATTTTTTATTAATAAAAATAAGAAACATATTAATTAAACATTGAAAACACAAAATTTAAATTATTGAATAAGAAAAACCTTTTTTTTCGTATTGATAAGGAAGAAAATATTTTTTTATAACTACAATTATAAATATGTCTTACAATTCAATGTTATACTTTTTTTATTATGGAAAACATATATACAATTTAATTTTTACTTCATTTACATAATTTTACATTTAAAATAATAGAAAAAAATTTAATTTAAAAAAAGATTGTTTTTATTTAAACAATTTTTGTTATGCTTATAACTGCATTAAAAAAACATTTTAAAATATAGACTATATTCTTATTTCATAAGTTGCCAACATGTCTGTAAAAAATAACCAATAATATTTTCTTCTCTATCAGTAGTAATAAATAAAGGCCGTAGCCCGATAAGCATGTGTCTGCGGCCCCCACTCGGATTTCGTTTATATTCATGGGATTGAGTACCCTTAATATAAAACTTCTTTTCGCCAAGTATTAACTTCTGAAAATTATTTTTTAAAAAGTTATGGCACTTTTTTGGAAAAAAATTAAAATTTGTTTTTTTCTTAAGTGACTAAATTGATTTAATCGACAAAAAAATATGATATAAGGGAAGCAAAAATGCATTAAAAAAAAATTGGCGATTAATTTTGTGCAGGGTAAGGGGTAGAAAAAAAACATTTTTACTTTCTATAATTTTTTTTTGTAGTAGTTGGCTTGGAACAATTACCATAATTTTTTGTTACATTCTTTTTCATCTAAAAAGAAACATATATTTTGGGCAGCTCGATCTGAAGGGTACTTGACTGTGAAAATGAAAACAAACTGATTTTTGGCCCCTAAAATACATGATATATCATGGAAAGGAGGGGCCAACCAATTTTTTACATAAGTTTTTACTTCCTGTCTCATTAATGAACGTCCAGAAATAAATTATGAACATACAAGTCATATATTATTAAAATTAGCCAATTATATTATATGTTTTCCTAAATAGTAATTGAGATCTTGCATTACACTGAAAGAATGTCCTCTTAAAATTATCAGAGTCATGTTACATAGAGCTTTTGCTCATCCATAAACTACGTTACCAACTTAGGAGAGGGAGGGGGTCGGGCTTAAACCTACGCTAAATGTTATAAATTTTAAAATTGCATGTAAAGTCGTCAATGGAGTGGGGGGAGAGGGCCAAAAAATCTGGAAAATTGGTAACGTAGTTTATGGACGAGCCGTTACTAGAGTTTCAGATTATTTTAACCTGAAATTCTGGTAAAATTAACCGGACCGTTTTTTCAATGTAGATTTGAACAATTGCTGCTTTTTCTCGCTTCTGGAGACACATTTTCTTCATACCTATCCCGGTAAAAAGAGGTTGATTAAAACGCATTAAAACGTTTCAATGCGCTTTGATTCCGTTTTTGTATGAATGCCTTCAAATGCCTAAAAACAAATCAGTAGCCATATTGGAAGGAAAAATTGAACATGTGATTGTTATGTTTTACTTTGATTATTGTCTTTGTCAATATTTTACTTTTTAAGTTCAAATATGTTAATAGGTTAACTTCAGCTAAATAGTAGACCAAAATAGAATAAAATATAAGCAGTAAATTTAACACTTAACGTCATTTTCGTATTTTGTCTTGCATGCAACAAAAAATGACAAAATTACTTTAAAACTTATGTTTGTGTTCACTTCTTCACTTTGTTTACGTAAACTATTAGTATTAGATACAAAATCACTTTGTTTTTCACTTCAATAAAGCGATTTAGTTAAAATAAATCGAACAACACAAAATTAAAGATGCCACGACGACGCGCTGCAAAGAATTAACAAGTTAACGATAGCAGAATGGCGTCTTTTTAATCTGCTGACATAGGCATAGAACGGCATTAAACTTCTTGAGACATTGACTACGTTCAAAATTGTTTTCTTGAAGGCATTGAATGGCATTTAATTTGATGCATTATCAGAAAGCATTTAATGGCATTTGGATCTAATTCGTGATGTTTCGCTTGACGGTAAAGAAACTCATTCAATTTTTTTCATAAAATTTGTGAGCATTCAAAATGATTAAAATGAAACAAATATCAATCAAGAAAACGCGTTAAATGGCATTGAGGACAAAAACGGAATTAGTAGGCATCTGTCAGCATTCAAATGACTGTTTTTTTAAATGCCAATTTATGCGTTTTAATCAACCTCTTTTTACCAGGATGTGTACTATTACTTAATAAAGCAAATCATCTTTCTATTAAAGCATATCTGAGTTCGCTGTTGGATAGACAAACTGATGTTAGCAAAATATTTCTCCGGTGATACCATATTTCTTCCCTTTAGTATTTTTTTCCTGAGTATTTTTTTTTTGAGGATATGATCATTTGTTATGTTCTACTAATAGATGTTTTATAATAAATAGGGGAAATCCGCCTAAAGCCCAGAGCACAACGAATACGGTTACGGGAGCAGGGTATGAGATAATAAAGGACAGAGACTGTTTCTGTCCTTTTTTGTCTTATGCTCTGGTCCCGTAACCGTATTTCTATCTGCTTAAGGCCTAAGATGGACCCCTATTCATATTTTGCAAAAAACTGTTTAGTTAGTGAATTAAAAAGAAAACGGTAATTTATGTTTAATATTTCTTCTAAATAATTGATACGATGAAAACTTTAATAACACACTCACCAAAAATTTGATAGATTTATTAGTTTTAAACTTCTTATTAGAATCAAAATATGTTCCATAACAATTGAGGCAGTTTGTGCAGAAACCGCACAAGTCCATAAATCGAAATTGTTCAGGAATCAATAAAAACTGTTTTTCTTGTAAATGTGAGAATTTTTTTTAATTCTGCGTTTTGTATTATTTTCTACTAACCTATTAATTAACATAGGATATAGAAAAATAAATTAACTTTTGGACTTGTGCGGTTTCTGCACAAAATGAAATGGAAAACACAGAAAATGTATTGACAATTATTACATAATTCACTTCTATTGTTTTCTGCCTCGCTTTAAGTGCATTTTATTTGTAATATATAAAATTTTTAATATAAATTATTTAACAACGTCTAAAAGACTTTAAAAATATCACAAAAAAATTTTATTTCATCCATTGCACATCTTTATGCGCAGCCTGGAATCATTGACTTGTACTGTTTCTGCAAGAAACAAAAATTTGTTTATTTTTATAAAGGTTTTTGAGTTTAGTAACTTATGTAATATTTTATTAGATCGTAGAGCTTAATTTAAATATACATTTTTCATAAAAAAGGGATTTTCGAAAAAAATGGACTTGTGCGGTTTCTGCACAAACTGCTTCAATTGTTCTTATCTATGTACAAAGAAAAATAGTCACTGAATTTAGAAGAAATATTAAACATAAATTACCGTTTTCTTTTTAATTCACTAACTAAACACTTTTGCAAAATATGAATAGGGGTCCATCTTAGGCGGATTTCCCCTATTTATTATAAAAAATCTATAAGTAGAACATAACAAATGATCACATCCTCAAAAAAAAATACTCAGGAAAAAAATACTAAAGGAAAGAAATATGGTAACACAGGAGAAATATTTTGCTAACATCAGTTTGTCTATCCAAAAGCGAACTCAGATATGCTTTAATAGAAAGATGATTTGCTTTATTAAGTAATAGTACACATAGGTATAAAGAAAATGTGTCTCCAGAAGCGAGAAAAAGCAGCAATTGTTCAAATCTATATTGAAAAAACGGTCCGGTTAATTTTACCAGAATTTCAGGTTAAAATAATCTGAAACTCTAGTAACGGCTCGTCCATAAACTACGTTACCAATTTTCCAGATTTTTTGGCCCTCTCCCCCACTCCATTGACGACTTTACATGCAATTTTAAAATTTATAACATTTAGCGTAGGTTTAAGCCCGACCCCCTCCCTCTCCTAAGTTGGTAACGTAGTTTATGGATGAGCAAAAGCTCTATGTAACATGACTCTGATAATTTTAAGAGGACATTCTTTCAGTGTAATGCAAGATCTCAATTACTATTTAGGAAAACATATAATATAATTGGCTAATTTTAATAATATATGACTTGTATGTTCATAATTTATTTCTGGACGTTCATTAATGAGACAGGAAGTAAAAACTTATGTAAAAAATTGGTTGGCCCCTCCTTTCCATGATATATCATGTATTTTAGGGGCCAAAAATCAGTTTGTTTTCATTTTCACAGTCAAGTACCCTTCAGATCGAGCTGCCCAAAATATATGTTTCTTTTTAGATGAAAAAGAATGTAACAAAAAATTATGGTAATTGTTCCAAGCCAACTACTACAAAAAAAAATTATAGAAAGTAAAAATGTTTTTTTTCTACCCCTTACCCTGCACAAAATTAATCGCCAATTTTTTTTTAATGCATTTTTGCTTCCCTTATATCATATTTTTTTGTCGATTAAATCGATTTAGTCACTTAAGAAAAAAACAAATTTTAATTTTTTTCCAAAAAAGTGCCATAACTTTTTAAAAAATAATTTTCAAAAGTTAATACTTGGCGAAAAGAAGTTTCATATTGAGGGTACTCAATCCCATGAATATAAACGAAATCCGAGTGGGGGCCGCAGACACATGCTTATCGGGCTACGGCCTTTATTTAAAAACACATACCAATATCTTTGCTATTATCATTGGACAATCATCATACATGTCTAAAAAAAATAGGAGAATAGAAATATGTTTTTCAATTTATTTTTTAACAGTTGACACTTTATTTTACTTAGTTTGACGGCTTCAATTACAAAATAATTACATTTAATTAAAAAATTTAAGTCAATTAAAAACGTAGTAGAAAGAAAAATTTTAGTCGTTTAATTTCTCTAAATTTAAATATATGTTTTTAAATTTACTGAAAAAAAGGGTCACATAATTATAAAAAGTAGTTTAAAATGCCGTATTATTGTCGTGTTTGTAATATGTTATAAAATATTGTGGATTTTTTGAACATAATTTTTTTTTGTGTTTTAAAAACAAGAGTACAAAATTAATTTATTATAAAAATAAAAATATTTAATTTATTTTAAAGTGTTCGAAATTGTAATAATTTCTTTTATTGAATTTTAAACTGTAATATTAATTTAGATTTCTGCTACTTTTCTTCGCATTTAAATTATATTCTTATTTCTCAAATTTATTCATTTTGTCCTTGTTTACTTGCTTTGTTTGTCTTCATTGGCATTCTAATCAATTAAATTAGTCACAGAAGTCAGTCAAGTCTAAGCAGCAGAATAGACAAGTCATTAATTCTGAACATTGTTACATATTTTAATTATTGTTAATTTTACTGAAGTGATTTAAAATATATGTGATTAATTGTTAACAAAGTCTTTTTATTTATTGTCTTTTTTGTGTGGTCTTAAAAATTATGGTCCTTCGAGCCGGATCTAAAAGTGAAATATTTATATGAAACTATTTAAAAATTTTTATTAAGTTTTATTGAGGTGGCTATAGGTGGCATAGGTCCTCGACCAAGCGAGCATTCAATCGCTGTCCGAAATTTCAACAGAACACTGGATTTAAATCAACAGCTGGATGAATCACATAAACCAAGTTTGATTTCATACACAGAATTATTTGACATTTAAATTTCTTTCCAGTATAAATCATTTTATTTGCTGCTTATTATTAGTCTAATTGGCTTGTCTAATAAACTATATTTAAATGTGATTGAAAATTAATGTCTAAAAAATTAATGTCTGAAAAATTAATGTCTAATCAATCAACATTTACAATAAATTATATTTAGTCTCGTTTTCTAAATAAATGACATTAGCTATTTTTCGTTAAATCTTTTCAAATGAAATTAATTTAAAATGGCTCTTGCTAATTGGGAATTGGACCAGGCAAATATGTCAAGTAGAATAAATAATTCTTATAGTTCAGTACCTAAAGATCCTTCTCGAGGTCAATTACAGGCAAGATTGGAATCGTTAGAAAAAAATTGGAGTAAGTTTCAAAGTCAACATACAGAAGTACTTAGAAATCCCCCAGAAACGTTGAAACCATTGCCGTATTTTAAAGAGGATCTCTATTCTAAAACTGAGGAATTTTATTTAAATTGTAAAGCTCAATTCTTGGATGCCCTTAGAACTTTAGACAACCAAGTACAGTCAGCTCAACAATCAATATCGACTATCTCAAAGCGTCTTCCGAAATTGGATCTCCTTGTATTTTCTGGGAATTATACCGACTGGAATAATTTTAAGGATTTGTTTGTAGCTCTTGTTGAAAATAATACTTATATTGAGCCAGTTGAAAAATTAGCTTATTTAAAAGCGCATGTATCCCATGAAGCAGCGACTCTTCTAAAGAATATTCCAATTTCTTCAAATAATTATAGTCGAGCTTGGAATTTATTAGAAACAAGGTATTCTAATAAGCGAATCCTAATTACATCCTATCTTTCAACTCTCATGTCTTTAACCTCTCTTAAAACCGAATCTGCATCTGAACTCTCACATCTTTACAACACAACTATGGATTGTGTCGAAGCTTTGCAATCTTTGGGTCGTCCTGTAAAGAAATGGTCAGATTGGTTGGTATTTATTACTGTTGATCGACTTGATAAGCAATCAAGGAAAGATTGGGAAACTCATATTGGAAATTCTACTGATTTTCCTACTTTTGAAGAGCTTAAGGAATTTCTTCAAACCCAAATAAGAACTTTTGAAGCTTGTCAAAATTCTTCACAGTTGAATTCCGGTCGAATAGATCATAACCAGTCTTCTCAACCGTCTAAATCAAACTTTAGCAATTTTCGTCCGAATAATAAAAAATTGTTACCAATGGCTCAGACACATGTTACCACGGAAACTAAATCAACGCGTCCTGTTATGAAAAAATGTTTTCTTTGTAATGATGAACATTTTTTAATGTATTGTCCTAAATTTAAGGAAAAAACTGTACCTCAGAGGACTCAATTCGTTAATAGCAAACAATTGTGTACAAATTGTTTTGGCTTACATTCAATTAATGAATGTCGTTCCAATGGTACTTGTAGGCTTTGTCAAGGAAATCATCATACTATGATACACTCATTCAGAACTACGGATGATTTACAATCCTCACTGACACCACAACCGGGATTATCTCAGGCTAACGTTAACACTGTATCAACTTCAACATTGTCTCATAACTTTCGTTCTACACTCTTAGCTACTGCGAAAGTTTGTGTGCGGTCTTCGGATGGTACTACATCAATGGTTCGTGCATTAATAGATCCCTGTTCAGAAGTGACTCTTATTTCGGAATCATTGGCACAGGGTCTTCATCTGAAACGCAGTTCCGGTTCAGTAGTTGTTGTAGGTGTTATGAACAGTGTTTCCGGACCGACCAGAGGATTGGTTTCAGTCACTGTGAAGCCTTGGTTTGAATCAGATTTCAAGTTCACTATCAATGCTTTAGTTTTGCCTAATTTGTCTTCTTATATTCCAAAAAAAGTGGAAATTTCTGGAATTTGGCCAGACTGTTCAGATGTCGCTTTAGCTGATCCGGATTTTTCAGAGTCAAAACCAATTGATCTTATTCTGGGAGTTGATGTTTATGGGATGCTTCTTCTGCCTGGTTTAAGAAAAGGTGATCTATCATCACCAATTGCTCAAAACACTCAGCTTGGTTGGATTTTATCCGGACCAACGTCTAGTGCTCACTCGTCTTCTGAAGGGTTAAATTGTTGTCATATATCAGCGGATCATGACTTAACATTTGATCTCCAAAAATTCTGGCAGGAACAGGAATTTCCGGAAACTGCATCGAATTTGACTAAGGAGGATCAAGAATGTGAGGATTTTTTTTTGTCAACTTATTCTCGATCAGCTGATGGAGCGTATATTGTGCGGTTACCCTTTAAGAAAAAAGTGTCTACAATTGGAGACTCATTCACTCCAGCCTTTAGAATGCTTCAAGTAATGGAAAGACAATTAGCCAAAAATCCTGCTTTATATAAGGCTTATTTCGAATTCCTGGAGGAATACGAAAGACTGAATCATATGGAGCTTGTAGATGCCGATGACTCTAACCAAAAGCCCTGTTTTTATTTACCAAATCCTGGAGTCTTAAGGGAATCTAGCTTAACGACGAAATTGCGAGTTGTTTTTAATGGTTCAAGGAAAACTGATCTAGGACTCTCTCTAAACGACTTATTACATTCTGGCCCACGAATGCAACCAAACTTAAATGATATTCTTCTTCGGTGGCGATTGCATTGTATTGTTTTCGCAGCAGATATTGAAAAGATGTTTCGGCAGATTCGAATTCATCAAGAGGATCAGGAATGGCAACGTACTCTTTGGAGATCTAGTTCAAATGAACCAATTCAGGTTTATCGTCTAAAAACTGTTACTTATGGTGTGTCTTGTTCACCATATTTAGCTCTTCGCACCGTTCGTCAATTGGCAATAGATGAAAAGCATAGATTTCCTCTTGCGTCAGCAGTTTTGTTGAATAATATTTATGTGGATGATGCTTTAGCTGGTTCTGATACAGTTTCAGAAGCGAACGTACTTCAGCATCAATTGATAGAGTTGTGCATGGCGGGCGGCTTTCCGTTACGGAAATTTTCTTCAAATAGCACCACTTTGCTAGATATGATTCCAAAGGAGTTACACACTCCTACACCGGAACTTTTTTGGAATTCTGATTCTTTATTGTCTATTCTCGGTCTAAAGTGGCAACCACAGGAGGATCATTTTGTCTTTCCAATCAATTTGACTCCTTTGCCCCCTATTATTACCAAGAGGTTGGTGTTGAGTCGAATTTCTCAACTCTATGATCCATTGGGATTCTTAGCACCAATTATCATTACGGCTAAGATTTTTATTCAGTCTCTTTGGTTACTAAGTCTCTCATGGGATGACCCTCTTCCAGATGACTATTCTACGAATTGGATTTCTTTCTATACAAGTCTCTCTGATGTATCAGCCTTGCATATTCCTAGGTGGCTCTCATTTTTTCAGTCTAAGGGATCTTATGAAATTCATGGATTTTCTGACGCCTCTGAGTTTGCCTATTCTGCAGTTATCTATCTTCGTTCTAAATCGGTAGATGGCCAAATTACCGTACGTCTCATAACTGCTAAAACTCGAGTAGCACCCTTGAAAAAGATTTCGATTCCACGTTTGGAGTTAAATGGAGCTTACCTTCTATCTCAATTGATCAGCCATACAATCAAATCGTTGAATCTAGCCATGCCTATTCATTTGTGGACTGATTCAACCGTGGTATTGGCTTGGATAAGTAAGCAACCTTCATGCTGGCCGACGTTTGTGGCTAATCGAGTCTCAGCCATTCAGACACCAGTTCCCACTGCTGCTTGGCACCACATTCCGACTTTTTAAAATCCAGCTGATTGCGCTTCTCGTGGTCTTGCTCCACAAGTCTTACTTGACTACATTCTTTGGTGGAACAGTCCTTCATTTTTGACAGACTTAAGTCTTTGGCCAACACCAGAATCTACTGATTAATACGAAACGACTCTTGAATTAAAGGTTCCACGCATTACTTCCCATTCCATAGAAGTTGAACCATGTGAACTTTTGCACCGTTATTCCTCTCTTACCAAACTTTTGAGAATTACATCGTTTTGTCTTCGTTTTCTTGCTCGTCTTCGTCGTCAGTCAGTTTCGTCATCTTTAATACTTACTGCATCAGAGCTACGATCGTCTCAATTATTTTGGATCAAACACGAACAAGCTACTTATTTTTCGTCTGACATTTCTAAACTAAAACAAAGTTTACCTCTTTCTCCCAAGAGTCGAATTCTTCAGTTAACACCTTTTTTGGATAAGGATGGGTTGCTTAGAGTTGGAGGACGCCTCAGTAACTCTGCTCTTCCTGAACGTGAAAAACATCCTTTAATTTTATCTGGCGATTCTACGTTTACTCAACTCGTAATTCAGGATTGTCATAATAAGTGTCTTCACGGAGGAGTTCAACTTACTCTTAATACTCTTCGTCAAGATTACTGGATTCTGCGAGGGCGACTTGAAGTAAAGAAATTGATATACAAATGTATCAAATGTATAAGATTTCGAGCTTCTCCACTGCAACAGATCATGAGTGATTTACCAGTTCGCCGTGTTACAGAGTCTAGACCTTTTACTCATGCTGGCATCGACTATGCAGGTCCTATAAATGTACGCACAACTAAAGGACGAGGTCATAGATCACACAAAGGTTGGATTTGTGTATTTGTGTGTTTTTCCACTAGAGCAGTGCACCTCGAAGTGGTTTCGGACTATTCAGCAGATGCATTTCTGGCAGCATATCGTCGATTTGTTTCTCGAAGAGGAATTTGCGAGAGTCTCAGCAGTGATCAAGGTACAACCTTCGTCGGAGCAGATCATGAATTGCAACGTCTTTTTTCATCAGCATCACAGGAGTATCAAGAGATTGCTGCCGCACTTGCTTCATTAAAAACGGAGTGGCGATTTAATCCTCCTGCAGCTCCACACTTTGGAGGTTTTTGGGAAGCTGCCGTGAAGTCGGTAAAGTACCATTTCAAACGTACTCTTGGTGACACGATGTTAACCTTCGAGGAATTGTCTACTTTACTTAGCCAGATTGAGGCATGTTTGAATTCTCGTCCGCTGCAAGCGATATCGGATGATCCTGAGGATTTAGAAGTTTTGACCCCAGGTCATTTTCTTATAGGTCAACCTTTAAATGCAATCCCAGAACCTTCTTTCTCCGATTTTCCTATCAATCGTTTATCCCGTTGGCAATATCTGCAGCAACTTCGTACTTATTTCTGGAGACGTTGGTCTACCGATTATTTAAAATTGTTTCAGACAAGATCCAAGTGGCACACTCCAACTTCTAATCTTAGCGAAGGAGATCTTGTCTTGATTATGGGAGAACACTTACCCGCTACTAAATGGCCTTTGGGGAGAGTGTTGACGCTACACCCTGGTCGAGATCAACACGTTCGCGTAGCCACGATTAAGACTCAAAATGGACAATTAGTTAGGCCAATTGTTAAATTGTGTAAACTTCTTAGTGTCAAAGATAGTCAGGATAGTTACAAGACTTAATTATTTCGTTTCGCTATCAAACGAGGCGGGCGGAATGTTCGAAATTGTAATAATTTCTTTTATTGAATTTTAAACTGTAATATTAATTTAGATTTCTGCTACTTTTCTTCGCATTTAAATTATATTCTTATTTCTCAAATTTATTCATTTTGTCCTTGTTTACTTGCTTTGTTTGTCTTCATTGGCATTCTAATCAATTAAATTAGTCACAGAAGTCAGTCAAGTCTAAGCAGCAGAATAGACAAGTCATTAATTCTGAACATTATTACATATTTTAATTATTGTTAATTTTACTGAAGTGATTTAAAATATATGTGATTAATTGTTAACAAAGTCTTTTTATTTATTGTCTTTTTTGTGTGGTCTTAAACATAAAGTTATACATTTCGTTTTTTTAACCCGACCTTTAAAATATTTATAATAGTTAGTAGTTAAGTACCTTTTTAAAATAATGTTTTTCCTTTTAAATGCACAGTTATAAGTGTAACAAAAATTGTTTAAATAAAAACAATCTTTTTATAAATTGAAATTTTTATCTTTTATTTTAAAGTAAAATAATTTAGATGGAGTAGAAATTAAATTGTATATATGTTTTTCATAAAAAAAAAGTATAATATTGAATTGTAAGAAATATTTTATAAATTTAATTATAAAAAAAATTGAAAATTTTACATAAATTTCTTAAAATACATTTTTTTATACTTATTAAAACCAAACAAAAGGTTTTGCTTATTCAATAATTTAAATAATTTTTTTTAATGTTAAATTAATATGATTCTTATTTTTATTCATAAAAAATGAAACAATTTTTTAAACGCAAATTTTACATAACATAACCCATGAGGCACGCATGAAACGAAAAAAGATAATTAATAGTGTTTCACTGCTATGATTCAGGCTCGCATACAAGTTTCCAATAATTCGAAAACTACACTACCGTCGGAAATTGTTGGTCCGATCGATTGGAGCTGATCAAAAAAATACAGCTCAAATAAGACCACGATATCTTGGTTAAAAATTAAAATAGAAACTTGACATTTAAAAATTTGGAAAGCTTATTAAATTCTGCTTTAGAATACCTATTAGTTAAAATTTTTTAAAATTCCAAAGTGATTATATTAGTTGATGTGTTAGAAAAAAAAATTCTCGATTTTTCAATTATCGTTCCATATGTTCAGTTCGTTGCCTGATTTAGAAAAATTAAATAAAAAAATTGAAATTTATATTGTTCTCTTCGTTGAATTGCCAGCTTTAATTTGAGCTAAGGAAACTTGAAAAATATTCAATGGTTCACGAGATATGACTAAATACGTCCGAGCATGTTTTTCTCGAAAATCAATCAAAAACGTGGTTTTTGCCTGAAAATGAAGGTTTTTGAGAAAAATATGCTCGGACGTTTTTAGTCATATCTCGTGAACCATTCAATATTTTTCAAGTTCCCTTAGCTCAAATTAAAGCTAGCAATTCAACGAAGAGAACAATATAAATTTCAATTTTTTTATTTAATTTTTCTAAATCAGGCAACGAACTGAACATATGGAACGATAATTGAAAAATTTGAGAATTTTTTTTTCTAACACATCAAGTAATATAATCACTTTGGATTTTTAAAATATTTTAACTAATAGGTATTCTAACGCAGAATTTAATAATATTTTCAAATTTTTAAACGTTAAGTTTCTATCTTAATTTTTAACCAAGATATCGTGGTCTTATTTGAGCTGTATTTTTTTGATCCGCTCCAATCGATCGGACCAACAATTTCCGACGGTAGTGTACTACAAAAGTAAATAGTACAAAAAGTCATTTGTATGGGTTTTTAGAAAAAATTAATTGTTTAAACAAATTAATTTGTTTAAACAATTGTCAAATAGTTAAAAATATTCGTAAAAAAATTAATTAAACATTAATTAATACTTTTCAAATAATAATAACTATTTCTATTGATAAAGATGTTAAACTTGGATTTTACTTGGGCAAAGTGCGTATAAGTGCAAAAATTTAAAAAGGCGTCAACTTTGAGGTAGTTTTATACTGGGTTAGGGTTATTAAAATTAAAAGATTTATGAGTCAAATTAATCGTCAGAGAGTCTACTATATGATCCAGTATCTTAATGTTAACTTTTGTCAAACCCTTGCAAATGATTTTGATTTTTCGAAAATTGAAAATTTTCCCATGCATTTTACATGGGAAAATCGAGGTGCCCGGCGGCACCAGTTAATATCAAAATTTTAAAAGTAATGTAAGGGATCAGATACAAAACAGATTGACTCCATATGGAAACCGTATTAAATCCATTTAAAAACCATGAGTAGTAGAGCTATGGGGCTACAGGACCACTTACCGACAGTCGGTAATGCAGATTTCTATTTTACCGACCGTGAAAAATCGGGTTTCGACAGGATTACCATCGGTCGGTAATGCAGATTTTTACCGACAGCGAAATTTGGAGTTTCTGAGGGTCATTCTGTTTTACTGACCGAGCGACGGCTGCCGCAAGATGGCGCCACTTTTTAAACACCTATGGAAAAGTCTGGTTCTGTTGGGGACTTTGAATTTTCGCGACAGTGTCTTGATTGTCTGTAGAGTGGATTTTTGAATTTCCGCGTCAGTCTTTTGGTTGTTTGAAGAGGGGATATTTGAGTTTTCGCGCCATTGATTACCGTCAGTCGGGATTGCTTGACTTTCAACCCATTTGGTATAGCAGTTCTACGTTACCGACATTGTTGCTGCCAACAGATGATACCTTCGAATTTATCAATTTAAAACTTTAACTTAATTGAATATATTTTCCAAAATTTAAAAAAGACCTTCAAAATTATTATTAGTTTTTAAACATATTCTTTAGCCTTAAATTTAATTATTTTAACTTTAACGATCTTAATACTTATAAATATTTAATATTCAATTTTTTTAAAATTTATAATCTCTCATATGTCTAAAAATTAATGAATTCGTTTGTAAATTAAAGCAATAAAAATGAACTATTACGGAGTAGATAACAGGCCTGTGCGCAAGGGGGGGGTTTTGGGGGTTCAAACTCCCCCCAGAGAGGTCTGAACTTGCTTTAAAAATTTTCAACTTTTCTGATTAAAAAATTATTTTTAATAAATAACGAAGGTTTCACAATTTATTTTTTGAAACCCCCCCCCCCCCCCCCCCAGAAGCAAATACTGCGCACGGGCCTGGTAGATAATGAATTGAATGAAACAAAATAAGACCAATATTTAGATGAAATTTAATGTATTTTAACCATTCTTTTTATTCATTTTTTATACAAAAATAATTATATTAATTAAAAATCTTCTTGTGCAGGATCTAAAAAAAACTGTAACACAAGAAAAGCTGAAACAGAAAAAAAAGCTGTAACAGAAAAAAAGCTAAAACAGAAAAAAAGCTAAAACAGAAAAAGCTGAAACAGGGAAAAAAGCTGAAATAAAAAAAAGCTGAAACAGAAAAAGCTGAAACAAAAAGAACTGAAACAAAAAAAAAAGCTAAAACAGAAAAAAACGAAAAAAAGACAAAATGAAACGTTTTATTGTATTTAATTGAACGAGTTTATAAATTAACCTATAAAATAATTAAAACAGATTTATAGTATAAAATATTTATTGTACAAAATATTCATTAGCAAACATTTAGCTTTTCAAAAATAATTAATTTTTAAATTTATTTTATCTCCTGTTGATGTGGGATCGTGATCGAGATCGGAAACTTCTACTTGATCTGGAATTACTACTATATTTAGAATAATTTCTAAATCTAGAGTTATTACTGAAATCTGTATATGGCCCCTCCAGAGCTGAGTCTAAAAGTTCTTCAGTAGGTAAGCTTGACACAAAAGCTCATTCATTTATAAAAATTTTGTTTCTGTTAAAATTTAAATATAAGCTGAAATTCATATTAAATCTGAAAGAGTTGGATCGCTCTCCATAGTTTATAAAATTAGAAAAATTAAATTAAAATACTAAATCTGTTAAAATTAAATACCTCATTCTCACTAAAATGTATAACAAGTATGTCATAATCATGATTATCATCATCCTCATCATGATCACCCTGGATATTGTCATCACTACCCACACAGCACAATTCCTTGTCTGAAGTTTGAGCGAAGTTGGCACTGCAAACGTCGCAAGTTTACATTTGACATTTATGAAAACTTGACCTAACCAACAAAATGTCCGCTTGTGCAGAAAGTTTGACGTTTGAAACTTGCTGGAAACTTTCACTGCAAATTTACACTTGAGGCCTTGCGCAGTTAATTTCTATGATAGCTAGGGCTGCGCAATAGATTTTTTTAAACCTCCCATAGGAGGTTTTTACTTTTAAATCGAACTTTTCTAGAACCTTTCCTGAAACTTGCGAGGAAAGTTTTCAATTACCAACCAGGTTATACTTGCCGCAAGTTGTCCCGTCAAGCTTTCTGCACAAGCGGACATTTTCTTGGTTAGGTCAACTTTTCATAAATGTCAAATGCAAACTTGCGAAGTTTGCAGTGCCAACTTCGCTCAAACTTCAGACAAGGAATTGTGCTGTGTGGGTATCCAAGATGATTGTCGATGCTTGGCTATCTACAAGATCATTATAATCATAGATGACTGCGACTGAGTCATCTGACGAGCAATTTTCAGACTCATCATCACTAATTGTAATAACACTCATTTCTGAATCGCTAGACTCTTCATCGGTTTCTCTATTGGATCTAAACCGGCCCATTTTAATCTGAAAATAGAGGTATACAAAATAACAAAAGTTTTCATCAAAGATATTGAATTAGAAGTTCGGAGACTGATATACCTTTTTTTTCTTTTTTTCTGCTGCTGCTGCTGATCTGAAACAAAAAGTGACTCTCCTGAGCTCGTGCACCGTCTTACACTGCCAGTAATCCCCAACAGAACGAACCCCTTTTCACATGTCTTTCTCTTCTGCAGATGTCTACGTCCAATCATGTGCAGAAAGCCAATAAGAAAATTTCTATTTTCTAATTTATTCCTATTGGCTTAAAAATCACATGACCGTGATCTCATTGGCTAAACGCTGTCATGCGACGCAGCCTCCAGGCTTGAGTTCTTTGTCAGCTCCACACGCGGCAAATTTTTGAAACTACTATTGCACGCGCGAGATTTTAAAATTAAGTTTATTTGTTGCTTATTAACATTTATTTAAACCCAATTAAAATTGACTTAAATTATTAAGAATTAATTTATTTTATTTATATTAATTCTATTCCAATTAATTAAAATTGATTTAATTTAATACAAGTTGATTGTATTCCATATCGGTTAGTTTAAATTTACTCAAAATAAGATGATTAAATTTGTATATACTCATTATTCATTAATGTGAGTAAATTCATATTAGATTAAATTATTTTGATTAAACTTATACCTTTTTTTTAAATTTGAGTGAACTTATATTAGCTTAAACTATTTTAACTAAACTTATATCTTTTTTTAAAATTAGATTTTATAGGTTTGGTTAGTTTAAACAGACTTACATTTAGTTTATTTAAAACAATAATGTAAAATAACTTTGAGTAGATTAATTTATTGTAATTTAGGTCAACATAAATTAATTTTTGTTTGAATTAATAGAAATCTAATTAATGTAATTTAGTTTATAGTAAATTCAACTTAACTTCATATAATTTAGTTACAATAAATATTTTGACAGCTTACAATAATTAAGATTAAATTGATTCAATTTTGTGTAAACCAGTATAAGTTACTTTAATTTCATGATTCAAATCGAAATTTCAATTAATTTCAGGATAGCTTTAGTTATCCTTATAAGAATTCTATTTACTCTAAGTTTGTTTCACTTTATACAATCTAATACGAATTAAATTTATTTTTATATACAAACTAATTTTTATACCATTCAGGTTAGTTTAGATTAATTGAATGTTTTGTAAATGAGTGTTGATTAATTTACTTTGCCATAAAAATGTTATTTTCAATTAGCTTTTATGAACATTCAGACTACGGACTTTAGTTAAAAACATATGATATCTTAGGCCAGGCCTGCACGCACATGCCTATCCGTCCGAATGGTAGGAGACCACTTCAATTTACGCGTGCTCCGGAGCTGCTCGCTTGTGCAGGCCAGTCTTAGGCTATTTGTTCAGTTTCGATTCTTACAATTAATTAAGATTATTTTATTACTATATTCTTATAATTTATATCGATTTAAATAAAATATGTTTAGTTCCTTTTACTCAATTTTTAGTAATTGAATTAAAATTATTTGTTATTATGAAGCAAAAAATTATAAAATCTAATTCCCTAATACATTGTTTTAGATTTTTAATTTTAAAATAAAGCTAGCTTTTTCTTCTAATTAATGAATAAAGTTTGATAAAATTGCATTAACTGGAAACAATTTATTATATATATATATATTAAAAATAAGATGTTAATAGTAGGCTGAGTTATTTTTGGATATATTAAAAAATAACATTAAATCTTTATTAAATATATAATTAGATTGAAATATTTATCTCTATTGAACATATTTTAACTACATAAAAGACCACGTACGGTTAAAATAATAATTTACCATTCGAGTTACATTTACCCGGTTATCAGTTTTGTGGACCTGGTACTAAACTAGCGAAACGATTAGCTCGTGGTGATTAAGGTGTTAATCCATTAGACGACGCTTGCAAAGAACACTACATTGCCTATTCGCAAAATCGTGAAAATATAATCGCAAAAAAAGCTGCAGATTAAGTACTAGCCGAAAAAGCGTGGCAACGTCTTTTATTTAAAGATTCTACAATTGGTGAATGTTTGAATTTCGTGCGAATTACTGTCGATTTAAATTCCCGATTATAGAGGTCGTAGAAATAAATGACTAACGAGCGGTATGAATGACGTGAGAGGGGAAGGGTTTTTAGTCTCCACTAAGTCATGTAACAAAAAGGACTGATTTTACTCGAATTATAATAAACCAAGATATATTTGTTAATTTTGGACTCAAGTTATTTTCTACACACCTAAACGCAGTTGTGCACATTTTGGTCCTTCGATAGCCGGATTTTATCTAAACGGAGGTGTGTGAAAAGTGCGTGCAGTTTGAAACGAAACAAGTAGTTGTGAACTATCTAAGGGTCCAGGCGGCCATTAAGCACGTGGAAAATTAAAATCAATTATTTGGAGTGGAGACTCAATATTTTATATACCAAGACGAACAACAATCAAGGAAACAAATATCTGGATTACGATTCTAAGGCATTATATCTTCTACGCAGTGGGCACATTGGTTGTGCATTTTACGAGGAAATTTTAAACGCCAAGCAGGCATCGCATCAGAACGTGGTCAACTAGAACGAGAGAAGACGGCGACTCAACCTCTATGAATTGTTGGATTTTATTCTGTATATTGTATGTGTGTGGATAATTATTTCTAAATTCTACAAAACGGTAAGCTGATTTATGCTTAAATTATCTGTGTCGTCTAATATTTTAAAATGGATTTAAACGATTTAAAGAAAAAGCGCACTACTCTCAAATCAAAAGCTACACGTTTTAAGCATTTCTTTGAAAACTATATTCCAGAATCGGGAACTATTTTTGAAATAGAGTCGCGATTTAGTAAATTTGATGAAGTTTGGTCGGAATTTGATAGATTGCAAGATGAAATTGATTCATTATTGCCTGAAGCTGAAGTAGCTGAACGAGAGCAATTTGAGAACGCTTTTTTTGCAACCGTGAATATAGCAAAACAGAAAATAGGTAAATGTAATGAGTTAGTAAGAACTTCGATGGCTAGGACGGAGCCGGTAGAAACAGCTAATAACACTCTTTCGAATGTGTCACATGCGCGGTTGCCAATTATCACACTTCCAAATTTTGACGGGTCATACGAGCGCTGGCAGAGTTTTCATGATACTTTTGTCGCGATGGTTGACGGGAACACATCTTTAGATTCTATTACAAAATTTCACTATTTACTATCAGCTCTTACCGGTAAAGCAAAGGAATATATTAATTCTTTTGAAGTAACAGGGGAAAATTATACTTTGGTCTTAGAATTATTGGAAAAAAGATATCATAATTCTCGGTTAATAATCAACCATCACGTTCAACAGTTATTTAATCTGCCACAAGTAACGAGGGAATCTTTCCATTCGCTGCGTGCCTTGTCTGACGGGTTGGAAAAACACACTAGAATTCTCAAACAGTTGAAAGAGCCGGTCGACCAGTGGGACACGCTTTTAATATTTTTGGCTTCTTCGCGATTAGACAGTGCAACTAAACGTAAATGGGAGTTAAAAGTAGTATCTGACAAGTTGTCAAAATTATCCGAGTTTTTAAATTTCTTAAATGTAAGGTGTGAAATGTTGGAGGCAATTGCCCCCATGGGATCTAGTTCAATTTCAACGATAAAAAGCTCAAATAATTACGGAGTAAAAAGGGAAACAAAAAGCTTAGTACACTTCGCGACAGGTACTCTTTCGGCTGAGTGTGTTATTTGTAAAAAGGATCATAAAATTTATAATTGTTTGACATTTCGCAATTTTTCTATTGACGAAAAAAGAAATAAAATCAAAGAACTTAACTTATGTTATAATTGTTTGGGGACAAGGCACTCAGCAAAAGACTGCAAATCGGTTAGGTTATGTAAATATTGCGAGGGAAAACACCATTCCCTATTACATAAAAATAAGGTGGAATCAAACTCAAACGAAACTCGTCAAAGCGAACAAAAATATGATAATCAAGGGGACATAAATAATAGTTCTACTTCAATGTCAATAGTATGCATGTCGCATAAAAATACTAGCGATCAGATTTTATCAACAGCAGTTGTTTATGTAAAAAACGATTTAGGTGAAAATATTAAAGCAAGGGCACTATTGGATGGTGGATCCATGTCAAATTTTATATCGAGAGATTTATGTAATAAACTTAAATTAAAGGAAAATAAGGTTAAGCATGTGATATCAGGCATTGATTTAACACAAACAAAAATAACGTCTTATGTGAATACAACGATTAGTTCAACACAAAATGAGTATAATATAAATAGTGAATTGTTTGTCACGAATAATATATCTCACTGTATACCAACTAGGGAAATAAATAGAGAGGAAATTGTAATTCCTGAGCACATTATCCTAGCTGATCCTGAATATTCTAATCCTAAACCAGTCGATCTTCTTTTAGGAACAGCTGTATTTTGGGATTCTATGCAACCACAACAAATAAAACAAGGACGAGGACATCCGGTGTTGCAACTCACAAGGTTTGGTTGGATTCTGGGAGGTCAGTTGACGGCAACTAATGTTGAAACGCATACTAAATCACGAACTTCATTTTGTGGTTTTTTATCTGACGCATCACTTAATGATCAAGTTGAAAGATTCTGGGAGATCAATGAGGGGATCTCAAGCAACCAAAGGACCAAGGAAGAAATCGATTGCGACAGGATGTTCCAAACTTCACATTCACGGGCTGCTGACGGACGGTTCGAGGTGGATATACTGTTAAAGAGGGATGTAAGTGAACTCGGAGAATCCAGGATAAATGCTGAAAAACGGTTAATGGCTATGGAACGTCGATTTATCAAGGATGAATCAATGAAGGAACGATATAATGACTTTTTGGAAGAGTATCTAGCTATGGGTCATATGTCTCTCGTGCCAGAGAATCAAATGCACAAGGTTAAAAATTATCTGCCCCACCACGCTGTGATCAAGGAATCAAGCACGACTACTAAACTCAGGGTGGTATTTGATGCGTCGTGCAAGACGAAATCTGGAATCTCTTTAAACGACTGTGTGGTGGCAGGTCCAACTATTCAAAGTGAACTTTTCGACATCATAGTCCGTTTCCGGCAACATAGGTTCGTGCTGACAGGCGACATCGTAAAAATGTATCGCCAAATTTGGGTGAAACCGGAGCAGCGAGGACTTCAGTGTATCCTGTGGAAAAATAAAAAAACAGCGTCGTTGGAAACCTTTCAACTAAATACGGTGACTTTTGGAATTGCTTCTTCACCTTACCTAGCAACTCGTTGTTTGAGACAGCTGGCAAATGATGTTGAGTTGTCTAATCCTCAGGCATCACAAATTATCAAACACGATTTCTATGTGGACGACTTGCTGACTGGTGGACAGTCAGTGAGCGAAATCATCAAAATCAAGAATGAAGTCACATCAATTCTGCAGTCAGCTGGGTTTGAATTGCAGAAGATCTACTCGAATGTGGAGGGTCTAAATCATCAAAAGGGTGATCATGAAATCACAGAAATAAAAACTTTGGGCCTTCGTTGGATACCTGGAGATGATCGATTGAAATATCACACTTCATATGATGCTGATTCTGAAATCATCACTAAAAGAATCATCCTTTCTGTGATATCTCAAGTATTTGATCCGCTGGGTTTAATTGGTCCATTCACCGTTCGATCAAAACTTTTGCTGCAGTTTTTATGGAAGATAAAGCTGGGATGGGATAGTCCAATTCCTAATGATTTTAAGGAAAAGTGGATTTCACATTGTCGACAATTAAGGGAAATCAACCACATTGATATTCCTCGACACATTGTTGCTGATTCACCACAAACTCTTCAAATTCATGGCTTTTGCGATGCTTCAGAGGTCGCATACGGCGCATGTTTATATATGCGTTCTATCAGTCAAGCTGGAGCAGTTCTGGTGAGACTCATTTGTGCTCGTTCAAGAGTGGCTCCACTTAAATCTACTAGTTTGCCTAGACTCGAACTGTGTGGAGCCCTACTGTTGGCTGGTTTATACACGAAGGTCATGGACGCGCTTACAGTACAAATTAATGATTGTTTCTTTTGGAGCGATTCTACAATCGCACTCGCCTGGATCAAGGGTGATTCAAGCAGATGGCAGACTTTCGTCGGAAATCGTGTTGCGGAAATTCAGCGACTGACTCCTGCAAACAAGTGGAATCACGTTGCGACTGATCAGAATCCTGCTGACTTCATATCTCGAGGAATGGATGCACATGATTTATCAACCTCAAATCTTTGGTGGAAGGGACCATGCTGGCTTCAGGATTCTGAGGATGCATGGCCACAGACTGGCATTCGGATTTTTGATGTTCCTGAAGAGAAAAAGTTGACTCTAACTTTCACATTAATGAAAACTACAGATTTCTCAATTTTAGGAAGATTCTCATCTTGGAATAAATTGTGCAGAGTGGTAGCTCACTGTTTGAGATTTGTGGAGAATCTTCGAAGAAAACGGGATAAAAAATTATTGATTGCTGGATCTATAACTGCCGATGAATTTCTGAGAGCGAGGACAAGGATGTTAAAA
Organism: Ganaspis brasiliensis; assembly: GCA_037103525.1. Taxonomy (NCBI): domain Eukaryota; kingdom Metazoa; phylum Arthropoda; class Insecta; order Hymenoptera; family Figitidae; genus Ganaspis; species Ganaspis brasiliensis. Next base: position 406,535 of record JAZKLR010000061.1, on the reverse strand, counting down.
CTGCATCAGGAGGAAGAATTTCAAGGGGAACTACGTAGTCTTCATCAGAAGCAACCAATTGATCATCACAGCAAACTTCTGACCTTGAACCCGTTCCTGGATGAGGATGGATTGATGCGGGTGGGGGGAAGATTGACTAATGCTCCTTTATGTTATTCCCAACGGTTTCCCATAATCCTTTCCAAAAAACATGTGCTCACGGAATTAATCATTCGCGATTGTCACTATAAAAATTTACACGCTGGCGCACAATTGTTAGCTGCTACTTTGCGTGAGAATTATTGGATCCTGTCAATGAGAAGTGCTATTCGCCGAATTTTGATTAAATGTATTTTATGTTTTAGATTAAAGCCTGTAATGTCGTCGCAATTGATGGGAAATTTGCCACATGTACGAATAACGCCATCGAGAGCGTTCGCGCATGTGGGGCTAGATTATGCAGGACCATTTAACATAAAAGTATCGAGAAACAAGACTAGTAAGGCTTATCTTTGTGTTTTCGTCTGCATGGCAGTGAAGGCCGTGCATTTGGAGTTGGTCTCGGACCTGACAACAAACGCTTTTCTCAATGCATTAAAAAGATTTATATCGCGTCGAGGTAAATGTTTAACTTTAATGTCTGACAACGGCAAAAACTTTATCGGAGCAAACAATGAGTTGCAAAAAATCGTGAAGAGTTTGTTGTCGGAAGAAGAGAGTAAATCTAAAATCATGGATTTTGTGACTAATAATTCTATTAAATGGAGTTTTATTCCACCTTACTCGCCTCACATGGGAGGACTCTGGGAGGCAGCAGTGAAATCTGCCAAATCTCATTTAAAAACTGTGATTAACGATACACCTTTGACCTTCGAGGAACTTTATACCGTGATCGTACAAATTGAAGGTATATTAAATTCAAGACCATTATATCCTTTATCTTCAGATATAAACGATTTGAATGTTCTCACTCCGGGTCATTTTTTAATTGGAACGGCTTTAAACTCAATTTTAGAGGAAGATATTCGAGACGTTCCTGTGAACCGAACGAATAGATTCCAATTATTAACTAGGATGCAACAATCGTTTTGGCAAAGGTGGTCGTCAGAATATGTAACACAGCTTCAGTCGCGTTTAAAATGGAAACAAAAAAACTGTAACGAATTTATACGCGTTGGACAAATGGTTGTAATTAAAGACGATAATTTGCCACCCTTACGATGGCAACTGGGACGAATAACTGAATTGCATCCGGGTGCAGACGGATTGACTAGAATTGTAAGTCTCAGGACGATTTCTGGAATTGTAAAAAGATCGTTGCCAAAAATATGTATTTTGCCTCTGGAAAAAGAACGCTGAATTTTCCCTAAATGTGACGGTGCAATTATAACAGATGTGATTACTAATGTATTTTTAAAATGCTGCTGTTATTTTAAGACTGCATTTCAAGGTGGGCGGGATGTTTGAATTTCGTGCGAATTACTGTCGATTTAAATTCCCGATTATAGAGGTCGTAGAAATAAATGACTAACGAGCGGTATGAATGACGTGAGAGGGGAAGGGTTTTTAGTCTCCACTAAGTCATGTAACAAAAAGGACTGATTTTACTCGAATTATAATAAACCAAGATATATTTGTTAATTTTGGACTCAAGTTATTTTCTACACACCTAAACGCAGTTGTGCACAGTGAAAGAGCAGCTGCTTTAGCTATATCTGGAACAATGAAAGCTAAATCAACATTAGGTATAGGGGTGCGGAGGAAATCCAAATGCAAGAAGAAATTAGCACTACGATATGTAGTTGATGCTGCCAAAAAGAGTATGATTCTCAGCAATAATGCTAAACAATCTATTCGAGCAGCTATGATTGGTGCACGTAAAGCAATTAAAAATGCTGGTGGTATATCTAAAATTTTATCACCTCGAATTCTTCCAGTACCTACAAAAGTTGGTGGTATTTTACGACTAATTCCAATCTTTGCCGGACTCAGCGCAATAGGTGCTCTTGCTGGTGGAGCATCTGGTATTGCAAAAGCTGTTAATGATGCTAAAACAGCTAAAGAATAACTTGCAGAAGCTCATCGGCATAACAAAACAATGGAAGAAATATCACTTGGAAAAGGATTACACTTGAGACCCTACAGACAAGGACTTGCTCTTCATCTTAAACCTTTTAATATGGAAAAAGGTTTGAAAACTTTAAGGAAGAAAAAAAAACTAATATTGAAGCTACCTCATCGTGCACTGACTGACTTTGATTTGTTGAAATACGCCAAAACTCTAAAAATACCACATTTTCGTGGAGGTTTTATGCGTGATGAGTTGCCTGCTAAAGGACCCTCTCAATATAAGTCAGCAATTATTAATTTAGATAATAAGGAAGGTCCCGGTACACACTGGGTCGCATATAAAAAATTAAAAAATGAAACATTATACTTAGATAGTTTTGGCAATCTTCCACCTCCAACAGATCTCATCACATACTTGGGTGATGGTAGCTTCATAAAATATAATCATGAGAGATATCAAAATTATGATACATTTATTTATATTAACGGGAATGTCTTCAGTTCTTGAAGCTGAATATTTCCCACCAATAGAACTCAATCCAAATAAAAATTATGTACTTGGTCTTGTTGAATTATTGACTTTTAATTCAATTCCAAATATTGATGAAAGCAACAACAAATTCCATATAGGATATAACATAATTACTATACCAACAGGTAGTTATGAGTGTTCCACCAGGATATGAGATTGTGGAAGTGCCAACACATGTCATTTATCTTCCGATAGTTGTCAAGACAATACATAATATTCAACTTCGCATTGTCGATCAAGACGTGATTTGATAAAATTTCGAAGAGAAACTATCACTATTCGCTTACACATAAAATCAATATAATGGGGATTGTATATAATCAAAAAGTTGGAGGAAACTATAAAAGCTGGTCAACATGCAAGAGACAAAGCAGTCTAAATTTATCTCGCAGGGTGTTAACACCTCAGAATCGCAGTTTTCTGAAGCAAATAGGTGTAAAAGTTATACCTCAAGGAAAACGACAAAACAATTAAGCTATATATTTTTTGGGTGTTGTTGTAATAAAAATGGAAGATCTTCTTAACATTGCAACTCCAGTAAATTTTGATGAGTCCATAGCTCATTATGAGATTCATGCTCATCAACCCTATGCTTCTTCATCCTTTAATAATAGTAATGAAATTCGAATTGCAGTACAAAATCAAGATTTGAGTATTCTGCCAAGCAAAAGCTCATTACACATATTTGGAAAGTTGACTAGAAATAATGGAGTTACTCTAACTGAAAATGTACACTTTAGCAACAACGCAATACGTTTTTTATTTGATGAAATTCGCTATGAATTGAATGGTATTGAGATTGACAGATATAAATACGTTGGACACACTACAATCATGAAAAATTATGTTTGTCTAAACCCTCGTCAGCCTAAGTTTATGGAAAATGTAGGATTTTCAAAAATATCAGATGATTCAAGAATTACTGTGGAAAATGGCAATCTCGATGTACCAATACCACTTGGTATGATTTTCGGCTTTGCTGAAGGTTATAAAAAAATTGTTATAAATGCTAAACATGAACTTATCTTGACAAGGTCACGAAACGACTTGAATGCAATAATTCAAACAGGACAAGCAGAAGTTGATGGCAAATTAAAACGTCAACTCAATTAGAGAAGCCACGATATGTAATACTTGGATTTCAAACAGGAAGAAAAGATAAGCGTAAAAAATATGCTTGTCATTTTGATCATTGCAATATTACAAATTTCAAACTCTTTTTGAATTTTCAGTATTATCTTTATGGCAATTTAAATATAAATTTTGATCAAAATCAATATTCACTACTTTATGAAATGTGTGCTAATTGCCAAACTTCTTATTATGGAAAAGAATCAGTGCCTGTCTTAACAAAAACAACTTTTAAAAATTTGGCTTCTCTAATTGTAATTGATTGTTCGAAACAAAATGAATTTCTCAAACAAGCCTCTGTAGACGTACGTTTGAAATTTGAATCAACTAATAATATGCCAGCTGAAACTACAGCCTATTGCATCATAATCCATGACCGCATTGTACAATATAAACCAATCAGCGGCGTTGTTAAGAAGTTGCTGTAGAGTGGGGTAGGAAAGTGGTGGGGATAAAGAGTATAAATACAGCTTTCGTCGGCCAGCGACTCATTTCTGTTTCAATATTATACGGTTCAAGATGGAATATATCGTAGACGTTCAGGGCTTTAAAAGGCCTTACAATGAATTTGTTTTCAAAGAGTTGGCCATAATTTCTCTTCAGATTGAAACTCAACCACTTGTTTTTCTTTTTGAACCACCTTACCTTTGGAGTAGATTACCTGTACAATACAAGAATGAGAATCTCTGGTTGACATGAAATTACCTTGGAATCGAATGGTCTGATGGAGATATTCCCTACGATGAACTGCAGCCAATTTTAAAAGAAAATTTGTTAAATGGAAAAACAATCTACGTTAAAGGAGTAAAGAAGAAACAGTGGCTAGAGAAATATTTCTTAAATGTAGTAGATTTAGAAGATTTTGAATGTCCTTCGCTTAAAAAGTTAAAATTTAAATCTGCGACCGCTGCTTGTATACATCATTCTTTCGAAAACACAAATTGTGCTGTAAATAATGTTCTGATTCTTCGAGATTGGTTTCTAAAACCTTCAAATCAATTTATAAGTGTAGTTGCTCAAGGAGCTAATGAAGTTGATACTACATTAAAATCATTTTATGAAAATTGTGAATCTGTATTGTAAATATTTAAGAGTATTAAAAATAAAAAAATTTAAATTTGAATAATGTATTTTGATTTGAAAAAACCTAACCTTCAATTAGATTTAAATATTCTAACGTTATTTCAACTATACCCTAACTTTACTTTAATGTTTCTTAAAGTTTACTTTACCGTTAAAGTATAGTTAAGGCCGTTGAAGACACAGAGTCCGCAGAGAATCTGTAGGGGGGATCAGTGGTTCTCAAAGACTGTCCCCATGCGTTTTGAAGACTTAGGAATTTTTCGCGACAAAGTCCAACACTTTTCCCACAAAATAACATCGTACTGCAAATTCTATTGAAATAAAGATTCAGAAAAATACTTACTTTTGATAAATCAAGTGTTTCCTGAGCTTTAGTGTCTCGAGGAAATTCGTGTGATGAGAACAACCTCCAATGATGTTCCAAGTTTGTCAATTTTTTCCAATAAAACCCGACACTTTTTCCGAAAATAAAAATCGTACTGCACATTTAACTTTAATTAGCACTTTTTCACTTATTTTGTTTTTGGCATATGAGTTTTTAAATTGCGTCAGTCTCTCGAGGAAATGCAAAATCACTTGACACTTCACTCACTGATTCGGACTTTGACAATTTTTTTCGTCAAACCCCGACACTTTTTCCGCAAATCGTCATAGTAGTGTAAATTTAAATTTAACTAGCACTTTTTCACTTATTTTGTTTTTGGTATTTGAGTTTTTAAATCGCGTCAGTTTCTCGAGGAAAGTAAATTTTTTTTCAATTTCATCAAAGAAAATGTCAAACAATATAGCAGAATATAGTTTGTCGTGCGCTGTTCTGATACGGCATTTTCAGGTACTAATTCACACGGCGCCGCCTTTGAAATTATACATATTATGATTCGGACTTTGACAATTTTTTCCGTCAAAACCCGACACTTTTTCCGAAAATAAAAATCTTACTGCACATTTAACTTTAATTAGCACTTTTTCACTTTTTCACTTATTTTGTTTTTGGCATATGAGTTTTTAAATTGCGTCAGTCTCTTAAAGAAATACAAAATCACTTGACACTTCACTCACTGATTCGGACTTTGACAATTTTTTCCGTCAAAACCCGACACTTTTTCCGCAAATGGTCATCGTAGTGTAAATTAAAATTTAACTAGCTTTTTTTCACTTATTTTTTTTGGCATTTTAGTTTTTAAATCGCGTCAGTTTCTCGAGGAAAGTAAATTTTTTTTCAATTTCATCAAAAAAAATGTCAAACAATATAGCAGAATATAGTTTGTCGTGCGCTGTTCTGATACGGCATTTTCGGGTACTAATTCACACGGCGCCGCCTTTGAAACTATAAACAGGCGTACATTATATTCATTATATTAATCAACCTATTTATAAAGTTCAATGTTTAGATATTAATTGTTAAAATTTAATATAAAGAATTAACGTCAAGTTCCAAACATAATTTTGCTAACTTTTTACAAAAAATAAAAGTTGTTTGTTATTTTAAGTGAAATTAGCTCTATTGAAAAGACGCATTTAAAATACTTTAAACCATTCAAATGCAACAAGTACATAATTTATTGCAAATCATGCATTAATAATTTCTAAACAATTTAAATATTTTTTAAAATCGGAGAGTTGAAGGAAAAACAGTAGGGCTTATTTAGTTTATCAGAAGAATGCAACCCGACTTACAGAGGAGTTCGGAAATAGATATTGTATAGGGTCTGAAATAAGTGTTTCTCTTAATTTTTTAAAATTAAATAAACAGAGCATTTGATAAATACTTTATACATAACGTAAAAATTAAAGAAATAATTAAAACACAAGGAAGGACTAAAAAAATAGTGTAATATCAAGAAAATTAAATAAACAGGAAGAAAATGGAGAAATGTTTTTTTCTTAATCTAACAAACTGTAAAAAATGTAAAAAGTAAAAAAGAATAAGTAAGTAAGTTTGTAAAAAATCTCTCAAGAAATAGACAAGATTTAATTATTTCTTTAATTTTTAGGTTATGTATAAAATATTTATCAAATGCTCTGTTTATTTAATTTTAAAAAATTAAAAGAAACACTTATTTCAGTCCCTATACTTTTATTTTTTGTAAAAAGTTAGCAAAATTATGTTTGGAACTTGACGTTAATTCTTTATATTACATTTTTACAATTAATATCTAAACATTGAACTTTATAAATAGGTTGATTAATATAATGAATATAACGTACGTCTGTCTATAATTTCAAAGGCGGCGCCGTGTGAATTAGTACCCGAAAATGCCGTATCAGAACAGCGCACGACAAACTATATTCTGCTATATTGTTTGACATTTTCTTTGATGAAATTGAAAAAAAAATTACTTTCCTCGAGAGACTGACGCGATTTAAAAACTCAAATCCCAAAAACAAAATAAGTGAAAAAGTGCTAGTTAAAATTAAAAGTGCAGTACGATTTTCATTTTCGGAAAAAGTGTCGGGTTTTGACGGAAAAAATTGTCAAAGTCCGAATCAGTGAGTGAAGTGTCAAGTGATTTTTTATTTCCTCGAGAGACTGTCGCAATTTAAAAACTCAAATGCCAAAAACAAAATAAGTGAAAAAGTGCTAGTTAAAATTAAATGTGCAGTACGATTTTCATTTTCGGAAAAAGTGTCGGGTTTTGACGGAAAAAATTGTCAAAGTCCGAATCATAATATGTATAATTTCAAAGGCGGCGCCGTGTGAATTAGTACCTGAAAATGCTGTATCAGAACAGCGCACGACAAACAATATTCTGCTATATTGTTTGACATTTTCTTTGATGAAATTGAAAAAAAATTTACTTTCCTCGAGAAACTGGCGCGATTTAAAAACTCAAATACCAAAAACAAAATAAGTGAAAAAGTGCTAGTTAAATTTAAATTTACACTACGATTACCATTTGCGGATAAAGTGTCGGGTTTTGACGAAAAAAATTGTCAAAGTCCGAATCAGTGAGTGAAGTGTCAAGTGATTTTGTATTTCTTTAAGAGACTGACGCAATTTAAAAACTCATATGCCAAAAACAAAATAAGTGAAAAAGTGCTAATTAAAGTTAAATGTGCAGTACGATTTTTATTTTCGGAAAAAGTGTCGGGTTTTATTGGAAAAAATTGACAAACTTGGAACATCATTGGAGGTTGTTCTCATCACACGAATTTCCTCGAGACACTAAAGCTCAGGAAACACTTAATTTATCAAAAGTAAGTATTTTTCAGAATCTTTATTTCAATAGAATTTGCAGTACGATGTTCTTTTGTGGGAAAAGTGTTGGACTTCGTCGCGAAAAATTCCTAAGTCTTCAAAACGCATGGGGACAGTCTTTGAGAACCACTGATCCCCCCTACAGATTCTCTGCGGACTCTGTGTCTTCAACGGCCTTAACTATACTTTAACGTTACTTTAACTTTACTTTAACTTTTCTTTAACTTTTCTTTAACTAAACTTTTACGTTACTTTAACTATACTTTAACTTTAATTTAACTATACTTTAACTTTAATTTAACTTTACTTTAACTTTTCTTTAACTATACTTTAACGTTACTTTAATTTTAATGTTAATAAAACTTTACTTTAACTATATCCTTCAACTATGACTGTACTTTAAATTTAATTCACCTATAGTTTAATGTATAATAAACTATCTTCAACTTTATAAGTGACTTATTATGTAAGTTTAGGAAGTAAAAAAAAATGAAAACATCTCTTAGATTCATAAATCTTAATGTAGTACTCTGGATCATCCTGGAATAACATGACAAATCTTGCTGGCAGAAATGTTATAAATTCCGATTCAATCTGCAAGATGACTTAAGTCCATATTTTGTTAATAGCAGGGAAATCTTTCGTTACAGCGATGTCTTGGGTTTGATTTAGAAAAAGGTTTCGTTGGCAGGCAACATTCCAAACGATCAACAGCATTTAACTACACCGGATTTATTATTTCCTTTTATACATTTTGGTTTATTTTTTTTATAAACAGAAACAAAGTACCTCAATTATTAATTTGGAACACATGAAATACAGAGAAAATAAACTAGAATATAAGACATTGAAAGAAAAAAAATTTTGAAACCAAAACTTAAAGATAAGCTCAAAAAAAAGTTGAAAGTAATAACTGAAAGCCAAGAAAACTTAAAGAACAATTGATTAGATAAATTATCTATTTACTTCTCATTCTGCGCAAGGTTCACTTGTCTCTGTTTCGTTAAATAGTATCCAATCACTTCCATTGTTAACACTAATGCTCTTCCACTTTCACGAATAAAGGTGCACAGATGTAATACTTACATTATTAAATGGGCTCAAGCGAACAAGAATGCAGATTCAAGTTGTGGGAAATTCAAATTTAACATGAAAGGCATAAGTGACCATTACCTACACTAATGTGAAATTTCAAAAACTTTTTATAACTGTACAAGACTTGGGTAAATGGGAAACCACTGTACGGTCGGTAAGATTGAACTCTAACATATTAATTGAGTTGAAAGTCATGTCAGGGATCTCTATTACCGATATATTACGCTAGAAACTCAAAAGTCCCCACTTTAATATCCCCAATACAAACGACTAAAAGATGGTTGGGAAATTCAAAATCCCCAATATATACAAAATTTTTCTTTTGGAATTAAATAGTGACGCTATCTAGCGGTAGTAGTGGGACTCCAATTGACAAGTCGGTAACGTCGGACATTTAAAGATTCATCTCACACAATTGGGGAATTACCCTTTCCAAACACTGTCGGTAACCCGGCAAACTCAAAATCCTTACTTCCAGAGACCAAAACCCCAGTTGGTCAATTCAAAATCCTGCAAGCACAGCATGAACTAGGCTGTCAGTAAGGTAGAACACTGATTTAGGTAATTCCCCTTTCAAAATACCGTCGGTGACGCGGGAAATTCAAAAATCCTTAATACAAACCGACTTTTTCCTAAGCTATTTAAAAAATACCTTACTTTAAGAGACAAAACCACGGTTGGAAAGTTCAAAATTTTTCCATGTGAATTACTGGAACAGGGTTGGGAATTTCAAAAATCCCATGTTAAACAACCTAACCACAGTTCAGAAATTTAAAAATCCCCAATAAAATAAAATCCTCACTTCAGGTACGGTTGGGAAATTCAAATCTTCTAATACCAGGGTTGTGCACATAATAACCTCACGTAAATTACGTGCGATTTTTTGACGTATTTTACGTATGTATATACTTCCTGAATTTCTTTAAAATGAATTTTCTGTTGGTAGGGGTAAATGATGTATATTACAAACGTAAAAAAACTCACGTAAATTACGTGAAAAACTCTAACTTACGCGTAACTTCCCACCTATGCATAATGCAAATCACTAAAAAGATGTGAAATTTTAAAATCCCTACTTCAAGCATGGTTGGGTAATTCAAAATACCTCACTTCAAACACAGTTAGAAAATTTAAAATGCTGTAAGCACACCATGAACTAGGCTGTCGGTAAGGTAGACCACTGATTGGGAAATTCCCCTTTTCAAAATCCCCACTTCAAGCGACCAAATCACGGTTGGGAAATTAAAAATGCTGCAAACATACCATGAACTAGGCAGTCGGTAAGGTAGAACTCTGATTGGGGAATTCACCTTTCAAAAAACTGTCGGTAACGCGGGAAATTTAAAACTGACACAAATGGGTAATTTTTCCCCTTTTAAAATACTTACGGTAAGGCGGGAAGTTTAAAATTCACACAAATAAGTAATCCCCTTTTATAATACTAACTGTAACGCGGGAAGTTTAAAACTCACACAAATGGGTAATCCCTTTTTAAAGTACTGTCGGTAACGTAAGAAATTCAAAAATACCCACTTCTAAATAACAACACATGGTTGACCAATTCAAAATCCTTAATACAAATTGCCGAAACTGAGTTGGAAAGTTCGAAAAACTTAAATATGAATTACGGAAACACTTAGGAAAATTTAAAATCCCCAGTAAAGACGACTAAAACTGAGTTTGGAAATTAGGATACAAGCGATCAAAACAGGGCTGGGAAGTCGGTTAAGTAGGAAATTTAGCTCACAAAATTGAGGAATTTCCCTTCACTGTTGGTAACGTATAAAATTAAAAAATTTCAATAAAAAGAGGGTTGAAAAATTGAAATTCCCAATAACAAGCGACTAAACCATGGTTGGGAATTTAAAAAATCTCCAATAACCGAAAAAGGTTTGGGAAATTTAAAATTTCCAAACCGGAAATGACGTCATGCACTGCTCAGTCGGTAAGGTTTTTCTTAGACGATTAACAAGTGGCGTCACCTAGCGGCGGCCACCTGAACTAAGTCTGTAAAATAGAAAACCCCCCACAGAAACATCACTTTACACGTTCGGTAAAATAGAATTCTAAATTACCGCCGGTTGGTAACTGTCCCCGGAGCCCCCTTGCTATACTACTGTCGGATTATTTTCGTACATACTCCGGGTTCTATTTGGAATTAAGAATTAGTGACGGATGATATCCGTACTTTACCGGACACTTTCCGGATTTAATCTATAGATTACAAGTATGTTTGATTTAACAAGTTGAACCTCAGAGCTCGTATAGCTCCGTCGGTTTAGGATCTGCGTTGCGTGCGTAACATCCAGTGTTCGATTCCCCTCATGCGTGCGATTTTTCTTCTTTAATATAAATGTTGTATATAATCGTTGTAATAAATGTATGAATATTTGTGTAATGTTAAGTTCCAAACATTGTTTAAACATGACTTAAACCATTAAAAAAATTTTTTTTTTGCTTTTCTGACTAATTCCGGATGAAGCCGGACTAAATCCGGTTTACAAAAAAAGTTTAACCAGATTAGTTCCGGACTCTACCGGACTACATCTGGATTTAACAAACGATTAGGACCGTATTTGTTCCGGACTGTACCGGACTACATTCAGATTTAAACAACGCTCCGGACCAGATTTGTTTCGGAATATACCGCACTACTTTCGGATTTAAACAACACGTCGGACCAGATTTGTTCCAGACTGTACTGGACTATATTTTGTCTGGAGTTTGTCCAAAATACAATTTTCTACACTCTTGAAAAAATCGGTTAAGTTTAAAATCAACATCGTTACATGAATTAAAATCAATTTCGTTTGTATTCTTCCGAATCTCACAACTTCTTTTAATTTCTTGAAATTTGAACTCTACAGCGTTAAATCAACCACCAAAATACTTCATTTGTAGTTTCTTTAATTTTACAGCGCCTTGAATATTCTCTAGATACTCTGGATCATCCTGAAATAGCTTTACGAAACGTGATGTTAGAAACGATACAAAGCCTCCATTCAGCTCCACGACGACTCTGTCTCCATATTTTGTTGATATGATGGACATTTTTGATACACCATAACGAAGCTTAGGAATCAATTCTGAGAGCAGCTTCGTTGGTAAAGTATTCTCTAAACGTCCAACCGCATTTATCCTTTCTAAAGCCATTATTCTTCTTTTATTCCTATCAACAGAAATTCAAGATTTTAAAAATAAAACTGAAACAGAAAAAGTAGATGGAACATTAGAAAAATAATAATATACCTAGCTTTACTGCTGATTTATAGTTGTTGTTGTACCTGTGAACAGAATGACTCGCTTGAGCTCCGAGACCGTAATTTATAGGTTATTCCCCACCATTGAAAATACCCCCTATTATTTAAAATATCCCCACTTCATTTTTCACGTATGCGTATTTCATAAACTCCACTCTCAACAATTTTATAAAGAGTGGGGGTAAAATACCGGCTGGGTTAAAAATCAAACAATACCGACTGATGGTAATGTATAGCGGGAAAATTCAAAGTCCCCAACAGAATCAGACTTTTCCATAGGCGTTTAAAAAGTGGCGCCATTTTGCAGCAGCCGTCGCTTGGTTGGTAAAACAGAACACCCCTCAGCAACACGAAATTTCGCTGTCGGTAAAAATCTGCATTACCGACCGATGGTAACCCTGTTGAAACCAGACTTTTCACGGTCGGTAAAGTAAAAATCTGCATTACTGACAGTTGGTAAGTGGTCCCGTAGCCCCATAGCTCTACTACTACCATGTTGCTAAATTTTGGTAACCCGGATAGAACTCTGATGAAACCCAAATAAAACACTGATAAAAACCTTATATAAAACGGGGAATAAAAACGGATAGAATTACGATAGAAACCGATAGAATCCTACTTATATCCGGGTTTTATCCGTTTTCTATAAGATTTTTTAGCAGGGTTATTTAAAGTGTCAAAATGCCAAAAAGTAAAAGGGAAACAAATTTTACTTTCATCGAAGAGGCACTATTTTTCATACATAGACGATCACTATTTCTATTAAAGTAATGAAGTGTCAATAAAACCTAATGACGAATATACTTCACATATAAACACATTGACAGAGTGTTTAAACGGTGTGAAACACTCCACAGATTTAGAGATATTTGACTTTTTCAGTTTAGCGTCATGTCTGGTTTAACCCCAGTCTCCCCTTCAAAAAGATAATAAAAATGAGCCAAATCAAAAATGTAAATTTCAATAGCCCGTCGAGTTGGTATGGAATGCCACTAATATATTAACGAAACCGTAGTGTTTTTAAATATTAAAACAAATAGTCATGCGTCCAGTGTTGTTTCAAAGTTAGACTATAATTTTAAAGGTGCCAAGCATTGATAAGATACTCTAAGCATATGAGTACAGCCTCTTAAAATCAAAAGTTATAAAAATAAGAAAATAAATAATAAAATTTACCTCCGCACGATACCACCCAAATGGCATCTTTCTCGTCGCTGGTCGGCTTGCCATCCATATTGAGAAAAGAGATATCATAAATGATGCGAAATCTGTTAAAAGGTGTGCAGCATCTGTAGCAATTGCTAAACTATTTGACCAAATGCCACCTGTTAAAAAAGACAATTAATTACATGATATTATCTTCAATTTTGGTTTCTTTTTCTCGGTCTACAAATGTTTGGTTTCCCAAGCATTGCTTATATTAATTTTAAAAAACTGAAAATTACTGGCAATAAATAATTAATTAATTTACATTGAAAAATACTGAAGATGACTGGAAACTTCTATTGGCAAAACAAACCATTGATTTCCTTAATGGAATCCATGATACTCCTCAACACAATATTATGATGTATTTTCAAACCGCTTTTGATTTCACGTAAACCAGGTTTTTGCACGAAAACCGATAACGGAATCCATATAGATTTTCGCATAAAAACCGATCCGAAAATGCATCGTGGTTTTTACGTGAGAACCATCATGGATTCCAATAAGAAAACCACCATTGCACGGAAAAGTCTGCGGCCGAGCTGCTGTCTCCGCAGGAAGAATGAAACTAGAAAAAACTAGAGACAACGTGCGTCATATAGATAGGTTAAGTAAATTGCTCTCTCTTTCTCTGCACGGAAAAAAAATATTCATGAAAAAGTATGGAATTTATTCATAAGTTTGGGGCAATAGAGAAAATTGGACGATTCTTGATGAGCTTTTATTAACAATTAGCGAAAATTCAGAAGAAATCCCAAAACGAAAGTGTCTGTCTGTATGTCTGTCTGTCTGTCTGTCTGTCTGTCTGTCTGTGTAAAAATTTTTGAAATCCATTAACTTGAGTAAAAATTCATCTATCAATTTGAAATTTGGTATGCGTTTTAAGTGACCAAAAATACAGATCGAGTTCGTTAGCCAGCTATTTTGGACCAAAAATGTCAAAAATAAAACATTTTCAAACTTCAAAAAAAAAAAAAATTAAAAAAAAATTTTTCTCTATTTTTTTTCTTAAAGTACAAGAAAAAATAAACAAATTTCATTTATAAAAGTTTTTGATATAATGCAAACCCAAAAAGATATGAATTTTTTAAGTTTTACAATTGTGTAAAAGCCTTGTTTGAGGAGAAGGGGGGAGGGGAAGTGTAAATCGGTTAGCAAACTGTTGACGCATTCTCATCTTAGTAAACTCAAGTAGAAATTAACAGGAAAGTAACTATTTAACTGCTAAAAACCTTTAAAATCCTCAAAATACACGTTATATATGCAAAAAATAGAACATAATATGGGAAAATCATATACAGAAACACTATTATTTTTCAAAAAAATAAAAAAACTCCCTGTTTTTTCTTCCTATTTACTTTCATTGATCATAACTAATAAAACTGCATAAAAAAATATTGACTTTTTTAAAAAATTTTGGAAATTTTGAATAAATTCATTTTTACATTCACATCCTAAATGAGAAGGTATTAAATTTGTGCGATTTTGAACCTTTGCTAAAACCTACATTTCTTGACGTTTTGAGACCTCCTGATTCCAGAAAAAAGGGTTTTACGAAAGTGTCTGTATGTCTGTCTGTCTGTCTGTCTGTGTAAAAATTTTTGAAATCCATTAACTTAAGTAAAAATTCATCTATCAATTTGAAATTTGGTATGCGTTTTAAGTGTCCAAAAATACAGATCAAGTTCGTTAGCCAGCTATTTTGGACCAAAAATGTCAAAAATAAAACATTTTCAAACTTAAAAAAAAAAAAAATTAAAACAAAATTTTTGTCTATTTTTTTTCTTAAAGTACAAGAAAAAACAAACAAATTTCATTTATAAAAGTTTTTGATATAATGCAAACCCAAAAAGATATGAAATTTTTAAGTTTTACAATTGTGTAAAAGTCTTGTTTGAGGAGAAGGGGGGGGGAGTGTAAATCGGTTGACGCATTCTCATCTTAGTAAACTTAAGTAGAAATTAACAAGAAACTAACTATTTAACTGCTAAAAACCTTTAAAATCCTCAAAATACACGTTATATATGCAAAAAATAAAACATAATATGGGAAAATCATATACAGAAACACTATTATTTTTCAAAAAAATAAAAAAACTCCCGGTTTTTTCTTCCTATTTACTTTCATTGATCACAACTAATAAAACTGCATCAAAAAATATTGACTTTTTTAAAAATTTTGGAAATTTTGAATAAATTCATTTTTACATTCTCATCCTAAATGAGAAGGTATTAAATTTGTGCGATTTTGAACTTTTGCTAAAACCTACATTTCTCGACGTTTTGAGACGTCCTGATTCCAAAAAAACGGGTTTTACGAAAGTGTCTGTCTGTCTGTCTTTCTGTCTGTGTAAAATTTTTTGAAATCCATTAACTTGAGTAAAAATTCATCTATCAATTTGAAATTTGGTATGCGTTTTAAGTGACCAAAAATACATATCGAGTTCGTTAGCCAGCTATTTTAGACCAAAAATGTCAAAAATAAAACATTTTCAATCTTCAAAAAAAAAAAAAAATTAAAAAAAAATTTTCGTCTATTTTTTTTCTTAAAGTACAAGAAAAAACAAACAAATTTCATTTATAAAAGTTTTTGATATAATGCAAACCCAAAAAGATATGAATTTTTTAAGTTTTACAATTGTGTAAAAGTCTTGTTTGAGGAGAAGGGGGGGGGGAAGTGTAAATCGGTTAGCAAACTGTTGACGCTTTCTCATCTTAGTAAACTCAAGTAGAAATTAACAAGAAACTAACTATTTAACTGCTAAAAACCTTTAAAATCCTCAAAATACACGTTATATATGCAAAAAATAGAACATAATATGGGAAAATCATATACAGAAACACTATTATTTTTCAAAAAAATAAAAAAACTCCCGGTTTTTTCTTCCTATTTACTTTCATTGATCACAACTAATAAAACTGCATAAAAAAATATTGACTTTTTTAAAAAATTTTGGAAATTTTGAATAAATTCATTTTTACATTCTCATCCTAAATGAGAAGGTATTAAATTTGTGCGATTTTGCACTTTTGCTAAAACCTACATTTCTCGACGTTTTGAGACCTCCTGATTCCAAAAAAATGGGTTTTACGAAAGTGTCTGTCTGTCTGACTGTCTGTCTGTCTGTCTGTCTGTGTAAAAATTTTTGAAATCCATTATCTTGAGTAAAAATTCATCTATCAATTTAAAATTTGGTATGCGTTTTAAGTGTCCAAAAAAACAGATCGAGTTCGTTAGCCAGCTATTTTGGACCAAAAATGTCAAAAATAAAACATTTTCAAACTTAAAAAAAAAAAAATTAAAAAAAAATTTTTCTCTATTTTTTTTCTTAAAGTACAAGAAAAAACAAACAAATTTCATTAGTAAAAGTTTTTGATATAATGCAAACCCAAAAAGATATGAAATTTTTAAGTTTTACAATTGTGTAAAAGTCTTGTTTGAGGAGAAGGGGGGGGGGAGTGTAAATCGGTTAGCAAACTGTTGACGCATTCTCATCTTAGTAAACTTAAGTAGAAATTAACAAGAAACTAACTATTTAACTGCTAAAAATCTTTAAAATCCTCAAAATACACGTTATATATGCAAAAAATAGAACATAATATGGGAAAATCATATACAGAAACACTATTATTTTTCAAAAAAATAAAAAAACTCCCGGTTTTTTCTTCCTATTTACTTTCATTGATCACAACTAATAAAACTGCATAAAAAAATATTGACTTTTTTAAAAAATTTTGGAAATTTTGAATAAATTCATTTTTACATTCTCATCCTAAATGAGAAGGTATTAAATTTGTGCGATTTTGAACTTTTGCTAAAACCTACATTTCTCGACGTTTTGAGACCTCCTGATTCCAAAAAAATGGGTTTTACGAAAGTGTCTGTCTGTCTGACTGTCTGTCTGTCTGTCTGTCTGTGTAAAAATTTTTGAAATCCATTATCTTGAGTAAAAATTCATCTATCAATTTAAAATTTGGTATGCGTTTTAAGTGTCCAAAAAAACAGATCGAGTTCGTTAGCCAGCTATTTTGGACCAAAAATGTCAAAAATAAAACATTTTCAAACTTAAAAAAAAAAAAATTAAAAAAAAATTTTTCTCTATTTTTTTTCTTAAAGTACAAGAAAAAACAAACAAATTTCATTTGTAAAAGTTTTTGATATAATGCAAACCCAAAAAGATATGAATTTTTTAAGTTTTACAATTGTGTAAAAGTCTTGTTTGAGGAGAAGGGGGGGGGGGAAGTGTAAATCGGTTAGCAAACTGTTGACGCATTCTCATCTTAGTAAACTCAAGTAGAAATTAACAAGAAACTAACTATTTAACTGCTAAAAACCTTTAAAATCCTCAAAATACACGTTATATATGCAAAAAATAGAACATAATATGGGAAAATCATATACAGAAACACTATTATTTTTAAAAAAAATAAAAAAACTCCCGGTTTTTTCTTCCTATTTTCTTTCATTGATCGCAACTTATAAAACTGAATCGAAAAATATTGACTTTTTTAAAAAATTTTGGAAATTTTGAATAAATTCATTTTTACATTCTCATCCTAAATGAGAAGGTATTAAATTTGTGCGATTTTGAACTTTTGCTAAAACCTACATTTCTCGACGTTTTGAGACGTCCTGATTCCAAAAAAACGGGTTTTACGAAAGTGTCTGTCTGTCTGTCTTTCTGTCTGTGTAAAATTTTTTGAAATCCATTAACTTGAGTAAAAATTCATCTATCAATTTGAAATAATTAATTAATTAATACTTTCAAAAAATCGAAAAAGTGGATTTTTTCAAAAAGGGCCTAAGCCATTTTGTTCTTTTTAGCTCAAAATCATAGAGAGACACCCTAGTAGTGAAATCAGAAGAGAACCGGAATATGCAAGGTTGTTTGGGTTAAAGTTCATTCAGACCCACCATGTGTATATGTCTGAAGTCCTCTGTTATCTGTTTTGATTCTTATGCTTGGAGTTTGAGTCTTATGTCTTTAGGATTATGATTTGAATCTTAGGTTAATTTCTACTTATGTCTTTTGGTTTAAGTAAATTGTTAAAATTTATGGGTTCTATGTATAAATTAATTCTGTATATTTTATGTATAAACTTAATTCTAAATTTAATTCTCAAGGCTTGAGATGTATTGATGAATTCCATGTTAATAATCTTATGTCTTAAGGTTTATGTTTTAAGTATTTTATCTCATGTCTCGAATAGTAAATCTTACGTCTTGTGTCATGTGTTCTATTCTTATACTTTAAGTTTTATGTAGTTTGATGTTTATGTTTTATATCTTTGGTTTCGAATCTTAAGATTAAGAGTTTCCATACCAAAAAGATCAAAGTTGCAAGTCAAGTTTTTGATTTTGATTAAAGTTGGTCAATTTGTAGTATATAGGGGAAGTCATATTTTTTATTTTCGTCACAATATAATGAAAGCTTTTTTATTTCACCTTTATTTAAAAAAAAAAATTGATGGAGGGTCTCTAAGTTCTTGAGATATCGGCAAAAGAGTATTACGCTTCACGTCTTCTATCCTATGAGCATAACGATTTTTGAGTTTTATTTGTTTTTTAAAATATTGTAAATGAATAAACTATAATGATTTATTCCTGACTACTATCTATGAATATTCTAAGAAATAAATAAATATTTATGAATAAATAACTAATGGTAGTGTTAAAAAGTTTAAAAGTAGTTTTCATTCAATAAATTTTACCGCAAGTAAGACAGAAATTTAAATGCAATTGAAGGTGATAAATTTGACGATCTGAATTAATAGTCTAACAATTGTGAAACAATGAATAATGTATAATACAAATTTTTCTTTGTCGACAGTAACAGGTACGTAGCTAGGGAGGGCCCCCCCGAAAAATAATTTTTTCCGAGAAAATTTTTTTTGCTATGGTAGCTGAGGACATGGAATTTTGGCCCCCCCCCCCCCGACAAAAATTTCTAGCTTGATTACAAATTAATCAAATCTTATCGACGGAAAATTCTTATACTATTCTAACAAAATCTTGGTATGCAAAATCTATCAATTTCTATCCGTCTGAAAATCAAATACTTTGGTATCAAGAGCTCTGTATTATAGAGGATTCTTGATCAAACGTTAAAAAACGTTACATGGGGATTGGGAGGGGGGCGGATTGTCCTAAACGTGACGTAACGAAAAAATTTTTTAATTCAAGAATTAATTCAAACTACCTTTTGAATTTTGTAAGCATCTTTATTTATGATAGACCTCGGATTATCCTTAAGATATCAACAGGAAATGCTCATCAGGATCCCACCAGACATGGTCAAGAGATATCCACAAGACATCATTTTGAATTTCAAAATGGTCAAAATATTTTTCTGGTAGTTATATATTCAGGAAAGCAGGGATTTTAATATCCACTGGATATTCTAAGGATGTCCAAAGATATCTTTTTTATTACCTGAAATTAGAAAACGTTTCTATTCAATATTTTTTGAGTTATAACAATTAAAACATCACCGGTTTGTACAGATTATTATGCGCGCTCGTCTTTTCTTTTCGCTCTCCAGTAAAATCACTAATTTGCTTCTAAGGTCTTCTTCTTCGGAGTGCATTACATATATTGTAAAATCTAAAACCCAGACCTTACTTAATCTCTATTAAAGAAACTGTTTTATTTATTCCTCTCAATTTGTTCAATTCTTTACTAATCCAGCCTTCTTGTCGAGTATCTGCCAGTTCTATTCCATTGCTGCCACTACTGGCGCAGCACTGCGTCTAGTGTTACTATCCCCTTCGGTGTGTCATATTATTAGTTAATAATTTTATTATATTTAGATTTGAAGAGCAGGAGCGAATTTTTCCGTGGTGTGGACGACTTACTTAATGGTTTCAACTTTGAAGTCCAATTTCTGCAAACTTTATATTATGTTATAAAATGTTAAGTTACATAATGAAAATAATAATAATAATAACACAGGCGTAAAAAAGTAGAAACCTTTTTTCGCTAAGTATTGGGCCAATATTGGTTTACCCTTGGAAATCTGTCACTGCGGACAGTGAAAAAAATACATATAGAAATACTCAGCCAATTGTCTAGTACATATATTTGCCAATAATTTGCTTCCTGTTATCGCAGAATGAGAAATCATTGGCTAAATCTTGGGATGTAGACATCCGTGCCAATCATTGGCTAACAATATTGGTCCAATGTTTAGCCGATGTTAAATTTCCGACTGTTATATTCTGAAAATAATGATTATGTATATATGAAAAAGTTAGTGGCATTAGAAGCAAGTTTATTAAAAAGAAGAATTTACTCTTTTTCAAATATTCATTCTCTAAACGTTTGGCTCTAAATACTGGCCCTCGTCGGTAGAAAATAGATTTATTCTGAAATAGTGTTATATATAACAATATTAATATAAGGCTGAAGATAAATTGATGTATTACGCATTCTCTTTTTTGTTTTTCAGTAATTAATTATAAACCCAAATAATGCAAAAATCGATATAACCGAAAAATAAAATTTAAAGAACAACAGTATAATAATAACAAAACAAAAAAGAGAATAATACAACAATTTATCTGAAGTTTATGCAGTCGTGTACTACATTATTAATACTATTTTAGAATAAATCTATTTTCCTTTAACAAGGGCCAGTATTTTGAGCTGAAACGTTTGGAGAATGAATTAATAAAAGAGTAAATTCTTTTTTTTATTAAACTTAACAGTGTAAATTCACTAACTTCTTCATGCGTTTCTTTTACGAAGTTGACTGTTTGAAAATCAAAAAGATACTGACTGTACGCCCTTTAGCAAAAGAGCACAAAGGAAAAGGTCCTGGCGTTGGAATTTTAGAGCCATATGTGTTTCCTTTCAGTTAGAAATGTGTTTAGAAACTAGTCTTGAGTGGAGTCACAGATAAAATAATAATTTAAGAGAAATAATGTTTTAAGGGAAATTTTAATTTTTAACTTCAGCTGAACTAAGAAATAAACTAACAATATTATATTAATTTTTAAACAGTTATATTGATATTAATATCTGATTTATTTTTTAATAAAAACATAAAAAAAGTTCGTAATGTCATGATCCAAATATGTTAAACAATAGCTCATTTAGTTCTTTAAAAAGCATTCTCTACAAATCCACTCATAAAATTTTATTTTTCAAAGATAAGAATTTAATTATATTTTATATATTTGTATATGGATAAAATATTTTGTATAAAATTTTGTGAGTAAAATTAAGGATTGAATAAGCGGCCGAAAGTGAGACCAATTTTTCTAATTTCGAGAAAATTTAAGAAATACAGTTTTTAACGTAATCCTCAATCAATATGATTTATTTTTTTTTTTTATCATAGAAATGAAGTCTATAAAAACTAAAAAAACTCTATATCTATATATAATTAACTTTCACTAATATTAAACTGCCTTAGATATAAGAATCACTGTTATTTAAAAAACTTAGTATAATTTTTCTAGTTTTTAATTAACTTTCACACGGAAAGAAATCTGGTAGAATTAACTCAGTTGATAGTTCGATAGATTTTTAGTATCAATAGACAAATAGAATTTTATTATCTAATGTGACTAATATTAATATGAAAACATGAAAATATTCTAAAGAGCTTGAGATAGGAAGAAACCAACAGCCATTTATAAGATTTCCATCTATTTGATATTAAAAATGCTCGTAGGCTTTATTACAATTCCATCACACGCCAGCTAATATTATTCTATCGGCCACCACTGATTTTCAGGCCAAGTTTGTACAACACAAACTAAGCTTTATATACATGTATGAACACACACACGCAAGCAATACACTGGCTGATGGCCTGATGGCTGATCCGTCAGCCAATGTAATGCTTGCGTGTGTGTGTTCAGACATGTATATAAAGCTTAGTTTGTGTTGTACAAACTTGGCCTGAAAATCAGTGGTGGCCGATAGAATAATATTAGCTGGCGTGTGATGGAATTGTAATAAGGCCTACGAGCATTTTTAATATCAAATAGATGGAAATCTTATAAATGGCTGTTGGTTTCTTCCTATCTCAAGCTCTTTAGAATATTTTCATGTTTTCATATTAATATTAGTCACATTAGATAATAAAATTCTATTTGTCTATTGATACTAAAAATCTATCAAACTATCAACTGATTTAATTCTACCAGATTTCTTTCCGTGCACGATTACGTTAAAAACTGTATTTCTTTAATTTTCTCGAAATAAGAAAAATTGATCTTGCTCACTTTTGGCCGCTTATACAATCCTTAGTTTTACTCACAAAATTTTATTAAAAATATTTTTTCCATAAACAAATATATAAAATATAATTAAATTCTTATCAATGAAAAATAAAATTTTATGCGTGGACTTGTAGAGAATGCTTTTTAAAGGAACTAAATGAGCTATTGTTTAACATATTTGGAAAAAACTGCAATTGTTCATCAAATTTGAAAATAAAACATAAAACGTTAAATGAGTAGTTAAGAATAAACTATTTAAATCAACAAATTTTTTTTTGAAAATTGTGTATCAGTAAATCTGATAAAATATATTAAAATAAATTTTTCTTTGAATTTATTTTCATCCTCAAATCGTACAATTTTTAATTTCGAAAATACAATTTCATGACATAACGAACTTTTTTATGTTTTTATTAAAAAATAAATCAGATATTAATATCAATATAACTGTTTAAATTTAATATAATATTGTTAGTTTATTTCTTATTTCAGCTGAAGTTAAAAATTAAATTTTCCCTTAAAACATTATTTCTCTTAAATTATTATTTTATCTGTGAATGCAACGCGATTACTTGACTCCACTTAAGACTAGTTTCTAAACACATTTCTAACTAAAAGAAAACACATAAGGCTCTAAAATTTCTACCGACGAGGGCCAGTATTTAGAGCCAAACGTTTAGAGAATGAATATTTGCAAAAGAGTAAATTCTTCTTTTTAATAAACTTGCTTCTAAAGCCACTAACTTTTTCATATATACATAATCATTATTTTCAGAATATAACAGTCGGAAATTTAACATCGGCTAAACATTGGACCAATATTGTTAGCCAATGATTGGCACGGATGTCTACATCCCAAGATTTAGCCAATGATTTCTCATTCTGCGATAACAGGAAGCAAATTATTGGCAAATATATGTACTGGACAATTGGCTGAGTATTTCTATATGTATTTTTTTCACTGTCCGCAGTGACAGATTTCCAAGGGTAAACCAATATTGGCCCAATACTTAGCGAAAAAAGGTTTCTACTTTTTTACGCCTGTGTTATTATTATTATTATTTTCATTATGTAACTTAACATGTTATAACATAATATAAAGTTTGCAGAAATTGGACTTCAAAGTTGAAACCATTAAGTAAGTCGTCCACACCACGGAAAAATTCGCTCCTGCTCTTCAAATCTAAATATAATAAAATTATTAACTAATAATATGACACACCGAAGGGGATAGTAACACTAGACGCAGTGCTGCGCCAGTAGTGGCAGCAATGGAATAGAACTGGCAGATACTCGACAAGAAGGCTGGATTAGTAAAGAATTGAACAAATTGAGTGGAATAAATAAAACAGTTTCTTTAATAGAGATTAAGTAAGGTCTGGGTTTTAGATTTTACAATATATGTAATGCACCCCGAAGAAGAAGACCTTAGAAGCAAATTAGTGATTTTACTGGAGAGCGAGAAGAAAAGACAAGCGCGCATAGTAATCTGTACAAACCGGTGATGTTTTAATTGTTATAACTCTAAAAATATTGAATAGAAACGTTTTCTAATTTCAAGTAATGAAAAAGATGTCTTTGGGCATCCTTAGAATATCCAGTGGATATTAAAATCCCTGCTTTCTTGGATATATAACTACCAGAAAAATATTTTGACCATTTTGAAATTCAAAATGATGTCTTGTGGATATCTCTTGACCATGTCTGGTGGGATCCTGATGAGCATTTCCCGTTGATATCTTAAGGATGACCTACGGATATTATTAGGATATTCCTAAAATTATTCACATGGATTCAGAATACGGATTAATCAAACGGAAAATCGAATACTTTTCTATCAAAATATTGGGATTAAAAATTAATCAAATCTTTTCGACGGAAAATTCGTATACTTTCCTATTCAAAAGTTTTGATAGAATCGTATACAATGTAAATGAAAATTTGGATTCAAAAACGGATTGAAATTGATAGAAATTCCTTTCTATCAAATGCTAAGTATTGATTTTGATAGAGATTCTATCCAAAAGGTTTGATAGAATCGTATACAATGTAAATGGAAATTTGGATTTAAAAACGGATTGAAATTGATAGAAATTACTTTCTATTAAATGCGAAGTATTGATTTTGATAGAGATTCTATCCCAAAGATTTGATACAATCGTATAAAAAGTACTTGAAATTTTTGATTGAGAAGACGGATTTAAATTGATGGAATTTTCTTTGTATCAAATTCCATCAAATTCTATCAAATGCGAAGTATTGATTTTGATAGAGATTCTATCCAAATGTTTGATAGAAACGTATACAAAGTACATGAAATTTTGGATTCAGAAAACGGATTCAAATCGATAGAAATTCTGTTCTATCAAATCCTATCAAATTTCGTAAACAGAGTACAGTTATAAATGTATAGTTGTAAAAATTTTCTGGTCTACTGCTAACAGTTATTTAGGGGAAACTGCCCTATGTTGGATAGCCATTCCAACAGTAGATAACTATAAATATATTAAAAATTATTCATTTTACCGAAACCAATCTTAGAATTTAGAAGTAAATTTAGACTTAATTAATCTGCAACGCTTTTTCGTACCTCACTGACAGAAACAGATCTTTAAACTTACCATCCACGATATTAAAATATGCTAATTTTAATATCTGGGTATTATGTTTAAATATCTAAATATCTAAATACTAAGTTTCAATATGTGGATGCTAAATTTAAATATCCACGAATATCCATATTTTCATGCCTTACAGTTTTTTGTGTTACTGTTGACAAAGAAAAATTTGAAATATACATTTTTCATTGTTTCACAATTGTTAGACTATTAATTCAGATCGTCAAATTTATCACCTTCAATTGCATTTAAATTTCTGTCTTATTTGCGGTAAAATTAATTGAATGAAAACTACTTTTAAACTTTTTGACACTACCATTGGTTATTTATTCATAAATATTTATTTATTTCTTAGAATATTCATAGACCAGCAAAATATTGCGCGCGCGCGCATGCGCGCGTCTAATTTGTAACAATAAAATGTAAGACTAATATTAGAATGTATTCCATTCTTTATTTTAAGAAGTAGCCAAGTTTAAAAAGTTATAATCATACTTATTACTAAAAGTAAAATAATTTTTTAAATTTATTAATTTCATAAATCTAACATAAAATCTTTATTTGTCCTTCAAATTCCATGTAAACAGTAAAAGCACATATTAGTCAAAAGATAAGCTTGAAGCAATAAATTTTTTTTTTTTTTGACATAACCTTGAACATAACCGCATGATTGGTGTATCCTAGGCGTATTTTAGGCTATTATATTTAAAACTTAATAAATGAAAATGTGAATAAAAGAATTTTTTAAAATCTTTGAATTTTCTTTAATGAATAAAAGTATTCTATTATATTTATTTTATACAATGGAAACAAAACCTTCTTTAATATTATTTTTATAATATTTATTTGAAAATAGCATCCACATTCGACTTCTAATAGTTTTTAAAAATTGTATATATGATTATAATTTAGGATTTCTCCCTCAATGAGAATTTCTAAGTCTTTCTTATGAAATGACAATAAAAATAAAAAAAAAATAATAAAATAAGATTAAAATAGTAATTCTTTGCAAACAAAATTACAATTGTCTTTTATATTTTATAAATCGATGATTTTATAAATCATCGATTTCCAACTCTGTCGAATAACGGATGTAAAAAATACTAATCTAAAAATATTTAAAAATTTTTTTTTTCAGGGTGTAACAATGCAAAGATTTAAACGATTAGTGACAATGTTAAAAGATAATATTGCTTAGAGGACCTAAGTACTTTTCAGCCCAAAATTTCTGTATAAAAAGAACGGTATTGTTGTGGAATTAATCCGTCTTCTATTAATCCGTATAAATCCTTTTTCTTTTTACGGTCTTCTTCCAATTTTGAGGAATAACATTTCCTTAATGCTACGCTATCATCAAAATCAATTGTGAATTCATTTCCATGTTTTTCATAGTCGTATAAGATAATCATAGTCTTATTTGGAAAAAACTTTATTTCAGAGACATGAGAAATTTTCTTGTCTTTCCAAAAATTTTTGTTCGCATAGGCCGAAAAATTCAAAAAATATTCCGAACTCATTATGTTTACAGTATATGGTGGGTGTTCAACTTTTGCTTCTTTCATCGCCTCACACCACTCTTCTTGACTGAATATAGACTTATTTCTGGCAGCATTTTCTATGGCGGAATGCATAGAATCACCACTGGTTTGGGTATGGCCTTTCACTAAGTATCTAAAAAGTGTACAATTTTTAATTTAAAATTAAAACCACAGTAATACAATAATGTATAAATAACATGATAAATATAAACGATTAATTTTATATGGAAACACAATACATTATAATTTTCTCATTCGGTATACACATAAACTGTTGTAATTATGTTCTACTTTTTAAATAAAACTCAGCGTCAAATAATTATTCCAACTGCTTAATTAGCATACTCAAATCGCATATTAAAATTTTGAGATTAATTATATTTAATTATATAATTATTATACCTATGAGAAATGGTCACATTAAATTTTAAAGCAGCTTTAATATACATAGAGTATAATATTTGGTTCCTATTCTGTCCGGCACAATTGTCGCTATAAAACCTAAATTCTTGCACTCCTGTTTCGGATTTTTCTGATATGAATTTCCATATGCAACTGTTAATTTCATTAGCCCCTCTTTTAGCTATTGACTCGTTCCAGACATTGCATTCTCCTTCTTTACTTGATAAATTGAAAATTGTAAAATTGAAAATCGATAATTTTCTTTTGTAATACATCACTGATATTTCCGACTTGGGTGTTGACAAAACTTTTTGCAAATCAAATGATGCACACAAAATAGAATTATCGTTTGTTGCTTCCTCTTTATCTTTAAACATCATCTCGCGAGCTGCATTTTTATTCTTAATGTGTTTTTCATGAGAATCTTTAAATTTCGATGATTGTTTATCGTCATCATTTAAAAAGCAAAACGAAGCACATACGTCACACTGATCCTTCTTTGGATGGTGAAATGAGAAGTTAAATTCATGATCGAATACGTATCGATAGCGATATTCTGAAGCAAAAGATGTTTCATTCTGTTTCAACATGTATTCCTTGTAAAGCGAATACATTTTTTTAATATTTAGATTTTCGTCTAAATAGTCACGTGTTGATGAGGAGCGACAGTAGTGAGATTCTATTCTTGGAAATAAATTTATATGATCGCGTACAGAATTAATTACATCATCCGTTATCCTTTTCGGTTTATTTTTATGCGTTCCTCTTTTATTCTTATCAATACTTTGACCTGTTAGAGAATTATTCTTTTTCTTTTCAATTGTATCCAAGGCACTTTTTGAAATACCTGTTTGAAAATATTAAACAATTTATATTTTTAGTTAAAATTTTATTTCTGATAATACCGTATAATATACGAATAAGTACTTCCACATGAAGTAATTAATAATTTAGAATTTTTATTTACTTATTTTGATTGTTGAAAATAAACTATATAAAATGTCGTAAGTCGAATTATGCCTTTAGCATAATTTTTTTTAACACAAACTTGTGATAATTTCAATTTTAAATTTTAATTATTATAAGTGCTATTAGTAGACAAAAGCTGTGAATTTTTTTATCTTAAAACTATGCATACGTTTTGACCACTTCTAACTATAAAAACTTTCAAATTTGCGAATTTTTTATGTAGAAGGCTCCAAGGTTTCCAAACCGTTTAAAATTTAATCAAGACTTTGCTCAATGTAAAAAATCCAATGAACCCTTTTCATTCTGATGCACAGAATATTAAAAATATATAAACTAAAAAATTTCTTAAAAAACGAATTTAACAATTTAACATTCTTAAATATTTAAAATTCATATTTATCAATTACCAAAAGTGTTTAAAGACATTGTTCAGCAAACTTTAATTTTTTCTGTTTGCAAGTGAAAAAAGAACTGCCTTGATAAGGTTTTCTTTTTGAAATGTTTATCAACCAAATTTGACTTTTGTTGGTTATTAGTTTCAATTAATTTGTCAATATAGTCCCATTGCCTTGTGTGATCACCCAACTTCCAATATTCTTGGAAAAGATTTAAACGCTCTACAGCTGTTATTTTTGATCCACATTGAATGCGACAGTTTATACAAGCTGGACCGATTTCCCTCTCTGGAATAAAATTGTTGTCTTTCGATCCATGTGCTATGCCCAGATTTCGAGCTTTTTTAGCTTTGTATCTTTTCCAACTTTCTTGATCCGCTTTACGTTATCGAGTTGGTTTTTTCGAATCTATTCCATTATTTCATTTAATATCAGTTAATAAATTTCGTTCAGACACTCCAGACGTAAAAAGTTGAACTTATGACTAAGAGACTTTTATAAATTCCGAAAATAAATCATGAAAAAGACTTAAATCATACACATTAAGTAAGAAATTATCTTTAAAAAAGAAATAAAATGATATCCTACGACTTTTTCAATAATTTGATAAAGAAAAAATTAAAAAAATTAACAATTAATAAAATATAAATTTTAAATATCAGGAAAAATTTATCAGTTACTTTTGGTCAATCAAATGTTGAATATAAATAAATTAGAGTAGATTAAAATAATTTATAATAAAATACCAGAAATATTTTTATTTTTCTCGGCGGTATCAAACTTGTCGCCTACTGAAATATCAGATAAATCCTCACAAATCAAATTGTCATTTAACGAAGATGACGAAAGCTCGCAATCATTTCGCTGTTCAGGTTGATTAATATAACCCCTAGATTCAGTATCTAAATATGTCATGTTTTAAAAAAAACCATAAGAAACTTGTCAAACTAAATATAAAATGTAAAACTAATTAATTTTAACGTAATCAGCTCTTTTTAGGGCTTAAATTTGATTCCAGAAATTTAATTAAAGAAATCAGGTAATTCATTCCCAAGAGTTGAATATATTTAATTTATTGATACCAGGAATATTTTCATTTCTCTCATTGGCTCTGAAATTGACAACTCCTAGATCATTATCAGGAATATTTTCACAAATTAATTTTTCACCTAATAAAGATGACGAGCGGTCGCTTTCAGAATGCTGAACTTCTTCTAGATTGGAACCTACGATTATGTACCTAATAAGTCAATTTTTAATAATCTATAATTGAATTTTTAATTATAATTAATTTTAACATTTTGATTGAAAAATTAAGATAATTTATCCTGAAGAGTCGATTATATTCAATTATTTCATACCAGGAATATTTTCGTTTTTCTCATTATCGACTACTGTATCATTAACAGGAATATCTTCCCAAATTAATTTGTCACCTAATGAACATGATGAAAGGTCGCTATCAGAACGCTGATCGTCTTCTAGATTGGAACCCGTAATAAGAGTGCCTAAATAAGTCAATTATTATAAAACCATGTTTTAATTCTGAATTCCAATTGATTTTAACATTTTTATTTAAAAAATTAAATAATTTATTCTCAAAAGTTGATCAAAATTTAATGATTGTATATTTAACCCTAAGATTTGATAATAATTAATTATTTGATACCATGAATATTTTCATTTTCCTTATGGGCTCTGAAATTGTCACCACCTAGATCATTATCGGAAATATTCTCCCAAATCAATTTTTCATCTAATGAAGCTGATGAAAGATCGCTATCAAAACGCTGATCTTCTTCTAGATCGCAGGAACCTATTAATATTTGTCTAAATAAATCAGTTTTCAATAATCCATATTTTTTATTCCTAATTTTTATTAATTTCAACATTTTGATTGAAAATATTAGATAGTTAATTCTGAAGATTAGATTATATTTAATAATTTAATACCAGGAATAATTTCGATTTTCTTATTTGCTCTGAATTTGTCAACTTCTAGATAATTATCAGGATTATCTTCCCAAATTAATTTTTCTTTTAGTGAAGATGACAAAAGGTCGCTATCAGAACGCTGATTATTATCTTTTAGATTTGAACCCGTAATAGGAGTGTCTAAATATGTCAATTTTTAAAAAACAATGCAATGTTTTGATTCAAAATTTTAATTCATTTTAACGTTTTTATTGAAAAAATTAGATATTTTATCCTCAAAAGTTAATCAAATTTAATCATTTTATGTTTAACCCCGAGATTTGACAATACATATTATATATTTGATACCACGAATATTTTTATTTTTCTCATTGGCTCTAAAATTATCACCTCCTAGATCATTATCGAGAATATCCTCCCAAATCAATTTTCCACTTAATGAAGATGACGAAAGGTCGCTATCAGAGCGCTGATCTTCTTCTAGATTGGAACCTAGGATTGGAGTTTAAATGTTAATTTTTAAAAAACCATGTTTTAAGCCAAAACAAAATAATTTTAGTGTTTAGATTGAAAAAACTAGATAATTTATTTTCAAGAGTTGACCAAGTTTAAGGATTCTAAATTAAACTTGATTTTGTAAATTTAATATAATAAATCTCAGAACTGACTTACAGAGAATTATTAACGATTTTTAATAAAATTTTGCTTATTGGTTAAATCAGATTAATTTTGACATTTTGATATGATTTTATTACTGAAAGCTGTTTTTAGAAAAAAGTAAAAAAAATCTGTCAATGAACAATACGTATAAATAATAAAATGAAATTATTTAAAAGTATTTATTATCTCCAACTCTTTCTAAGTTTGGTGGAACTTTTGGCAGAGACCTTAATTTATCCGGATCTGAATTGAATGTTGTTTTAAAGAAAAAATGCTGTTTTAGCTTATAAACAAATTCAAAAATATTATTGAAGTATTTCAATTTATTTAATTATACAGATATGAAAAAATTTGTCAAAATAATAACCTGAAAAGTCTGATCTTAATATAATTATAATATTTAATAGCAGAAATATATATACAATTAACTTATTTTTATAGACCAACTTCTCGTAGTAGTGCTACCAACCTAAATCAGTCAACAAAAATTTGACATCTGAGATGGCACGTTTTTCAATTCTTATCTGGTATGGCACCTTTCTCAACACTCGTATGAATTGGCGTCTTGCTGCTCCCAAGCGACGTATTAGACTCCTTCACTAATTTTAACTAATAATCAACTACATAACAGAAAAATTCCCTGTCGCTGGGGATTGAATGCACGACTTTAACACTAACAGTCTGTAGCCCTAACGAACTACCCACGCAACGCACGCTGTAGGGTTTCATAAGACATTTGAAGACATTCTTACTACAGACCATATATAAAGTAACACTGTCAATTATAGATAATTAGTTTACAATATGTTCTACTAATTAATTGCAATTAATAAAAAAATCCAGTCTTTAATTTTTTAATTTTAAAATCGCTAAGTTATTAATTAATGCAAATGTAAGGTTAAAAACAAAAGATACAAATTAGGTAAGCTGATATGTTTATACTAAATTATGTGTACATATAAATCAATATTCTATTATTTACCAAGTTTTTATAAAAAAAAGCTAAAAATAATAAGCTGTACAGCCAGATGCAATTATGTAAAATAACAAATTTCAATTTCGTAATAAAAAAATAAAATATTTTAAATTAAATTCTGATAAATTTTAAAGAAAGTTAATTTATAAATTTTATCTTGAATTTATTATTGAGTTTTATTCTTAGAAAAACATTCTTTCATTACTACATTTTGCGTCACAGTAAAAAAAATGTTATAATAAACTTTAATTCACAACTGAATAATTAAATTTAATTAATTTAATCTACATCTAATAGACTGTTTTATTTTAAATAATAATTAAATCTTCTATTATATTAATGCGATACCGAGAAAACGTCGTTCATCGTCGTACACACTTCAAAGTTCACCTACTTTTTCCAATAGGCAACTTACAATAATGTTGATTTTACCATGTTATTATAGTTTGTAACAATGCGCACTGGCACTATTCGTGTCAAGCATGTTAAACTAAACATTTTTTCATGCACAACATATTGTTGCACATGCGCAGTAGTGCACCACAGCTGTGTAAACGTGCGCACTACAAAACAAACATTTCACATGCGCAGTTGTTTTGTATTGCTGTTACACATGCGCAATGATGCACAGTGATAGTCACACATGTGCTCTAATTAAATTCAAAAATTACGCATGCGCAGTGCTGTAGTTTACCAGATAAGCACATTTTCAGTACATATAGTATACTTTTTTTAATAAGTGCGCAGTAGAATTCCGTTTTATTATTGCGCATGCGTAACACTGTAGCATTGTAAGTGCACTTCCGCGAAAGTACTATTATGTAAAATATCGGTTAAAAATGCTTTCTTCCATTATTATTGTAATTAATAACCAATAATAAAAAAGAATATTCAAATTCAATCTAAATAATGAAATTTAAGAAATTTAATAGAAAAATTTATATTATTGAATATAAAAACTAATAAAAACGTTAAAAATGTATTTAATTTTATTAATTTTCTTCTTTTTTTCTATAAATTTTTATAAAATGTAACAAATTTTGATCTGAAAGTTTTCAATTTTTCATACTTTTAAAAACTATTTTCTAGGGGTACCGGGGGGGGGGGGGGGGTTATAAATATTTAACATACTGTTAGAAAATCTTCCATATAATTAGTGTTTAAAAAAGTTTTGTAAAAATTTACTTATTTATTGAGAATAAAGAGTTTTAAAGTTCTCTCAATATTCATAATATTGTACGTGGTAATCTTCTATTATATTAATGTGATACCGAGAAAACTTCGTTCATCGTCGTACACACTTCAAAGTTCACCTACTTTTTCCAATAGGCAACTTACAATAATGTTCATTTTACTATGTTATTATAGTTTGTAACAATGCGCACTGGCACTATTCGTGTCAAGCATGTTAAACTAAACATTTTTTCATGCACAACATATTGTTGCACATGCGCAGTAGTGCACCACAGCTGTGTAAACGTGCGCACTACAAAACAAACATTTCACATGCGCAGTTGTTTTGTATTGCTGTTACACATGCGCAATGATGCACAGTGATAGTCACACATGTGCTCTAATTAAATTCAAAAATTACGCATGCGCAGTGCTGTAGTTTACCAGATAAGCACATTTTCAGTACATATAGTATACTTTTTTTAATAAGTGCGCAGTAGAATTCCGTTTTATTATTGCACATGCGTAACACTGTAGCATTGTAAGTGCACTTCCGCGAAAGTACTATTATGTAAAATATCGGTTAAAATTGGTTTCTTCCATTATTATTGTAATTAATAACCAATAATAAAAAAGAATATTCAAATTCAATCTAAATAATGAAATTTAAGAAATTTAATAGAAAAATTTATATTATTGAATATAAAAACTAATAAAAACGTTAAAAATGTATTTAATTTTATTAATTTTCTTCTTTTTTTCTATAAATTTTTATAAAATGTAACAAATTTTGATCTGAAAGTTTTCAATTTTTCATACTTTAAAAAACTATTTTCTAGGGGTACCGGGGTGGGGGGGGGGTTATAAATATTTAACATACTGTCAGAAAATCTTCCATATAATTAGTGTTTAAAAAAGTTTTGTAAAAATTTACTTATTTATTGAGAATAAAGAGTTTTAAAGTTCTCTCAATATTCATAAAATTGTACGTGGTAATCTTCTATTATATTAATGTGATACCGAGAAAACTTCGTTCATCGTCGTACACACTTCAAAGTTCACCTACTTTTTCCAATAGGCAACTTACAATAATGTTCATTTTACTATGTTATTATAGTTTGTAACAATGCGCACTGGCACTATTCGTGTCAAGCATGTTAAACTGAACATTTTTTCATGCACAACATATTGTTGCACATGCGCAGTAGTGCACCACAGCTGTGTAAACGTGCGCACTACAAAACAAACATTTCACATGCGCAGTTGTGTTGTATTGCTGTTACACATGCGCAATGATGCACAGTGATAGTCACACATGTTCTCTAATTAAATTCAAAAATTTTTCAAAAATTTTTTAAGTCCAACGAATATTAAAATTTTGTTTTTTTCCATGTGCTTAATGCTTTTTGTGCAATTTACTCTTTTAAATTATATGTTTTACGCAATTGAACTTTTTTGTTTACACGTTTTTCTATTTTTTTTTATTTTAGAATATTTAAAATGTCATTTATACTCCATATTTTTACAACTGCGCATGTCTTTTGTTCATAGAAAACAACTGCGCATGCGTAACTGCCATAGGAACCTATTGCGCATTAGTATATACTTTACGCACTGTATATAACTTTTTTGTTAACTTGTTTCTCCATTTGCTTTGACAATTAAATTTTTTACAGTCATTTTTCTTTGTTATTGTAACAACTGCTTATGTGTATTGTTTATAGGAAAGTACTGCGCATGCGTAACTACCTTTTGGAGTTTTTGCGCATGTATAGGTGATCAACGATGTGTCTTTTAAAGTAAAAAGTTTTTCTAATAATTTCTATTACAACAATAAATATTTTTACATACAAGATTATGAAATTAGTTAAAATATTTTTAAGTATTTCTGTCTGTGAGAAACTTGATTAAATTTGTTTAATTTAGTTTAAAATATTTAACATTATTTTAAATAATTCTATAAAATTCAAAATAAAAATTTATAACTATAATATTAATTACAAAAACAAATAAATAATTTCAAAGAATAACATAATAGATTAATTATAAATATATTAATTAATTATTTTTATAAAGTATTATTAATTACTATTTAGTATTATTATCATTATTACTGGCAATATTTTTTAAAACAATATCTTTGAGAATACTAGATGTTATTTTTAAAATAAAAAAAATAAAATTTTAAGAATTAATTTTATATTTCTAATAAAAATTTATTATTAATTATAAAAAATTTTAAAAATATATATTATTATTGCATAATATATATTATAATTTACTACGTTTTAAATTATTAAATTATCATATTCTTCTAAAAATAGGCCGCAACGACTTAAGGTGAAATAACCTTAGGTGGTAACCTAAAAAAAAATTATACATAAATAATAATTAGTTAATAGAAATAAAAAAAAAAGGAAAACGGGTACTAAACATATTTAGAGATTTATATATATTTTTAAGAATACACAAAGTAAAGAAATAAAAAAACGAGCGAGCGTCAGCGAGCGAGGGTTGTTACGCTAGTACTTAATTATCACATAAAGAAAAGTATTGTGTTTCAAGATTACTTGAAAAAAGTAATCTCTATTATGAATTATAATGTAAGGTTATGTTTTATTACTTTGACTTATTCAATTTGTAATACATGACGACAAAATAAATTAGTAGAATATCATTTAGCAAAGAAATATGACTATTTTTTTCGTAAAAAGAGATGAAATAACTAATTCAGCAGTCAAAACTGATGCTACTAATTCCATTAGCTAAATCTTGACTAATTCAAATTTAAAGAGTATAATTCATGCTGTCATAAACAAAGAGATTATTTAAATCATAGTAAGTACAAATCCAGTGACTTATTTTTTGAACCACTGAATAGGATTTGAATATGTTTCTTATTTTTTATAATGGGTTTAACTTCATCCAACATTTGTAAATAACCCACATTTTGAATTTAAAAATGACCACCAGAATTGACTTCTAATAGTTCTTGAAATTTGTATATATGATTATCATTGAGCATTTCTCCCCGAATAAAAATGTTTTGATCTTTTTCATTTATTATAAAGTATATTTTTTCATTTGTAGAATCCATTATATTCTGTTTTACCAAAACATATTATATTATAAATTATGAAACTTTTGAAACATTTCATGCAATTCATAAGATTTCAGAATTTTTGAACATATGCAACAAGTATAGTATTTTCTCTTCTCCAGTGGAGAATAATATTATATATTACAAATTAAGAAGCGCATGAATATTCCCTAAATCCCAATGTTCATAATTCCCAATGTGCATAATTCCTAATGTGCATAATTCTCAATGTGTGTAATTCACAATGTGCATATATCCCAATGTGCATAATTCCCAATGTGCATAATTCTCAATGTACATAATTCCCAATGTGCATAATTCCCAATGTGCATTATTCTCAATGTGCATAATTCCCAATGTACATAATTAACAATGTGCATAATTTTCAATGGACACGATTCCCAATGAACATAATTCCCAATGTGCATAATTCCCAATTATTGAAAAAAGTGTAAAATCAAAAATATGAAAATAAATACATTGATATTTTGGGCCTGTCCAGCTTAGGGTACATGACACAATTTTTTATCCCTAGTAAAATTTTTTATACAAACACAAAATTATTAAAATTATTTTTGAATATTTTTATACGATAAATAAAGAATATTATAACGTTAAGTACTCATTCTAAATCATAAATTTAAATAAATTTACCAAATTAAAAAATACATATGAGAAAACTTTTTTTCATAGTCTATACAAACAACAAAAATGACAGAAAGCATAAGGCGCTGTCACCTTAAAATTATATACAAATTGTCCATCTTGGAGCCCTGTCCATCTTGGGGCCCTGTTTCCAACATAAAAATAATGTTAACTTGTCCATCTTGTAGCCCTCTCTCCTACAGAAAAATAAATGTTAACTACACCTCAATGACACCTTACATTAATATAATCAAAAATAATTTTAAAAAACCTTAAATATTCCCATAAAAAATGTTTCTTCATATTCTTAAATAATGACTAAAAATAAATAATTTTATTATTTACAATTCAAATCATACTAATAAATAATATTATTATATGGTATTATTAAATATTATCAACATTAAAATTAATTTTATAATAAATAATAATAATTGTATTGTATTATTATCAGTGGCGTACCGAGCATTTTTGGCGCCCGGGGCAAAAGGCAATTTTTGCCGCCTCTTATTGAAAATTATTTCATCGATTTGCCGCCCCCAAATGCATTGGGCTCGAGGTTGGCGCCCGGGGCGACTGCCCCCTCTGCCTCCCTCTAGATACGCTACTGATTATTATAGTAAACACGTCTCAAAATCTAAAATAACTCAATAA
The DNA here is from genome assembly GCA_037103525.1 of Ganaspis brasiliensis. NCBI lineage: Eukaryota > Metazoa > Arthropoda > Insecta > Hymenoptera > Figitidae > Ganaspis > Ganaspis brasiliensis. The sequence continues at coordinate 368,685 of JAZKLR010000061.1, read as the reverse complement.
CTATCCCCTCTCATTAACATTTTTTAAAAAGAGGCAAACCTTACTCACAGAAAATTCCAATCCAATCATTTGGTAATTTCAAGTAAACGCCTAGAATACCCTTACTCCTTAAAGGTAAAGAATTGTTATAATTATTGTAATGTCGACAAAAGGCTAATAATGAGGTCATTGTTATTTGGACAAAAGGAGAACAATAGACTCATTGTAATGCAGACAGAAGGAGAACAATAGGAGAACAATGCCAAATCTCCGCCCATTTTGAAACAAAAATGTTCAGCTAAAGGGACACTGGCAAATTATTATGCAGGAATAAATCATTGTAGTTTATTCATTTACAATATTTTAAAAAACAAATAAAACTCAAAAATCGTTATGCTCATAGGATAGAAGACGTGAAGCGTAATACTCTTTTAAAAATTCAAAGTGACGTAATTCCTAAAATTATGGAAATTTTTCAAAAATACTTGACTAAGTTATTACTACCCCTAAATACTACAAATTGACCAACTTTGATCAAAATCAAAAACTTGACTTGCAACTTTGATCTTTTTTGTATGGAAACTCTCGATTGAGTTTAATTGTTGAGTTTTATCTTAATAATTTTATTATTTTGACTTATGATTGAGGTTTATATCTCGTGTCTTGATTTATGTGTCTTAAATCTTCTTATATCTGTTTCGATTCTTATGCTTTGATTTTAAGTCTTATGTCTTTAGGATTATAATTTGAACCTTTGGTTAATTTCCATTTTTGTCTTACCGTTTGAGTAATTTGTTAAAGGATTTAGGTTTTATGTATTAAGTCTTTTTTTTCTTAAATATTACATCTTGTGTCTTATGTTTTAATTCTCAAGGTTTGAGATGTATTGATGAATTTCATGTTAATAATCTTATGTCTTAAGGTTTATGTTTTAAATATTTCATCTCATGTCTCGCATAGTAAATATTACGTATTGTCTCATGTGTTTTATTCTTATACTTTGAGTTTTATGTATCTTTATGGTTATGTCTTATGTCTTATGTTTCGAATCTTAAGGTTGAGTTTAATTGTTGAGCTTTTATGTTATTAATTTTATTATTATTTAGACTTTTTATTGAGGTTAATATCTCGTGTATTGATTTATGTCTTGTGTCAAGTGTTTTATTCTTATGCTTTGAGTTCGAGTCTCATCTCTTTAGGATTATGACTTGAATCTTAGGTTAATTTCTATTTATGTGTTACTTATTGATGAGTTTTATGTTAAAAATCTTATGTCTTAAGGCTTATGTTTTAAGTATTCTGTCTCATGTTTCGAGTAGCAAATCTTATGTCTTGTGTCATGTGTTCTATTCTTGTACTTTGAGTTTCATGTTTTTTTGTTATTATATCTTATGTCTGATGTTTCGAATCTTAATGGTTGAGTTTATTTGTTGAGCTTTTATGTTAATCATTTTATTATTTAGACTTATGTTTGAGGTTTATATCTCGTGTCTTGATTTATGTCTTGTGTCACTATCCTAGTCACATTCTTTCCCACAACTAAAAATCAATAGAATGTTTAACATTGCTTTGGAATGTACTATAAAAATAAACTCTCTTTAATAACCGAATTTTAATAAACAATATTTAGAAAGCAATAAATTATATTCTTGATAAATTAAGAAATAAAATGCATGATTTTAAAACTGTCATATAAATCTGCTCTGGAATGTAGTATAAGAATAAGAAGCCAAAACAGGCAATGGAATGTTATCAGAACCGGAACTTATAAACATGATTGCGCAACACCTTTCAAACTATACTCTTTTTCTAAGCACTGCTAAAATTTAATTGGACTGATATTAATTTGGCACATTCTTTCACACGGTTAAAAATTCCTGAGAGGAATAATTATTAAACTCAGGAAGCAATAAAATCTTAAAATCGTGAAACATTATACGAGCCTTCAAATTGCTCAGATATCATAATTACTTAAACAAAAGAAGTGCGTGTCGAAACTTGCGAACTTCCTGCGCGGATCGTTGACATAAAAATTCCACAGTTGAAACATAAAATTTTGACAATCTTAAAAACATATAAATCTAACCAATTATTAAAAACTTTTGAAATTATTAAAAACATTTCCCAGATCTCTAAACCTCTTAGTAAATTACTCTAAAAAGATGTGGATTTTGCTTGGGACGAAAAAAGAGAAACTGAATTGAAGACACTGGTCAATAAACTATGTACATCTTCCATCCTTTAATATCCAGACTTCTCAAAACTCTTCTTGATTACCACAGATGCATCTGGCGATGCAATAGGAGCAATCCTATTACAAGAAGAGATCGGTAAAGATTTGCCCATCTCCTTCATGTCTAGAGTTCTTAGAGGCGCTGCAGTCGCATATGAAGTATACGATAAAGAAGCATTGGCAATGGTCGAAGGAGTCAAAGCTTTCCGTGATTATATTTACGGAAAGAAAATAACAATTTTGACCAACCACCAACCTTTGACATGGTTTAAAACAGCAGACTGTAATGTTAGGGTGCAGAAATAGAGATTTAAGTTATCAAACTTTGATTATGAGGTATTATACAAACCTGTCAAAATAAACCTTAACGCGGACGCATTATCACGAAACCCTGTAGTGGAAGAATCCTTTGATGTAACTCCCTGTAACGTCATTACTAGAAGACAATAAAAACAATTTATTCAACCCTCATCGGAAACTAATTCTGAAAGCTTTACTAGTGATACAGTACCTAATCCCTCACGTCTAAATTCCAAAAGATCAGTACACACCGAGGTAATAAATCCTAGCAACAACACAGATCCTACTCTTAAAATACCTACCAACTCAACTTCCTCTCTGAACAAAATCCGCCATAACGTGATTGAACCAAACCCTTTAGGAAAACGTAGCAAATCTAAAATAAACCATAGACAAATAGATTCCAATTCAAATAACGACTTCAAAAATTCTGATCCATTTTCCATGAATTTCCAAATAGATAAAAATCACTATCAAACTCCAAGAACCGTACACTCAAACGAATCCATATTTTCCTCATCTCTAAATCTCGACAACTCTGATTTACTTGACTAAGGTTTACCAAATCCTTCTGTTAAATCAAACATAACCTCAAAGGCCGAAGATTTAGCTAACCAATCACAATCAAATGACTTGTCCACTACTCTCGAACACAAAACAATTACCGTAGATGGCACTCACCGATGTAAATTAATAAAACTTAAGGATTTATTACAACTCCGCTCTAATAACATAGTATATTTCATAACTATATTGAAGGCAAACCTTGTGACTCAGGTGCCAAAAAACTAATATAATTCAAAAAAATAGAGGAATCTCTGATTTGCGATCTTCTTAGTGTGATCTGCACAAAAAAGGGAAAAAACAATCAGTACTTCTCTCTTTGCATCCAAATAAAAGATATTCAATCGCTATCCTTAACTAAAATTAATATATGTGACGCTCCGCGAGAGAAGGGACCTATCGCTGAGAAAGCAAACTTTAAAGAATGGACGGGCAAAGAGGAGGAAGAAAAATCGAGACGCTTAACATGCCCATGTTTAAAGCTTTATAACAAGAAAACTAATTGCAGGAATCAAATTTTAATTTTTAGAACTCAAAAAGCAACTCAAAAACTATCAATTACCATGAAAAAATCAAACTAATTAATCGTTAATTTCACGGGACGGTCGTTCAAAGAAAAATCAAAAAATGCGATATACTTAGTATGTCTAGGTTTGAAGCATTATAACAAAAAGTGTAATTACAAAAAAGAATTTTTGAAACATGGAACTGAAAGAACAACTCAAAAATTGTTTTTTAGCATAAAAAAATGAAAATTGATTTTTTCGGCGATAGGTACCTTCTCTCGCGGAGCGTCACATATACACAACGTTAAAAACTTTAAGAACTATGTTTAGAGAAAAAGGTATCCAGGAATTCAGTATTGCCAAAAGTGATCGAATATTAGGTCTAGCTTGGAACGAGGTCTTGGAAATTATTAAAATCATTTTTCGGAACGATCCAATTACTATTTTGATTTGCAAAGGTACACTTCGTTACGTACCGCCTAAAAAACGGAACAAAATCTTTAACGAGTTACATATTTCCCCAAACGGTGGACACAGGGGTGTCTCTAAAACATTCCATAGAATTCGCGCGCAATATTACTGGGCTAACTTAAAAGATGATGTACAAAGAAGAATTCAACTCTGCTTAAATTGTCAATTAAAAAAATTAGTACGTTTAAAAACCAAGAAACCCATGGTAATTACAGATACTCCGGGGGATTCTTTTGATAAACTTGCGATGGACATAGTCAGTCCTGCTGAAAAAACTAAAAATAGAAATAAATATATTCTAACCATAGAAAACCAATTGTCTAAATTTAGTTTAGGCGTACCCTTAAAGAATACTTTGGCAACAACCATTGCTGATGCTATCGTTAAACGATTTATCTGCATCTTTGGAGCCCCTAGAGTTGAATTGACCGATCAAGAGAGATATTTTTTCTGCCAATTGATCGCTAGGGTATCCAAAAGATTCAAGATCAAAAAGGTAAAAACAGCCGCATTTCATCCTCAGTCCAATGGCTTATTAGAACGCTCCTATCACGCCCTGGAAGAACTTTTAAAACAATATACAACTACTGATGAGGAATGGGACGAATGGATAGAAATTGGAATGTTTCCGAAAGTACCAAACATACTCCTTATAAAGTTGTATTTGGGAAATTAGCTAGGTTACCATCTGGAGAACCTTTAAGGGAAAGCGATATGCTACCCACCTACAAAAATTACATCGTTGATTTGGTGATCCGTCTAAATGGAATACGGAACTTGGTATATGATAATCTCGTAAACGCAAAAGAAAAATCAAAAAAATACTATGACCGTACGTTAAACCCCTGAAACTTTAAAATAGGAGACTATGTCTTCCTACTTAAAGGAACAAAACCGAGAAAATTTGGCAATCATTACTCTGGACCGCACAAAATCTTAGAAATAATAAACAAAACAAACGTAAGAATCAGTATGCTTAAATCTAGCAAAATTGTTCATATGAATAGACTCCGAATCTCACACATTAATCAAGAATCGAAACGTGCAATAGAAAAATCAAAGTAACACTCATAAGTTTCCAAATCCTTTCCGTATTTAATATTACTATAACACAGCACTTTGTGTTACAGATGTCTCTTCTCGCACTCATTCTGTTAACTATGTTAAAACCTTCCATGGAATAAGTGGAATACGATTGTGGTTCACGGTACCTCAAGGTAACGACGCTGTCACTGTTGGACATTGGGGAGTGTGAATGCCCGGAATCCACCCTGAACTCAACTCAACAGTACATCCAATTACTTCAAGCCCATGATTATGCAGATCAACCAGTCCGACAATGCAGAATAGAAATTAAAAGAACTATATACCATTACGGAATGTTCTCTCACCTCTCAGCAGTGACCGGCGGCATAAATGAGTACCTAATGGAAATAAGAAAGGACTCCTGTGAAGGAGCTCACATGCTCAAAGCCATCAACATCGATAAAACTCACACTATCCGCGGTTTAGTAATGAATAACACGGTAAAAAATAGTTTGACCCTTGCCGGAAGCCTTGATGAAATCGGTGGTTGCGAAAAGGGAGTTTATATCGATCCCTTCGGTTCCTGGACAGAGGTGGTTGTGCAAGCGATAACTAAAGTTTCGATCCATGAGCATATGGTAAGAATTAGATTTGATTCAAACACCATACACCTCGCTTCAGGAACCGTTTGCTCACTTACATCGGGAGTTCCGTGCATAGATTCGGATAATGGTTACATGTTTTGGAACATTTTACCTTTTGATACTTGCCGTTTTAATAGATTTAGCATTTTATATGAAGGTTTAGAAAACAAGATTTCGGATTCTAGTTCTAAAGATGTCCAAACTATTTACTCTGTTAAAATGGGCGATATCGCGTTTGTTTTAACAAAAAGGGGTACCGAGTCGCTCTGTGGATACACTATAGAGGCATTCTATAAAAAAAAAGCCACCCTAAAAATTTTTTTTGACAACTTTCTTGTAAATGGAATATGTTATAGTATGAATTAAACCAAATATTTAAAGTAGAGTTTTAGGTCTGTGTAATGCGTGGTTGCCATATTATCAGGGGCTCAATTTTTATGCAGCGTAATTTTCAAACTAGAATAACTTTTAACTGGATGGATGGACTTAAAAAAACTACTAGGATTTTTTGTGCAGAATTTCCTAAACTTTTAAATAAGATTAGCTATTAATTTAAAAAATAACAATTTCATTAGAAAAAATTTTAAAAAGAGATTTTTTTAAATTTTGACCCCCCCCCCCCCCTACGATTTTTATCTAAAGTACCCCATACTGTTTCGTATTTAGTCAGTTTTTCACCCACCAAAGGGAATTTTGGAACAGCAACATTTGGACAAGCTACAAATGAATATACACCACAACGCAACCTATTAACTATCATCTAATGTTAACCTGAGGCATATTACTTCCTCATAAAAGAGGTATTGTAATCGTGCTGACACCTAGCAGAACTTTATAACTACTACCAGACTTTTTGTTTTAGTAGATGATATTTAAATTACATTTTCTAACTCCTTCGTATTTTGATAATAAATATATACTATTACAAAATCTTACTAGGCGTTTATTTCATAAACATTATTTCTTCCATATAAAGAAAAAATGTTTATTGGGAAAATGCAGTAGTTATATAAAAAATTTTAATTTTGTAAGAAATGAAAACTAGTATTAAATTTTTTTTAATTTTGGGTTAAATATTAACTCTAGGTCGCTTGGATGATGAGTTTTCCAGTTAGAATATTTTTTGCAAGGGAACAATAATTAGAAAATGATAATTTTAAAAATTATGGTAAAAAATCAAATTTTAAATGTAATAAAAATAAAAAATTGTCATATATTCTATAAATTCCACTGTATACACTTTTTTGATGAAAATGAGTGCATTTAATCTATTTTTAGAAAATCAAGAACCAGCACGATTACAATACTTCTTTTATGAGGAAGTAATATGCCTCAGATTAACATTAGATGATAGTTAATAGGTTGCGTTGTGGTGTATATTCATTTGTAGCTCGTCCAAATGTTGCTGTCCCAAAATTCCCTTTGATGGGTGAAAAGCTGACTAAATACGGAACATTTTGGAGTATTTTTGAAAGAAAATCGTAGGAGGGGGGCGGGGGTTCAAAATTAAAAAAAAATGGTTTTTTAATTTTTTCTAATGAAATTGTTATTTTTGAAATTAATAGCTAATTTTATTGAAAAGTTTTGGAAATTCTGCACAAAAAATCCTAGTAATTTTTTAAAATCCATCCATCCAGTTAAAAGTTATTGGAATTTGAAAATTACGCTCCATAAAAATTGAGCCCCTGAAAATATGGCAACCACGCATTACACTGACATAAAACTCTACTCTAAATATTTGGTTTAATTCATACTATAACATATTCCATTTACAAGAAAGTTGTCAAAAAAAGTTTTTAGGGTGTCCTTTTTTCAGAGAATATCCTCATATATACATCTTTCTATATTCACATTCGGAAAAAGGAATTAATTCTTATTCAGGGAAGTTAGTATAATGGTTCCACGCATTATGGATGGTAAGCCCTAACTTCCTTAATCAAGAATTTGTTGTTTTGAAGGAAAAGGTTAGGAAACGGAACAAAATTAGCTCCACGTTCAAAGCACGTTTTCTAAGAAATAAAAATCCTAACAACTTTTTTATATGTAGAATAGATTAGCAATAAAAAAAGGAACTTAAACAAAAAGGGTTCCCTAACTTATGGTATTAATTTCCTACAGGTTAAAATACCCAAATTCATTTTTTAGAATAGTTACGTTTGCCTTTGGGTTATTATCATTTTTCTTTTATGATAGGCTAAGGACATAAAAAGGTCCGACGTAACACTAGTGATAATTTTGTTGTTATTTGCAAAAAATTAATTGATTTTTGCAAAAGTAGTAAACATTTAAGGGTCGTTCTTTGTCAAACGAAACAAAAAGCTCAATCCGAAATTCCTGTTAACAGATTTTAATCATCCTAGGCTTAAAATTTTTGTCAACAACTGCTCTTTAAATACCCGTTGTGACTTTTTAGAATTTTTAAAATGGCGGCTCAATATGGCGGCTGGAAACCAGTAAAAGAATAGAAAGATTGCATTAATTAACATGTTTAAAAAAGAATTGACTTTTAAAACAATTAGCTGATGGCTTAAGTTGTTGGTAACTGATGTCCCTAAAAAGTTATCATGCTATGTTGTCGAAATCCAAAATGGCGGATCCAATATAGCGGTCGAAATTTTTAATTTTTAAAAAAATTATCGGATGCAAGGGAAATCTTTAAAACAGGAATTTTTGGGGTTGCTGATTACGAATATTAAAATCGCAACTCTGCAGCTCAATTTGATAAAAAGTTGAAGTTTAACAATTGTAATTTGTTTAAACAATTTTGAAATTGTTATTTTTAGATTGTTGTTAGTAACTGATTACATTCGGCTTCAAACGTTGCAAAATTGAGAAAAAAATTGCAAATCTGTAGCTTAATTTAATAAAAAGTAGAACTTAGCCAATAATAATTTGTTTAAAAAATTTGAAAATTGTTCTTCTGAAATTGTTGTTAGTTACTGGTTACATTCAGCTTAAAAATGCGCAAATCTACAATAAATTGCAATTTTATAGTTTAATTTGATAATAAGTAGAAGTAAAACAATAGTAATTTGTTTAAAAAATTAAAAATTTGTTATTCTTAGATTGTTAGTAGTTACTGGTTATATTCGGCTTCAAACGTTGCAAAATTAAAATGAATTGCAAATCTATAGCTTAATTTAATTAAAAGTAGAAGTTAAACAATAGTAATTTGTTTTAACAATTGGTGAAATTGTTATTCATAGATTGTTGCTAGTAACTGGTTACATTCGCACTACAGGGTTATGCGGGGGTGGCGATGTTCTGCCGACCAGCTAAAAACACACCCTTACTTGGTGACCTTAAAACCACTCCCGGCTAGCACTTTCCGCACGTATCGCCATCAGGAGTGGTCTTATATCCCCTACTCTATCGCCTTAGCGACTTTATCCCTAAACCTACGGGACCTACCTTCTTCGGCGATCATCGAGATCTTTGACCCTCATAACGTAATGTATAAAGGTCTCGATGGTCCGCCAATCCTCAACCGAACGAGTCATAAGCAGGATCATGTTCTCCTGTGTAACTCGATGGTTTACACCGGTGAACAGGACCTGCCTCTGCGCGTCCCAACGCGTACAACTGAAGAGTGTGTGCTCTGGGTTGTCCACTGGGAACTTGCAGTACACACACTCCGAGCTGTCTGCTTTCTTGAACCGCTCAAGATAGGAGCCAAAACACCCATGCCCAGTGAGAGCTTGGGACAAACAGTACGAAACTACTCCGTGTTTCCTATTAAACCATGTGGCGAGTGTTGGTATCAGCCGATACGTCCATCGGCCTGTCTCCTCCCCGCCCCATCTTTCTTGCCATCTTTCGACGAGTCTGCTTCTCGCATCTCGGCGAATTTGGTCCTTGCTGGGTCTGTTGTCGTCCGTATAACGAGTGGACATTCTATCTTTGAAAAGGAGGAAAGCTTCCTCCCTTTCTTGCGCCAAAAGATCTGCCTGTGGGACGCTGGCAAGGACCGAAGCAGCACAAGTCGGTACTGTCCGATAGGCCGAAATGATACGTTTCGTAACATTTCTTTGCGCGGACAGTACCCTTTTGCAGATGGTTTTACTTCTATCGTCTCGCAGGATAGTCTTCTCTTTGGTTCAGAAGGCCCTCCAATGTTTGGCATTAGACAAGCTAATTTTGCCGCACATTGTTCGGCCTTCTGCCATGCTACTGCAATATGGTGTTTAAAGTTCAGGAACTTGTCCAGCTCCACACCAAGGTACTTAATATGTCTTCTCCACGGGACCTCTAATCCGTCTATTTGAATACCAGGGGCTATATAACCACGTCTGTCTGTGACTAGCAGCGCTTCGGTTTTTTCCAGAGCCATTTGAATTTCTCTGTCCTCCAGCCAGCGCTTTGCCCGTCTCAGACATTCGTTCACTAATATGCCCAGGGCTTCTGCTGATTCGGCAGTACACACGATCAACGCGTCGTCCGCGAAGCCGATGATCACCGCGCCTTCAGGTAGACCCATTCGCAAGAAGTCATCATAGGAGACGTTCCATACGAATGGTCCTATCCTCGAGCCTTGAGGGGCACCTCTTTGCATCTCTTCCTTCAGAGTGCAGGTGTCACCCTCGTAAAATTGTTATCATTAGATTTTTGTCAGTAACTGGTTATATTCTGCTTGAAAAGTTGAAAAATTGAGAAAATATTGCAACTCTGCATCTCAATTTTATGAAAAGTTAAAATTAAACAAAGGTAAATTGTTATTATTAGTTTGTTCTTAGTAACTGGTTACATTCGGCCTGAAGAGTTGCAAAATTGAGAAAAAATCGCAACTCTGTAGCTCAATTTGACAAAAAGTTGAAGTTAAACAATATTAATATGTTTAAACAATTTTAAAATCGTTATTCTTAGTTTGTTGTCAGTAACTGGGTACATTTGGCCTAAAAAGTTGCAAAATTGAAAAAAATTCGCAACTCTGTTGCTTAATTTGATAAAAAGGTGTAAATAAACAATAATAATTTGTTTTAACAAATTAGCAATTACATCGAATAAAGATTAAAAATCAATATTTGTTATTTATTCAGAATCTTTAAAAAAACTTTATTAAAAATAGTATATAATATAGAGATTAATCAGTTAATCAAACTTAGTTGCATCGTCTCAATATTTAATTTATCTTTCAACACCGGAACCTCTCCGTGCTGACACAAACACAAAAAGCCAAAAGGGAGATCTTGTCGAGACTATAACGTTGCGATGCCGACGCCGAAACAAACAAAATTCTCGTTTTATTTAAAATCCAGGACTTACCTCTTTACACCAAAACCAAATACAATCCAAAACCCACAAGAGAAACCGTCAATCAACTACTTCCGGACTCCTGGGAATTCACAAAGTCAAAATGAACTTTTACCGATTTTTAACACAACAATATCTTTATTTTAAATGTTTAATTAGTTACACTCTGATCCGACACTCCTAAGTCCGTTCTGGAAATAAGCATTTACACGTTACCAAAAACCGCACTTAAAATTTAAGTCCAGGAATCTCTGGAACAGCTCTACTAATTCGGGGATCGCACGTGAATGAAAAACGAGCACATGGCAAACCCCAATCGACCGGTAGATCCTCCTTTCCGCGATCCTTCCCTTTGCTCGTCTTCTTCTTCCTTGCTGCGTCTCATTTCCTCAGCTACTAGGAAACCACACACCCTCTCAGTTGCACATAAAAGAAAAATTCGGATCTCCTCGCTGACCTTCGTTACTATTCGTGAACTTGACCTGCGCAAATCGCAATTTAAGAATTCAACGAAGAACGACAATAAATGAGACCGCTGAACTAGAGAAAGACGAAAGATACGGATCGACCAGAAAATCAATACTCGTCACTCAGGCTCGTATCTCAATATACAACCACAGGCACTTTCAATAATTTACCCCAAAATTAACTAAATTAAAGATCTCTAGGGAAAGACAAAATAAATTATAAATGTTGACGATTTACATCGTCTTAAGTAAAATATATTTATTAACGATTTTTTCATAATTTTGTAATTTATTGGGTTTTTTAAGACCCTTTTGAAAAATAGGTAATATTAAAAAATGATTTAATCAACAATTTAGCAATATTCTTTAAAGTCTCCTGAAGAGAAACAGAGTTTGCCAGTTGAAAAATATTTATTTTCAAGGATTCTATAGGGGTCGTCCATAAACTACGTAGTCAGTTTAGGGGGAGGGGGAGGGTCCAGACAAAGTCTACAGTTGTCTACGCTAAGGGAGGGGGGCTTTGAGCGATGACTACGTAGTTTTATCACCATTTACTGACGAAATTTTATAAAGATTTTTTTAGTCATTGTATGGTTGAATCTTTATGATTGATGATGTTAAAGTTTCCACATTTTAACACTTTTTTGATATGTGTATGTGCACTAACAATAAGTAAAAATTTTACATATTTAGAGTAAAATGTCACTTATTTGTAAGTGTATATGCACTTACTGAAAATGTGGAAGACTTTTGATATCTAAATAAGGGGCCACCCATAAATTAGGTAAGAGCTTCTTTCAGTAATTTGAACCCCCCTCCCTCCCCTACGTAAGATTTTTTAAATACATTAGCTTCATTTTTTCTATTGATTGTAAGATTTGATAAAACTTCCCTCCCCCCTAAAAGTCTTACGTAATTTATTGATGGCCCCTAAGTGAATATTCACTAGGGTGGTCGTTAAGTATTTTTTTTTAAATTAATATTTAGTGGTGAATGTACGCTATTGATTTAATTAGGAGTTTAATATTTACGTTTTTTTTAGAGTTAATATTTTTTGCCGAAAATAACCTATTTTGGATTATTTTCAGTCAATTTTTGGGTCTTGTTCATGCAAAATACATGCAAAATTTCAATAACGTACATGCACCACTAAATATTACTTAAAAAAAAATACATATCTATTTTTTTTCAATTCGTAACAAAATGTTAGGCAAAAATGGACAAAATGTTTTAATGTGGTGGGTTTGATGTTTAAAATTAATTTAATTTTTATCAAGAAAAGTAAAAACGAAAACTTTAAGTTAATATTTCATGACCTTCGACCATTTAAAAATTGTTTTACAAGGGCTTAAAAAATAGGTTAAAAATGAGAGATTTAGTTAACAAAATAAAAGAATGGCAGGTTTTGTAATTTAATTTTTAATTAATTTACAATATGTTGGTATTTTACACAAATATTTCAGACCTAAGATGTGTAATAGTTGGAACTTATTTAAATTTATATCCTTATATGATTAATGTTATTGTTAATCTTATGAGGATAAATAAATTAAAAAATTTAATCCGTAAAATATAAAAATATTTATCTTTTACGGATATAAATTTAAATAAGTTAAAAATATAACATATTTTAAGTCTTTTGCGTTTTTTTTACATTACCATGAATATGGTAATATGGCTGCGCGCAGATAACACGTGCTTTTGAGTTGCTCCCGTCTTTATTCTATTTTCGGTTGTTTTTGTGAAGAATTTTATTTATAATTTCGATCAAATTGTTTATTTTAGCCAGTGCTTGGTGTGAGTTAACTTTTTTATCACATTTTTGTGTGCTATAGTCTTAATGTTGTTAATTTCTATTTCATACTCTGTGATTCAGTGTTTCTCAAACTAACTGTGTCTGACTGAGGTTTATTTTTATCATGCCGGATACTAGAACCTGCGAACAGTGTAATGGTGTGATCGTGGGTGATGCTTATTCTTGCCTTTGCGGTGTTTTTTACCACCCTGGTTGTTTGAATTTAGCAACTAGTAAATCCACAGGGAAACGTAAATGTTACTCCCACATGGCAACTTCTAGATCTTTGTTTCCTACTTCAGGTACCAGTCAACTTTCAATCGAGACTATTAGTAAATTACTTAATAATCACTATGAAAAAGCTCAAAAAGATTCGGAGGCTTTTATCTTTACTAAAATTATTGTAGTCCAAAAAAAAATCACTAATTTAAATGCATCTCTCACTTTGTACACTGGTAAACTCAATGATGCCATTGAAAGAATTGAGAACCTCGAAACACAAGTTCTAGAGATTCAGTCTTCTGATAGTTCTACTCATAATATAGTTGAAGGGCAAATTTCATCACAATGTCTGGCTTAAGTCTTGGATAGAATACAGAAAAAACAGAATCTCATTTTTTTTGGATGCCCTGAAATAAATATTGTTGGTAAGCAAACTAAATCTGACATTATCAATATGGAAACCACAACAGTGAATGACTTTCTAACTTCTATAAATTCTTCGCATAGTAATAATGATATTAAAATTAAACGGATTGGAATTTATAAACAGAATTTGGGACCTCCACGCCCTATCCGTCTAAGTTTTGTCGACAAGCAAAAGAAATTATCAACACTTTAAGCATACGGGAAGTGGAAGAAGTCAGACCAGAATCCTGCAGTAAAAATGACTTTGACTCAGGACCGCACTCTCCTTCAGAGGAACCAATACAAGGACTTAGCGAAAATTTCATCGGAACTTCGATCTGCATGGGAGAAGAACTTGGTCATCAGGGAGATTCGTAGAGAATTGAAGATCGTGAAATCAAAATAATAAACGACTGTTTTGGTCCTCAGGACGCATCTTGTGAATTATCATCTTACAATTTAACACGTATTTTTAATTGTTCTCATATTACTAATTTAGATTTGTTAAATGATATTTCTATTTATTACCAAAATGTAAGAGGGTTAAATACCAAGCTTGACGTTTTATCATCTTCTTTAGATATATCTGATTTTGATATTTTGGTTTTTTCCGAAACCTGGCTTAAAGGTTCTACCTGTGATGGGGATATTTTTGACCTTGACTTATTTACTATTTACAGAGATGACACATCAGATAGAATTGGTGGTGGTGTTCTCATAGCAGTTAAAAATACACTATATCGGGATCGGTCAATTTATCACATGTTTTTTATTCATCACCATATTATAACATCGTTGCGTGTAAGATTTATATAGATTCAAATTCAATTATTGTTTTTGCTATTTATATCACTCCAACCATTCCTCTTTCTGAATTTGAATATTTTTTTCGATTTACTTTCTAATGTTTGCTCTAACTGGTCTACTAATTATATATTGATTGGTAACTTTAATATCTCAAATTTAAAGCAGTATATTAATTCTGGCAGTCGTGATGTTAAATCTTTTATTTTACACACTTTTTTAGATTCAAATAATCTTCATCAATATAACGATGTTAATAATATAAATGAATGATATTTGGATTTGATTATTGCTACATTTACATTTGAAGTTGTAGGAAATGAACTGCCATTACTACCAGTTAACAATTACCACCCTCCACTTATTATTCGCTTTGAATCTGTCATCTCTCCGCATTGTAAAAAGAACCTCTTTTTAAGTAATATTAATGATAAGAAGTTAAAATTCGAAGGAACTGATTACACAAATTTAAGAGTAAGTTTATTAAACATTGATTGGTCCTTTTTATTGAATTGTAATGATGTCAATCATGCTCTTGGTCTGTTTTATAAAAAACTTTATGATTTAATTACTGAACATATTGGTCTAATTACTTAAAATATGGAAAAATTAAAATATCCAAAATGGTATAATTACAAAATAATTAATAGCATAAAAATTAAAGATAAACTGAGAAAGTTGTATAAAGGATCTGGCAGCGACTATTATTTATTAGAGTTTCAACGATTAAGACAACAAATAAAATTGGAAATTAATAAGGCATATCTACACTATCAAGAACGCTTAGAGAGGGATTTGATTGACAATCCTTCCGCTATGCCATTTGGTCATACGCTAATAATATCAATAAATCTTCGAGAATACCTGGTGTTATGCACTATAACGGTGCAAAAATTAATAACCCCTCAAGAGATTGTTGATTCTTTTGCTGATAACTATTTTAAAGTATATAAACCAAGTTTACAATCTTCATTAAATAATATTTTTAAATTTCAAGTACTATTTGATGATGGATTGTCAATCTCTCAATCGGAAGTTGCGGTAAAATTGCGTAACTTGAAAAGTAATTTTACGGCAGGATATGATAAAATCCCTAGCATATTTATTAAACAATGTTCTTTCGAATTAGTTGAGCCGTGAATAATTATTTTTAATCTGTCTTTGCACTCTGGTTCTTTTCCTGATTTATGGAAAAAATCTAAAATATGTCCAATATTTAAAAAATCGGGCAAGTTCGAGTTTCACTCGCACTAAAACCGAGGGTTCCGTACACAAAACAAAATAATTTTTAATATATTTGATACTATTAAATATATAATATATAAATACATTATACATATAATATATAAAATATAATATATAATGAATTTTTTATAAAAAATGGACCACCCCCTCCCCTATCTTCCAAAATATTTTACGTACAGAGTTCAAATTTTGTTCAGAAATGTATTGTCAGGTGTAAATTACATAAAAATTATAGAGAACGTGATGGTGATTGCGCTGTCAACGAAAAATCCAGAAATTTTAGCAAATATCCATAAAAAATACTCAAAAATCATTTTATTTCCTTAACAACGCTATTATCAACTTCTCCAACCATGTTCTCTACAATTTTTCTATAATCTACACGTGAAAATACATTTGTGTACAAAATTTGAACTCTCTAAGTCAAATTGTTTGGAAGTTATGGGAGGGGGGATTCGGTCATTTTTTAGCATTTTTTTTAAATCGTTGGTTTTTGCTTAAAAACACTATGATAACGATCTGCAACAAAGTTCTCTACATTTTTTCTGTAATCTATATGGCAAACTACATATGTACACCAAATTTCAGCACTCTAAGTACAATAGTTTGGCAGATATGGAGGTGGCATTGTACACTTTTAATGCATTTTTGCTCAAAAAATGACCGTATCCCCCCCCCCTTATCTTTCAAACTATTTGACTTAGGATGCTGAAATTTGGTACACGTATGTAGATTTACGTGTAGATTACAGGAAAATTATAGAGAAAGTGATGATTATAGCGCTGTCAAAGTTATAACACTAAATTATCCTGTAATCTATACGTGAAAATACATTTGTGTAACAAATTTGAACTCTCTAAGTCCAATAGTTTAGAAGTTCAGGGGGGGGGGGATTCGACCATTATTTAGCATTTTTTAAAAAAAATCGTTTTTTTTTGCTGAAAAACGCTATGATAACAGTCTGCAACAAGGTTTTCTATAGTTTTTTTGTAATCTACACGTCAAACAACGTATGTGTACCAAATTTCAGCATTCTAAGTACAATAATTTGGCAAATAAAGGGCAGGAATGGTACAAATTAAACGCATTTTTTCTAAAAAATGACCGTATTGCCCTCTTATCTGCCAAAATATTTGACTTAGAGAGTTTAAGTTTGGTACACAAATGTATTGTTATGTGTAGATTACAAAAAAAAATATAGAGATCGTCATGGTAATAGCGCTGCAAAAGAAAATTCAAGAGTTTTCAGCCAAAAAATATCAAAATTTCTCAAAAATCTTGTTATTTTCTTGACAACGCTATGATCAACCCCTAGAATTAGTTCTCTATCTGTTCCATTCATACTTATTATTTGATTGTATGTCGAAAATATGGATATATAAAAAAAATTATAATTTTTTTTTGAAATTTGTTAACATTTTAATCATGTTCAAAGTTAAATGTATTTTGGATAGATAATTTGTTAAAAAGTAGTGTAATTTTTGTCAACATTTTAAATTTGCTTGCTGTATTTAAGTTTCAATTTGATTTAAAGGACACACTGAGAAAATAAGCCTCTAGCAAATTTGTTTGTTGACGTACTCTGAACAAAGCAAACAAGATATTGGCGATCACAGTGAACCTGTTGGTAAACAGTACGCGTTTAATCGGCTAATAATAAACAAAGTTATTTGCAGGTGCTATATCAACAACCTCACTCTGCTTAATTTAATAAACAAATGGTTATTTTTAGTCATCTTATTTTCTCAGTGCAAGTCTTTGAACTTGCCACTTTAATCAGATTTCTTATAAATCTTATATATATATCAATATTCATATCCCTCTTTTTTTAATTTAAAATAATTCAAAAAGAAAAGAAAAGAAATCTAAAAAATAAATTTTACATTTAATAGTCGTAAAATACAATTATTTTTTCATACGAGTGGACCACTATTCTCACCTTTAATCATTCATTCTTTTTTTCTTTCGTTCCTAGAGGAAAAGAAAACAAACTTTAATATCGTGGGAACGAAAGAAATTTTGCTAGTCCTCTCGAGTTTCCGGCGAACCCCGAGTTTCTAGGATTTATGATAAGAACCGAATAAATGCTTTTATTCATTTGGTTATCTTAGTAAATTTTACTAAAATGAAAAAGTTTTCTAATTGGTGGCTTGGCTTGAGAAAAGAAAATAGAAATAGGGTGATGTTTGCTTCTTTTTAGTATTTAAGAGCGACTTTATTTCTTTTTTTTTTGTTAAATCGTTTCGTGTTTTATACCGAGAAGGGTCGGTTTTAATTTTCATTATGTCTACTTATGTAAATGATGATTTGGGTCAATTACTTTACGATCTGGCGGATATTGATCCTGAAAATTTTGATACTGATTCGAATTTAGATATTTCGGAGATATTTGACGGTGTAAGTGCAAGTGTTAATTCTCTATGTTTACAGGAGGAAAGTTTTAAATTTTATCCTCCCCTGGAAAATTTATATCATACCTCTGTATATGGAAAACTTTTAACAGTGTTAATGGCCTTTAACATTTGGTCACCCACTGAGTTTAAAGAATTATTTTTTGTTACTGTCAAAGATGTTAATTACTTTGGTCCTTTTTGGTGGTCCAATTTAAGTTGTAAGGAAACTTTAAAAGATTATATAAAATTGGAGCTTGCGATCTATGGTGCGACTGGACCGTTGTGGATTGGAGGAAAATTTTGTGTGGTTAACAGTAACAACATGATTGAGCAGGTAAGAAAAGAAAAATATCTATTTTTAATTTGAATAAGCCGATCAGGGAAATGTTTAATCAAAAGTTTTATTTGAAACTAATTTTTATTTTTTTTTTGTAATTTTCTTATGTTGCTGTAGTAAAAATAGTAAACGAGAGAAAAGAGAAAAAAAAATTCTAAGAAAAATTATTGAATTTTGAAGGCCGTAGTGCAGTATATATTTTTTTTTAAACTAGCAGAAAATACTGAAGTGCGTAAGAATTAACCTTTTTTATTGTCTTCTATTAAAAAAAAAAGCTATGATCTTATTTAGATAAGAATAATTATTATTAGCAAAAATTATGTGAATTTATTTATTAAAATTTGTTAAAAATTAATTTAAAAAAATTATTTAAAAATCATAAAGTTAATATAAAAAAACATTTTATCAAAGGTTATTGATTTTAAATAATTAAAAAAAAAATAAATAAATAAAATAAAAATAAAATATATCTATAGTGCCAAACTTTGGGTCTGAACAGAATGAAAGTATTAAGTTTTTCGATTATTATTATTATTAATTATGACTCTTTCATTTTAAATTATTTCCTACGATTTTTGCAGTTTTCATTTATAATCTTCATATTTTTAAATATTTCGTTATTTCCTCAAATATTTTCACTAGTTTTTGGATTTGTTTCTATTTGTAAATTGTTTTCCTCTAAATTGAATTATTTTCTTTACTTCATTTCTTCAATTTTTAATTACTTTCTGTTATTTTCAATTATTATTATTCTTTTTTATTTTAACTTCAATTTTTCAATTTTTACTTATTTGATTTAATATTAAGTAATTCTCATCTTATTGGCTTATTAATACAATCAGGCCTTTTCTAATCAGTAGTTTAGGTTCATTTTAAAGTTTCTTATAAATATATTTATATAAATTGTTGTTTCTTTTTCTTTTTTTTTCCTGCACATAAATTATTTTTTATCATAAATATTTGTAGTCAATGTGTTTTTATAAATTATGCTGTTTAGCTTGCATTTTGTTTCAAGTTTTTGATTATGCGTTAAATTTATTGATATATTTCGTTTATTTGAAAGTGTCTTTTTCTATTTTTTTTTTTTTTTTTTGAAGGTTGATTCTGAGTCGGTTATGTGGATGGTTGGCAAAAGGAAAATAAGTATTGCTCCCTTATTTCGTTATGGGAAACGTGTAATACGTCTGCCTTTTGAGTTTGGTACAGTGGTTTATAAAATGTCAGAAGCTGTTAATATTTTAAAATCTGCTTTTGAATCTAAAGAAGAAGTTGTCTTATATCATCGAAAAATGTTGGTTTCTGGGACTTCTCTTGTTAGGGAAAGAGTAAACATAATAATAAATATAATTGCATTAATGATTTGTATTATTTTTTCTGTGTTTTTAAAGGTTTGTGGCTATGATGAGTGGTTTTTCCCTTCAGGTGAAAGAATGTCTGAAGATGACACAAAGATACGGAGGGATATTTTTGGTATGACGTTTATTTTGCCGTTCGAGTGGCATGTTGGCTTCCATTGTTTAGAATAAGAAGGGATTTCATGTTTAAAACAACATCTATTGACAAGTGTGGATCCCTACCATACGCCTTTTCAGGCAGGGCTTCTAAAATGGCATATCGATGGAGATATTATCAAGAGGGTAAGTGTTTAGATTTTTAGCAAGAGAGATAATAATGAAAAAATAAAAGGAGTAAAGAAATAATAATTTAATTATTATTGATGTGTATATAAAAATGTCTATTGTTTAATTTTTACATATAAAAAAAAATATTTTGTAAAGAGAAAAAAAGAAAAAAAGGAAGGGGAAGAGAGAGAGAAAAATAAAAAAAAAAATTATTGAAAAAAAAAATTTATATAATTTTATTTTGTTTCAGTATTTTGGACCTTTTTTAAAAAAAAGAGGTGTAAGAATGACAAGGAAAAGTGCAAATAGTGGGCAAGATTTTCGGGCAAGAATTCTTGAAACGAAGATTCTCGTCAAAAAATGCATTGAAACAAATGAATATACTGTTTTCCTCTCTTTATTTTCTGGAAGAAGAGGTTCTCCTTGAGCATTACTAAATGAATAGATTTTAGGCATATGTATATATTGTATTACAGGAGTGACTTGGGTATGCGTATGAACGTTGTGAATGTTATAAATTTTTGTATATTTTCAGAAAATTAAATTGATTAATAATAATTGTGTGTATTTATTTGCTCCTAGCTTTTATCTCTTTTTCTGTTATTTATTCAGTTAAAGAGAGTGAATAAAAATTTGATTTTGACAAACTTGTACAAGTTTTGTAAATAATTGAACTTTTTATTTTTTTTATAACTCTTAGATAAAAAAGATAAAAAGAAAGAAAAAAAATAAACAAAGAAATAAAATTATAGGTTTTTTATACTTGAGTTTCATTTTTATCAACTTCAGATATTTTGATATAGTTTCTATTTTCTACATGAGTGTTTATTATATTATTTAATTCTGTGTGTTTTCTTAGTTGAATATATATAAAATGTTAATTAGAAGTGAGTTTATTATTAATATTGCAATTATTACTAAAATAGAGTACTCTCTTATGTCATTTTTAGTTATTTTTGTGTTAATTTTGCTGATTTTTTCTTTAAAAATTTGAATTTCATTGTCAGATTATCGTGTATGTCCGCTGTCATTAAAATTAATAATTTTGAGAATTATTTTGATTGAAAGGGTACTTGGTTGTTTTAAGGGTATTTTTGACAGTTAGTTGATTTCTAAAGGTAATGTTTTATTATTAAAGTTAATTGAACATCCTAAAGGTAATTCTAAAATTCCAGAATTTTTTACAACATAAGAGATTTTGTTTTTTTTTGCTGAACAGTAAACGTTTATTTTACTTATTCCTGAAGATATGTATAACCATGCATTATGCGTTTTCAAGGGTATAAATGACAGATTTTTCTGTAAATTTATAAATGTTTCGCACTCAGTTGGTGTTGTATTTATGAGAAGATTTGATTCTCAACTTGGGTTGATATCTGAATATTTGATTGTAGGTATGAATATTTTGTCTAATTCTGTGTGAAAAAAATATTTTTTACTATCACTTGACAATCCTATATACTTGTGGTTATTTTTTATGGAAATTGTTTTTGAATTGTGGAAGATTGGGTAAGAGTAAATTGGAAATATTTGAAATTTTTCTGACATTGTCTTAGGCAATACTTAGGAGTATACAAGGAATAGATTTTTTTCCGATCTGAAGGTTTGAATGGTTAGAAATTTAAGAAAATTTTTGATTGTAATATTTTTAATTAGTAAAATGTTATCAATGGGTATAATTGGGTGCCACTGATTATTTAAGGATGTAATTAAAGCTTTTTGGAGTGACTCTAGAGTGGACAAGTATTCGAAAATTCTCTTATGGAAATTCGTTAATTGTCTGTAGTAATTTGTATCGTTTGTGTTAGTAGTGAATGTTTGGAACAAAATGTGCGTTATGTAGGTATTGTTTTGAGTGTTATATTGTTCATTGTTTCTTTATTTTCAATAAAATTAAAAATGCTATTATTTATTGGTTTTTCTGTTGTTATTTGTATTGTTTTTTTAGTGGTCGAAATGGTTTCTTTGATTTCTTTAGTTTTTGTTTCGTACATTATATTTGGTTATTACAGTTATAGGTTTCGGTACAGATTTTATTTATTTTTTGGAATGACCTATTAAATTCTTTGGATTGATTAAATAAATGTTGATAATTGATATAAAAAATGAATTCTGTTTTTCCCATCGGAAATTGTAAAAATTTTAAAGGCTCAAAATATAGTCCTGGTTCATTTAAAAATGGCATATCCTTTGGTTCGTATTGTAAGGTGATTTTATGTATCCCTATTACAATGAGATAGAATAAATAAGTCGTTTTGATGTCCATTTCCTAAAACATAGAAAACATATTATTTTCATATTTCATGATAAGTGTTGTGTTTGCGACTTCCGCAATAATAACATTTTTTAAAACTTTTATTTTCTTTTGTGGGATAGGATTAAGAAGTTGAAGGAATAATTGGTTGCAAGAGTGTTTGTTTTTCAACTGTCATTAGTTTTTTTTCTTCTGTGATAGTTATTTTATCGAAAGCTTCGCATATTGAGTTTTCTAGAGAATCTTGACATTTACTAATGTTGTGTAAGGAAGCTAAAACTTTTAATGCTGCTATTGCTTTTGCTGATAAAGGATTTGTTGATAATGCTGATCTTTTTAATTTTCCCACAGTGCATATTACTATCCAGTTTACTATGTCCGCTGATATGTTTGTTTTTATAGTTGCAAATTTTGGATTCCCTTTATTATTCTCACAGCAATATTGATTTAATTTCTGAATCGACTGTATTTTAAACATTGTGGTTGTGTGATTCAACAATGAATCTTTACTACTAGTTAAAATTTTCAATAATTGGTGTGCTGCATTTTCTTCTGATAAGAAATTTTTATGACTCGTACTACAAATTACGTGATTTCTGTATTTTATTTCGGTAATAAATTGAGGTTTATCAATTGCGTTAGTTGAAAATCGACGCGTAGTTTTAATTAAAAGATCTTCTTTTGTATCTTCTTTTATTAAATCCTTTAAAATGTTTAAAAAGTTGATTACTTTAATATTTTTTATTTTTACAAGTGGAAAGTGGTTGATTTTTTATTAGGATTTTCGTTAGGATCTAGTTGAGGATAAAGTTGTATTACTTCCTTTTTGTCAATATTACCTTCTGATTTTGTTAATAATTGTTTTTCTTCTGGTGGTGCAGAGGCTTCTTCACTGTTTGCTGTCGTTGAGTTCGTAGTTTCAGTAGTGGTTGTTTGATTGTTTGTACCTGAATGTAATAATACATTAGTCACGGAGTCCCATATAGAACCCAAAAGATGGAAAGACCATCCAAAAACACTATATAATGCATAACCGTAGAGAAAAGTGTCAGCAATAAATTTTACACTTTTTAAAAGAATCAATACTCCTATAAAACCCGCGCTTACTGTTCCGAAGCTAGTAAATGTTACCCAGATTTTTGCCCATGCGGAATTTGCAATTTTATCTATCGTTTTTTCATCTAGGATGTTTGAAAATCCAAATCCTGGATTAGGGATATTTTGGCCTAACATTTCTCGTGCTAAAGTATTCAAAATTATTGGTTTTTCGGCTGGTAGCATGATATGGTTTCGTAATTTTTCTAGATCTTTTTGTAAATATAATCCGCTGGTAGCGAGATTTGACGGATTTTTATATTCCCATGTTTCTCTTGTTTCTGGTGTTAATATTGCCGGTTCAACTGCTGGTACCAAATTTGGTAACATTTGGAACCATGTGTTTCCTACCATGAACATTAATGGTAAAAAGGAGTTGCATTCTATTGGAGTTCCAACCGTTGTTAAAATATGGGTAATTGGTGTAAGGAAATATGTTTTATTTTGTTTACTAACAGGCAATTGCATATAACATTCTGTTGTTTGTCTAAATTTAACTTCTACTGGTATACATTTTACCATATGTATTACTTCCCCAGCTAAAATTGAAATGTATCCTGGTTTTTTCATAACGTGATACGCAAATTCGTCTGGTGCTTGAGTTGCAAGTATCAAGGAATTTTTGAATACTTGTTGTTCTAACAAACATCTTTTAGTTAAGACATCGTAATAAAGTTCGTACATTTCCTTTCGAATATGACGTTCGACGTATATGAATTTTGAGTTTACATAAGAGAACATGTCCATATTTTGTACTAATGGTTTCTTATTTTCCAGAGGTGATCCTCCTGGTCGGGTTTCTAAAATAATTAATTTAGGATGTTCTGTCTTTACGTAGCTGTAACCACAAATTATTTCTCTGGCTTTTTCCGCTAAAGCAAAAGTTATATCTTCAGTTTCTAAAGCATATATGGTTTCAATATTTTTCTTTTCTCCCTCTATTGTTTTATTTGCTAAACCTTCGTAAAGTACTTCATATTTCTTCATATTGCATATGTCGTTTGGTATTGTATTCCAAAATGTATTTCCGTTTTCTCTATCAATACATGTTGAGTCGGACATAGGGCAAATTGTACCTGACATTAGGTGAATTTTATCTGTATCTAGGTTGACTGTAGCATAATATTCTTGCATTGTTATCTTAAAATTTCCCTGAACTACTACGTCTTCCCAACTACCATAAGGGTCAGAATAGGTAGTTCCTTTACAACTAGCGCCAAAAGATATAGATCCTGCTATGGTTAAACTACGATAATTGGTTGCATTTACCTTTAAATTATCAATATGCGCGGTTCCACTAGGGAAATAAGAACCTGTAAGATGCATTGATTTACAAACATCATAAGGTACTTCTTTAATGTATTCAGCATGACCCATGGCCACAGGTGATGAATGTGAATGCATCCCACAATGCTCAGCAACACGCCGGACTTCGACTTTACATTGAATTACCTTGGTTGTTGTGAATCCACTGAGTTGAATTAATTGTATATATGTTTGTTCGCTTTTCACTGGTTTCCTTTTAATGTCGCATTCTCCTACATTAAGTAATGATAGTGTCGTTATGTTAAGTTCGGTTGATCGACAGTCGCATCCTATTATAGCGTGGATTGTACTTATTGTCGAAAGTAGAAAAAACAGATGCAAAAGTTTCCTTATTCCAGTTTCCATCATCTGGGAACAGACATCAGGATTTTTTTATTTTTCTTGTGCAATGCGTGATAATTTTAGTCTATTTATATGTACTATTTTTTGTTTATTTTTCACTTGTATTTTAATATTTCCCTTATTTAGAATTTCTAATACTTTATGTGGTCTTGTGTATTGATTGGCAAATTTGTGAATTTTTCCCCCTTGAAGTAAGAAAACTTCATCCCCTACTTTAAAGTCCTGTGGATTACATTTTTCATCATAATAAATTTTTGACTTTTCTTTTGCTGATATTAAATTTTCTTTAGCAATATTTCTCATTTCATGTAATCTTGTTATTAAATCAGTTAAATAATGATCATATGTTTCTAATTTTTCGTGTTCTAGTGGTGGATCACTAGATGGTAACCGTGCCAATTTTCGAAAAGTTAATTCATACGGAGTACATTTGGTACCCTCGTGTACACTCGTATTGTAAGAAAACATAGCGAGTTCTAGCCAGTCGTCCCATTCTTCGTTTTTATTTATGAACTGTTTTAAATATTCCCCTAAAACATGATGTGATCTTTCAATCGGACCGTTCGATTGAGGATGAAAGGCGGTTATTTTAAATTGTCGAATCCTAAATCTTTTTGCTAAACGTCTCATTAGATTACTCAAAAAATCCGTTCCTTGGTCCGTCAAAACTCCTTTTGGAGATCCATAAATACAAATAAATTTTTTAATGAATGCATCAGCTATTGTACTAGCTTGATGATTTGGAAGTGCTATTGCCAACGAATATTTAGTAAGCTTATCCTGGATTGTTAATATATATTCATTACCTGATTTGGTTTTTGGAAGTGGACCAACAATGTCCATTGCAATTTTTTTGAATGCCGTGCCTGGTGTATCCGTTATAATCATTGGATCCTTTGTTTTTACGCGTACTAATTTTTTGAGTTGACATTGTAAACAATTTTGAATATACTTCTGAATATTAATTTTCATATTTTCCCAATAGTAATTTTGTCGTATTCTTTTATATGTTTTTGTAACACCTTTATGACCGCCAACTGCACTAGAATGTGCTTCTTCTATTAATTCCATATATTCTTCTTTAGTTGGATATTTAGTGATTCCGTTACATATTATTATTTTCACAACCGAATTTTCAAAAATGCATTCGAACATAGATAAAATTTCTTTCCAATTTATGTTATTGACCTGAGCAGTTTTTGCTATACTTATTGTTTTTAACTTAAATTCATCGGCTACATTTTTTAATGAAATAATTGATAATTTTATATTTTTTAAAGTATTAGACATATTTTCTTTCATTTCGTTTTCAATAGAAAGGGCCAGGTGGTAAAATACACCTTTTTTATATTTTTTGCTAGACCCAATTGAAGCTTTCCAAAATTGGGCAATTTTACGCGTTTCGCTAAAGATCGGGAACCATTATCTCTTGGTTCTCCATTAACTGAAATAAAGTATGCAAAATTATCCTTGCGCATTGGTAGTTGATCCCTACAATCTATAATATATTTTTCCTCCTTGAGGTTGAAATTTATGCAATTTTTATTTTCTTCTAAAGTGTCTTCTTCTTCTGATGATTCAGTATCTGTGTTTTCATAACCAAGATCAATTTCTTCCTTTTGAGTTTTTTGATTTTGTTTTTTATATTCAAGACCTAACATAACCTCGTCAGAATATATTTCTTTGTCGAATTTCTGTTTCTTTTGAATTTGTTTTTTATTTCTTCCTTTTTCTTCTTGAGTTACTTGATTTATGTAATCAGGATCTGACATATTTTCGTCAGAATAGACTTCATTACAAAATTCCTTTTTCTTTTAAATCTGTTTTTTATTTCCTTCCTTTTCTTCTTTAGTTTTTTGATTTATATATTCAGAATCTGACATAACTTCGTCAGAAGATACTTCATTGTAGAATTTCTTATTCTTTTGAGTTTGTTTTTTATTTTCTTCATTTAACAATTTTTTCGGCCTTCCTCTTTTCTTTTTGAAAAGGGAGGAATTAAAATGAATATCCTTTTTCGGTCTTCCTTGTTTCTTCTTTTTTTCTTCATGTTTATTTGATTTATCTAGAATCTTGACTTGCTTATTTTCTTCATTTTTGTTTAATGTATCTACTTTCTTCATTTGATTTCTTGTAACGACATTGCAGACACTAGGCAATGTATTTTGATTTTTTGGACCTGATAACATGTTTATAAATATTAGAAAGAGATTAATTATAAGATGAAATCTTGTTCAATTTTTTCTTGGACACTTCTTTGAGTGTATTCTTGATTAACTTTTTGAATATTTGTTTCGATTTCATTGACACTTTCTTGATTTATATAGTGGAATTTTTCTTCGTAATTTTCTTCCTCGCAATTTTCATTTATTGGATTCCTGGAAAAAGCGTCTGTATTGACGTTTGTTTTTCCTGCTTTGTAAATGACATTAAAATTATACTCTGCTAATTTTAGTTTCCATCTCGTAACCCTTGAGCATGGATCTTTTGAATTTTGGAACCAAACCAATGGTTTGTGATCCGTGACTAATGTAAATTTTCTTCCATAGAGATATGGTCGAAAATGTTGAAAACAATAAATAATTGCTAATGCTTCTTTTTCGTACGTATCGTATTTTCTTTCTGTTTCAGTTAAGGTTCGCGAAGTATATGCAAATGGTTGATCTTTGCCTACTTTTCCTTGTGATAATATGCCTCCTATTGCAAAGCCTGAGGCGTCCGTCGTTAGAATAAACGGTTGAGAAAAATCTGGTCTTTTTAAAAGTGGTTCTTCGCAAAGTTTACTTTTTAATGTATTAAATGCCGTTTCTTGTTTTTCAGTCCAAAGGAAAGGACTGGAAATCTACTGGAAATTTTTGCACTGCTTTCACTTTTTTCGGGTCGGGTCGTACTCCATGTTTATCGATAATGTGTCCTAAATAACATACTTCTAACCGTAAAAATTCGCATTTATCGGGCTGTAATTTCAAATTTGCACTTCGTAGTCTTTCCATGAATTTTGAAAATTTTTCTTCGTGTTCTTCTAACGTATTTGCATAGATAACAACGTCGTCCAAATAGACAAATAATTCAATTCCTTGTAAACCTAATAGTACCTGATCGATTAATTTTTGAAAGGTACTCGGCGAATTTTTTAAACCAAATGGCATTCTGTCAAATTCATAATGCCCATATGGTGTTGAAAATGCGGTTTTATGCGCGTCTCTAGGATCCATTTTAATCTGATGAAATCCGGAAGCTAAGTCGAAAACGGAAAAATATTGAGCGTTTGATAATTGGTCTAATAAATCGATTATATTTGGCAAAGGGTAAAATTGTCCTAGTGTACGTTCATTCAATTTTCTGAAGTCTAATACTAACCGCCATTTTTTGTTTCCTTGAGACTCGTCCTTCTTTGGTACTATCCAAATGGGTGTGTTATATGGTGAATCGGAAGGTTTAATAATTTGTTGTTCTAATAATTCGTTTACCTGACGTTTCATTTCCTCTTTGTGTACAGGTGGAAATCTATATTGTTTTGTTATAATAGGTGTGTCATCTGTAGTAATAATTCTGTGTTTAATAAGATCAGTTGCTTCTAAATATACTCCCGGTATATGAAATCTATCCGAGTATTTATTTACTAATTTTATAACATGTTCTAGCTCTTCTTTGTTTAAATGGTCTAATCTAAGTGACTTTTTCAATTCTTCTACTCTATCTGTTCCTGTGATATTAAAAATTTTTCCGGATTTTTCATTGTTTGCAAATACGTTAATTATTTCTTCAATTTCAATACTTTCATTGTTTTTGAAATTACATTTTTGATTTTCATTTTCTAATTCTTTAAAATCTTCCAGTTTTATATTGAGAATAGGTATTTTTATAGACTCGTTGCGTGTGTTAAATACCTTTAAATATGCTTTTCCTTCTATGTTTGTTACAACTGCGTTGCCTAAGAAAACACCCTCTGCTACTGACTGTTTAGGGATAAAACCGACCTTTTTATCTTTATTTAAAATTTTAACATGAATATTATATACTGATCTAGCTGGTACTGTAAAATAATCATTTGATTCAAAGTAAATTTTTTGATTATTTATTTCTATGTGTCTTTCTTCATAATTTATTTTTACTTTATTATTAACAAAAAATTCTGTTCCTAAAATACCGTCGTGTTCAATTGGGACTTCATTGGATAATAAATTAAAAATTGTCCGAATGCCAAAAATATCAAGTTTTACTTGTCCTAATGTGTAGACTGCATGTTCATTAATTCCTGTTAATTTTATACATTTATTTTTATCGATTTCTGTATCATTATGAAGTGCTCGAAGTTTTAACAAATTTGGTCCTGATTCTGTATCAATCATCATAGTTGTAGATGTTTTAAGTCCATTAGTATTTACTCGAACGTATGGTATTGAATTAGGTTCTGCTAAATTTATATGTTTTGTTGGTAGTTTATTATTACCGGATGCATTAAAATTTTTTAATCTGTCCTCGGAGCATCCTACTGAGGAAGAATTTTGGAGTTTTCCGAATGTTCTGTTCTATTTACTGCTTTTTTAAATGTATCTGATATTCCTACTCGTAATTCTAATTCTGGTCTAAGTCCTCGCGTAAAACAATCAACAATGGTTTCTTCTAGTCCTGTTTTAAATGTTTCGTCTACTTTATTTTCGTTATTAATTCTATGCTCATCTAAAATTCTTTCTGCTGCTTCTGCAATTCTTGACCCATAAGATACTACGTTTTCATGTTCCCACATATACATTGCCCCTAACTCCCCTTGTAACTGATATACAGATTTCGCGGGTGCGTAAACTGTTTTTAGTCTTTCTGCCAATTCTTATACTGTGTTAAAACTGTGCCCTAATATAATTTTCCTTGCTTCGCCTGAAATTCGACCCCGAATTAATTTTACTAAATTCTTTTCTACATCTACATTTTCAGGAAGCATTGATTTTGCCTCTACACAACCCTCAATGAATATCGATAATGGTATATTTTTTCCGTCGAATAATGGAATTGTTTCCAAAGCATCGCGTAAAGAAACTTATTGGTTATTCGGTAAATCCATATTGTCTAAGTCCAATAAATTTTCAGAATCAATGGAAGATGCTGGCGAACTACGTCCTGATTGATTTTCAAAAGTGTCGTCAATTTCCTCTATTAAAGATTTATTTAATTCAGACTGATTTTTATTAAAGCCAAATTCTTCTAAATTATTTAAATGACTTTCAATTAAAGTTTTTTCTGCTGTAAGTTCTTCGCTTTCACTATTATCACTATTAGAAGTATCGTCACTGTCAAAAAGTTGAGTTGAAATGAATTCCCATTGTTTTTCTTTTTGTGAAAAATTTATATTTGAATTGTTTTAGTATACCTCGGTGTACTAGTAAATGGTTTTGATTTGATATTTTTTTTTTTTTTGATTAAAATTACAAGTTTTATAAAAACGAAATCATTTGCATAAGAATGTATGAAAAAAGAAGTATTTTATGCAAAAGATTTTATAAATGAATATTCTCACTCTTCTAGAAAAAATGTCAATAAAGTTGCATTAACAAATAAATTGTAAAAAAGATAAATAATTATGTTGTACAGATTCTACCGTATTTTTAAGAGGACTCGAACCCCTATTTACAAATAAACTTTTAGGATTTACAATTGTAAATGCACCTAGCAAATATAAGGGAAACGAACCCTTCTTTACAAATATACCTTTAATAGTTTAAAATTGAAAATGCTCCAAGCTATTACGGATCATATACAACAAAAATTTTTATACAAAAACAAAGATTTTTAAAATGATATTAAGGATTTTATTTTAAACATATATACTTTTTATTGACACTTTTAATTTAGTTAGCTCATTGATTTTTTTTTTGAAAAATAAATCATTCGGTAAATTAAAATTTTATTTGAATTTTAAAAATTTTCATGAATTTTTATTATTGACTTATATTTTGTTTCTAAAAAGAAATTTTACAAATTTTTTCTCATCGACTTATATTTTGTTTCCCGGGCCGATGCACCAAAATTGTGAAGGGCTTCTGTTACGTCTGACGTACAAAATCCTTTACAATATACCCTAGTTTCTCCTTTTAAATTAGTTTCAAATTAATGAATCAAATTTGGGATGAGGATTAAGTCAATGAGTGAACTAATTTTGAATAATATTTATTTATTGAAATATGTTAACAAGTTCGAGAAGTTGAATTTTATAACTGAGCCTTACTTTGAAAATTGTGGAAAGAGCTTGTAACTCTGTAGCATCGTTTGTTGGTTCTCGATGATATCGCAGGAGCAGTTTGTAGAAGCCGCTGGACAAACAAACTTAATTGCTGGATCTTGATGCAGGTGGATTGTTGTGGAGGTCAGGAACTAGTCGTGTTAAGTCCCATCACAGTTTCAACACAATATTAAATGACAAAATCAGACCGGAGATTGGTAAAGGCAATTTTGATAAGAAGATATGTTCTGTTCAATATCAATCCGATATTGATGAAATAAAGAGTTTAACTTTGATGATTTGAAGAGTGAGAATATCGTATGACTAATTACTCGATAAGAATTCTTAATTATACTCTTGAATCTTCTGAATGCATTGAACTGTCTTATCTTCCTGTTGGTCTAATTTATATCGAAGAATTAGGAAGCAATATGGACGTTTTTGCCTATCTTCTCCCCTCAGTCTTGCACAGGTACCTATACCTAATCTCCTCCCGTTCCCCTTGCATAGGTCCAAGTTTGTCTACGAAAAATAGAAAGTGTATCGTAGTTCTTTAAATTTCAGAAAATAAGATGGCCGTCTTTGCTTATCTCTTCTCTCCTCAGTCTTGCACAGATCCCTATACCTAATCTCCTCCCGTTCCCCTTGCATAGGTCCAAGTTTGTACTTCCCTCCGCTATAGAGATGGTCTACCGTAGCTATTGAAGAAGCGTGTCTAGACTTGCATTTGTCTAATATCTTATGTAAACATGATCATTCCCTTTTCAAGCGGTTTCAATTATAAAATCCTATCTACTGTTCTTTTTCATATAGCATATAAAGATTGTTATAGTATGAAATAAGAAAATCAATATGACAATATTTATAATAACAATATATATATATGTACATATAGGTTACGTATGTAACAGACGTCATGAAAAATGAATTTAAATGTTTCATTTTCAGTTTTCTTGATGAAAATTAATTTAAATTTAAAAATCAAATACACCACATTGAAGCCCGTTTAATTTCCTACACAAAGAAGCTACAATTTTTTTCATTTCAGACATTTCACTGAAAGAAAAGCATTTTAAAAATTATGTTTTTAAAGTTACAAATTTTGTTATGTCCGCTTCACGTAGAATGCCCCAAATGCAAAAAAAAAACAATACAGATTGTTTAATTGACTTGTTTTTATTGGCATTTTTTATTGATATTGTAGTAAAAATGCAATTTGATAATAATAAAAAACTACGTTCTACAGGGATGGGGGGGGGGGTCAAAAAGTGGCAAATTTAGGACTACGTAGTTTATGGAAGACCCCATACCATTTCTACGAAAAAGTGTTTTTCCCATGCATTTTACATGGGAAACTTTAAGCGCTTTAAGCGACCTCTAAATATTTTTTTATAAAAAAAAATCAGGGGCAGTTTTTTCGATATAGAACAATCCTAGGGGGCGAGAGCATTAAAATTCATACTTTAATTTTTTCTCATGCATTTTTGGACCACCCTAATGTAACATGGCACTCTAATTGACAAACAACCAGATCAGGAAGTAAAAAAAGACTGGAAATGGCGATAGGTGATCTATCTATTCTGGTGTTACATTTTTCCTCGACTTACCCTACTCATGTATTTGCCGAGTCATTTAAAAACCACCAAAACACATTTTATTTGTGCTATAAAGAGAAGCGCGTAGCAATATTTTTTCATTTCTGGCTTGAAATCATTCTCATAGCGTGTACAAAATTTTTTTACAAATTAAAGTTACCTAAAAATTGTATTTAAGATGACTCAGGCGCACCGCAATGGTCTTAAGTTTAATGTTTGAAGATTAGTAGCAAGTAAATAAATGTAGAATCTAATTAAAACTTGAAAAAATAAATAAATTATACTTACCAACGATTTCGCCTATCATGAATATAACACATAAGGCACTAGCAATTAATAATTTTTTACGTGCTTTCTTATCAATATTTTCATTTCTCTCTTTGTGACAATGATCTTCATCTGTAATGAAAAAAACACTTTAAAAAAAGTCAAAATGACATAGAATATTATAAATACCCATTAGACATTCTTTATCTGTTACATCTAATCTGTAACCTTCCCTTATAAAAAAGAAGTACTGGATTTAGTACTCGAATCAGTACTAGAATAAGTGCTGGGTTAAGTACTAGGTTAAGTACTGGGTTAAGTACTGGGTTAAGTACTGGGTTAAGTACTACAGTACCGGCCGAATTTGTTAGTTCACCTATTTTTTAAGAATTGAAAAACTTCTTTAAGCGTACAAAGTATATTTATTAAAAAAAATGTATTTTTATTTCCTAAAAGTCGATGAAATTCTGAAAAAAATAAGACATGACTGAAGTGATTTAGTTCATTTTTCATTGAAATATATTTAAAAAAGTGTCATTTTTACTGTTTCACAAAAATTCAAATTTCTGACCAAATAACGATGGTTTTTCGAATTTTTTATGCTTGTTTTCAATGTAATTTTCTAAGGAATAAAAATATTATATAAACAATAAAGTCCAATTTTTTATTTTAGAATATGCAGGGCTCGAAATTTGGACAAAACAATTTATAAAAATTTGAAAACATTATATTGACATAAAAATAATTTTAACAATTTTAATTTTATTATATATATATTTTTTTTTAAATTTTAAACAATTACAGTAGATAAACAAGGGGGATTCTGGATAGAAAAGTGTTAGTGCCTATGTGTGTGAGGTAAGTATGTGTGTGTGTATCTGTGTGACTACCTATAGATGGGTACATATATCCGTGTAAGATGGTCTTATGTCCAAAAGAGTCACTCATTTTGCATAGACAGTTTCAAGGTCAAAAGGCATATGTGACACGTCATCAGAAAGGAATTTACATAAACGATTTCAAGGTTATACATTTGCATAAACAGTTTCAAGGTCAACCTTTGACAAGTTTGAACGTGTATGCTCTCTCTCTCTTTCTCTCTCTCTCTCTCTCTCTCTCTCTCTTTCACTCTCTCCCTCTCTCTCGCGTACTTTCTCTTCCTCTACATACATATATATATATATATATATATATATATATATATATATATAATTTGTTTCTCTCCTAAACGTAAAAAGTCTAATTGCGAAAGGCAGTTCCCTTTTAAAGTCTCAGGTGATCGTACTCTTAAAAGAAACTTCTTTATAAAAGAAAATAATTTGTTGAAACTGTGTAAAGAACATATATCTTTTATGAACAGTTACGGATTATAAAAGTAATGTTTTTATGTATATCAGTTTAATTGTTGAAAAAACTGTTGAGTGAAGTTGAAGCTAAAAATTAACTGTATATGTGAACAGTGTTAAATGATATTGTGATTTTTTTAATACTATTGTTCCTGTGTTTGTACAAGTGTGACAATATTTTCTAACAAGTAAGTATTCTTAAATTATTTTTTTACCATAAAATACTAAAAATTTTAAAACATTAAAATTTTGTATATTTTTACTTTTAGAAATTTACTAAAAAAGAAATACTTCAGTTTTCAATAAAATAGTGTGTACAGTAAGTTATTTCATTAAAAAATGTATTCCAAAAAGTGTAAAGAAATTATACACACAGCAGAAAAAGCAAATAAATTATTAAAGAAAAATAAAGTAAAAAATACTGAAAGACAAGAGTGGATTAAATTTGTCACTCAAAATATTAGGCTATTAAATAGGATTTTAAGAAAAGATGTTAGATTAAATGTTTGTCAAAAATAAGCAGTTATAACTACAGTAGGAATGTTAAAAAGAATAAATAGTTTATTAAAACAATTAATAAAAAAAGGTAAAGGGTTAGTTCATTCTAGTAGAAAAAAGAAAGACCGAGTTCAGAGGAAAGATTTAGAAACAGCTTTTGACAGTAGAATAAGATCTGGGTGTATAATTAATTTAAAACATAAAGATTTACGGAAAGCGTGAAAGATCACCTCTTAGTGGAAGTTGAAGAATTTCAACATAAAAATTCAGGTTGGAGTTTGACTGAAATTATAAATTTAATGGTTAACATTAATAAATACATGCCAATAACTGTAGGTCTTTCCACTTTCTGTGATTTACCAAGATTTGTTATTAACAAGAGAGCCGTTATTAATATAAAAAATGAAGATGCGTATTGCTTTCTGTGGTCAGTAGTTGCAGCACTTCATCCTGTTAGTGATAATGCTAATATTGTTGAATCTTATCCTCATTTTAATACTGTTTTAAAATATGAAAACATTAAATTTCCAATCAGTTTAAAAGATGTCGTAAAATTTGAAAAGCAAAATAAATTGAGTATTAATACTTACGGTTTAGAAAAAGGTGAAAATATTGTACCCATTTATTTGAGCAATGAAAAATCTAAAAAACCAAAAATTCATTTGCTTCTCATTGAAACAAATAAATTTAATGCTGATGATTTAAATTCACCTATATATCACTTTGCTTGGATTAAGAACTTATCTCGGTTAGTAAGATGTCAGTTTACTAAAAGTAAAAATCGTACATTTTTATGCGATCGATGCTTATGTCATTTTAAATTAGAAAAATCATTTCAAAATCATATATTAGATTGCAAAAATATAAATCAAACTAAAATGATATTACCAGTGAAAGGAGAACACATTTTAAAGTTTAACAATTACAGATATAAAGAAAAAGTACCATTTGTCTTATACGCTGATATTAAATGTCTTTTACAGCCCATTTCTGAGACACGTTCAAATACATTATCTTATCAAAAACATGTTTCCCACAGTGTTGCGTATTATTTACATTGTAATTTTGATGACAGTTTATCAGAACTAAAAGTTTATAGGGGAGAAAATTGCATAGAATGTTTCATGAATCAATTGCTTGAAAAAGCTCATCTTATAAACTATTATTTGTCAATCATCGTACCTATGGAAATTTTAACACCTAAACAAGAAGAAGAATTTCAATCAGCTAAAACTTGTCACATTTGTGAGAATTCATTTTAAGAAAATGATGTAAAGCACCATGATCACTGTCATTTTACAGGTAAATATCGTGGTGCTGCACATCAAAGTTGTAATGTCAATTATAAAGACTCTCACTCAGTACCTGTAGTTTTTTATAACCTATCAGGATATGATTCTCATTTTTTTATGAAAGCATTAACAAAACAGTTTGAAGGTGAAATTAAATTATTATCTTTAAATGAAGAAAAGTACATTTCCTTCACTAAATTTGTAAAAGGTACAAAAGACATCTTTCGATTTCTAGATTCTTTTCGTTTTATGTCAAGTAGTCTTGACAAGTTAGCGTCTAATCTCAAAGATCAAGCAAAAACCATTACTGCTAAATATTGTAAAAATGATGAAGAATTTAAACTTTTAGCTAAAAAAGGAGTTTTTCCCTACGATTATATAGATAAATGGGAAAAACTAGATGAAAAGCAATTACCCGAAAAAAGTAAATTTTACTCTTCATTAAATGATGAAGACATTTCAGAATCAGATTATTCACATGCTTGTAAAGTTTGGGAAAAGTTTAAAATTAATGATTTAGGTGAATATTCTGACTTGTACCTGAAAACTGATGTCTTACTTTTGTCAGATATTTTTGAAAATTTTCGTTTAAGTTGCCTTAATTCTTATGGTTTAGACCCGTTACATTATTTTACTGCGCCGGGTCTTGCGTTTGATACTATGCTGAAAATCACGGAAATTGAAATTGAATTATTAACAGATCCTGAAATTATTCTTTTTGTAGAAAAAGGTATGCGTGGAGGTATATCTCAATGTTCAAATAGATATGCCAAGGCAAATAATAGATTTATGAATCAAGATTTTAATCCAAAGAACAAGAATCATACATAATGTACTTTGATATAAATAATAATCAGTATGGGGCCGCAATGTGTGATTATTTACCATATGGTGGTTTTGATTGGGTTAATGTTAAAGATGTAGATGTTTTAAGTATCCCTGATAATTCAGAGCAAGGGTACATTTTGGAAGTTGATCTAGAAATTCCAGAAGAATTACACGATTTACATAAAGATTTTCCTCTTTGTCCTGAACATTTGGTACCTCCTTCTTCTCAAAGTAAAATCCCAAAATTAATAACTAGTTTATTACCAAAAAAAAATATGTTGTTCATTACAGAAATTTAAAACTTTACGTAAATTTAGGTGTAACAATAACAAAAATTCATGGAATATTAAAATTTTATCAAAAACCCTGGCTTAAAAGATACATCGATTTAAATACAGATTTAAGAAAACAAGCGAGAAATGATTTTGAAAAGAATTTCTATAAATTGATAAATAACGCAGTATTTTGTAAAACCATGGAAAATGTTAGAAAATATAGAGATGTTAGAATTGTAACTAAATGGGATGGAAAATATGGAGCTAGAGCTCTCATTGCTAAGCCTAATTTTCACAGTTGCACTATATTTGATAAAGATATGGTAATTATTGAAATGGAAAAACTTTCAGTAAAATTTAATAAACCCATCTTTTTAGGTTTTACTGTTCTAGATATATCAAAAATAATTACTTATAATTTTCATTATAATTTTATAAAATCAACTTTTGGAAATTCTGCAAAATTACTTTACACCGACACTGACAGTTTAATATATTATTTTAAAGATCTCAATATTTATGAATGCATAAAGAAAAATTTAAACAGGTTCGATACTTCTGATTATCCTCCAGATAATGTGCATGGAATTCCTCTAGCTAATAAAAAAATTCTAGGTTTAATGAAAGATGAATGTAATGGTAAAATTATAACAGAATTTATTGGACTAAGAGCAAAATTATATGCTTAAAATCTTGGGAGAAAATTTAGAACATAAAAAAGCTAAAGGTGTTAGACAATCCACTCTTAAAAAAATAACTTTTGAAGATTATAAAAAATGTATTTTTAATTATCAAAATTTGGAAAAATATCAAAATTTAATCCAAAGTAAAAAACACAATGTACACACTATTAGACAAAAGAAAATTGCCTTGAGTTGGGAAGATGACAAAAGAATGATTTTTCCTAACACCACAGATACACTTCCGTGGGGATATAAACAAAAAACAAAATGAATTAAAATAAATTGTATGTATAAATTTATTTAAACTTAAATTTTAATATTCCATTATAAAAGAAATGATTTGTCCTCTATAAAGAACAGAGGACATGCACATTCTACTACGTTCTAAAAAATATCTTTCTTTCTCTCTTCAGAATCTTCTGGAACTTTCTTCCATCTTTTTCTCTCATATATTAAAAAGACTTGATTTCTCCTTTCAATTAATATGATCTGTTGTTCAAGATTCATTATCTCTAAGCTCTCTCTCTCTCTGTTTTAGCAAAATCCTTATAAATAAAATCAGAGTTTTGTGTGTACATTGCACAGAATTGAAAATTTCTGTTATATTTTTTCTTCTTATACTTTAAATTTTTCGAAAATACCATCGACAAAAATATGTATATATGTATGTATGTATGTATGTCGTCAAAACTTTGACCAGGCATCACGTAAAAACTTATTGACCGATTTAAGTAAAACTTGGCAGTCTTTTAGGTAATAGCCTAACTTAAAATCCTATCCATATTAGATTAAAAAATATTAATATGAACTGAAGTTATGACATTTTTTGAAAAATTCAAAAATTCAAGAATTTTGATTTTTTGTTATATTTTAATCAATTTG
Source organism: Ganaspis brasiliensis (assembly GCA_037103525.1). Lineage (NCBI taxonomy): Eukaryota > Metazoa > Arthropoda > Insecta > Hymenoptera > Figitidae > Ganaspis > Ganaspis brasiliensis. The sequence continues at coordinate 329,522 of JAZKLR010000061.1, read as the reverse complement.
ACTTAAACTTATTAAATTGTTATTTTTATTGTTTCTGATTAAGATTTTATCGTCAAATAGAAAAATTTCGAATTAAAATTTTAAAACATTCGAGTAAAACATTAAATTTTCAAAAAATCAAAAACATAATTACTACAATCAATGGTGTTTAACTTTGATACTGGTTTATTTTTTAGGTCTTCAATTCAGATTTTTTTATTTAAATTATAATTTTACTTAGCTAAAAAATGTTCATTGTGAAGGAAGATTAATCAATTTTTCAAAAAATGTTAAAAATAAAAAAATTATAAAATTATATATTTTTTGATAATTTTTAAATTTTTTTGATAATAATTTTTTTCATATAATTAACTCCATAAAAGAAATACAAAACACGACAGCATAATCTATATCTATAAAATCCAAGTTTTGTCTGTACATTGCTTCGAATTTAAAAATTCATGTATAATTTTTCATTTCAAGTTGCATAAACTCCAAAAATGACATTAAAAAAATTTTTGTCTGTCTGTCTGTCTGTCTGTCTGTCGGCACCAAAACTTTGTTCGGGCATCACGCGAGAACGACTCGACCGAATGAAGTGAAATTTTGTGTGCAAATGTCTATTAGCCCAACTAAGGATCTCCAATTTACAGATTTCAAAAATATTAATTAGAATCTGAGATCTGCCAGTGCCACATAAGTACACAAACACATGCATAGAAACGCATTTTTCAAAGTTTTGCAAATTTTTTGATTTTATCTCATAAAATATTCAAAATTTCAAAAAAATAATTTCACTGAGAGAAATAGATGGTAAGAACGGTAAGAACTCTAATATCTTTAATGGTAGAGAGGTTATGTTACACTCTACCATCAGAGATGCTACATCGTACCATCCAGATGCTATCAGATGCTATCCCGTACCATCTAGATTATTTTCCGTATATTTAAGATCAGATATGGTATCTGTTACATCTAGATGGTACCCCGTAGCATTATTGAACGTTAGTCTGCACGGAAAGAAATCTGGTAGAATTAAATCAGTTGATAGTTCGATAGATTTTTAGTATCAATAGACAAATAGAATTTTATTATCTAATGTGACTAATATTAATATGAAAACATGAAAATATTCTAAAGAGCTTGAGATAGAAAGAAACCAACAGCCATTTATAAAATTTCCATCTATTTGATATTAAAAATGCTCGTAGGCCTTATTACAATTCCATCACACGCCAGCTAATATTATTCTATCGGCCACCACTAATTTTCAGGCGAAGTTTGTACAACACAAACTAAGCTTTATATACATGTATAAACACACACACACAAGCAATGCATTGACTGAAGGCCTGCTGGCTGATCCGTCAGCCTATGTATTGCTTGCGTGTGTGTGTTCATACATGTATATAAAGCTTAGCTTGTGTTGTACAAACTTCGCCTGAAAATTAGTGGTGTCCGATAGAATAATATTAGCTGGCGTGTGATGGAATTGTAATAAGGCCTAGGAGCATTTTTAATATCAAATAGATGGAAATTTTATAAATGGCTGTTGGTTTCTTTCTATCTCAAGCTCTTTAGAATATTTTCATGTTTTCATATTAATATTAGTCACATTAGATAATAAAATTCTATTTGTCTATTGATACTAAAAATCTATCGAACTATCAACTGATTTAATTCTACCAGATTTCTTTCCGTGTGGTAAACTAAAAAAATTGTTACCTGTGTAATTGGATTTAAAAACAGATTCCAATTTTTATAGCACATCAAACCCCTGCATTCTTTAAAAAGAATTAGACTTATTATGACACTAACCTAAGCATTTTTATCAGAAGTACAACTATTGTCTAAAATATTTTTTGAAATTAAGAATATTTTATGAAATAACAGCGAAAAACCATAAAATGTATTTGTTTTTTGCTTTTTAACATTATAATTAAATTTGCGTCAATTTTCATCATGTTTTAGTTATCATAATTTGCGCATCAAGATATGTAAGCATGCGCAGTTTTAAATAAATAGGAAATTTGTGTTAATCTGAAAGTTTATATTTTTATTTTGCATGTAATATGTCTACGTGGGGAGCACTGGGAGCAATCGCCCCCCTCCCCGAGAATCTTACATTTGTATAAGAAAGAGAGAGAGAGATATATAGATAACAATATGGTGCTATCTCTTTCTATCCCATATATCGTCCCTTCCGAAAACTTTGCCTGGATCCGCCCCTGCAAAAGTATATTATGCACCAAGGGTGGAAAACCCAAATTTTTTTATGAGAACATTGTGTGAGTCAATAAACAAGGTTCACCCATGGTTAAAATGTTATTTTCTTTCACAAATGCAGAAAAACTTGAGTTTGTACGAGTGAAGCAGTTAAAGTCAAAGTTCTAGGTGAGATGACGTTAGAAAGGAACAAAGACTCAGGGTAGTGAAAAAAAGATGATGCGCAGACGCGAAGCGGCTGCGCATCATCTTTTTTTCACTGTCCTGACTCTATTTTCCCCTCCGACGTCATCTCACCTAAAACTTTGACTTTAACTGCTTCACACGTACAAACGCAAGTTTTTGTGTATTAGTAGAAGAAAATAATTTTTGGCAAAAAATATTTTCTGTCAGAAAATACTTTTTGTCAAAAAATACTTTCTGTCAAAAAATACTGTTGGTGGCGCGCCTCTAGATTTCGATGCCCGCCGAAGGCGGGCTCGAAAGCTAGTATAAACTATAACTATTACACTATTACTAATACACGTAAAATAACTTTTTTAATTAAACAAATATTTTATTATTATTAAAGTTAACAATTAGTAATTAAATTTAAAATTATATTAATTTACTTAATTTTATCATGAATATATGATGTACAGATTTTTGATTTTTTTTTGCTAAATTTGATCTCATTTAGTTGCTGCTACTATGTACTATATATTATTAAAAAAGGTAAGTTAATGAATTATAAATTGAGACTCTATGTAAAATGAGAAAAAAGAATAAAATATTCTAAATAGAAATTTTTTTTATTTATATAGGGGAGAGTGGCCATCAATGTACCAGTTTTTTGAATGAACCATTTCAATTTTCTCAGAAACAATTAAATAAAAATTCTCCTAATTTTAAATATAAATGAAGTTTGCATAAACACACTAAGTCCATAAATTTGAGACATGTGGATTTATTCTTTATAGAAAAAACTGAAAAAAACTGTTTTTGATGCTCTGAAGAAAAAATTTACCTAAAATACAAACACGTTTTTTAATTGAAATAAGGCAATTTAAAAATAAATGAACTTACGATTTATTTTGTATCGGGCCTGAACTACAATATTCTAATGAGAAAAAGATTTGGAAATATTGCATTAAGTTATAAAAACCATTTTTGTTGCAAATGTCATGTTGATTCAATGTACCAGGGAACAATGAACCACCTGGAATTTCAGTGTATTTTCGATTTCCAGAGTGGTATGCCTGATTATAAAACTAGGCATGCGTACAGCATGTGACAGCGATTGTTATCAGTACTCTTCTCAACATAGCAAAACTAAAATGCCATTTTAGCTCGTTAACTTAAATTTGAGGCATATTTATGTTATACATTATAAATTAAAAAGTGTTAAGTAATAATTTTTTATAGTATTTGATAGAAAATAAGTTTTTTTACAAAATGAAAATGCAATATTATTATTGTTGAACATTTTTAGTGTTTTTATAGAGGTGGTTCATTGTGTACCCAGGTTGTTGAAAATGAAAATAGCTTGTTAGTTTAGAAAGATCCTAAATTTTATTATTTAATCAAAATAAATCGTGTATAATATGTGTGCATTACCTAGAGAAGTGTTGTAGTTTTATATTGATGCAAAGAAGTGATTGAAATTAGTGAAATTGAATAAATAATATGACCTTGAAAAAACCCCGGTACGTTGATGGCCACTCTCCCCTACACATTTTTACATTTTCATTTTTAACATTTTTTATCTTTGAATTTTTTATAAAAAGTATCCAAAATTAACATCAAGTAGAGGTTCATTTGTATATATCATGTATAATGCTTCTTGATCAGCTGTAATCTTGTAGCGTTTAAACTGTTGAGAGCTTATATATTTTGCAATATCTTGAGGTAAATAGATAATAAACTCCTTGTTAATTTCTACAACTATTTCCACTCCGATTCTCTCCAAAGTAGTGACTGGATAGTAAACCATAGGAGTAAGATCATCCAGATTTTTTAGTAATCTGGTATGCTGGATTTGTGCATCTTCTTCAATTAAAGACAAGTCTTTCTTTTTCTCGTACATTATTTTTCTCACACAAAAATCTTGTAGCTTTTAGTATAAGAGCAAAGCTCAGATATAACACTTATACATGTAGTCAAAAATGCTTTATGGACATTATATATATATAATGAGTGAAGTATGATCACACTTCTTCGCCTGTCCTCTACTCCTCACATTCGTTGGTAAGGGAGGGGTTCCCTTACACTTGTATCGTCTAGAACTAATGCATATCTTCTACGTCCATCTTCCGCGTTATCACCTTTTTAGTCACCCCATCCGCTTATGACCACTTTTGAGCACCTACAAGCTTTAAAATTAAATTGAAATATCATTCAAATTTCCTTTTTTTTTCCAGTAAAATTTTTTTTAATTTAATACTACTACTATTAATATTTTATTACTATTTATTATTACTATGTCACGTCCTAGCGTGACTTTTGTAATATCTATAACTATACTAAAAATCAATGTTTTAAAAAGATAAAAATATTGTAAAGGTGCATACTACCAAATCCGAGCAACGAAAGCATTTTTCCTTCTGAGAACTTAAGTCATAAATTGTATTAAAGAGCCAGCCGCTTGCTCGCTCGTCTAGCATTCTCGTGACCAAGGAACCCTTCTTCGAAACGCTACCCAAGTCGAAGGTCATGCCTACATTTCTCGCTCTCTGTTACCCTAGTGATTGAACCAGCATTTTGCGGGCTTATTGAACCCGCACTTTGCGGGCTTATTCACCCTAAATTTGTTGAAATTTCTGGGTATAAAGCCATCTGAAAATTCGCTAAGAACTCAGTCTTCAAAATCTATCTGCAAGAGTAAAACCGAATCTCTGGACCAAAGTCTTCAAATTCTATCCCCAAGAGTAAAACCGAATCTCTGAACGAAAGTAGTCTGGACCGTCTAACACATTTTAACCCTTTCGAGTTGTGATCGGGTTGCGGGAAGTTATAATCCCCTTTTCTCTTCTGAAGACTCCTGGTGCGTCCACCAGTAAAACTGGACCAGAAATCCTAAATACATATTGCTATTTTTATCAACTTTAACCCTTTTTTCGCGGAATAACTGTTTAACCCTTTATCGGGAGTGAAGTCATTCTCAAGCCTTTCTTCAACCTTTGGGGAAATCAACCTGTGGCCTCCGTTCACTGCAACAAATAACTCCAGGTCAACGTCCTCGAGAACTCGCATCCCGGAGGAACATCTGGTGCCACTTGACACCCCATAGACTCGGCTTCCTGACCTAGTCCCGAACGTTGTCAACGACTAATAGGGGAAAGACAAACGGAATAGAAGGAAAGAGCGAGAAGCCAGACTGACTTCAAATCCAACACATTTATAGTAAAAGTAAGCTTCAGACATTTTCAACCCCTATAACTAACTTTCCAAAACAACCTTCTCCTAGTATCTAACAAGTCCTTTTGTTTTAGAATATGGACTAATCTCTAACCAATGACAATTCAGAATTTCTCCACTGCTTTCTTCAGGATTTTTCTTCCTAACTGTACCTTTACATTTAATAAATATTGAAATATAACCTTCATCCAGTTTGTCTTCTTGCCCTGTCCCTTAGATCAAGGCCTTCCGCCTTGCAAATAAATCAGGGAAAATAAAAATTAATAAAATTGAGAGTTGGTCCCTTCAGGACATAACAACTATTTATTATTTATTATTAATATTTAATGCTACTACTATTATTATTATTTATTATTATTATTATTAATAATTTTTTTTTTTTACAAAACAAGTTTAGGAGAGGAAAAAATGCCTTTACGCACTTGTTCGTGTGGGACTCAACCACGTGCTGTGGTAATACCGCACTAAAACAACCTCTCCCATTCTTGCCTTACGTACTCTTATCCGCTTTTGCTCTTTCCGTCCTGAAAGGTAAGCAAGAGCGCGATTCTTTTGCTCGAGGTGTTTTCAGTTCACTGTTCTGTAGGTGTCCCTGTCCCTTGCCGGTGTTGTTCTTACGCGGTGGCCAGAAACGCTATTGGATGCTTTTTTAGAGCTACCTTCGTTATATTATATTATGAAGAACAGTGCTGTCGGACCAGATTAAGTGAACTCAGAAGGACAGCCTTTTGCATACGAATTGTCAATGCTTCAGCTTGACGTTCGCAGTTTGGTATCTTTTTCAATTGGCTTATAAATGAAGCTTTAATCCCTCCCAAACAGCCTAGTATGAGAACAATTAATCGGATTTTATAACCTGGATACATTCGGCTCAGTTCAAACATAAGATCTTGATATTTCGTCCGTTTCTCCTCCTCCTTTTGTATGATGTTGCCCTCAGCAGGAGCCGAAAACTCTATCACTCAAATGATCTTACTTTTATAATCCTGGAGTACAATATCAGGCTTAGTAGCTCTGATACGATGAGTTGTAGAAATTAATTAATTTTTTTTTTTTTTTTTTTTATACAAAACAAGTTTAGAAGAGGAAAAAATGCATTTACGCACTTGTTCGTGTGGCTCGACCACGTGCTGTGGTAATACCTCACTAAAACAACCTCTCCCATTCTTGCTTTACCTATTCTAGTCCACTATTGCTCCATCCGTCCTGGAGGGTAAGCAAAAGCGTGATTCATTTACTAGAGTTGTTATTTTCGTTTCTTAAACTGTTGTTCTCACCCATTGCCGCCGATTTTCTTTAGCGGTGGTCAAGAACGTTGTTGGATGCTTTTTAGAGCTACCGAATAGGATCTTATAATGAACAGTGCTGCCGAACCAGATATAGAGAGTTCAGAAGAACAGCCTTCTGCATGCGAACCGCCAACGCATTAGCCTTGTGCTCGCAGCTAGGAATTTTTTGTAATTGGCTCACAAATGAAGCTCGCATCCCTCCTAAACAACCTAGTACAAGATCAATTAATCTGACCCTGTAGCCTGGATATATTTTACTCAATTCAAACAGAAGGTCTTGATACTTTGTCCGCTTCTCATCCTCCTTTTGAGTGATATTGCTCTCATCAGGTGCCGAAAACTTTATCACAGAAATGACCTTACTTTTATGATCCTGGAGAAATATATCAGGTTTATTGGCGCTGCTACGATGAGTGGTGGAAAAAGAAAAATTCCAGTAGATCTTACACTGATCATTTTCCACAACGGACTCCTGATCCACCTGGGCATACGGCAAGATGGGTTCTTTATCTATACCATATTGGTGTCGAAGGTGATAATACAACACCTTAAGCGCAGCATTGTGTCTTTCTACATATCTGTAACATGCATACTTCGGGCACGCACTTAGAATGTGACTAAGTGTCTCCGGGTATTGCCTGCACGCTCGACAGTTGGTATTGTCGACAGATATATGCATCACTCGACTGCGATACACCAAAGTATTTATCACTCCATCCTGGCAAGCAAATAAAAATCCTTCAGTATCCGATTTCAAACCAGCAGACTTGAGGAAAGCAAATGACAAAACCCCAGACAGTCCCAACTCTTTTATGAGACTGAAAAACCGTCCATGCACAGGCTTGTCAATATGCTTCTGCAACAGAAGCGCATGTTCTGCTTCCTTAACACGTTTTTTAAGCATTAATGGTGTTAAAGATGCTAAACCGTGTTCCATATCCCTGGTTTCAAATGGGAGACTAAGTTCACTTGCAGCTCTTTGTGCCGCTCGATATAAAAACGCCCCAACATTTGCAATTTCATGATGGTGAACAAATTGCATAAGAGGATCTCTACTGTTTATGACTAAGCATGCTGCAGATAAAACAATTCTACGATGAAGACACTCTAAATTTAAAAGACCTCTTCCTCCCCGATCGCGTGGAAGGTAAATACGAGGTACGGAAGACCTAGGATGATGACTTCGATGTGTAGTCATCATCTTGCGAGTTTCTCTATCTAGTTCCTTCAACTCATTCACATTCCACTTAACTGCTCCAAATGTATAGAGTAGTAAAGGAATGTCTAATGTGTTTGTGGCTTGTATCTTATTCTTCCCAGATAGTTCAGAAGCCCAAATTTTTCTGAGAAGACCATGGTATTTCATATGGAGATGATCTTTAAGCCCACACAAATCTTGACTTTCCGATTGAGGAATTCCAAGATAGGTGTAAGTTTCCCCAACACCAAGGTGATGAATGGTATTGCCACCAATGAGCTGAATATTATAATAATTAATAATTTTTTTTTTTTTTTTTTTTTACAAAACAAGTTTAGGAGAGGAAAAAATGCATTTACGCACTTGTTCGTGTGGGACTCGACCACATGCTGTGGTAATACCTCACTAAAACAACCTCTCCCATTCTTGCCTTACGTATTCTTATCAGCTTTTGCTCCTTCCTTCCTGAAAGGTAAGCAATAGCGCGATTCCTTTGCTCGAGGTGTTTTCAGTTCACTGTTCTGTAGGTGTTCCTGTCCGTTGCCGCTGTTGTTCTTACGCGGTGGCCAGGAACGCTATTGGATGCTTTTTTAGAGCTACCTTCGTGATGTTATATTATGAAGAACAGTGCTGCCTGACCAGATGAAGAGAGCTCAGCAGAACTGCCTTCTGCATTCGACCTGCCAATGCGTCAGCTTGACGCTCGCTGGTTGGAACTCTTTGAAGCTGGCTAACAAATGAAGCTCTCATCCCCCCTAGACAGCCGAGAATAAGGACAACTAAATGGACTTTATAGCCTCTGTGTATTCTCCTCAATTCGAACAGCAGGTCTTGATACTTTTGCCGTTTCTCATCTTCCTTCTGAGCGATATTGCCCTCGGCAGGAGCCGAAAACTTAATCACGCAGATGATCTTACCTTTATGATCCTGGAGTACTATATCAGGCTTAGTAGCACTGATACGATGAGTGGTAGAAAACGAAAAATTCCAGTAGATTCTGCAATTCTCATTCTCCACAACAGCCTCCTGATCCTCTTGGGCGTATGGCAAGACAGGTTCCTTATCTACACAATATTGGTGTCGAAGATGGTAATACAATACCTTAAGTCCAGCATTGTGTCTTTCAATATACCTGGAACATGCATACGTCGGACACGCACTTAGAAAGTGAGTAAGTGTTTCCGGATATTGTTTACATGCTCGACAGTTGTAATTGTCGACAGGTATCTGCATGACCTTACTGCGATAATATAAGGTATTGATAACACCATCTTGGCAAGCAAATAAAAATCCCTCAGTCTCCGATCTTAAACCAGCAGATTTCAGAAATCTAAAAGACAGATCCTTAGACAACTCCATCTCCCTAAGAATCTTATAGAATTGCCCATGAAGAGGCTTCCTAACATGTTGCTCCAATAGAAGTACATGTTCAGCCTGCTTCACTTGTCTTTTAAGCATCAAAGATGTTAATGATGCCAATCCCTGTTCTGTATCGCTGGTATCAAACGGAAGACTAAGTTCATCTGCCGCTCTGTATGCCGCTTTGTATAAAAATGCCCCATTATCTGCAATTACATGATGGTGGACAAATCGCATAAGAGGATCATTACTGTTCATCACCGAACACGCCGCAGCCAATACAATAAGGCGATGAAGACACTCTACACTAAGTAGACCTCTCCCTCCCTGATCGCGTGGAAGGTAAATTCGAGGTACAGAAGACCTTGGGTGATGACATCGATGTATTGACATCATCCTACGTGTCTCTCTATCTAGTAACTTCAGGTCATCCACATTCCACTTAACAGCTCCAAATGTATAGAGAAGTAAAGGAATGGCTAATGTATTTGTGGCTTGTATCTTATTCTTCCCAGATAATTCAGATGACCAAATTTTTCTAAGAAGACCTCGATATTTCTTTTGGAGAAGATCTTTAAGCTTACAAACATCCTGAGTCTCCGATTGTGGAATCCCAAGATATGTGTAAGCATCCCCTACACCAAGATGTTGTATGGTGTTGCCACCGATGAGCTGAAGGTCCTCAGAGTTACTTTGTAAATCCGATGTTTCTCATCTTCCTCTATTTAGATGAATCACGGCACATTTGTCCAATCCAAAAGACATACCTATAGCTCTGGAATACACAGCTACTGCAAACACTAAGATATTAAGTGCCTCCCTACTGGAGGCATAGAGCTTAAGATCATCCATATCCATATCCCGGAATCTCTGTGATATTTGGTGCTATCCGCTACCAGATATCACAGAAACGCTTGATCGATTTGGTCAAGTCCTTAGTTGCCCTTTCCCAAACATCGTGGAAATACTTGGTTTGTTAGGCCGAGTGTTTAAAGGGCATCTAAGGTGGGGTTGCTGGACCTCAACCGGGCGCGTCCCCAGGTGGCGGATAGGGGGATCCTCCTAGATATAGGTGGTATCGGGGAAATGAAATACCCGACGCGGACCATAACCAGATAGGGCTTGACACCTGAAATAATTGTCAACCCTGTGATGGGTTAACCACCCCCACAGGGTAACTTGCGGTTACGACAACTGTAACGCGCAGTGCCACCCACAATAGGACTCTTTCGGATGGAGACCTGGGTTCAGTTGGGAGTGGCAATAGGATAGAACCCAGGCGATGACCAGGCTACGCCCGTGGACAAGCTCGTGAGCGTCTACGATGGACTGAGGAGATGAAGAGAGATGCCATCTTATGTTGGCGAAACTCTTCTCCTGACCGTAGAGGAATAATGAAGAGATGTTATGAGCGATGGATCACTATGTATCCCCAATACGCTCAAATAACATCTCAGAATCTAAGAGATCAGATATCCTCTCTGTTGGGTAGGGGATATGAAGCTCTCCTTCAAGAAGATCGAGACCCCGTAGAGAACAGACGATCAGTTCTCACAACACAACAAATGGTCGAGCATAGTAATGTGGGCGCAAGAGAAACCAAAATTCATCACAAGGTTTCCATTAAAATGGACAAATTGGCAGTGGCGAACAGAGAACTTTCGGACCTTTCAGAAGATGTAGACCTCTGGACATTGAACTGTGCAGTTTATGAAAAGGCGGTTTCTTTGCTTCGCGAAAGCAACAGAAAATCTGTTTCTGAGCGCATTGCAAGAACAAAACAACGAATTAAACAGGTACAGTTCAAGATTGGGGTGGCCAGACGAATGGCTTCTCAATTGCAGAGTGTGATTGCATATCTAGCAACAAATAGAGCATTTACTCCTAGAGTTTTGGGCATAGCCCAATCTCTAAAAAGATTGCATCATACTCTCAAGAAGTCTAAGCTGCAGAAGATTGAGAAGATACGTACTCTTGTAATTATAAGAGAACAATTAGAACGGCGTGTAAAATGGATAGAGCAAAATAACACTTTTGCTATCAATCCGTCCCGCCTGTTCCCAGTACCTTCTCCAACCGTTGAAAAGCCACCTAGTCGTGAAGAGGTTGAAAACTTCTGGAAGAACATCTACGAAACCACATGTTCTCTAAACGATCAAGATGCATCTATACCACTCTTTCGTAGCTTCTGTCATCGGCAGGGGCTTGAACACCCTATGGAAGAGTTCTCACGAATCACTGAGGAGGAAGTGAGAAATGTAGTTGCTAAAACTAAGAACTATTCAGCACCCGGTCCAGACAAGATTAATAATCTATGGTGGAAGAAGTTCACTTTTACCCACCAACATTTGGCCCGTATATTTTCTAGCTTTCTTAACGGAGAAGATCACGTACCTCAGTGGTTGGTTGAAGGAAGAACGGTACTTCTACCAAAATCAGGAAATTTGTCTAATCCAATGAATTATAGACCAATAGCTTGTCTTAACACCTGTTACAAGCTATTCACTGGTATCCTCAAAGAGAGGATATTAACATCCATAGAGCCAGTGTGGAGTGCAATAGGTGAACAGCGAGGGTGTAAGAGAGGCCTAGCAGGTTGTAGGGATAACCTACTGATAGATAGGTGCGTGACCCAAGATTCGATATTTTATCGGCGCAACCTGTCAATGGCTTGGATTGATTACCGTAAAGCATTCGACTCTACGAGTCACGAATTGATTATCAAGCTTCTTGAATGCTTACAGGTACATCCAAACATTGTGAGATGCTTGAAAGATCTAATGCTCAAGTGGAGGACAAGGTTTGTTATAACATCGAACAAACAAGCCTCTGTCTATTGTTCTTCGAGAAAAGCACTCTGGATACATGTGTGGCAAACCAAAAAATAGAGTATATAAGATCAACCACCTTTTTTTTATTATTATTAACATTATTATTATTAACATTATGATTATTATACATGTAATTAATTTTTTTGTTACTTTAACAACTTGTTACATAGGATAAAATGAAGAAGAAAGCAAAATTTCACAATCTAAAAATGTTTTATTGAATACGTTCAATTATACAAACTCATGTTTTATTACTTAAAATCTTATTCAAATTCATTTTCTTATTTTTAAACTGTTCTCTAAATTTTTTACATTTAAGTACTATTAAATATAAGTTTACATTATACTATACTGAATTAAATTTTCTTTTAGTGAAAGTTAAGTAAAGTATAAACATAACAACTTTTTAAGCAAAATTACACTTTTAACAGCACAAATAAAATTTGTTTTAGTATTATGAAGATTACATTCTATCATACCTGACATTTCATACAATTTTTTTAAAGATGGGCAATCTATATCAATCATATAAACAACTTCTATCGGAGTATTTAATACAGTTTTTAACAATTTTTTTTTCTTCTCCTTTCACGTAAATTACAGAAGAATTTTTTAACATACAATTCAGAGTCTCATCAATTATTTCATGTGGTAAAATGCCATCATTCCATGATATATCATGATGATTTCGCTCAACCCAAGTATTAATAGATTTATATTTTTTTGAAACATCTTCCCATGTACAAGGTGATTTAAAGGATAAACTGTAAGGTTTTTTTTCATTATCAACGAGTGGTAATATAGCCAATTCTTTTAAAATAAATTTATTGTCAGTCAGTTTAAAACCTTGTACATCAACTACGTACTCCATTTTAAAAACTACTCCACTTTTAGAATTTTTTTATCTTTGCACCTTTACAGAAAATAACCATTTTGTTGAATACTAACAAGCTGAAAAATACCAGTTTTTTAAAACTTTTATGATTTGTTTAACTCCTCCACTTATTGGCCTGTATTCTACTATTCTACCGTGCAAAATTAAGCAGTAAGCTGCAGTTTGATCTGGAAAATTATCTTTAGCCTTAAGCTCAAGACGAATGTCAACTGGACCATACTTTAGAGACTCGTTCTGTTTTGAACAATTAATTACAAAAAGTGAAGCAAAGTCAAGAAATTCACTTTTTGTCAAGTAGGGTTGAGGTTCCTTGGTATAATAGCTTGATTGAAATTTTGTATATATTTCATAGAGAGTAGCGTAATGTCTTTTATCAAAATCAAGATTCAAATTTCCATACGGATAGCTCTGATTATTAAGGAATAATTTAACATTTGTTAGTCTACAGTGATCAAAGTGACTAGCATTTCTCGTAGTTACATTTTTTCGATTAGTCTGAAAACCTAAAATAATAAATCGGGGTTTCTCCAGTTGTGTTGATGTCTTAACAGTCCATACATGTTTTGCTGTTGCTGGTAGTAGAGGATATTCATACAATTCCCAGGCGCGAAAACTTATTGGAATGAGTGGATCCTTTTCCATGTACTTTAACAATTTGAATTTTCTTGCATCTGACAAGCGAATATTGGGCGGGAGATATTCAATTTTACTGACGGAGATTTTAACTTATTCTTCAACAGTTTGTAAAATAGCATTAACATCACTTCTCGATCTGGTTAAAATTAGCTCATGCCGAGCGTTGATAATAATTTTTTGATAATCCTCGGCAAATCCAAAGATTACATTGAGCGGTATTGAAACATCAAAATTTCCAGCAGCATCAATTAATGAAGTATTTGCATTGCATGTAGGGAACCAACCAGCATTTTCCATAAATTTTCCTTGAGACTCATAATGAGACACATAGTTTTTTATTAGAGCTGTAAGACCAACATTTTTACTTTTCTCAATTTCAACGGCATTTAACTCATAACGAGCTTCATCAAACAAATGACAGATGGCGTTAATGATTAAACTAGTATCAGTAACTGCATTTCCATTTGGTTTTGTTAATTTTCCTTGAATATGAAGTGAACTTTTACTCGGTAGAAGACAGTGATCCTGGTTCTGAACTGCAATTCGGATTTCATCGCTGTTATTGAAGGTTGATGAGGCATACGGTAAATGTGCATGCAACTCAATGTGAGCAATAGATTCGTCATAGACAATACTTTTGAAATATTCAACACTTCGTCTTCCATTTTCTTTTTTACAGATATTAAGATTTTTAAACAGGAAAACAACAAAACAGATGCAGACAAACCTGAACCTTTTTATTTTCATACAAATAAATATAATATATTTTTATGCTCTTCTTTTTCGCTTTTTGTGTGACACTAATTTTAGTCCTAGACTTTTTAGTAGTTCAATGTTCTGAGATGTTAACACCTTGACTGTAGATTTGTTACTGTTTAAAAATTTATGATTTATGATTATTAATGTATGCACCTGTTGTAATATTACATTCAATACTCAAGGAGTTAATATTTATAATAGACACTGGAGAAGCAGATTGATGTACTATGTTAGGTTCAAGTGTTTGTGGTTTAAAGCCTAGCAATTGTGCTATTGAGTCAAGTTTTTGAAAATCAATTTCACAATTAGAGATAATCTTACTGCTTAAAGTATTATTATTTGGTTTAATCCGAATGTCAATTCCCTTTGGACTCAAAACTGTTTGAAGGTAATGTTCAATGTCACTTATTTCATAGCTACCAGTCGGTATAGTAATTTCTTCTTTATCGATGTAAAATTTATTTTGTTTAATGTCTATGTTTGGAATTGAATTCAAGGTTAAAAATTCAACGAGTCCTAGAGCGCAATTTTTATCAGGTAACAATTCAATTGGAGGAAAATAGGTCGCTTCTAGAACAGATGAATTTCCTGACAATGTTAATGTAAACGAATCACTCATGAATTGTTCACAATTCACTAAACTTAAAGAAAACATCACCCACTATTTATACAAAATGTAAACATTCTTTTTGTTTAATTGTCCACATAAAAATTTAATACACACGTGACCACAGATAAACGTATCATAATTTTGATACCTAACGTGATTGTATTTTATACTTGTAACATTTAAATATTTTACAGGATCTGTAGGTGGTCTAAGGTTACCAAAACTGTCAAAATACAAGACATTTTTCACACTCTTTTTGTAGGCAACCCAGTGTGTACCACTGTTATCTTTGTTATCCAAGTTGACAATTGCTGATTCAAATTGTCGTGGTCCCGTTGCTGGCAATTCATCTCGCATAAAAATACCTCTAAATTGTGGAATATTTATTAATTTGACCAAATTCAATAAATCAACATCAGTCAGTGCTCGTTTTGGTAATTTTATTTTTTGAAGTTTTTTTTTTACTCTTAATCCTTCCTTATGAGGTTTGAGATAGAGTCCTAATCCTTTCCTGTAAGTTTTGAGATAGAGTCCTTTACCTAGTGCAGCAGATTCCATTGTTTGATTATGCCGTTGACTCTCTTCAAGTTGTTTTTTCGCTGCACTCGCATCATTAACAGCTTTTGCTATTCCAGCAGCACCACCAGACAGAGCACCAATAGCACTGAGGCCTGCAAAAAGTGGTACCAAAAAAGGTAGAAAACCACCAACTTTTCTTGGTAAAGGTAAAATTCGAGACTTTTTCACATTGCTCCTTCCACCAGCTTGTTTTACAGCTACACGAGCACCTTTAATAGCTGATTTTATAACAGATTGTGCATCATTTCCAGGAATTATAGATTGTTTAGCTGCTGTCACAATGTTTCTCAATGGTAGCATAATTTTAGTCTTTTTCTTTTGTTTTATACTTCGCTTCTTTTGTTTTATACTTCTCTTTCTCTTTAGTCCTATACCGAATTTTGTTTTCATTTTCATGGCGTTTGTAATTGCCCTTTTCACCAACTCTTGAATCTCTGGCTAGTACACGACTCCAAGCTTTTTCAGCAAGAATCCTATCAGCTGCGTTCCTCTCTACAAGATATTCCCTATTCTGAGAATAGGCAATATCGTGTTCCTTTCAAGCTTGATCAAGCGGATTGATGCCAGGATCTCCACGTGCCAATCGTTTCGCTAACTTTGTACCAGGTCCACAGTACTGATAGCCAGGAATATGCAATTCTAAGGGTAAATTATTAAGTAATTTATTGAAAATTCCCTGACCACGTTTAGCTCGCTTGCTGCTCTTTTGATGACTGACTGATTTTTTTTTCTTAATCATGCTCTTATATTGCATGCACTTATGAAAAATAATTTATAACTGATGTAAAACCTATAAAAGGATGGTATTTATAGCTTTTTGTGTCAGTTGATCTATTGCTCTCTCATTGCACACAACTTTTCCTCGAATCAGCAGCAGCAACAAACCTTCACTCTTCCAGTGTCAAACCATAACATTATTCAAGTTCACAACGACCTACAACATTCTTCACCAACGAATAGTCGATTGAACAGTTTGGCTAGGTCTGTGTTACAACCTGATTAAAGCTTTAAAAATATTAAATCGTTGAGGCAAGATAACTCATACGATTTTAGTTCAAATTTGAAGCAACCGCCTGTTTATAATCCTCCACCTGCATGGTCACCTCTGAAGGTTCTTTAAACATCTTCACTTGAGAGAGGATTTATATAAACTGTCATGGAAACTATAAAAGACCTGGTATTTATAGGTTTTCGCTTAAGTATTAATGAAGATGGAGTTTACAACTCAAACTATAAAACTTCCTGTAACAAATTTTGATAAAATCATGACAAATCAATGTTCAAAAAAACGTCATGGAAATTTACTGCCAAATACAGTACGAGCAATTTTTTGTGGTCCATCCAATTGTGGAAAAACAAATGCTGTACTCACGTTACTCTTACATCTAAACGGTTTGCGATTTGAGAATGTTTACATCTTCTCAAAATCTTTGAGTCAACCAAAATATAAATTTTTAGAAAAAATACTTAAACCATTGAAGAACATTCAGTATTTTCCTTTCCATGAACATGAAGAGGTTATCTCTACTAACGAAGCAAGACCAAATTCAATATTTGTTTTTGATGATGTAGTCTGTGATAAACAGGACAAAATGCGAGAATTTTTTTCTATGGGACGTCACAGATTTATTGACTGTTTCTATTTATGTCAAACATACACACGAATTCCTAAACATTTAATTCGCGATAATGTTAATTTTTTTTGTACTTTTTCGTCAAGATGAGGTAAATCTAAAGCACATCTACGATGATCATGTAAACACAGACATGTCGTATGTACAATTTCGTAAATTGTGTTCAACATGTTGGAATGACAATAAATACAGCTTTGTTGTCATTGATAAGGACAATGAAATTAATAGTGGTAGATATAGAAAAGGTTTCGACTGTTTTCTTAAAGGAAAGAGTAATTAAATAGATCATTACAACAATGTTAATAACTGGTAATACACTAGACATTGAGACATCAAGATGTCTTCCCGAAATGAAAGTATTCAGAAACAGAAAAATTTTTACAAGAAATTGACAAGGCAAGCAAAATTATTCGAAATAAGCATAGATTACTAAAGTTGGGAAAAGAGTCATTTGAAGAAGCATTAGGAGATACTTTCAAGCCTATTGTAAATCCACTAGAAAAGCTGGTTGGTGATATTGAAATGCTAAAAACAGTTGACGGTATTAAGAAAGAAAAAGAAAACGTAAAAACTAGAAATCTAAAAAAATTTTAAAGTTTCAATGATGATGATGATAATGAAAATGATGAATCATTTAAATCCGCAAAATTTCAAGAATCAAATCCTTTAAAAAGATCATCTTTTAATGAAGAAGAAGAAGAACAACAACAACAACAACAACAACAACAACAACAACAACAACAACAACAACAAATACCATTAGCGTCTTCATCATCAGTAGAGGAGGATACGAAAATATATTTGACACTTTTAAATCAAAGAAGTAAAGATATTGATAATATATACGGTGTACGGAAATTAACGAGAGATAGATTAATGATTGGTGATTCTTCAGTGGGTTTTAGTGAGAGTTATATTCATGTAGCAAACTCAACTTTTCCTAGTAGCATAGGATTACTTGAACTTCTTTTTAAGAAAATTCCAGACGAGTCTCTTGTGAATGCTGAGGATCTCGCAAATTTTCAAAAAATTATTTTATCAACAAATGCACATAGAAAACACTATAAAAAGGATGGTGAAATTCGCGAGAATAAAACCTATAAATTCAAAAAATTTATTGAAAAGTTAACTGTTACTTCTAGGAAAAGCGGAGGTCGTAGTGGTGGTAGACAAAGTAAAAATCGAAATTCTATTGGTGGAAATATTATACCACAATATATGGTTAATAGAAAGCGAAATCAATTTGATTATGTTTACTGGGATGATCCGAATGAATTGGTGGATAGATTACGTTTACTACTAGCATCTCAAGCAGCAGGAAATTCCAGTCACACAAACGAAATCCTATCAATTATCGAGGAGCTTCGAGAAGCAAACATTGTTTATTAAGTGTGTTCTATTAATTTTTACATTAGTTTCAAGATGAGCATTGATGTGTTTGGACATCCTCTTAATAGTAGTGGAGCAGTAACGGCACAGCGAGGACCACCTGGAGCTGGTTTTAAAGTTAATTCACAAGGAAAATACGATCTAGAGGGAAAAAGAATCTGCAACGTAGCTGATGCTTAGGATCCAAACGATGCAATTAATTTAAAGTCAACACAAAACTTAATAAAAGTTCAAACAGATGAAATCAATAGAATTTCACAGTATTTAAGTGAGGAAATTAAAAAGAATTTAATAATCATTACTCAGTTGGAACAAAAGCTGAAAGAATTTGAAAAAGAAAATGGAGGTGCAAAAAGTGCAATTGAGGGCCCGGATGCAATAACTACGTTTTCGCTCGAAGGCCTAGACTGTCTCCTCTTTCACAAGATAATTTGACGGGAAAATTATCTGGAAAAAAAGTTGAAGGAAACTGAAATTTAAAAATTGATATCAATAGAGGAGATAAAGACGCACATTTTTTCTCATTAAAGTTTTTTTGTCAGACTATTATTTAGTTAAATAAAAATTAAAAACTAATTTTTTTTAGACATTGGAAATAATTATATTTTTACAATCAACTCGTGATATCTCAGAGTCATATGGATAAAAAAAGTTGCAGCTTCACCTGCATATTAAAAAAACATTGCAGATCCTAATAAAATGGTTGTAAATATGAAAAAATTGTAATTTGTTATTGTTTTTTTAATATTAATGTAGTCGCTATCATTACTGTGCTTTACTAACTTTGAGCAAAGAATCTCTGTTACAAAGTTTCGAATTTTGAAGGTTTGAATCACACAAGTTGTTTAGTAAGGTATTAAAACGTTTTACCAAAAAGAATTTTTTCAATTCATTAAATATTTCAGCTTTTATAAACAATTTTGTTTGAAGCTACTGCGCGTCACGCGTTAACATTTGGTCAGCTGACTGGCTGAGTTTTAAGCCGTGAGCGGAACAAGGATGGATGTACTGCGGAGTGGCTATGGCGAGAGAGAGAAAGCGATAATAAAGTTTTTTTACTGTAGAAATCAACTTTTTTATTTTCTATTTACATAACTGTTAATAAATTAACACACTTTTAAAGAATAAATAACGTAAAAAACCATAAATTATGGGAAATTAAATATTTTAAAAAATAACTTGTAAAAAACAGACCTATATTTTATGTTCTTAAAATAAGTTGATTTTTTTTAAACATTTACAATCTTGTACCCTTAATATTTTCAGTCCAGTTTATTTGTTTTCAAAAGTGTTTAAATAATAAAATTTGTACTGGAAAATTGGTTTTACAAAAATTGAAAACAAAATGTTTTGTTCTTAAAAGTCCTTGCCGCACTCGAAGAAAGATTTTGATTTAGTTGTTATAGTTTTATTATGTTATTTATTCTTTAAAAGTTTGTTAATTTTTTAACAGTTATGTAAATAGAAAATAAAAACGTTGATTTCTACAGTAAAAACACTTTATTGTCGCTTTCTCTCTCTCGCCATAGCCACTCCGGAGTGCATCCTTCCTTGTTCCGCTCACGGCTTAGAGCTCAGCCAGTCAGCTGACCAAATGTTAACGCGTGACGCGCAATAGCTTCAAACAAAATTGTTTATAAAAGCTGAAATATTTAATGAATCGAAAAAATTATTTTCGGTAAAACTTTTTAATACCTTACTGAACAACTTGTGTGATTCAAACCTTCAAATTTCGAAACTTTGTAACAGAGATTTTTTGCTCAAAGTTAGTAAAGCACAGTAATGATAGCGACTACATTATTATTAAAAATCAATAACAAATTACAATTTTTTCACATTTACAACCATTTTATTAGGATCTGCAATGTTTTTTTAATATGCAGGTGAAGCTGCAACTTTTTTTATCCATATGACTCTGAGATATCACGAGTTGATTGTAAAAATATAATTATTTTCAATGTCTAAAAAAAATTAGTTTTTAATTTTTATTTAACTAAATAATAGTCTGACAAAAAAACTTTATTAAGAAAAAATGTGCGTCTTTATCTCCTCTATTGATATCAATTTATAAATTTCAATTTCCTTCAACTTTTTTTCCAGATCATTTTTCCTTCAAATTATCTTGTGAAAAAGGAGACAGTCTAGGCCTTCGAGCGAAAACGTAGTTATTGCATCCGGGCCCTCAATTGGTTAAAGAGTTGCATAAGCCTGTCAGGCGAAATTACAAACGTAGAAGTGTAGACGTTCGAGGTATTGATGAAACCTGGCAAGCTGATCTGGTTGAAATGATTCCCTATGCAGAAGAAAATAAAGGTTACAAATACTTATTAACAGTCATTGATATTTTCTCAAAATTTGCTTGGGTTGTTTCTGTAAAAAGTAAAACTGGTGAAGAAGTAGCAGCTGCAATGAAGTCTGTATTGAAACAAGGACGTGTACCAAAAAATCTACATGTAGATCGAGGGAAAGAATTCTACAACTCACACTTTAAAAATCTTGTAGAAAAATATAAAATAAATATGTATTCTACTTTTAGCAATTTAAAAGCATCAATTTGTGAACGATTTAATCGAACTTTAAAAAATAAAATGTGGATGCAATTCAGTCTGAAAGGTAGCTACAAGTGGTTAGATATTTTACAAGACTTGATTTCCACGTATAATAATACCAAACATCGTACAATTAAAATGAAACCAAAGGATGTAAATAAAACGAATAAGCAAAAACTCTTAATTAACGTATACAAAAAATCCGCTGCGCACTCTTTGATAAAGAGACTGAAATTTAAAATTGGTGATAAAGTGCGTATTAGTAAGCTAAAACATGTTTTCGAAAAAGGTTATACACCAAACTGGACTACTGAAATCTTTACAATTACGCATGTAAATAATACCGATCCAATAACATACTTGTTGAAAGACTATCAAGAGAATCCTGTATCTGGTAGTTTTTATGAACAAGAAATTTCAAAAGTAAAACACTCTGACGTTTATTTGGTTAAAAAAGTGCTTAAAAACGTGAAAATAAGTTATATGTAAAGTGGTTAGGTTTTGATAATTCTCACAATAGCTGGATTGATAAAGATATTGTGTAAAAAAATTATATACATATAATAAATTTAACAATCAATACATCATTTTTCAAAATTTTGTTCTACATTTTCTTTTACGAAACCTTTACTCTCATTATTTCCACTTATCCATTAATAAATTTTAAACATTTATAGTATTAAATTCTTTAATATTTTATAATATAATATATAAGGAATTAAGATTTTTTAAATTAAAGAAACCTTTAAAACTATGTATTTTATTTATTTATTTCATTCAACACTAACACACACACTGTCACATTTCATTCTTGATAACATATTAAGAACATCTTGACATATTGAATTTAGCTTGAAAGTCACAATTTCTGCGAATAATAATTGAAAACGCAAGATATTAAAAAATACAACTTTTTTCGATGCTTCTTTAATTAAAGTATCACAGTTATTCTTAACATATATTTCAATATCCTTGATATTAGGTGCTTTAAATTTTGAAAATACATTTTCAGCAATAGATGTAACTATACAATCTATAGCATATTTTACTGGTAAAAAGAGCAATTCGTTAAGATGTTGATCTATACACAAACTGATTTCTTAAAGAACGTGAAATGTTTCTTTATGTAGAACATGTCGATAAGGTATTTTTTTTCCATATAAATATTTTTCTGTTTGTTCTATTATTAGAACCCTTTCTCCAAATGAAGTCGTCAAGTATAAGCAAAAATTCCCACAGTTGATTATCCTATGATTTCCTTTGCCATCCAAGAACAATCCAATTTGTTTAAAATAAAATTTAAAAAAATTCCAAGCTTCTGGTGTTAGTGATACAATCGATTTAAGATGATGTCCCATTAGTTGAACTAAAGAAAAAGGATTACTATTATCTTTAAATTCAAGAGCTACAAAAATTGGCTTTGTAGCTTGTGCATTTAAATTATATGCACTTGAAAGCAACAATTGATTGTTAGAAGTGTAAGGCATTATGAATACTAAAAATTTATTTTAAAAAACTTACCTATTTATAGCTTCAAATTGTAAATGATTAAATTTTCCTCCCAAGTAAAGCATGCATAATTTTTTTTCTTGACACATTTTTTTCATCTGATTAAATAAAGTGTCATTCTCTTGGAAATATTTTGATACTCTTTGTGGAAGAAATACTGAACATGTTTTAGCAATGTCTGCTAAAACTTGTATTCCAAATTTCGTTTTAAATTTTCTTATATCTGACACTTCATATTTTGTATTTGCTGCAAAGTCACTTAGTTTTACAGTTGGTAGGAAGTATTCTGCTCGTGCAATTTTATTTATTTTTGAGAAATCCATTTTTTTTTAATCTTTAATATCCACGAGATCACAAGAAAAAACAGAAGCAATTTTTTTTAAGTGGACGATCACCTCAGAGGTTGAAAGGGAACTGTCTTTCGCAATTAGACTTTTTACATTTAAGAGAGAAATAAATTATATATATATGTATGTAGAAGAAGAGAGAGTACGCGAGAGAGAGAGAGAGAGAGAGAGAGAGAGAGAGAGAGAGAGAGAGAGAGAGAGAGAGAGAGAGTATGAGAAAGAGCGAGAGAGAGAGCATACACGTTCAAACTTGTCAAAGGTTGACTTTGAAACTGTTTATGCAAATGTATGACCTTGAAATCGTTTATGTAAATTCCTTTATGATGACGTGGCACATGACAGTATACACGTTCAAACATGTCAAATCTTAACCTTAAAATTGTTTATATGTATATTCCTTTCTGATGACGTGTCACATATGCCTTTTGACCTTGAAACTGTCTATGCAAAATGAGTGACTCGTTTGGACATAAGACCATCTTACACGGATATATGTACCCATCTATAGGTAGTCACACAGATACACACACACATACTTACCTCACACACATAGGCACTAACACTTTTCTATCCAGAATCCCCCTTGTTTATCTACTAATTACAACTTTGTTATATTTTATATAGCTGTATTTCACATCAAGACGTTAGTTATTATTTTTCTATATTTTTTGGTACAAATTTCAAGCACTGCATATTCTAAGATAAAAATTGCACACTAATGCTTACATAATAGTTTTATTCCTTAGAAAATTACCTTGAAAATAAGCCTAGGTACTTTAAAAAACCATGGTTATTTCGTCAGAAATTTGGATTTATGTGAAACAGTAAATATTCTACATTTTTAAATATATTTAAATAAAAAATGAATTAAATCACTTTACTCAGGTTTTATTTTCCTCAGAATTTCATCTACTTTTAAGAAATAAAAATAAATTTTTTTTAATGATTATACTTTGTACGCTTAAAGAAGTTTTTCAATTCTTAAAAAACTTATTACCTGCCCAATAAAAAAACAAGTGTTTTATATGTGTTTTATACATGATTTACACGTGTAAAAACACATCTCGTTTCCGAAAAAAACATTTGTAAAATACGTGTTTAACACGTATTTTGGGACTTATATTTTTTATAATTTTCATTAAAATTATTTTGTGTTTTACTCGTATTTTAGGAAATCCATTTTTTAATGATTTTTTTTCTACATCTTTTTTAAAACGTGTTAAACTCGTACATTCGGACTTATATTTTTTAATGAATTTTTTTCCTTTACATCGTGTTTAACACGTGTCAAACTCGTGTATTTAGACTAATATTTTTTATTGAATTTTTTTTTACATCGTGCTTAACACGTGTTAAACTAGTATATTTTAACTTATAATTTTTAATAAATTGTTTATCTTTCCATCGTGCTTAACACGTGTTAAACTAGTATATTTTAACTTATAATTTTTAATAAATTGTTTATCTTTCCATCGTGTTTAACACGTATTAAACTTGTATACTTAGACTTATGTTTTTTAGTGAATTTTTTTCCTTTACATCGTGTTCAACACGTGTTAAACTCGTATATTTAAACTTTTATTTTTTAGTGAATTTTTTTTGTTACATCGTGTTTAACCAGTGTTAAATTAGTATATTAAGACTTATATTTTTTAGTGACTTTTTTTCTCTTTACATTGTGTTTAACACGTGTTATATTCGCATATTTTGACTTATAATTTTTAATAAATTTTTCATTTTTCCCTCGTGTTTAACACGTGTTAAACTCGTACATTTAGACATATTTTTTAGTGATTTTTTTTTCCTTTCCCTCGTGTTTAACAAGTGTTAAACTCGTATATTTAGACTTATATTTGTTAGTAAATTTTGTTTTCCTTTACATCGTGTTTAACACGTGTTAAACACGTATATTTTAACTCATAATTTGAGTTTGGTTTGAGCTACCGTAGAGGCAAGACGTGTTTACGTTTTGAGAATTTTGCAATTTCGAGAGTGTGAGTGTACATACAAAAACAGTTGAAATAATTGTGTGCTGGATTTTTCCTTTTTTTTTCTTTCATATATAAAGGTTGTTTTGCACTGATATATTTGTGTTGTGACATTACTTAAGAGTGCTTTGCAGTTTTTTACTGCAGGTGTTTTTGGCTGCAGAAACACCTACTATATAAGCAGTCAAAATGGTTTCTAACGTGCCTAAAACTTTACAGCAAGCCTCGTTTTCACAGGCAGTGCAGTCTATGCGTTTCCCTACTAAGGAGCAAGCTATCCTGTTGGATGCATTTGAAGGAATTTTAATTCAGGAATTTACTACAGCAATCGGAAAACTTATCGAACCTAAAATAGTTATTTTCGTATCGAGGGCGCAAAACATGTGATTGCAGCGAGGGCGAGATTAGGAAAAGCAAGGGGATTTGAAGCGCCCGAGGCGAAGCCGAGGTCGGGGGAGGATCGCCGAGGTTTTCCTAATATCGTCCAAGCTACAATCACCTTACGCCCGTGGTGCGAACAACGTTTTTTGTCCTACTTGCATGGTAAGTATGGCATTGAGGGTACAGGCGGCAAAACCTTCAGCTAATTAACAATTAATGAACGTATAAATGCTACTGCGCATGTATAACTGTTATAGAAAACTTCTGCATATGTATAAATATGATAAAAAGACACTACGCAAGTGCAACTATCATAGAAAACTACAGCGCATGTAATACTAGCATAAAAATTACTGCGCGTGTGTTCATAATTTTTGCGCACGCTTCAATGACGTCAGCGGGCGGGAACGTATTTTGCGGCCGCTTCGGTGACGTCAGCGGGCGGGAAATTATTTTGCGCCCGCTTACCATACCCCGGGCGGGAATTACTCACTTTGCGCCCGCATTAAGTGCCCGAAATGACATACTTTACGTGCATATAGGACAAAAATATAATTTTTGTCTCGAGAATATCTGATGGCCGAGTTTGTGTATATTTAAACTCTAAGGATATCGTTGACAATCTAACTGTAAACAAAACAAAGGTGACTATTAATTCACATCAGCTGGAAATTCGTTCACTAATTATCAAGTCAAAACAGATTATACTGTCCAATGTATGTCCCATTCTGCCTCATTCTATTATTCTGGAAGAATTCGAGAAATTAGGAATTCGACCCTCTTCCGCAATAACATTAATTAGAGCTGGAATAAATGAGCCAGGTTATTCTCATATTTAAAGTTTTCGCAGGCAGGTCTATCTTCATCCTGATGATGTCTCGAAACTTCCGGAAATTATTCAGATCAGTTATGAAAATACAGATTATTGGATTTATCTCTCTACTGATAAACTGACATGTTTTCTATGTAAAGCAGAGGGCCATGTTGCAAAGTTTTGCAAGTATTCTGATTCATTAAACAATAAAATATCTGTTGCAAAGGATTCTGTTAAAAGCTCATCTGTACAAGATCAATTATTTAAAACAATTCTCAAGGATAAAGATACCACAAAATCGGATCTAGTGGATATAAACAAACACGCTTTTGCTTAACCTCAAACAAGAAGCAAAAGATCATTATCTTTGCCGCAATCTACTAGTGATGCTCTTACGGATTTGAAAAAAAATAAGGTAGATGATCAAGATTTTAAAATAAAGAAAAAAGTTCTAACCAAAAAAATGAGGAAATCCTCTAAGTCAGAGATAACCTTGGAGGAAGTGTCAACGCTTCTGCTTCCCGCCTCAGCTATAATAGAAAACAATTTAAGCAATTACCCTTTAAATTTTAAACAGATAACCGAATTTTTGTTCTCTGCATATGGGAACCAAGATACGCTAGAATTAGCATCCAAATATTGTAGTGATTTTTCGCTACTGATTGGTATGCTTACTGAAATTAAAGGATTCATTACAGGACTTTGTTTAAAATTCAGAATTACTAAAATTGTAAATAGATTAACAAATTCAAAAAATGAAATTGCAAGTGATGATTCTTCATTAATGGATGAATCAATGATTTAATCTTCATATTATAAATTTATATTCAGGAGAAATATTAATATGAACAAAAACCCTCTAAAAGTTATTTATTGGAACGCGAGAAGTTTGGTTCCTCGCCTTGACGAATTGCGAATCCTTCTTAAGGGCATTGACGTCTTTGTCTGCGTGAAAACATGGCTTACTGGGAGAAAGAACGTTCATATTTCTGGATTTACAACTTTTCGCAAGGACAGGACATATTCTAAGGGCGGCGGACTATTGTTCCTGATTCGGAAGAATCTTATCTATGGGGAAATTCTCGACTTGATTTCACCGGAAATAAGCGTTGAACTTGGCGGTATTTATATTAAAAATACTAGCCCTCCTGTAAATATTATTGCATGTTACAAAGCCCCAAGATCGATACTCTCACAATGTCAGTGGGACACAATTTTTAATAATGTTAAGACAACTAGTAACTCTGTTATTATTGGTGATTTTAATACTCATAACAAAGTTTGGAATTGTAAATATAATGATTCAAATGGGTCGAGATTGGAAAACTCACTTGAAAAGAACGATTTATTTTTGCATAATAATAATAGGTTCTTTTACCCACATAAATGTGTTGTATATCTTTCTCTTGAATATCATGTTTGTATCCCCATTAATGGTTCACAATGGACCGCGGGGAGTTGTACTCAATAAATAAATTAATAAATAAATAAATATGTATGAAAAAACTTTTTCCAATCTTGATCTTCTTATCTCCACAATGAGTCTAACTGATAAGATAGATTTTAAAATAAATGAAGATACTTGAGGCTTTGACCACTTTCCAATATTTTTTAACATAAATGTCGAAAAAACTTTTTATAATAAAATGTCTTTTAAAATCAAATCACTACGTACTGACTGGGTCAAATATAACTTGATTCTAGGGGAATCTTATCTCGATTTTTTCTCTTCTCTATATGATCAGATGAATGCTAGTAGTAGGTATGAGTTCTTCGTTGGTAGGATTACTGATGCTCTTAAAAGAAGTACGTCTAGTAAAGGGACACGGAAAAAAAGTCATAAGACAAATAACCCTGTCTCTTGGTGGGATGAAGAGTGTAATAAAGTTAAAAGATTACGATTAGCCTGTTTTAAAAAATGACAGGTTACTCTTTCATTAGAAGATTTTATAGAGTACAGAAAAATGTCTGCATTGGCAAAAAAAATTTGCAAAAAAAAGAAAAAAGACGATTTTAAGAAATTTACTGAGAGTATAAATCTGCATACTGATTCGAAATATGTTTGGAATAAATGTAAAAATTTTAAAAATAAATGGGTAAAAATAACATCTCCTTCCTCTTCTGGAAATTTACTAATGAAAAATAGAGTAATGGATATTCTTGGAAAAATAAGCCCTCCTTGGGTTCAGACTGATCCCAGCTGGTTTCTTCTGGCTCAGAAAAATGAATTTTTTGATGCTCCTTTTAACTTTTTTGAATTTAATATATCTTTGGATACAAAAAATGCCAAATCAGCCCCTGGTTTGGATGGTATTGACTTTGAAATTTTAAAGGGTTTACCAATAAAGTTTAAGCTTCTCCTTCTTGACATTTTTAATTCAATTTACCAGACTTGTGATTACCCTCAAGGTTGGAGAGAGTGTTTTGTTCATTTTGTTGAAAAGTCGGATGGAGTCAGTATGAGACCTATTACATTGTCTTCCTGTTTGGCTAAACTCTTTGAAACATTAATTAAAAATAGATTGCAATGGTGGGTTGAATCGCATAATATTATTCCTGATTCACAGTATGGATTCAGAAAAGGAAAATCGTGTCTCGATAATTTGTCAAATCTGACTATGAAGGTAGATCAGGCTTTTTTTGAAGAAAAAACACGTTCTGGCCGCTTTTTTGGATGTTCAGGAAGCTTTTAATAATGTAAATATTGAGATTTTATTATGCAAATTAGCTTTAGTTGAATGTTCTGGTAGATCAGTCAGATTCATTAGTTTCTTGGCGCGCGATAGACTCATACATACTGCATATAATAATGACGAGATTAGACATGTATATAAGGGAGTCCCTCAAGGGGGTGTACTTAGACCTTTACTGTATTTAATTTATGTGTCAAACATTACAGAAGATATAGATAAAAATATCACAATTTCACAATTTGCGGATGATATTTCAGCTTGTGTAAAATCTAAATCTGTTAAAAGATGTGTAAAGTTACTTCAAAAGGCCGTTGATAGGATCGGTATTAAGTTGTATAACCAGGATCTTGAGCTTTCGCCGGGTAAAATACAATTGATGCATTTCAATAATTTAAAAATTTTCCCTGGTAATACGAACATAAAAGTTAAAGATTCCATCATTAAGTCCGGCGAGTCATTTCGTTTTTTAGGAATAATATTTTACTATAAAATGACATTTCAATATCATATAGATCATGTTTATAAAAAATGTCAAAGAGCCCTGAATATTATAAAATACTTGTGTGGTACCTGGTGGGGATCAAGCCCAGAAACCCTTTTAGTTTTATATAAGAGTTATATACGCTCTATAGTAGACTATGGCTCTTGTATATATTTTCCGAATACTAAAAAAGCTCGGAAAAAAATTGAGTCAATTCAAAACGCCGCTATACGAATATCGCTAGGATACCGCAGAAGTACGCCTATCAATTTACTGTTAGCTGAATCAAAATTAATTTTGTTAAGAGAACGTTCTAATTATCTTTGTGATTGTTACATAGCTAAAGTCATGTCTAATATAAATTATAATATCCACAAAACAATGAATATTTATTTAAATTTCTGTAAAAGGAAGAAAAAGGATCTTTTTAAACGCAAAATAATACTTTGTAAACGCATTCCTATGATTGATAACTATAAAAAATTTATTGATCAATCTAAAAACTATCTATCTATCTATATCTATAAAATCCAAGTTTTGTCTGTACATTGCTTCGAATTTAAAAATTCATGTATAATTTTTCATTTCAAGTTGCAAAAACTCCAAAAATGACATTAAAAATTTTTTTGCCTGTCTCTCTGTCTGTCTGTCTGTCGGCACCAAAACTTTGTTCGGGCATCACGCGAGAACGACTCGACCGAATGAAGTGAAATTTTGTGTGCAAATGTCTATTAGCCTAACTAAGGATCTCCAATTTACAGACTTCAAAAATATTAATTAGAACCTGAGATATGCCAGTGCCACATAAGTACACATACACATGCATAGAAAATCATTTTTTGAAGTTTTGCAAAAAATGTGTTTATTTCCGTATTTTTGTAGTTCATTAATATTGAAATACATTTTTGGGCCCAAAATAAAAATCGGGCCTTATAAGGCCCAAAATAAAAAATGTAGTTTTGTACACTTCTGACCTGAAAATCTTTTAAAATATGGGGCAAAATTTCTGTACCGATCCAACTGAAAAAAAAATGTTCTCAGATCGGACTGAAATTTGTACTTAATTTAACCCTAGGAGTGAGTACTTCAGTCACCAAGTATTACTATATTTTAACAAAAACTGTGTGGAAGGGAGGGGGGTCAAGTTTTTGACGAAGAGCAGGTATACTCCGTTTTGGTCATTCGTAACTTTTATACGGAAAGTCGCACATTTTTTTGTCCTATACATTATCGATAAGTTTTTTTCTGCTCTTTCAAATGGTAGAAAAAATTTTTTTGAAAATTAAAAATTTGACTTTTTTTTTAAAAAATCAAAAATATTTTTGACTTTTTTTTAAAAAAGACATTTTTTTTTTAATTTTTTTTTTTTTTTTTTAACAAAGCTTAAAATGTGTACTTTTAGTACACCAAATATAAAAATGTCTTTTTTTTTTGTTTTCGAGATATTAAATAATGAATTTTTAGAAATAAGGTGAAGAATATAATAATTCCTCAAAAAAATAAAGTTTAAGTTAATTTAAATTTCTAATTTTAAAGAAAATAAAAAGCTACATTCAAAAGAGCCCAAACATAAATTATTCTAATTAATATTTACCAAATAAACAATATTTAAATAATTATTAATAAAAACTTGATTATAAAATTATTGTTATCTTATAAAAAAAATATTATGTCAATTCTATTTTTATATTTAGGTTTATTTATTTCTATATTTATTTATTTGTATGTTCCTTTATTTACATGTTTAAAAAATATAATAAGCTGTAGGTTTTTACAATTGATATTGATATTGTAAATAAATTATCGAAAATCTGTATTCCTATATTTTAACGAGGATCTAATTTTTCATCCATTTTCTAAAAAAAGGTTTTTCTTTTTTTCATATCTTTAATAATAAGCAATAATATTTGAAAACTGCTATCTGCATTTTAATGTCACTAATTGGGAGTTATTTTAATGCCTGCATTACAGCTGTGTAATATGTAAATGTGTAAATTTGTGGTATGTTACTCTTTATAAAAATATGATTCGTGATTTGTACTGTATTTGTGTAATATGTTGTATTATAAAATTATCTATTTTTGAAAATAGACTTAAATGATTGAAGCTGTTTTACTTATTTTCTTTTTTATTGGTGTTGTTGGAATTCTTTGTTTTTGTAACCTTTGTTGGGATTTTAGTAGCTTTCGGTATTTTGCTCCTTTTTCTTTGTGTTGTTTTCGGCATTTTTGGAAAATAGTCACATTCCATCGCAGATGAAAATTTTTTTAATTGAAGTCTGTTATCTTCTTGCGGTTTAAAGGAATGATATTGAGAAGTACCAGTTATTGTCACTACTCTATCGAATCTGCTTTTTAACATTTGGATGGTTGAGTCATGAGTCTCTTTACTTTTAAAAAAAATAAGAGTTTCTTTGCAATTTTTTTTTGCCCAGTTAAATAAAGTTTCTGCATTAAGAATGTTTTGTTTTGAACAGGCTTGGAGACTTGCACGAGCAGCTCCTCTTTTTATATTGGCTCCTACGCCATCGCAAGCTCCTTTACCATGGGCAGTGGCATGGTAATGCCATTCTGCAGGAATACCAAAATCTTTTTCATGAGCCAGAAGATTAGCAAAAGAATATTTATTTTTAAAATGCTGCCTTGCTCCATCAGTAAAGTAAAAAACTTTTTTTACTTTAAAATTTTCTTTTAAATAGTTCATGATGACAGTTTGATATTCATAGACACTAGCAGTGTCATGTGCCAAATTGTCTGAAATTATAGACATGCTTTTATGCAACAAATTGTCTTCTACATTGTAGTATATTACTACTGTAAAGATCGTTGCTTGGTTGTTGTTCCAGTGAAAAGCTTGGGCAGCGTTTTGAACGATAAAAGCATAATTTTCAGCGAAATCAAATGAAATTACAAACTCACCAGGCGATAATTTTTCCTTTAGACTTTTATAGAAAATTGCTTGTTCTCTGGCAATAAGATCATGTGTCTTCAGTTTACTTAAGCGTCCACATAAATCTTCTACAAATTCATCAACGTTTTGTACGAGAGTTTTTAAGTTATATCTATCAGTCTGCATCCAAACTTCACACTTTATCTCTTCAACACAATCTTTATCAAAAGCTTCAATTAAAATTTCTTTCAAAACATTTGTACCTAGACATAGTTCACAATCTCCTAAATAGCAAGAAATTCTGGGAATAGGACAGATTATAGATTTTATACAATCATGATAATTAGATAACTGTAGTTTATTGTCCTTAGTTAAATCTTCAATGTTAATTTCATTTAGCATTAATTTCACATTTTCGTGATACGTGCAAACACATACAGTGTGTGTGCCGCTACTTCCAGCTAACACACAATGAGTAGGCCTAAGTTGGGAAAATTTTGATAAACTTATTTGTACGTCGTTGTGTTCTGATTTAAATTGCTCATATAATTCATTTAAATTGCATAATAGAAGCCTTTTTTGCACATGCTCACGAGTTCCATCCTCATTTTTTACTGAAATGAAGTCCTTCATGCCAGGCATCATGCGACTGATGTCGTCACGATTGTAATAATCTTTAACTAAAGTCACCATTTCAGCCGACATTTGGTTTCCTTTCCTTGGTTTTGGTAAAGACAAAATGCCATATTTAGCTACGGTATATTTTACATTTCTCGCCTGTCTGTCGGAAACGTTAAATTCTGTCATTAACTTATTACGACTCCAAGAGCTTGGTAGAAGTGTAAGACTTGAAGCCATGTTTGATTAAAATATCGACAATCAAATACAAACTATTTTATAAAATGGAATAATTGTTAGAAAATATTAAAATTACAAGCGTCTTGTGTTAGTAAAGAATATGTAAAGAAATATCTACAAACCTGCTTATTTACTCAAAAATAAAAAATTTTATATCTAATAGAAAACTTGTTCAGAAAATACAAAAATTTTGTTTGCTTTATAAAAGTATACAATACGAAAAATAAACCAAGATAATTTGTACGAACCTGAGATCAACGAATTCTTCAAGAATACAAAAAATGAAATCTTCAACACTTCTTATAAATCATAATACGCAACTGTACTGTGGGAAATAAAAACTTGGCCCCCCAGTGGCAACTTTTAGAACTACTTTAAAATAGGCGCTAAATTTAAAAATACTTTAAACAGAGGATACATATTTAAAGTAAAGAAGATTACTTTGTTGTAACAGAAAGCTTATTTTAGTCCTTAATTAATCACAAACAACAATTTACACAATATTTCTAACATATTATTGCTTATTATTAAAGATATGAAAAAAAGAAAAACCTTTTTTTAGAAAATGGATGAAAAATTAGATCCTCGTTAAAATATACGAATACAGATTTTCGATAATTTATTTACAATATCAATATCAATTGTAAAAACCTACAGCTTATTATATTTTTGAAACATGTAAATAAAGGAACATACAAATAAATAAATATAGAAATAAATAAACCTAAATATAAAAATAGAATTGACATAATATTTTTTTTATTAGATAACAATAATTTTATAATCAAGTTTTTATTAATAATTATTTAAATATTGTTTAAGGTAATGGAACCAATAGTCGATCAACATCTTGAGAAAAAAAGTAAGGTTTTCAATAAAACTCCATAAATTCGAAACGAACTATGCATTTTGAATTTTCTTTTTTAAGTTATGTAGTGGAAGATCTGTAAATGCGTAACAGTTGAAATCGAATTATTTAGTTTAAGTTATTTATTCTAAAATTCAAATTTAAAAAGGACCTTCTTTTGGGGGTTAGGGACCCAATAGTCGATCAGCGTCAAAAATGGCTGAAAACCTTTTGCACCAGTAGTCGATCAATCTTGCACCAATAGTCGATCACACAACTTGAAATACAATTATTTAGTTAATTAACTAGAAAAATGAATCGTAGTACTTAAAAATTAATGTATTTATAAGTTTTACAAATAAAATTAACAACAAACAAATAAAAATTACATGTAAAGCGCAAATTAATCGACTTATATCAAACTGTATCAAACTGATCGACTATTGGGGGCTGATCGAGTATTGGCGCACTTACCTTATTCGGTAAATATTAATTAGAATAATTTATGTTTGGGCTCTTTTGAATGTAGCTTTTTATTTTCTTTAAAATTAGAAATTTTAATTAACTTAAACTTTATTTTTTTGAGGAATTATTATATTCGTCATCTTATTTCTAAAAATTCATTATTTAATATCTCGAAAACAAAAAAAAAAAGACATTTTTATATTTGGTGTACTAAAAGTACACATTTTAAACTTTGTTAAAAAAAAAAAAAAATAAAAAAAAAATGTCTTTTTTGAAAAAAAGTCAAAAAAATTTTTGATTTTTTAAAAAAAAAGTCAAATTTTTAATTTTCAAAAAAATTTTTTCTACCATTTGAAAGAGCAGAAAAAAACTTATCGATAATATATAGGACAAAAAAATGTGCGACTTTCCGTATAAAAGTTACGAATGACCAAAACGGAGTATACCTGCTCTTCGTCAAAAACTTGACCCCCCTCCCTTCCACACAGTTTTTGTTAAAATATAGTAATACTTGGTGACTGAAGTACTCACCCCTAGGGTTAAATTGAGTACAAATTTCAGTCCGATCTGAGAACATTTTTTTTTCAGTTGGATCGGTACAGAAATTTTGCCCCATATCAGAAATTTTGTAATTCTGTAACTAATAATACAACTGTTCATTTTGGGCCCAAAATAAAAATTGGGCCTTATAAGACCCAGAATAAAAAATGAAGTATTGTACATCTCTGACCTGAAAATCTTTTGAAACATAAGAAATTTTGTAACTAATAACAAAGCTGTTTATTTTTGGCCCTAAAATACAAATTGGGCCTTATAGGACTAAAAATACAAAATTCTTCTGTGTTGTAAGTGTAAAGTTTTTTTCAATATCATAAAATATGCAAATAATAGTATATCAAATTACTTTTGGAAGTGAAATAAAGTTTGGGCCTTATAAGACCCAAAATAAAAAATGTAGTTTTGTACACTTCAGAAATAAAAATCTTTTAAAATATAAGAAATTTTTCAATTTTGTAATTGTAAATAATAATATAGCTGTTCATTTTTGTCTCTAAATAAAAATTGGTCATTATAGGGCACAAAATAAAAAATTCATTTCTGCACACTTATATGTTCAAAATTAGAAAATGTTAGAAAAGAAGTAAAAGGTGTACTTTCGAAAACGATGACGTACCTAGCATTTTAATGAAACTTGATACGCTTATGTATCTGAATACGCTAATTACGAAAATAATAGTGAAAATCAGCGCGAATTTGATTATTATGATAAAAATCATAAAAAAACTACCATAATAATTCAAATATTTTAGACAAAAGTTGTAGATCGAATAAAAATAGACGTTTTGTGTTGTATATATTTTTTACCAAAAGTTTACAGTTTTCTAAAAAAAAAAATACAAAAACGTGTCAACGCCGATGAAAATAGTCTACATGAATAGTCTACCTATCAATTTTTATTTTAAAACAGTTTTTATTTTTTATGACACCCGAATCACCCTGTATTAGTTTGAAAACAATTCAGTTTATTATAGCACCCCAACCCCCCGGTATCCCTGTTAAATTAACCCAACTAATTATGGAATATCAACGCCTCCTTCACCTCCGTTAAGAGGGGCCTTAAAAGACCCAAAATAAAAAAGCAATTCGACACAATTCTGTTTACAAATTTTTATAAAAAATCAAAAAACACGTAAAAGATTAAGTCGCAATTGATTTTTTGGTCTAAAATTAAAATTGGGGCTTATATTGCCTAAAGTGTAAAATGTTGTTTGATACAATACTCTAAAATCTTTTATTAAAAAAAAAGTTATTTGAGTATTTTGAAACATTTTTAAAATGTTCTTTACAACTTATTACACCAATATATTTTTCGAATGTTGGCCTTATAAAGAAAGATTTTATGATTTTAAGTTAGACAATATTTAAAACAAAAACAATAACTTAATTTAATTTTATCACAAATCAAACATTCTTAAATTTATTGTAAACCGTTTTATAAAATTTGGACGATGCAGTTTTCTTAAAACTTTCATTTTTTTCTATAATCATACTATACCTTATGTCATTGTGACAGTGTATTCATAAACATTTCAAAAATAATAGTTGATGGTTTGTGTATAGGGGTGTACTATAGGTCGGTAACTCATATTTTATCTGAAATAAAAATTGGGCCTTAGAAGGTCAAATGCAAAAAATGTAGTTTTGTACACTTTTGTTCAGAAAATCTTTTAAAACATATGTAAGTTTGTAAATAATAATGTAGCTGTTCACTTTTGGAAGAAAATGACAGTGAAAATAAGCGCAAATTTGGTTATTATAGTAAAATTCATAAAAAACTATTATAATTATTCACGGCTTTTCGCTATTATCTCATAAAATATTCGAAATTATAAAAAAGATTATAGACAAAATTTGTAGATCTTATGAAAATACACATTTTAAGTTGTATATATTTTTTACTAACAGTTAATAATTTCTTAAGAAATACAAAAAAGTGTGAAGGAAGATGAAAGAGTCTATAGTTGTATTATTTCTGAACATTGAACAATAACAGTCTGATACGCCTGAAAACTGAAACAAATGTTATCTGTGTATTTTGATATAAAAATAGTTTCAATTTTTTATGACACCCCAACCACCCTGCATCTGTTTAAAAAATTTAATTTCTTAGAGCACCCCAACCCCCCTGTATTCGTTAAAAAAATTCAACTTATTATGGCAACTGAACTCCCCCTATACCCGTTTAAATTAGGTTGAAATTATAAAAAGAGTATCACGGAAAGAAATTATAAAATAATATTTTAAAATGACACTATAAAATTTAATATTAAATATTTTGAAATGAAACTAATAGAGACCTACTGGAAAAAACTAATTGGGTTACTTTTAAACTGTTACATTGACGAACAGAAAATTTAATAGTGACTATATTAATATTCAAAATTTCGTTTTAGTGTTTAATATAGTCTCTACTAAATTCTCTTTTCTTTGCTGTAACAGTTCAAAAGTAAAACAATTAGTTTTTCCAGTAGATCTTGAATAGTCTCCTTTCAATATTAAATTTTATTTTAAAATTTCTTTCAGTGTAAACATGTGATTATAAAAATAAGTTTTTTAACACAAAATTCTATTATTTATTATGTTGAGTTGAAAATGTTTTTTTTTCATTGTGGAGTTTAATGAAAGATAGGTATTATAGATCTTATAAAAATACATATTTCATGTTTTATACATTTTTTACCAAAATGTGTCAACGACCATGAAAATAGTCTGTAGTTATATTATTGTTGAACGTTAGTCTGGTAAACTAAAACAATTGTTACCTGTGTAATTGGATTTAAAAACAGATTCCAATTTTTATAGCACACCAAACACCTGCATCCTTTTAAAAGAATTAGACTTATTATGACACTGACCTAAGTATTTTTATCAGAAGTACAACTATTGTCTAAAATATTTTTTGAAATTAAGAATATTTTATGAGATAACAGCCAAAAACCATAAAATGTATTTGTCTTTTACTTTTGAACATTATAATAAAATCTGCGTCAATTTTCATCATGTTTTAGTTATCGTAATCTGCGCATCAAAATATGTAAGTATACGCAGTTTTAAATAAATAGGAAATATCCCACACAGCACCGGAAATTCTCTGAATTTTCCCTGAATATCCGTCTACATTTCTCGAATATTCGAACCTAATATTCAAGGAAGTTTCGAGGAAGTAGTAAAATGTCCGCCTGGAAAAATATTGGGCGCGCAATTTCCCTGAAAATGTATTTCTAATTTTCAGGGAATTTCCGCATCTAACATTCCTTTAATATTCATGGTATTCGTATATTCACTGTACATGATGCGCACTGGTCGAACTTGGTTTCTATGACACTTACGGCTGCGCAGTAGTTTTTAATGTTCTAGAATCCTACGGATGTTGAATATCATATATTTTTGATCAACTACCAGATCAAAAAAAATTTTGGAAATTTTTTTTTAACTTTCCCTGAATATTAAAGGAATGTTAGATGCGGAAATTCCCTGAAAATTAGAAATACATTTTCAGGGAAATTCCGCGCCCAATATTTTTCTAGGCGGACATTTTACTACTTCCTCGAAACTTCCTTGAATATTAGGTTCGAATATTCGAGAAATGTAGACGGATATTCAGGGAAAATTCAGGGAATTTCCGGTGCTGTGTGGGATGTGTTAATCTAAAAGTTTATATCTTTATTTTGCATGTAAAAATATTTTTTTTTTGGCGTGAAATTTAATAAAAGATATTAAAATATAAAAACTTTTTGAAGAGAATTATGTTGCTAAGAAAAGTTTATTTCAAATACGTTTAACTCGGAAATAATTTATATCACAATAGTATAGTATGCACCAAGGGAGGAAAACCCAAGTTTTTTAACGAAAATATTATGTGTGAGTCAATAAACCAGGTCCACCCGCGGTTCATACGTTATTTTTTTTCACAAATGCAGAAAAACTTAAGTTTGTACGAGTGAAGCGGTTGAAGTCAAAGTTGCAGGTGAGACAACGTCAAAGAGGAAAAAATGACTCAGGGTAGTGAACAAAATGATGTGCAGACGCGAAGCGGCTGCGCAGCACTTTTTTCACTGTCCTGAGTCTTTTTTCCTTTCTGACGTCATCTCACCTTAAAACTTTGATTTTCAATCCTGCTTCACACGTACAAACTCAAGTTTTTGTGCATGAGTGGAAGAAAATAATTTTTGACAAAAAATATTGTCTGTCAGAAAATACTTTTTGTCAAAAAATACTTTCCATCATAAAATACTTTTTGTCAAAAAATACTTTCTGTCAAAAAATACTGTTGGTATTTCTTACATCGACAATTCCGATAGACATAGGTCTTGGAAAAAATTTAAATTGCGTTTCAGAGCCTAATTATATGTTGAATGATTTCGTTGATAAATCAATGCGTATGCTATTTATACAGACAACAGCAAGATTTCATCTAATATTAGTGTTGGATCTGCTTGCATATGTTCAGATTTCGGAATACGTATTAAAAGGAGTATTTCTTTTGACGCTTCTGTTTTCACTGCGGAATGTATTGCCCTAAATCACGCGTTAGATATTGCCATGAATCATAAGCATTGTAACTTCCTAATTTTTTCGGATTCTTTGAGTGCTTTAGAAAGTTTAAACTCAACTCATTTCAATATAAAAACAAACAAATACATATACGAAATTAAAAAAAAAGTATTTACAATTTCACGAAAAAAATACGAATAACAGATATATTAAATTTTTTCGGATTCCATCACACATAGGACTTCGAGGTAATGAGGAAGCAGATCAACTGGCAAAAACTGCTACAATATCAAAGTATCATAATATGTTGAAGGTGACATTTACGGATTTATTTGAATCGTTTAAAAAATTATCTTATATTCAAACCAAAAATTTTGTGTTGGAGCAAGGTTTTATTAAAGGTAAACTGTATTTTCAGAACTACTATTCAGATAACGGAAAACCTTAGTTTTATAATAAACAGCTAATTAGAAAAAATATAGTAACTGTAAATCGTCTTAGAGCAAATCATTATAATCTGGCTGCTTCCTTAGCCCGTGTTGGAAAAATTGTAAATGTGTCTTGTTCTTGTGGAAATGAAAATGAAGATATTAATCATGTAGTATGGCAGTGTCCTATTTATGAATGTCAAAGATCTAAATTGCTGGCAAAATTGCAGAAAACGAAGTTTTTCCTGTGTCTAAAAATGGAAATATTTATAACTGAACCAAATATTGCGGCGTGTAATCATGTTATAAATTTTTTAAATGAATGTAATCTAAATATATAATGTAATTTTTTAATGTATGCTTTATAAACCTTTCTATGAAGTTTTAAATTGCCTTAAAAAAAAAAAAAAAATTAACTTATAATTTTTAATAAATTTTTTATCTTTCCCTCGTGTTTAACAAGTATTAAACACGTATAAAACACGTATAAAACACCTGAAAAACACGTGTTTTACATGTGTTTTTTACGTGTTTTACTCCTGTAAAAACACGTGTTTTTTTATAGGGTGTTAAGTGCTAAAAAGGTACTTTTTTATCCCATAGGCACAAACATGACGCTTTTAGATACCTGTAGGCAGGGTTTAAACGCATTCATTTATTCGACTGTGTGAAAATGGTGTCCATTTTTTCCCTAGGGAAAAATGAACAGCTAATCCATGCATTTTTTTCACCTTAGAAAAAATAGACGCCATTTTCATACGGTCAGACAAATAAACGCATTTAGACCCTAACCTACAGGCATTTAAAAGCACCCCGTTTGTGCCTTTGGAATAAAAAGTATCCCGGTAAGAAGCTGAGGATTGAAAGGCATTGTTTGGCATTTCAAAAAACAGTCGTTTGAATGCCTTTAAATGCCAATGAATCCCGTCTCTGTCCTGAATGCTATTTGATGCCCTCATTTGGTTAAAACTCAACTTGGTTCAATCACTTTCAATTCCTAAAAATATTGAAAAACATTTGAATGCCATTCAATGCCATAATAGAGATAAAGTGTTGAATTGAGTCAATGCCTTCCAATACCATACGTGGGAATTGAAATTTGAATGCCATTTAATGCCACAACGGGGATAAAGTGTAGACTTAGTTAATGCCATTGAATGCTGTTCGAGCATCCATTAGGTTTAATGCCGTTCAATCTCTGCGTCAGATTAAAAAGCACTCCATATGTTGCATTTCATACTTTGCAACGCGTCGTCATGGCATCGTCTCATTCTGTGTCGTTCGTTCTATTCTAACTAAATCGTGTTATTTAAAGAAATAAAATAAGTGATCCCTGGTAGATGACCGGAACCGTAGGAGAACGAATCTGGGTTCTTTCAGAGTACTGGTTCGTTCCCGTAGGGTTCTTTGTTAAATATTGGCAAAGTATAATGAAAATTGGGCAAAAGAGTTATTATTGGGACAAAGTGTAATTTTGTTAATAAGTTTGATAAGGTTTTTGGTGGTAAAACAATGTTATTAAACAGAAAAATCAAAAATTCTGAAATTGATACTTTAAAGGTGTTTCCACATACAGCACTTGTCAACTTTTGATAGAGTTCGCGGCAGATTTAAATATCTCCATCTGACTTGGAAAATTTAAGAGTAAAAAAAGTGTACATTTCTATAGAAATGTGCATTTAATTAAAAATAAAAATGTGTAACTTGACAAAGAAAGATAAACAAGTGTAATTTTAAGATAGAAATAGTAAAGTGCAGCAACATATCCTGGCAACTTGGCCTAAAAACAAATAATGTTTTTTTCCTAAACTTTTTTGTATTTAATTAGTTAATTTATTATTGCATAACTATTTTCCTACTTTTTCTTTAAATCTTATCCTTTTATCCCACTTCAAGTATAATAAGAACTTATAAACATTAAATATAACCTCAAAGTGTCACAATGGTTTTAAAATATCTCCCAAACGTAAATAAAAGTTAATACGAACAAATTAGAATTTTCCAAGTGAAATTAAGAAATATGTGTGTTTCTGATTTATAAAAAAAAAACATTTATACACAAATTTATAAGTATTTCAACTTTTTCTGGAAAAATTGGAAATAAAAACCATTTTCAATTTTACTTTTGTGACTTTTGAGACATTTGTGTCACTTATTGTCTAATTAAGAAAACCACTTATCTTTTCTTGATTCTTGTTAGATACTATTAGGTTCTTTAAAAATTCATATAAACTTTTCGAACATTTTAAAAATTAAAAAAGTGTCGACTAATTTTCCAAAACTAGCAAAACAATTTTCTTGAAAACACCACCTACCACTCATTTTGCTCAAGATTGAATAATTCTGGTATATTATCGTTTTCAAGTTTATCATAATTTTCTTGTAATTAACCTGACAAAAAACAAGTACACAAAATTAAAAATCTCTAACTATACAATACTTTGCTCACCAGAAAACAAAGAACAGGTTTTCAAAATATTTCAATTTTTCTTCAAAAATAATATCATGAGTAAAAAATTTAATTCAATTTTTATTTTTAATATTTCTTTTAAGCTCTTCAAAATAAAGTCAAATTATTGTCATATTATGTCAAATCCAAATATCCAAAAATCTGACATGTTTTAAGAATTTTGAGTTCTTTTTAAATAAGTATTTTTCAAAAATATTATTTTCTTTAAGTTTCTTATAATTTTCTTGTAATTTACCAGACAAAAAAAAAGAAGTGTACAAAAATAAAAAAAAAAAATTTTTTTTCATGATTTACCAATATTTTTCAAACATGTTACCATAATGAACTGTAATCCAAATTTTATCCTTTTCATTTTTAAAAATTATTTCGAGCTCTACAAAATAAAGTCAAATTTTCGTCATATTATGTCAATTCCAAATATCGAAAAACTGAAATGTTTTAAGAATATTCGGTTTTTATAAATAAGTGTTTTTCTAAAATATTATTTTCATTATGTTTCTTATATGTAATTTTCTTGTAATATTCCAGACAAAAAAAAAACAAGTGTAAAAAAATAGAAAACTCTAAATTTTTTAAAGATTGACTTTATTTTGTAGAGCTCAAAATAATTTATAAAATGAAAAAGATAATTTTTGGATTAAAGTTTATTATGGTTACATTTAAAAAAAATGGAAAATCATGAAAAAATTTAGTTTTTTTTATTTTTGTACACTTGTTTTTTTTGTCTGGTAAATTACAAGAAAATTATAAGAATCTTGAAGAAAATAGTATTTCAGAAAAATACTTATTTGTTTCTAGGCCAAGTTGCCAGGATATGTTGCTGCACTTTATTATTTCTAACTTAAAATTACACTTGTTTATCTTTCTTAGTCAAGTTACACATTTTTATTTTTAATTAAATGCACATTTCTATAGAAATGTACACTTTTTTTACTCTTAAATTTTCCAAGTCAGATGGAGATATTTAAATCTGCCGCGAACTCTATCAAAAGTTGACAAGTGCTGTATGTGGAAACACCTTTAAAGTATCAATTTCAGAATTTTTGATTTTTCTGTTTAATAACATTGTTTTACCACCCAAAACCTTATCAATCTTATTAACACTAGAACTCCAAAAGCGCGCTACGCGCGCGCAATTCTGTTGTAGGGGAGACTGGGGCTAAACCGGACATGGGGCTAAACCGGACAAGTCAAATATCTCTAAATCTGCGGAGTGTTTCACACCGTTTAAACATTCTGTCAATGTGTTGATATGTGAAGTATATACTTCATTAGGTTTTAATGACATTTCATTACTTTAATAGAAGTAGTGTCTGTCTAAGTGTGAAAAATCGTATTTTTTCACTGAAAGTAAACATTTTTTTTCTTATACTTTTTGGGTTTTTGACACTTTAAATAAAGTATATTTATTATTTGCTAACTGTTTTTTATAGCTTAAGGCATATAGAATTTAGTTAAAAAAAACTTTTTTAAAATAATTTTAAAAGAACAAAAATATTGCGCCTTCATTATGAGATGACCGTGTGGGGCAAAACCTGACGAATCAGAATTGCTGTATTGAATGTTGACGTAAAACTCACAGTGTTTTACTGTGAACCACTAATAATATAATTTCTTAACAAAAGTGTTGCATCGATCCAAATAATGAGTCTGAAAACAAGGAAATTTTTTTTTTCCTTTTTTGACATTTTGTTAATGAATTTTTTATACAGTTACTATCAGTCATTAATTTTAATAATATGTCTAAGAAAACAATATATTTTGTATTAAATAAGTTAAATATGTATCAGTGAAGACTCTTATTGAATTTTTAAATTACAAAAATGCATATTTGTGGTTCAACTTTGGCTAAATTTGAACGGTGTCCGGTTTAACCCCACCATTTTTGGGATTTTCGTTTTCTAGGTGGTCATATTCAAAGCGACTTACCAACAAAACTATCTATTATTTTTTAAATGGAACAACAGTATTTTTTAGTTGAAGGAACAAGCTTTAAAATGGTATATTACACTTTGACAAAAAATATGACTTTATATGGTTTTTTTTGCAAAAGACCAAATCCGTCCGGTTTAGCCCCAGTATCCCCTACTTTAATTTTCTTTATTTTTCAATTGTCCAATTTAATATTTTACTAATTTCTAATAAATAATTGTTAATTTCACAATAGTGAAATCTGCAATGTCTCCATTTACCAGTTTACCAAATTCTCTA
Organism: Ganaspis brasiliensis; assembly: GCA_037103525.1. Classification (NCBI taxonomy): domain Eukaryota; kingdom Metazoa; phylum Arthropoda; class Insecta; order Hymenoptera; family Figitidae; genus Ganaspis; species Ganaspis brasiliensis. Next base: position 284,757 of record JAZKLR010000061.1, on the reverse strand, counting down.
TTGTTCTAATTTTCTGAATTAAAAATTTCTCTATTTCTACAATTTTGTAGTAAACAAATTTCCAATTTCCTAATATGCCAATTTTCCAATAACTAAGGCTCAGATTTCTCTATTTATTATTTCACAAAATTGTCCAATTCTTGATTTTATCAATGTTTATGTTTTGACAAATTTCTCAATAGAAATTCCTTTTTTTAATATTTTGTAATAATTTCTTTTCCACTTTCATAAAAGATATTTTAACTAAATTAAAATAATGAGCTACCTTCTATTATATTATACCTATCTTTGTTGTATCTGTCTCTGTCAGCGTGACTGAGATAGTATAGCAGTATGGAGATACGTTTATTTTTTTGGGAAAAATGCTTTTTATTTGTATCCAAAATTTGCTAGACTTTTGTAATTTGACAAATAAATTGCTAAAAATTGTAGAGAACTTTGTTGGAAGCTATTACACTGGTCGACACCGAAAATGATTCAAGAATCAGACCATGATATTCTTATAGATTTTTCATCGCCGAACACGAATTTCTTATACTTTAAAATATTAATTAGTAGCTTTTATTTTTAAACCTAAAGAAAATTCATTGCGTGGTTAGTAAAACTGTATTTTTTAACTATGTGTTTTATATTCTTCCATGTTAAAAGATTCAACTTCATTCTCAAATATCTTAATAAGCACCGCTTCCTACCTTTAAAAAAATATCATTCTATTCCTGGAATGTTCTATTATATGATGCTTTAATTAGAAAAATATTCATAGAAAAAATTTTTCCGAGAGAACTACCTTAAGGTTTCAAAGTTTAGTTTTTAAAAATCCCTTTATTTTTTATAAAATAATAAATAATTAATCATAAAATAATTAACCATATTTAAATAATTTTGTCTAAATTTTGTTTTAAATTAAAGGTAGATAAATTTTTCATTGAATCTTCTTCTCGGAATTTTAAAAAAAAACTTTGTTTATTAAATATCGTGCTAGTGGCACGGTAAGTTTGTTTTTTTCTTGACTTTTTATATTAAAAACAACACAATAATGTGTAAATAACATAGTTATTAAGGACTCTACTGCCTTTTGTGCCGTTGGCATCGGCACATAGGTTACTATTTTGACTATAATATAAGAATTTTAATGATAAGATAATTTTCTTAACCTCAATGTTGACTACCCTCACGTTTTTTGTAAGTGGTTCTTGTAAATTTATCCTTACAATTATGTTTTATAAAATGAAATCTTCGTTGTATAAATAACTATAATTTTTGTATGTAGATTCTAAAGAGGACCAAAATTTTGGTTGAAAAGCTTAAATAAAGAAAAGCTAAAATTTAATGGACTTGACAACATCTTTACAATAATATTAAATATTTAATAAACAAATTGAACAAAAAAATTTTTTTACTTTCAAAGAGTAACATTTATTTACTCATCCCTTCCGTATTCTCTTTCACCTGACATCTTACACCATCCACCCAAACACTTTCTCTGTCCATTTTTACCTCACTTCCATTTCTTTTCTCCGCCCACGCTGCTTGTTTCAGCATCCATCTTTTCCTTCTTTCTATCCACGTTCTATCCACATCTATCCTCTCAACACATGATTTCAACTTACTCTTTAATCTAATAACTTCATTCTTATCTTCCTCATCCTCTAATTCCACAATCCATAATTTTAGTTTTTACTTATCATCTCCCCTCACCCCCTTAACATTTCTGATCCTAACCTTAGCCCCAATCCTTGACAACAGTGCTTCTACTTTTTCTTTACCTTCTGTTCAGCCAACCTTGATTCCTCTGATCACAATATTCCTTTTCCTTTTCTCTCTTTCCATAAGTTTTTTCATCATTTTTTTTCATTTTTTTTCATCATTAAATGCTACTCTCTCCATTTCTACCTTCTCTCTCCGCAAATTCTTCTCATTCTCACCTATACTTATTCCTTTCTGTACATTCTCTATTCTTTTCCACATACTCTCTTTCTTCTCTTCCCAACTTGCCTCCCACTCTTCAAACCGCTTTAAAATCACTTTCACTGCCTTTCTTAACATTTTAATCTGCCTAGACCTGGTTTCCTCTAATTCCTTAAAATCATCCATTTGCTCCCAAGCTTCATTAAATTTTTCTTTCGAATCCTTCATTGAGCTTTTCATTACTCTAAGTAAAACTTGGCAATCTTTACATTTAATACTTTTCATGATGTACCTCCTTTTCAAATTGACGCGCCCTGTCATCATTCACTCTTTCACTACTCAACTCATTGCTCTCCGTCATTCTTTCGCCCTACCTTATCTATAATTTCTCGATATCGTTATCTTCGTCACTCTCTCTATCTGTCACTCTTACTCAGCTCGCTCTAACCATAACCTCACAATTTTTCCTTCTTTTTCACTTCTTTTTACCATTCATAGATTTAACTACCTCTTCAAACACTCTTTTCATTCACACCTTCGCACTTCACTCTACACATACCAATCACTCCACTGCCCACCCTTCAGTTATTATTAATAAATTTTAAATAAAACTATTTCCCCTTCACAAACGCGTCAGCTACTCATCGGTACCGGAAACGGTACCGGTTCCACAGCTAAAGTTTTAAAAGACGTATGGGGTTGCCCCTAACGTTTTTTTCCTAACTACGGTCCTCACTCGTATATATAATTCACTATTTATTTGTGCACAGAAAGTATACAAATTGGAAAAAAGGCCTCGTCCTGACAATTGTACGGCACTAAAAAAATCAACACGGAAAGATTTCATTATTGGATGTCAATTTATGATGGGAAGTACGAATAGAACTTTCTGAAACATTTCATAAACAATTATGTGAGGGCTAGAGATGACCATATGCACCAATCTTCACACTGTGCCATATATAACAGGAAGTCAGGACCATACTTAGGAAAAAAGGCGTTGATGGCAACCCCCAACGTCTTCTTAAACTTTGGCTGTGGTACACCGTTAAGCAACTATTAAAAAACAGTTTTAAGCAACAGTGTTTATTTGAAAAAATTTTTTGATTCTGTTATTAACAAATAAATAAAAAGTTACATTTAAGTCGTTTTCGGCGATGTTTATAAAATTGTTTTGATCCTAGTTTGACAAAATTGCAATTATTTAAGGTTTCAAAGTTTATTTTTTAAAAATCCCTTTATTGTTTAAAAAATAATAAATAATCTATATTAATAAAATAAGTGTTTTGTCTGTACATTGCACAGAACTTTGAAATTTTTGTTTATTTTTTCGTTTCAAGTTTTCAATTACAAAAATGCTGTTTAAAAGAATTATGTATGATTGTATGTATGTATATATATGTATGTATGTATGTATGTCCGCGATATTTTTTCCAGGCATCACTTAAAAACGGCTACACGGATTGAAGTTAAATCTTGCAGTCTGTTAGGTGTTCGCGTAACTTAAATTTATAGCCAAACCCCATTAAAAAATATTAATTTTAAAGGAAGTTATAACATTTTTTCAAAAAAATCAAAAAACCGAAAAATTTAATATTTTTCATTTTTTTATGTAACACTCTTAAACTCTTTGTACCTATAGCTTTTTATTTCGACCATAATTGATCAGGGATTAATAATTGAATTATAATTTGTAGCCAAACCCCATTAAAAAATATTTTTTTAAACGGAAATTATGACACTTTTTCAAAAAAATATAAAACTTAAAAACTGTAATTTTTTCCATGTTTTGACGGATCACTGCAAAACTCTTTGTACTTAGCTCTTTTATTTAGATAAAATTTATTAAATTATTTAATATTTTAACATTAAAAAAAAATGGAAAAATAAATTACAAATTTGAATTTCAAATTTCTACAAAATTCAAAAAATCAAAAATATTCATTTGTAAAATTTTTTGTTTGTTTAAAACCTAATTTGACAGAGTGTTAGGTCTTGACTCAAGTAGGGTTTATAAATTTACAAAATTAAAAAATATTAATAACAACGGAAGATACACTATTTTTTCAGAAAATTAAAAAAATTAAAATTTTTATAATTATACATTTTTTGATGGACTGTTTTTAAACTTTCTACAATGCCAATGCCAATTAATGCGTTCGTAGGTATTTAAAGGGATCTTATCCTATCTTATCTTATCTTAAAGGGATCTTATCTTACCGGGATCGTAAGCAACACGGGTTTAAAGTCAGTCCAATTTGTTTACAATGATGTTTGTGTACGAATGGCTGATTTTAACCCCTTGTTGCTTAATATACTATTTCTAGTTCCACAAACGGAATTTGTCATATTTGGACAAGTATTTTGACATTACATTTTAAACTATAAAATTTTCCATTAAAAATATTTTAAAGTGTGGTTCAAAAACTGCTATTCCCTAAAAGAGATTTTAATTTTTCGTCCATTTTAATAAAAAATTTCTTAATTGTTACGTTTCTTCCTAAATTTTTTTTTGAAACCGGAGTTGAGAAATGGATGAGGTTTTAAATGTTTTGCTCATTATTTTCATTATAACCAAAGTAATTCTCACATAAATTAGTATAAAAATAACAGTTACATAAAAATCAGCGGTAATAATTAACTAATTCACCTTTAAATTCATATTATAAATCAATATATTTTATGCGTAGGTGTTTTTATTGTGTCTCAACTCCGGCCCCAGGTAAAACAAGGCTTTTTCAAAATAATTATTAATTTTTGCTTACAATATCGATAAAAGTAATCAAATTTGATAAAACCACCAAAGGCCTTTTTATTTAATCTTTAATTAACAGAATAATTAATGTTTTTCATACGTTTCTCAACTTTGGTTTTCTCAACTCCGGCCCCTAAGGGTAAACGAGCATACGTAAGTTGATAATACATATCTTTAAGGTGTAAGTTAAAAGTTTATTTATTATTTAAAAATCTTATAAGTAAATTAATATTAAATATAAAATTAAAACTGGTAAGTAGAATTATAATATAAAAATATATTCAACATAAAGAATGGAAAAATCATAACTCTTAAATTTGGCAATTTTGATTATAAATCTTTTGAAAATAATCAGCAATTACTTTGAAAAATAAATATTCAAATACATTATTTCAAATTATTTGTTTAGATCTAAGCATTTTTAGACTTTTACAAATCTTATCATTGCCTTTTTGGTTTTTAATTATTTATACATTTGGAAATTATAGACTATAATTCTGTGCTTATTTTCAGGCTGCATAATATTATGTTAAATAGAATGTTTATAACAAGAAAAAATTATTTATCTTATATCTTATATCCACCATTTTGAATTTTTTAAATTGACACAGAATTCTTAATCAGCGACCTCAAAAACCCTTGAGTACACATTTTCAACAGAATCTAACTGCTGGGTTTCCAGGGAGCATAAAACGGTTAAAGTAGCTTGTGGCACATTGGAAAAATCAAAAACGTTGATGATTTGAGTTACTTTTTAAAAACGTTTTTAAGATCACATAATAATCATTAAAGTCATTTTTTAGTCATAATTAATAAAAAGAATGCAAAAAAAATTTATTTTAAAATATTATTAGAAACAATTTTCTTCTTTCCAAAAGTGCCCTGTTTCTGAAGAATTACCCATATGTCGGGGCCAAGATTGACCAGTGCGCATCATTTAACGTTGGAAATTGCCTGAATATTACAATGAAATGTTCTCTCCAATTTTGTGTCAATATTGCCTTACAAGGAAACATTTTACTACTTGCACCAATTTTGCCTGAAAATTCATTGGAATACTCCGAAACTTAAAGCGTAAGGGCCAGGCAAGTTTAAAAAAATATCTTGTGCTGTGTGTGGACTTTCGTGTATTCTTATTCATAATAGTATACGTGGATAAGTCGGACATCAAATCTAACATCTTTTTATTGTACATATCCCTTTTCATGCAAACGATAACATTGCCTTTATCGGAAGGTGTGAACATTATACCTGGATTTGTTTTTAAAAAATCCTTAGTAGATTCTAGATTGTCTGAAATAATTCTATCCTGACTCGACAAGTGTTCTTTTTTGTTTAAATTGTTAGTAATAATAATTTAATAATTTATGAACCATTTGTTTGCTATGTTATAGTTATTGTTAGATTGTCTGTTGGTTAGTAAACTTAATTTTTTTATGAATAATATTCTGTGTTTTTAAGATGCGAGTGAATTTTTGTTTTGACAAATCAAAAACTTGCTTAAAATACAAACGTCAATAGAGGAATCAGTAATGTGTTTTTTGATTTTATGTTTCCCATAAGATACCTCAATGTATGAGAAAAATGATGAAGAGTCTGTCTTCGATCCAAGACTTGAATTTTATTTCAAAGAGTTGTTTCCTTCCATTATATTTTTATTTGAGAGATAAAAAAAATGATCTTAGGAAGGTCAATTGGAATAAAACTCCAAATTTTTTTCGTCACAAAGCAACGTTTCGTCGACCTGGGTTTGTCGACCTCATCAGGCTGTAATAAAAAAAGTACAAAAATTTCTAATGTTCTTATTAATAAATTAAACAAAAACCAACATCTACAAAGGGTTTTTTAAAAACAAATCCAGATACAATGTTCACACCCTCCAATAAAAGCAATGTTACCGTTTGCATGAAAAGGAATATGTACAATAAAAAGATGTTAGAATTGATGTCCGACTTATCCACGTATACTATTATAAATAAGAATCCAATAAAGTCTTTACAAACAATAACAAAACAAATTTTTAAAAATCTTAACAACAACGATTTACTGAATAGACAAAATCACAATAATGATTTAACTCTTACCCTGCTGGGAGTGAAAAGATAAAAATGGATAGAAATTGTGGGATAGACACTTTCTATCCCTCCCAAGTACACACGTTGAATATTTTTTGTTAATCTGTTTTTATCCATACCTACCCACAATGCCTATCCTTTTTTATCCATCGTGAATAGAAAGAGATTGGAATTTTTTATCCCTCCCAAGTAGATACTTTGAATCGTTTTTTTAAATTCTTTCCTATTTATGCCTATCTCAATGTCTGACTATCAATGTCTATCTTTCTCTATTCATCATGAATACAAAATGATAAAACTTTTCTATACATTTTAATCCATGTCAAAGCCTGAAATTTTTATCTTTTTCTATCCTTTTGAATCCACGCATAATTAATTAGTTAATAATTATTTGTTTAATAATCTTATTGTATTGTATACATACTATTCTAATCCTACCTATAACGCAACTAATATTGAAAAATCCGCAAACACGAAGAAGCAAACCCTAACCACGAGCGCAATGACAACTAAAACCCGGACCTCTAGTCGATTCAGCTAACTAAGGATATTAAGAGACCACGGATACTTATGCATATGCTTCATAGCATCTGCCTCTATCTCTTTGAATTCTTACTTTTCAATCCTTTCTTATCTTTCGTCTCTCTTATACTTTTCTAATCTTATTTCTCTTCATATATGCACCTATACATGTATGTAGTAATTCAATTTCTATACATTTAAATCTTTCCCAAAAATATTCTTAATTATTTCTATCTATGATAAAAAAATTTCAATCCACTTAAATCTTTCTCAAAAATACTCTTATCTCTTTTTATACAGAATACATTATTTTAATTTATATCCATTTAAATCTTTCTAATATATCCCTATCTCTTTCTATCCACGATATATTGTTTTAATTTTTATCCAAATCACATTGATATTAACTGTTGACTTTCTGAATTGTATACCTACAAAAGCGGGCGTACGCTCCTCTTTAAATATATTTAATTGACCGTTATCTGTGACACGTGCCTGTTCACGTTGACAATTTATTTTTTGATCTTTTTTTATAGTTTTACACATAATGTGGTTTTCAAAAATCTCAAACCATTTGGAGAAAAAAAGTCTGTTTCTTTTTCTCCTTCTTTATACATCTTGTAATATTTAAAAACAAATGTGGATATTGAAAATCCACATTAAAATGTCCAAAAATGCATTGTAAAAATTCTTTTCGTGTAAAAGGCCATGACACCCCCGGAATTTGTTCCAATGCAAAAAAAAGTGAATACGTATTTTTGAATTTCTCAAAATTTCCATATTAACTAGTGTTGCTGGGCACCTCGATTTTCTCATGTAAAATGCAAGGGAAAATTTTCAATTTTCGAAAAATCAAAATCATTCGCAAGGGTTTGACAAAAGTTAACATTAAGTTACTGGATTATGTAGTAGACTCTCTGACGATTAATTTGACTTATATAACTTTTACTTTTAATAACCCTAACCCGGTACAAAACTACCCCAAAGTTGACCCCTTTTTAAATTTTTGCACCTATACTCACTTTGCCCAAATAAAATCCAAGTTTGACATCTTTATCAATAGAAATAGTTATTAGTATTTATCTTAAGTATTAATTAATGTTTAATTAATTTTTCTACGAATATTTTTAAATATTTGACAAATGTTTAAACCATAAATTTTTCTAAAAAACAATACAAATGACTTTTTTTGTTTTTTGCAATGTTTTCATTCAAATTGTCTATAAAAAATATTGAAATTTGAATTTACATGAATTTAAAACATTACAAAAAAATAGAAAAAAATCAAATTTTATGATTTTTTAGAAAAAATTATTTGCTTAAACTAAATAATTTGTTTAAACATAAAAAAAATAAAAATATATATATAAAAAAGTAATTTGTATGGTTTTTTATAAAAAATTAATTGTTTAAACAAATTAATTTCTTTTACAATTGTCAAATAGTTAAAAATAATATAAAAAAATTAATTAAAAATAATTAACATTTGCAATAAGAAATAATAACTATTTTTATCGATAAAGATGTCGAACATGGATTTTACTTAGGCAAAGTGCGTGTAGGTGCAAAAATTTAAAACAGGGACAACTTTGGGATAGTTTTACACCAGGTTAGGGTTGTCAAAATTAAAAGATATATAGATCAAATTAATAGTCAGAGAGTCTACTATAAGATCCAGTAACTTAATGTTAACTTTTGTCAAACCCTTGCAAATTTCTTAAGTTGTCTGCTACGTTTTGATTTATTTTAATTAATTTTATAAATTGTTTGATAGATTTAATATGTTCAATTATTGTCTTAGTGTTTATATCATGGGAAGGACTAAATTTTTAACCTAGAGAAACTACGTCTATAATGTTTTGGGGAATTTCCGTGGATGTTAAGTTTTTGAACCAAGTATTTTTATTTCTGTTTGTTTCTATTATTTCCTTCTCTTTGTATATTTTCACAAATTTTTGTTGAAGACTATTATTGACATTTTGTTTTTGTCGAAAATTATTTTCAGATTGAGCATCAAATATTTGAGAAGCATGAAAATGTTCTAAAGCAAATTTGTTAGAATAATGATTTGATAGAATTTTTTATTGGTAGAATCTTAATTTTACAGAACATCAACATGAACAAATATTGAATTTGCAGAAAACCAAATATACAGAATATTAATATTGCAGAATCCTTATTTGGCCGAATATTAATTTTACCGAAAGTCATTTTGATCGAAACTTATTTTGTGGGAATCGGATTTTGTTAGAATACCAATTTTGCAGAATATTAATTTTGCAGAATCTAAATTTTGAAGAATACTAATTTTATAGAATATCAATTTTACGGATTATCAATTTTACAGAATGTTAATTTTGCCGAATATTAATTTTGCAGAAAATCAAATGAATAGAATATTAATCTCGCAGAATCGTCATTTGGTCGAAAAGCAAATCTACCGAAAGTCATTTTGTTCGAAACTCAATTTGGCCGAATCGAATTTTGATAGAATACCGATGTTGCAGAATAATAATTTTGTAAATTCAAAATTTCATAGAATATAAATTTTACAGAATAATAATATGGCCGAATATTAATTTTGCAGAAAATGAAATGTGCAGAATATTAATATTACAGAATAGTTGTTTGGTCGAAAATCAATTTTATCGAAAGTCATTTTGATCGAAACTCAATTTGCTCGAATCGCATTTTGGTGGAATATCAATTTTTTAGAATGTTAATTTAACAGAAACTAAATTTTGCAGATTGCTAATTTTACAGAATATCAATTCTGCAGAATTTAATTTTGTAGAATATAAATTCTGCAGAAAATCAAATTTAGAGAATATTAATATTGCAGAATCGTTGTTTGGTCGAAAATCAATTTTACCGAAAGCCATTTTGTACGAAACTCAGTTTGTCCGAATCGAATTTTGATAGAATACTAATCTTGCAGAAAACTGCACGAAAAATATTTTTGTTGCGATGTTCCCATCGCTGCATTTACTGATACCTAAGAAGCATCTCCTGCAACTACTTTACCGTCGGTATTAGTAAATACAGCGATGGGAACATCGCAGTAAAAAAATTTTTGTCCAGTTTTCTGCAAGGTTTATATTCTATCAAAATTCGATTTGGACAAACTGAGTTTCGTACAAAATGGCTTTCGGTAAAATTGATTTTCGACCAAACATCGATTCTGCAATATTAATATTCTCTAAATTTGATTTTCTGCAGAACTTATATTCGACAAAAATAAATTCTGCAGAATTGATATTCTGTAAAATTAGCAATCTGCAAAATTTAGTTTCTGTTAAATTAACATTCTAAAAAATTGATATTCCATCAAAATGCGATTCGAGCAAATTGAGTTTCGATCAAAATGACTTTCGATAAAATTGATTTTCGACCAAATGACGATTCTGCGAGATTAATATTCTATTCATTTGATTTTCTGCAAAATTAATATTCGGCAAAATTAACATTCTGTAAAATTGATATTCTGTAAAATTGATATTCTATAAAATTAGTATTCTTCAAAATTTAGATTCTGCAAAATTAATATTCTGCAAAATTGGTATTCTAACAAAATCCGATTCCCACAAAATTAGTTTCTATCAAAATGACTTTCGGTAAAATTAATATTCGGCCAAATAACGATTCTGCAATATTAATATTCTGTATATTTGGTTTTCTGCAAATTCAATATTTGTTCATGTTGATGTTCTGTAAAATTAAGATTCTACCAATAAAAAATTCTATCAAATCATTATTCTAACAAATTTGATTTAGAACATTTTCATGCTTCTCAAATATTTTATTAAAAGTATCAATTAATAGGATATTTTTAACAAGTTTTCTTTGTTTATTAACTGTTTTTCTAAGTAACTTAAATGAATATGATTATCTTTAATAAATAAGTTTTACAAAATTTGTTGGAATTTATTTATCGCTGAGTTGAATTTTTTATTAGCAGTGTTGCTATGACATTGGTAGTGTTTAACAATTGTCGACAAATGTTGAATATGCGGAGGAAAAATGTCATAGATTCTATATTTTAATAAATTTGTTTTCTGAGATAAAGCAGTTGTAAATTTTTTGTTGAGATTTATCCATTCTTTTAAAACTGTTTTTGTATTCTCACAATACATTTCACAGATGTTGTGGAAAAATGTGCCAGATGTTAAAATTTGGTTATTATGTTCACCAGGAGTTTGCTGGTTGATTTTTCACCGTTGATAATCCATAGTCGAATTTTAAAGTGTAAATTATGAATCCATCACTTGGTGTTAATCAAATAAGGTAAAGACTTTATCGATTTCTCCGAGTCAGGATGTCAGGTTTTATTATTTAAATGAAATAATCCTATTTTAACGTTTCGGTTGTCAATACAACCCTCATCAGAACTGTGAATTTTATTTTGTAATTAAACATTTTTGTATAACAAAAGTATGGCGGAACATAAAACGATTAATATAATGGTACTTACATAATATAATAACAAAGGTTTCTAGAACAATAACATTTTTTTTTTTTTGAATAACGTAAATTAACATTGTTATTTAGTATAAAATAAGGCATTTGTTCTTCTTTTGAGAACGAAACAAAGTTTGTCAGCGAGTTAAAATTTCATTTCAATACGTTTCACTTGAAAGTCGATAATAATTTACTGAAAATTTAATTACATTTTGTTTACTTTCATATATTTACTATGTGGTACAAAGAGAAGAAGAAATTGAGGTTTTGATTATATACATTTTGATTTCAAATTAATTGTTGATTTTTGATTTTATTTCTCTTAATAGTGAATCGTATTGTTTGTTAAAACTTGCGATATTTTCTTTTCGATTAATTGAGTATTTTTGTAATTTTATGTGTATCATTTCTGAGACAAGGTGTTTATTTTCTGAAGGTTTTTTATCTATGATTTTAACATTTGTCAATCAAATTCGTGTTTTAAGTTGTCGTTTCTTTTTTTTATGTTTTTGTGTCTTCCCATTATGGAATGTCTTTTATTTTTATGTTCATTAATTCTTTCTCTTATTGGTCTTTTTGTTTGTCCAACATATGAAGCTGGGCAGTCTTGACAAATAATTTTATAAACTGTGTGTGTTACATCATTTTTGTTAGTTTTATTTTACTACAGAAAAATTTCTAATTACTCTTACATCCCCCTTGATGACTTACTAAATGTAACAGACTTTCTTATGGACAATACTTTTTTTAAGTTCAATGACCGATACTATCAACAAACATTTGGTACACCAATAGGATCTCCCATCTAAGGTTTATTTGCAGACATAGTAATGGACGACTTGGAGACTAAATGTATAAATGCATTATCTTCTAAACCAATTTTTTACCATACATATTTTGACGCTATTATCACATGCATACGGTGGATTTCACAGAAATTGTCCTGCCCCAAAAATAAAATATGTCCTATCTATTTCAAATTTTTTTTATGAGTTGTCCTATTGGATAGTAATTTATCATATGAATATTTTAAAATTTTTAAAAAATTGGGGCAGTGGGAGGGGGAGAAAGTTTGAGGTGTTTTGGTAATTTACTCTTCTTTTCCTATTTCCACTATCTTAATGAATAGATAAAAAAAAAATTTATGTGACATGATTTGAGTAGATTTTTGAAAAACCTTTCGATTAAGAAGGTCCATTTTATATTTTTTAAATAATTTGACCTTAATTTTTCAAAATTAAAAACAAATTTGAGTTTTTCTCAAAGGTGGGCCTTTTTAATTTTTTTAAAAATATTTTTAAACGAAAGCTGAGGTTTTCTCCTATAAGAAAGTTTTCGAGAAATTAAATGATGAATACCGCGCAACGCCGGTTCGACGTCGGACCGCAGGGTCCACAGTGGTTTGAAATCAGAAATTAATGTTCAAATCAACTTTTAGAGAGAACGGCTGCATGGAATTTCAATTTTTTTTTTTAAATTCATAAATAAATTCTTAAGAGATCTGTGAGAGTAGATTTTTGTTTTTTGTTTTATTTGTTTTTTAATGTTAATGCAAACAGCTCAAAAAAAGTCAACTTTTTCGTTTTCTTATTTTATTTTCTACAAAAAATTTTTTTAATGCCTGACAATACCTTGATTTCATAGAAGTAACGAAATAGAATAAACAAAAATTTTGAAAGCGCTAATTTAATTGTTATTTACCCCCTATTACCCCTTAAGAGGGGGTAGGAATTTCAAATTTTACGAAAAGTTGAGTTCGGTGTCTATTCCTATATTTTTTGGGCCGCTGAAACCGAAAAAGACCCTTAAAACAAATTTTACCCCTTCTTTACCCTCTATTACCCCCTGACAGGGGGTTGATATTTCAAAATACGAAAAAAAATTGAATAGGGTGTTTTTTTCTAAGGTTTTTGCGGAGTTAAAACCGAGAAAGACTACCAAAAACAAATTCCCCCCTCCCTTACCCCCTATTACCACCTAAGAGGAGGTAGGAATTTCAAATTTTACGAAAAGTCGAGTTCGGTGTCTATTCCTATGTTTTTTGGAGCGCTGAAACCGAAAAACACTCCCATCTTTCACAACCTATTACCCCCTGGGAGGGGGTTGAAATTTCGAATTTCATAATAAAATAGACACCGTACTCTACTTTTGTAAAATTAAAAATTGAATTTACTGCTAGGGTGTAAAACATGGTAAAGAAGAGAGGAATTTTGTTTGGTTGTTTTTTCGGTTTAAGTACCTCAAAAAACATAGGGACAAACACCCCGTCCCAGGGGTAATAGGGGGTGAAGGGGGAAGAAATTTGTTTTTGGGGGTCTTTTTCGGTTGCAGAGACCCATAAAGTATAGGAATAGACACAAAATTCAACTTGTCTTGAAATTCGCAATTCCAACCCCTCTCAGGGGTAATAGAAGGTGAAGGGAGATTTGTTTTTGGTGGTCTTTTTCGGTTTTATCACCCAAAAAACCTTAAGAATAGACACAATATTAGATTTTTTTTTCGAAATTTTAAATATCAACCTCTTGTTAAAGGGTAATACGGGGTGAAGAAGGGGAGCAATTTGTTTTTGGGTGCCTTTTCGGTTTCAGCGCCCCAAAAAACATAGGAATAGACACCGAACTCGAATTTTCGTGTAATTTGAAATTCCAACCCCCTCTTAGGGGGTAATAGGGGGTGAAGGAGGGGGGAATTTGTTTTTGGTGGTCTTTCTCGGTCTTAACGCCACAAAAAACCTTAGGAAAAAACAACCTATTCTATTTTTTTTTCTAAATTGGAAATATCGAGCCCCTATCAGTGGGTAATAGGGGGTGAATTAGGGGAGAAATTTGTTTTTGGGGGTCTTTTTCGGTTTTAGGGCTCCAAAAAACTTAGGAACAGACACCGAACTCGACTTTTCGTAAAATTTGAAATTCCAACCCCCTCTTAGGGGGTAATAGGGGGTGAAGGAGGAGGGAATTTGTTTTTGGTGGTCTTTCTCGGGTTAAGCACCCTAAAAACCTTAGGAAAAATCACCCTATTCGATTTTTTTTCGAAATTTAAAATATCAACCCCCTGTCAGGGGGTAATAGAGGGTGAAGAAGGGGTGAAATTGGTTTTTAATGGTCTTTTTCGGTTTCAGCGTCCCAAAAAATATAGGAATAGACACCGAATTCAACTTTTCGTAAAATTTGAAATTCCTACCCCCCCCTTAGGGGGTGATAGGGGGTAAATAACAATTAAATTAGCGCTTTCAAAATTTTTGTTTATTCTATTTCGTTACTTCTATGAAATCAAGGTATTGGCAGGCATTAAAAAATTTTTTTGTAGAAAATAAAAAAAGAAAACGAAAAAGTTGACATTTTTCGAGCTGGTTGCATTAACATTAAAAAACAAATAAAATAAAAAATAAAAATCTACTCTCACAGATCTCTTAAGAATTTATTTATGAATTTAAAAAAAAAAATTTTAAATCCATGCAGCCGTTCTCTCTAAAAGTTGATTTGAACATCAATTTCTGCTGCGTCGCGTCGACGCAAGCCCTTATAGGTGATCCTGCGTCTCGCAGTATTCATCATTTTATTTCTCGAAAACGAAAAAAACGCAGTTTTGAAATTTTGGGTTCTTATAGAAATAAACCTCAGCTTTCGTTTAAAAATATTTTTACAAAAATTAAAAAGGCCCATCTTTAAGAAAACCTCAAATTTGTTTTTAATTTTGAAAAATCAAGGTCAAATTATTTACAAAATATAAAATGGACTTTCTTAAATAAAGGTTATGCAAAAATCTACACAAATCATGTCACATAAAATTTTTTTATCTATTCATTAAAGCAGTGGAATTAGGAAAAGAAGAGTGAATTACCAAAACACCATAAACTTTCTTCCTCTCCCACTGCCCCAATTTTTTAAAAAATTTTAAAATATTTATAGTATAAATTACTATCCAATAGGACAAGTCATAAAAAAAATTTTAAATAGATTGGACATTTTTTATTTCTGGGTCAAGACAATTTCTGTGAAATCCATCATACCAAAAGACAAGATTAACGAAATTTTACATATTTTTAATAACTACAAAGAACGTTTACAATTTACCAATGAAATCGAAATAAATGGACAAATTAATTTTCTTGACATTTCATTAATACGATCGAACAACAAATTGATCCCTAATTGGTACACAAAACCCACCTTTTTTGGGCGTATACTAGATTTCAATTCAAACCACCCCTTCTCATAAAAAATCGCAATTATTTATAATTTAGTAGACCGAGCAATTAAATTAGCTAACAACAAATTTCATAATAATAACCTAAAAATCAAAAACAATATTCTTATTAATAATGATTACCCTAACTACATTATCAAAAAATATACTAAAAAAAGACTAGCCACAATTAGAAAAAATATTGAAATTAATAATAACAATCACACTGAAAAAAATGATTCGGTAATTTTACCACTATGGAAGTAGGAGCGTTTATTACCTACTTCTATAGTAACAGTTTTACATATTTTACGGATTTTACACGCAGAGATGGGAATAATTCTTTAACCTTATGTAGAATTCCTAATGCTTTTGTAAAATTAGAGAAAAGAAAATTCGCCAGTTATGAAATAAATATAAGTATTAGAAATTCTAATATAAAAATAAATTATGAATTTTATTGTGAAATTATAAAATAGCAATGTAAAATAAATAAATTATGTAATTTCACAAATTTTTGTATTTATTGTTTTAAACTTTGGCACTGCACCTGAACTTAACCTCAACCTTATAAAAATTTTCGAAAGATTCTGTCATTTCTTCGTAACAAGAGGGAGAAAAAATGTTTAATTTATTAATTCAACAGAAGTTGAATTTCTTTTTTCAATCAAATGCCCGTTGACGGTCAAAATAAACACATAACCAATTCGTTTTCAAGAAATATCTTAAAAACTAAAATGTGAAACTTTTTTAAGACGTACCACAATTAGGTTTCTATAATTAATCATTTTTGCTGGGAATTTTACATAAGAGGATTATGGAAAAATACATCAAACTATAATATTTTACTTCAAGATGATAACATTGAGATTATCAACAGGATTTTTACATGCTTTTGTAACTTTACAGTTACTGGTGAATTTAATACTATGAAGGTAGGTGCTTTTATAACCTACTTCAAAGTAGTACATTTACAACCCTAAATGTACATTTACAGAAAAATGTAATATTACATTACTGAAAGCTGTAAAAATTCAAGTTGATTGGTATTATTGCTACTTTCCAAAGAGTAATATTACAGAAATTTTCTAAAGTAACATTACAATACGGACGTAATTTTCCTGAAGTATTTTTTACATTGCAGACACATAAATTAATACCGAAGTTAAAATTACCATATCACAACAACCTCTATGAAAAATTTTCATTCTCATTCAAAAAATGCAATATACACACAGTTCCATCCATAAATAACAATCTAAACGGTATAATTAAGAAAATTAAAGATAAAAATAACAAAAATGGTGTAACACACACAGTTAATAAAATAAATTTTGTCAAGACTGCCCAGCTTCATATGTTGGACAAACAAAAAGACCAATAAGAGAAAGAATTAATGAACATAAAAATAAAAGACATTCCATAATGGCAATACACAAAAACATAAAAAATAGAAACGACAAATTAAAACACGAATTTGATTGGCAAAATGTTAAAATCCTAGATAAAGAACTTTCAGAAAACAAACGCCTTGTCTCAGAAATGATACACATAAAATTAGAAAAATACTCAATTAATCCAAAAAAAAAGATATCGCAAGTTTTAACAAACAATACGATCCATTATTAAGAGAAATAAAATCAAAAATCAACAATTAATTTGAAATCAAAATGTATATATAATCAAAACCCCAATTTCTCCTTCTCTTTGCACCACTTAGTAAATATATAAAAGTAAACAAAATGTAATTAAATTTTCAGTAAATTATCGACATTCAAGTGAAACGTATTGAAATGAAATTTTAACTCACTGACAAACTTTGTTTTTTTCTCAAAAGAAGAACAAATGCCTTATTTTATACTAAATAACAATGTTAATTTACGTTATTCTTTGAAAAAAAAATGTTATTGTTAAAGAAACCTTTGTGGTTATATTATGTAAGTACCATTATATTGATTGTTCTATGTTCCGCCATACTTTTGTTATATAAAAATGTTAAATTACAAAATAAAATTCACAGTTCTGATAAGGGTTGCATTGACAACCGAAACGTTAAAAAAGTACTATTTTATTTAAATAATAATACCCGACATCCTGACTCGGAGAAATCAATAAAGTCTTTACCTTATAATTATAAAAATTGTTTAAGTAAATTAATATTGTTTTTTGTAATTTTTTATCTAATTGTGCGACAGAGTTTTAACTTTTTTTTAAATTTGCAACTATTCAAGCCTACAAAATATAAATATTAATAATAAACAAAAATACACAATTATAAAAATTGTTTAAACAAATTTATATTGTTAATATTAATATTGTAGTACAGTTCCCAAACTGTATTAAAGTTGCGAATAAACAATATTAATTTGTTTAAAAGAGTTTTATAATTATGAATTTTCGTTCACTATAAGTTTTGGGCTTTTGTAGACTTAAAATTTGCAAAATTAACCCTTAAAGTGTAACGTGTTTTTCGGCACCGTTATGCTGTAACTCTGGGTCACTTATGCGTTGCGCTTTAAAAAGTGCTTTAAAGTGCTCTGAAAAATTTTTAGAAAATTCATAGTCTTATTACATCAACTATCCTTGTATAAAAACTAATCATTATATTGACGATTTGTTCATTTGTTTAAGCAATACAATTGTTCAAACAAATCAAAATAGTGAACAAATTTAAATTTTTCAAGATTGGCAGGGGCACAAATAACCCAGCGTTATACTTTAAGGGTTAAGAAAAAGTTACAACTCTCTAGCTCAATTCGATGAACAATTGCAAATAAACAATATTAATTTGTTTAAACAATTTTTAGATTAGTGGGTTTTCTTCTATTATTAATATTAAGCTTTCACAGGTTTGGAAAATTGCAAAATTAAGAGAAAGTTTTATCTCTCGAGCTCAATTAGATAAAAAATTGCAAAAAAACAATATTAATTTGTTTAAACAATTTTTATAATTGTGGGTTTTCGTTTATTATTAATATTAAAGCTTTCATAGGTTTGAAAAGTTGCAAAATTAAGGGAAAGTTTCAACTCTCTAGCTCAATTAGATGAAAAATTACAAATAAACTATATTAATTTGTTTAAACAATTTTTATAATTGTGGATTTTCATTTTTTATTAGTATTAAGCTTTCATTAGCTTGAGAAGTTGCAAAATTAAGAGAAAGTTTTAGCTCTCTAGCTCAATTACACTGAAAAAAAAGAATAATAAAAGTTACATATTTTCGATTAAAGATTACTATTTTTGAGCAGTAGTTTTGAAACTGTTCAAAAATTAAATACTTTTTACTTAATTCAGTAAATGAATTATACTTTGATTGAAATAAAATTTACTCCATGGAATGGAAAATTTAAATGAAAATTATAAGTATTAATATGAATCTGAGGAACTATTGTATCATCCAGAATAAGAATTGCTTTTCAACGGAGTGGCGTTTACATCGCCACTAACGATATTTGCTCAGAAAATTGTAATTTTGCCCCTCCACTGCTCGCGTCACTCACCGATGTAGGCAGTATATACGTGTGAGACGGGAAACGGGATAATGAAATAATACAGAAAATAATATTTTCTTGTTTTTAATTCTTTATAAAATAAATCAAAGCAAATAAAAATAAAAAAGTTTCTACATTATTAACTTTATAAATACACTTCAATTTATTAATTTACAAGTTTCATTCTTCTAATATACAAGTACTTAGAATTAACGAGTGAACATTTCGGAAAAATCTTAGAATTATACGGGATCGAACTACCTAACTTAAATATAAATACGCAATGTCGCAACCCTAAAAACGCACGCTTTCGCATTAAGCCTCTCGGCTATCGACGCAACTGACGTCATATATTTTTTAACTTATATGAATTACCGCAATAAAATAAATCATAAACCCCATATATTTTACTACATTATTGAAATTAAATGTAAATATTATTCAAAATAGTAGTAAATAGAATAGTATTAAATAAAAAAATTGTAAATATGTAAAAATAAATGAAATACTTATATAATCTAAAAAATGTTATAATAAAATATTATTAAATTTTTTTATACAATATATTATTAATAAATAATACTTATTAAATAGTTTAAAGCAAACTAATTTATAAAATAAAATAGCAAACATAAAAGTGAAAATTAATTTTAAAAATGTTTTAATATTAATATTGAATAATTTATCTGAATATCAAAATAAATTTAATTAATTATTATAACAAATGCAGTTTTTTGAAGAAAATAATACAAAATAATTTATTAAACATAAATGAAAAATGAAAAATTGTTTTTGTATAACACCTGAGTTACAAGAAAAAAATTTTTGAACTAGAAAATTAATTACTTAATATTTACCAAACAAATTCAAGTTTTTTAAAAAAATTTGCAATGGTAATAGAATACATATTATTTAAAATATTTTTGTATCATTATTGAGTAACAATATACTAATTAATTTAAAGTATGAAACAATTAAATTCTCTAATTTAATACACATTTTGATATAAATTTGCTTATTATAATTTTTTTTAGAACAAAATATGTCAAAATAAAAGTATAAGATCCATATTAACAAGAGATTTGTTTAAAAAATATTAAAAATGTTTATGTAACAAGGAATTGAAGCATTTATTAAATGTACATATATTTACATATATTACTAAATAATTACATTATTTACTATAAATCGAGATCCTCTTTTCTCAGTGTAGATGAAGAGTTGCAAATAAACAATATTAATTTGTTTAAACAATTTTAATAATTGTGGATTATCGTTTATTATTAGTATAAGGCTTTTATAGGCTTGAAAAGTTGCAAATAAACAATATTAATTTGTTTAAACAATTTTTATAATTTTATATTTTAGTTTTTTTATAATATTAGACTTTCCTTAACTTATATAATTGCAAAATTAGAAAAAAGTTACAACTCTTTAGCTTTATTAGATGAAAAGTTTCAAATAAACAATATTAATTTATTTAAGCAAATTAAAAAATACATACAACAATTGTTATTAACTAATTTTAATGTCAATAAACAAAATTTTGGTGGAAAATATTGTAAAAAGTTGTAATGAATATTTTTTAACAAACTTACATTTTTAGGATCTTTTTTAGAGAATTGGCACTAACCGGGTTGAGCATTCTAAGGCCACTAATTTCCCAGCGGGAAGACCCAACTGGGGCCCACCTTAAATCTGGGAAACGAATATGGGTCCCAACTGGCGCCCACCGAACTTTTCTACACGGGTTATAATACAGATTAGGATGTTTAATAATAATCTATAAATTTATATTAGTAAAAATTTAACAAACATTATGCGTTTTAGAAAACTTAACAGATTCTAGCCAGATGTTAATTAATTTATATCAAAGAGGAAATAAAATTCTTCGCATACAGTTAACTTGAAAAACTTTAAGGAAATATTAATTATTTAATATCTGAAAAGAAACGAAATTTAAGCAAAGAAAACTTCTAAAAACATCATTTATTTTTCAACTACTACACTATGAAAAAAATCTTTCCAAGTGTCTCAAAATGAGATACGATATGTATTTCAGGGGAACACAAAACACGTATTGTGTCTGAATTTGAGACATATGCCTTAGGGTGTTTCAAAATAAGAACATTTTTTAAAATCGTTTAAAGTCGCACGAAAATTGACTAAAAATGAAAAAAAAAATTACCCCTATTTTTTTTGTTTTTTGATCTGACAATATTAAGGGGTGCCGCTTGCACACCCTATTTTCGCATTAGAAATACATGGGAAAAGAGTACTTTTTTAAAAAAGTGTTAAAATTTGTTCATAATTTTATCGAAAAAGGCTCAGAAGTTTATGAGACCTCGATAAATGTCCAAAGTTAAAGAAACTGTGGATTATTATTATTTTTTTGCAATCTGACCCTCTCTAGGGGTGCGTTAAGTAACAACCCCTAAACATGAATTTAGCATTTATAAGTAAATCGGTCTGAAATATTATTTTTTTACGTTGCTTTTTTTATAAATAATTTTACTGAACAAAATACAAAGCTCACTGCATTCTTAAATAAAACTTTAATTGTTTAAACAATTTTAATTTTTTTTAACAATTTTATTCTTATCTTCTGTTTTTATGATATATCTTTAAAGCTTACAGCTTCTTAATTAGCAAAGGGAAAAACAATTAAATAGATATAATTTAATTAATTTAATTTAATTGATTGTTTAAACAATTAAAATTGTTTAAAATCAACTTTTTTATTTTCATTGAAAAACTATAAGAAAGTTATTTATGCACAATTCGCAATATACATTCAATTGTTTTAACTATTTCAATTTGTTTAAACAATTCAAATTTTTTATACTTTTGAATTCGAATGTTCTTTTAAATAGCTGTCTATTCTTTAGTAACAATTAAAAAGAAATTTTTACACGAAATATTTTGTTTATTTGTTTAAACAATTTAAATTGTTAAAAACAATTTTTCATTAAATTCTCCTAGAAGGATTTCAGTTTTTGTTATCTTTATTAAGGATATATCACGAATTTTTCCGTCTGCAATTTTCAAGACTTTTTAATTGTTTAAATAATGTATATTTGCATAAACAATTCATTTTTCGCATATTTTAAGGGTTTAACTAATTTTCTTGAATAACTCATGGAGTCAGGTTTTTAAATCTCTTTTAACTTATATTTACCCAGAATCTACTAATTTCGTTTTTTTTTCATTAATAAACCTATACGTGTATTTGTGTTGTAAGAAAGCTTGATATAATTATTATGTCGCATTTTTAATTGAATGTATATTGTGAAATATTAATAAATAATTCATTTTTAATTCTTCAATGAAAATTTCAAAAAACCACATGATTCTAGCTGAATTTAATAAAAGTTGTATTTAAACAATTTTAATTGTTTAAACAATGAATTTATTTAAATTAATTAAATTTATTTCCTATTCGCTATTTAAAAAGTTGTAAACTTTTAAGATATTTAATTAAAACAGAAAGTATTAAATAATATGTTTAAACAAATGAAAATTCTTTAAACAAATTAAAATTGTTTAAACAATTGAAAAGTCTTGAAAATTGCAGACGGAAAAATTCGTGATATATCCTTAATAAAGATAACTAAAACTGAAATCCTTCTAGGAGAATTTAATGAAAAATTGTTTCTAACAATTTAAATTGTTTAAACAAATAAACAAAATAGTTCGTGTAAAAATTTCCTTTTAATTGTTACTAAAGAATAGACAGTTATTTAAAAAAACATTCAAATTCAAAAATATAAAAAAATTTAAATTTTTCAAAAAATTTAAATAGTTAAAACAATTGAATGTATATTGCGAATTGTGCATAAATCACTTCCTTATAGTTCTTCAATGAAAATCGCCAAAAACCACATGGTTCTAGGTGAACTTAATAAAAAGTTGATTTTAAACAATTTTTATTGTTTAAACAATCAATTAAATTAAATTAATTGAATTATATCAATTTAATTGTTTTTCTCTTCGCTAATTAAAAAGTGTTAAGCTTGAAAAGATATTTAATAAAAACAGAAGATATGAAAAAAATTGCTAAAACAAATTAAAATTGTTTAAACAATTAAAATTTTATTTAAGAATGCAGCGAGCTTTGTATTTTGTTCAGTAAAATTATTTATTTATTTATTTATTTATTTATTAAAAACAAAAGTTCCTGGAGCTAATAAGCCCTCAAAGGAACAATACAGAATAACAATAGGTGTAATATTTATACCGCTTAACGAGTAACTCTAAATGTGTGTGGTGATCACAATAATTTGCACTTGAAATGATGTTGGGAGAGGTTAAAGAATACATTGCCAATTATTAAACTCAATAATGTGATTTGTGAAAAAAAAATTGTACATGCTTTCTAGTTTTATCAATAACAATGCTATAAAAGACGTGAATAGAAAAAATTCGGTAACCCACTATAATTAACAACAGTCATAAAGAAAAAAAAAACCATATTACCAATACGTTATATCAAATAACTTATTGCTTTTAAATAGAAAATCAAAATTAATTTTTTAAAATAAGGTTGCTTTGATGAATCTCTTATTCTATTTGGTAATTTTTTTCACAGCCTTGCTCCCCTAATAACAAACGATTTTTGTAGTTTGCAAGTTCGATGTGTAGGTATTTTTCAGATAGTACTTCTTTCTCAAAGCCTGCTATACATTGATTCATCCAATTTCTTAAACTCAAATAATTCATATAAATATGAAGGAGTTTTGTTATTAAAAATAGAGAAAATTAAATTTCTAATAAAGAAAGTTATAAAAAAAGCAACGTAAAAAAATAATATTTCAGACCGATTTACTTATAAATGCTGAATTCATGTTTAGGGGTGGTTATTTAACGCACCCCTAGAGAAGGTCAGATTGCAAAAAAAATAAAAATAATCCACAGTTTCTTTAACTTTGGACATTTATCGAGGTCTTATAAACTTCTGAGCCTTTTTCGATAAAATTATGAACAAATTTTAACACTTTTTTAAAAAAGTACACTTTTCCTATGTATTTCTAATGGGAAAGTAGGGTGTGCAAGCGGCACCCCTTAATATTGTCATATCAAAAAACAAAAAAATAGGGGTAATTTTTTTCCATTTTTATTCGATTTCAGTGCGACTTTAAACGATTTTTAAAAATTTTCTTTTTTTGAAACATCCTAATATGCATTTTAAAGTATGTAATTTTGATACCTACATATTGTCCCTGAAATTCTTACAGTGTATTATTATTAAACAAATTTAAAAACTTTTTTAAGGACCATAGGTTATGTAAAATCTGAACCAAATGTAATTGTTTTATTTAATTAAAGAAGTGAAATCTAAATAAATTAATCTTACAAAGTTATGAAATTGTTTACTAAAATTGTTTTAAGAATTTTAAATAGTTGGCAAGTATTTAAACTACTTTATAAATCTAAACATATGTAGCAATTAATAAATTTCAACAAAAAAACACGAAATGGAATTAGAGAAAACTGTTGAAGATATTTAATTGTTAACTAACATTGTTTAAACCATTTAATAATTATTAGTAAACATTCTAAACTGCAATGCAACTCTAGGCCAGTAATAATTCAATTTACAAAAGAAACGAAATTTAAGTAAACAAAATTGTTGAAGTTATTAAATTGTTAACTAAGATTGTTTAAACATTTCAATAATTATTAGTTAACATCCCAAACTAAATCACAACTCTAGATAAAATGTAATTTATTAATTTAACAAAAGAAAATAAATCTAAGTAAGAAGAACTTTCGAAGTTATTTATTTGTTAACTAAGCGTAAGATTGTTTAAACAATTAAAAATTGTTGGTTATTAACTAGAACCATTAAAAAATACTTTAGATAAGTTTTGTGTGTAAAATATTTATGCATATATAAAGTTTCTGTCATCTAAGGATCTTGAAATCACTTCCTCAAAACTTTTTTTTTTCTATTTTTAAAAGTTACTAACATTTATTTTTGTTAAAAAAGAAAATCCTAATTATCTAGCAATTAAGCGTTGTAGGAGAAACATTCCTGAGTATATAAAGAAAAAGAAAATAAAAATTAGTTTATGTTTGAGTTGTCAGCAGACTTTTGTCCAAAAGAAGTGCTTTTTAGGTCAAACTGTGTTTCGCTGCGGTGCTAGTGGCAGCAAGCGTCATGAGCGTTATGTTCTATTCAACCTTTCTTTACGTTGACTAGAAGATGTCATCCAACTTTTTACGCTACAATTTTTTTATAGGAAAATAGTAGGTCTTTCTTAAAAAAAAAAATTAAAAAATCCAGCCATTTTTGAAGAAAAAGTTCTGTTTCTTTTTATTTTCCATTTTTAGGGGTTAAAAAACTTTACTTGTAAAAAATAATATGGCCTATCGAAAGAGCGTAAAAAAATCTATTTTTCTTGCAAAAAAAGATTGTATTCCCTCCCCCCACGCTAAATATTTCTTCTAGAGTCAAGATTTTTTTTCTATTCATTACTATTCAATAGGACAACATTTTGTCTAACATTCAGCCTAATAGAATAAACTTGCTTTTCGAAAACTCCTGAATCCCTTCCAAAAACTAGTGCCTCCCTCAAAGACACTACCAACCTTCCAGGCAAATCATCATCCTCCCACCAGAAAATTTTGACACACCCAAGTAAGTTGCCTACCATCCCTGAGTCTCCCAGTTCCTCGATCTACGAAATTTCAAATCGTCCCATCATAGATGCTCCCATCCTTAAAGAAAATTTTGTGCGTCCCAAGAGATCCTATCCCCCTGAGTTTTCAAAATCCCATCCTTCGAAATCAGTTAAGTCCTCTGCAAAACCTTCACAATCAAAATCCTTCGAGTTTCCACCTAATCCACCCCCACCTAAAACTGCCAAAGTGACTCCTAAATCACCGAAAACGATCCCCAAAAACGATGGCGTCGTACTTCCCCGCGAAGCACCCTCTCCTGTAAAACCCATCCCATCAATCTTCCAAATCAATGTCCGCCCCCCTGAAGGAGTCAATGAAGCCACTCTCAAATGGTACCGCCGATCTCCTCTACGTGGTTGCTGGAATTGCAAAAGTTTCATGCACTCGAGATTTAATTGCCCCAGCGAAAAGAAAAATTTATTTTGTACGACCTGTGGAGAACCGGAAGTCGCTTACGAAAATTGCGAGAATTGTCGTCTGAACGAAGAGGCTATGAATCTGCCATAAAATCTCTTAAAATGTATTTGGTTTGTTCGCTTTACTAAGTTTCGTTTTCTTTTCCCTATCGTTTAGTTTCTTTATTTTGTAAATCCTAATATCCCACGAGTATCTTTAAGAAAAGTAAATCTATAATGTTTTTTGTCGAGATATTATCAGTTTATTTGAAATATTATACCTTTTTAAATTAATATACAGATAACATAAATATCCTTTTAATTCAGTATTGGAGAGAATAGCTTAAATATTAAGATAAAAATAAGAAATCAGATATACAGATGGATAGTGTCTAGGTAAGAAAACAAATAAAACATTTAAATAGAAATTAAGATTGTTTATATTTTTTTTTTTTTTTGATCATTTATTAATGAGAGATAACAAGCTCTCAGGGTTTCTTTGAGCATCGTGTTACTTCGGAGAATTGTCATAACTCATGTGAGGTCCGGCCGGCCCTCCTCCAGTAAAATGAGTAGTTTAATTTAGTATAATTACGAATTGGTCTGGACACTATTATCATGAGTTCAGTTTTTTTAATTTTGTGTATCATTTCCCCGTAGCAGAAAAATTTGTGAATTATGTTAAGTTCAGTGATCCTCCCTTCCACCCTTCTGAGCATGGTGAGAGCCGCCGACCACATGGCTACGTAAAATATTTAAAAGTTAGAATTTTCGTTTTATTTTAATTTTCGAATTAACTTTAATTTTTGCTGAAAAGCAATAATTTAATTATAAGCACCGTCGACCTCATGGTGACGTTAAAATTGAGATATTTTATCTTTATTTAGATATCGGAAAATGTTATTAATTATATTTTGTTTTTGGACTGTTAATTTTTGTTTAAAAGAAGTGAAAACCCCGAAGGACTATCATGTTTAACAGCAATTAAATTAAATTATAGTGATTTTGAGTGTAACTGAACATTATTTGACTAATAGAGTAGATTTGAAAAAGTATAATATACTCGATAATTTTAGATTTGGTCAATGTTTTCTCAATTGAATGATTATGCGAAATTGTTAAGAGTAGCCTTCTTTCCCCTAATTTAAATTGTCAACCCCTAATAAGTTCATTTATAGTTTTGTTAAAATAAACTTGATTTTGTTTATGATGCTAAATTTTTGTTCTTATAATTTCTTTGTGAAATGTCTTTCTATGTATACGAACTACCCCCTTTCTTCACCGAACCCGTACTGAGCTTCCGGTTTTGGAAGGTTTGATTTCTATGAATAGTTGAGTTTAAAGTTTTTGAAGATTTAATAATTTTTTGGATTTATAGAATTTAAATATTTTAAAAGCTAATTTTGAGAATTTATTATTTTGTGACATTTAAGTGATTTGAGATTCTGCTTAAGAATTTGATTTTAAGAATATATTAGATTTTGAGGTTAAGTTTAAATGTTTGTAAATTATTGAGATCTGAAGAAATTTTAAATTATAATTAAGATCTATTGTGAGAAAAGAATTCGAGGTCTTTCTTGGAATATGTCTGCAGTTTACGTATAGCTGCTGGACGTCGTTACTGGCAGTTTGAGGCATTTTGGTTAATTGATACTGTTCGTTTTGGATGTTTGATTCCGCTTTTGGCTTTTGGAAGATGTTATTTTGAGGATTAATTTTTGTTTATAAAATTTAAGGAGACTCCGAATTCTGTATGTTAAAGTTAAATTTATTTTAAGGCCGAGATAATTTGACTATTTAAAATTTCTTTCAGAAGTATTAAATTTAGATTTCCTTTTGTTTATTTGATGTGTATCCCAGGAAAGGATTGGCGCCCTATGGTTAAATTATGATGTTTTAGAATCAAACCTGTCCACTTGTGTGTGAAATAGAAGTCTTAAACATTTAGATCCTAATTTTTAGTTTTTTGATTTGATTAATTTTCGAGATTTAAGAATATAAGATATAAAGTTCTTTCGTGCCAATTTTGAGATTATAATTCTGAAGTAATAAATTTAATGTAATTAATTTGGAAAAATATTTCACATTACAGTATACCTATGTAGGATACCATCCCCCACAGCACCGAAAATTTCCGGAAAATTTATTAAAGATTTATTTGCAAACTTCGGAATATGTAGGTGCAAAGCTTAGCGAAAATTGTGTACAGATTTAAATGTCCCGATTAAATAAATGTTTAGCGTAAAAGTTGACTGAACATTTTAATTTACATTTTCGTAAAATTTTCGTCGCGAAAGTTTCCTGAATATTTAAATTTACATTTTCGTGAAATTTTCGTCGCGAAAGTTTCCTGAACATTTAAATTTACATTTTCGTGAAATGTTCGTCGTGAAAGTTGACTGATGATTTAAATTAAATTTTCGTGAAATGTTTGTCCCAAAAGTGAATTAAACATTTAAGTGAATATTTGCTAAATGTTGAGCGGAAAGTTGACCGAATAAAAGAATTATATTAAATAGAAGGGGAACAAGTAAATTAAACAGTAATTAAGGTAATATAAACACATTTATTGAATAAAATTTTGAAGATTCTGTAACGTTTTACAAATCTTTAATCTAATACAATCTTTCAACTTACAATTTCCTGTGTGTTCTATTTAATATAATTTTTTTATTCGGTCAACTTTCCGCTCAACATTTAGCAAATATTCACTTAAATGTTTAATTCACTTTTGCGACAAACATTTCACAAATATTCAGTTTAAATGTTCAGTCAAATTTCACTACGAAAATTCCACGAAAATTTAATTTAAATGTTGAATCAACTTTTGCGACAAACATTTCACGAAAATTTAATTTAAATCATCAGTCAACTTTCACGACGAACATTTCACGAAAATGTAAATTTAAATGTTCAGGAAACTTTCGCCACGAAAATTCCACGAAAATGTAAATTTAAATATTCAGGAAACTTTCGCGACGAAAATTTTACGAAAATGTAAATTTAAATGTTCAGTCAACTTTTACGCTAAACATTTATTTAATCGGGACATTTAAATCTGTACACAATTTTCGCTAAGCTTTGCACCTAAATATTCCGAAGTTTGCAAATAAATCTTTAATAAATTTTCAGGAAATTTTCGGTGCTGTGGGGGATAAACCGACCCACAGATATAATTCCCATATTGGCGGTCCCATGCAGGATCCATATGGGATCCTATGTGTTATCCCTTATAGGATTCTATGTATAAATTCTTATAGGACCTTATATAGGATCCTACGTTCTATCCCATATAGTATATGGGCGATTTTTACGTAACTGCCTTACTTGGCGGCATTGAAAAAATACACCTAAATTAAAAATATATTCTAAAGTGTATTAGTGAATTTTAAAGGTATATATGAGAGTAACTGAAAACCAAATATGCATAAATATATAAATAATAACTTCTATTATATTGCACTATAACTGCTGAAATTTCAGCTCCATGGCGTGTCCCTTTTGCAAGAGGTTAACTTTAATTTTTCGCACACTATACGGAAAGTAAGCAATTCTCGCAGAGCGAGAACTGCTAACTTTCCATATAGCGTGCGAAAAAATATCGTATGACACGCTTGCAGATTATTTGGCGACTCCTAAGAGTGTGAGCTACCACACTCGCCTTCGGCTCGTGTTGTAAACCTCGCATTCTAGGAATCGCCAAATTACCGCACTTGTATCATAATGTACTATTAATAATTTTCGGTGAAAATATCATTATTATAACTCAGCCTTTTTCAAGCATAAAGTGTCTATATTTATGAACAATTTAGGTTTATATTAAACTTCATAATACCTTTTTCATACTTAGAATCTGTAAAAATATTTTTTCCCTCAATTTTTCCAATTTTTGAACGTAATCTGTAGACTTATAATTAAGGTGTCATGTGTTTAGTTATAACGCCTTCTAATAAGTTAAATCTCAATTTTTATCCATTAGCACTAAATCACATGTGAAAAAATGTTTTAAAAAAGAAAAATTTTTACTAAAAAAAAATTATTTTTGTGAAAATCGCATGCGTACAAAAAAAGCGTTCAGTTCCATGTCATTACTATTATATTACTGTAACTACAATTTGATAATATTGTTACCATTTTCTTTAAGTTTTCATGTGAAACAAGCGATCTGCAGAAGGAATAGGTTTATTTTGCAATATTGTAGAAGTGAGGTTAGAATAAATGTCAAATTTCAGCTCCATGATATCACGTAAAACTTCAGCTCCATGGCCTATATGAAGTGTTCAGTGTTCTTCATGCAGAGAAACTTTTTTATCTGTGGTGGTTATTTTAAAATATTATTCTATGAAGTAGTTTAGCAATGCCGGATTACACTGCTCGATCTCGATTTCAAATTATCCACAAAAAAAAAACGAAATATTCATTATTAAATATTGTATTTGCTGTTCTTTTATAAAATTTTATATATGTTAACTAATATCTAAAATACTGTTAGAATATTAAAAAATTTATGAATTTATTATTTATTTTCGTTTTAGCAAAATATCAAGGAGAAATTTTTATTTTGTACAATATATTTGCAATAAAAGGAAATGGTTCAGCTCCACATGGCAGCCAATTTTAAAAAATTTGCTATTATTTTCGTATAAATATAGTTGTAGTAAAAACGTTTAAAATATAATTATATTATACCCTAATAAGACAAATAAATGCAGAGAAACATTGAATAAAAAAAAAAAAATTCTTCCAAACCTTATCTTGAAATCGGGCAGTTACGCAAGAATCGACCATATATCATATACCATATCATATATCATCCCATATAGTATTCTATATAGGATCCCGTATAGGATCCTATGCAGTATCCCACATCTCATCCTATATGGAATCATCTTATTTGTACAAATGTACTATCCGACATAGTATTCTGTGTAGGAATTCATATAGGATCTTACATAGGATCCTACGTTCTATTTCACATATCATCCTATATAGGTTTCTATATAGGATTCCGTATAAAATTCTACATCTCATGCCATATGGGATCCTACATGGGATCGTCTTATATGTACAATTCCCATATGTGCGGTTCAATGTAGGATACCATATGGGATTCTATGTGGTTCTGTATATAGGAATTTATGTAGGTTCCTTGGTAGGATCCTACATAGGATTTTTGAAAATGGCTTTCTTCAATTGCATGTACCTCCGCATTAAGCCAAGGGCAGAAGTTAAACTTAACTGCTTCAAGTATGTCCAAGCTCTCCCTTCTTATATCTTATCTGTCTGGAGTAAATTGTGCACGTAAAAAAATGCAGTCATTGCATCTACTTCAGGAAACTAGTAGTCAAAATACTCCAGGCTGTAGTGACAGCAGCCTTAACTGAAGTGAATGTAGCTACAGTTATGAGGTACAGGAGTTGCGTGAGCATGCGCGGTGGCGCTCTACTCAGCTGACAATCGACATTGTGTTAACCTTTACTCCAGGCTGTAGTTGTCCTATATATTACTATTTTTTGTGATTCTCATTACTCCAGTTGAAGTAAGTTGAACTCCAGTTTTTTTTACGTGTGTGTTTAGGTGAGAGAACGCACCAAGCGGCATTTCTATGAAATGAACTCTCGTATAGAAATCCATATAGGTCCCTACATAGGATCCTATGTTGATGGACATATAGGTTCCTATGTAGGAAACTACATGGATTCCTATATAAGAGTTTTATAAAAAGGCCGCTAGGTGCGTTCTCTCACCTAAACACACAAACGAGTCTAGAAAGATAAGATATAAAAAAAGAAAGTTCTGATGTGCTTGAAAAAGTTAAGTTAAACTTCTGACATTAGCTTAATGCAGAGGCATTAATAGGGTTGCTTATATGCGATTTGTGCAAATGAGTCGATCCCATATAGGATTCTGTATGGGATGATATGTAGGATAGAACGTAGGATCCTATATAAATTCCTTCACAGAATCCTATGTTGGATAGAACACAGGATTCCATATGGGATCTGGCATGGACCGCCCATATGGGATTTGTACATTTGAGACGATCCCTCGTGAGATCCCATATGGGATGATACGTGGGATGAATCGTAGGATCCTATATAAGATTGTATACGAGATCCTACATAGAAACCTATGTGGGATAGATAATAGGATCCTATATGGGATCCTGCATGGGTCCGTCCATATGGGAATTATATATGTGGGTCGGTACATAATATCCTATATAAGATCCAATGTAGGTACCTATATCGGATCCTATATAGGATGATTTGTAGGAATCCATATACGATCCATATAGAATACTGCGTAGGGTTCCTATGCAGGATCGTACATAGGAACTTTCAATAGAGATTAGAAATTTAAGGCTAAACCATGTCCTTTTAAATTAGCCTTATGCGAAATTGATGGCATGCATGCTTAAGACAGGGGGTGTGTTTATGACTAGGGATGCAGGTAAAAAAATATAAAAGAACTCAAATTTCATCGAGTTTGTTTGTAACTTGTTACTCGAGGGTTTTTAGGGTCAGTAATTACGAATTTAAATTCAGATTAAAAACCTTGAAAATGTAAAATGCAATATGGCGAATGAAAAAAGGATCGAAATTGGTTGAAACACGTTATTGACTTTTTCGTCCGACATATTAGATCAGCCATTTTGAATTTTTCAAATATGACTCTAAATCAGTTATCAGCGACCCCGAAAACCCCCGATTAACGAATTTCAAGAAAATTATATTACGTTGACCTGCTTGAATTAACAGCTTCTTGATAACTCATAAATGAATTCTTGCTTAGTTATCGCTGATTACAAATTATATAAATAAAAGATAATTTAGATTTAAAAAAGAAAACTTACTAAGTATCGAATTTTTGTAGTTAATGGCTTCTTTATCATCATAAGAACTACCTTTAATAAGTGTACAGCATCCAGAAAGTTTTCCATGTACACAAAATATGACTTTTTTTGAAGTCATGGCACTATCATCTAATTCATTATTTTTAGGAGCAATACTCGTTCCGTAACCAAAAGATGCTTTGTCTTTAAATCTAAAATACAAAAGTTTAATTACAAATGTAAGTAATAGTTTCTAAATAAGTTTTGTTTAATAGAGTCACAAAAGAAAAAAACAGTATTGTTGATTAGGGTGGTCCAAAAATGCATTGTAAAAATTTTTTTCGTGGAGAAGGGCATGACACCCCCAGAATTTGTTCCAATGCAAAAAAAAGTGAATACGTATTTTTGGATTTCTCAAAATTTTGATATGGGCGGCAGATTTCGATAAGCCACACTAAAAAAAAATAATAACAATAATAAAAAAGTATACTTGGAAGGGCGGCAATTTTTAATAACTGCCTAAGGCGGCAAAATGTGTTAGTCCGCCCCTGGTCAAAATAAGAGTGTAAACAAGTTAAAAATATGCAGTTTCTAGAAAAACGCGTTTAAAGTTTAAAGGATCAAATGTACAAAAATGTAACTTAAAGTTCGGCAATATTTTTAAATAGTAAAGCACATTAAGAAAAATTTATATTAATAGTTACATACATATAACCCTTTTAATGTAACAATATACATTTCTTATAGTTTAAGAACTGCTCTTTCAAGCGGTGCACGAGAGAAAACTGTAAATTTAAAAATAAACAAATTCCAGTTAGTTAATTAATAATAAATACAAATTTTCAATGTTTTTTTTCACTTCAGACTATTTTTCCCGTCTTTTAAGATAATTATACTAACCAAAAATAAAAATAAAGAATTTCGATTTTTGGAAAAAAAATCACTGTAATCTCCCCTTAGATAAAAATACTGCTATACTACTTCTTACGCATATGGGTCAAAATTGGTGAAGCCGGAGCATTTTATGGGAAGGCGCTAGTCATGTCTCAGATTTTTTTGAATTTTGGTGTATAAACAGTGATTGGGGTACTAAATAGTACCAAATACCTCTTCAGGCTGTAAATACAATATATTACACTTCAGTAAATTTTGTAACAGGAACAAACCAAACTGTATAATAATTTAGTATATTTCGTAACATGCGTGACAAGCAGTTACGAACGATACTTTTCATAACAAAGTCATAAAAGGCGTGATTCGGTTCTCTGTATAGATAACCAGAAAATTGCAGAATTAAGAATGATTCACTATTTCACGTCAGAGTGTACACAAATACAATCCAAATTGAATGTCTCACACTTTTTTACTTGTCAACACGCCGCGCTAGTGATACGGTCAGGTTAGATTTTGAAGCGGTACTACTCACGCTAAAGATATCGACTCTGTTCTGTTGGTCAAACAGTGCGTGCAAGAAAAGTAGAAAAGTGGGGGACATGCAATTTGGACTGTACTTGTTTGCACTCTGATGTCACATAGTGAATCGTTCTTAAATCTGCAACTTTCTGGTTATCTACAGATAACCAAATCACGCCATTTTTAAGACTGCGTTATGAAATAGTATATTAAGCAACAAGGGGTTAAATGCAGCCATTTGTTTACGCTGATGTTTGTGTACGAGTGATATTCGACTATTACTGTGTAGTCTTTGTTTAAATTATCAAAGTTTTCTTTAATGTTAATTAATAAAAATCATTTCGGAAATTGTACGCTTCCGCCAGTCCTGTTCGTAAGCTACAATTTTCGTACCTTGAAAATCAAATTCATAATTGCCATTTTTACAATGAATATTGATTACAAAGTTCGAATTTTTATTCGTCAAATGCTCCCCAGCTCGAGTTTTAAGCAACCTTTTAGTTTCATCGTAGTATACAGCTGTACAGTTTTTGCAAGGAATTTTAATAACAACTCCACATTTATTCCATTTGTCAATTGAATCCTTGCCAAGATTTACAACATTATTAAGCATTTTTTTTACTTTAGGAATAGTACAAATGTCGTAATTTTATAACTGTTGTTTACATGGAGAGAAGGGTGGCCAAAATAACTTTTTTCGTGGAAAAGGGCATGACACCCCCGGAAATTGTTCCAATGCGAAAAAAAGTGAATACGTATTTTTGGATTTTCGAAATTTTGATATTAACTGGTGCTGCCGGGCACCTCGATTTTCCCTTCTAAAATGCATGGGAAAATTTTCAATTTTCGAAAAATGTAAATCATTCGCAAGGGTTTGACAAAAGTTAACATTAAGTTACTGGATCTTATAGTAAACTCTCTGATGATTAATTTGACCTATATTTCTTTTAATTTCGATAACCCTAACCCGGTATAAAACTACCCCAAAGATGTCCCTGTTTTAAATTTTTGCACCTACACGCACTTTGCCTAAGTAAAATCTATGTTTAACATCTTTATCAATAAAAATAGTTATTGTTATTTATCGCAAATGTTAATTATTGTTTAATTATTTTTTTTACGAATATTTTTAACTATTTGACAATTGTTTAAACAAATTAATTTGTTTAAACAATTAATTTTTTCTAAAAAAACATACAAATGACTTTTTTATGTATATATTTTTATTTTTTATGTTTAAACAAATCATTTAGTTTAAGCAATTAATTTTTTCTAAAAAATCATACAAATGACTTTTTTCTATTTTTTTGTAATGTTTTAAATTCATGTAAATTTAAGTTTCAATATTTTTTATAGAGAATTTTAACGAAAACATTGCAAAAAACATAAAAAAAGTCATTTGTATTATTTTTTAGAAAAATTAATTGTCAAATAGTTAAAAACATTCGTAAAAAAATTAATTAAACATTAATTAATACTTAAGATAAATAATAATAACTATTTCTATTGATAAAGATGTCAAACTTGGATTTTACTTGAGCAAAGTGCGTATAGGTGCAAAAATTTAAGAAGGGGTCAACTTTGGGGTAGTTTTATACCGGGTTAGGGTTATCAAAATTGAAATATATATAGGTCAAAATAATCGTCAGAGAGTCTACTATAAGATTCAGTAACTTAATGTTAACTTTTGTCAAACCCTTGCAAATGACTTTGATTTTTCGAAAATTGAAAATTTCCCTATGCATTTTACATCGGAGAAACGAGGTGCCTGGCGC
The DNA here is from genome assembly GCA_037103525.1 of Ganaspis brasiliensis. Classification (NCBI taxonomy): domain Eukaryota; kingdom Metazoa; phylum Arthropoda; class Insecta; order Hymenoptera; family Figitidae; genus Ganaspis; species Ganaspis brasiliensis. The sequence continues at coordinate 248,261 of JAZKLR010000061.1, read as the reverse complement.
GGCAGCACTAGTTAATATGGAAATTTTAAGAAATCCAAAAATACATATTAACTTTTTTTGCATTGGAACAAATTCCGGGGGTGTCATGCCCTTTTCCACGAATGCATTTTGGGCCACCCTAATGGAGAGCAATCAAACATTAACTTATGAAAGTGTACCAAGTATTAATTAAAAATTATTTTAATTTTTTAAGATATTTGCAATGCAATTTTCAGGATACTTTTTCTTTTTCTTAAAATAACTTTCTTATTTCTGAGAATCATGAAAAAATGATAAAAACCTTTTTTACTTAAAAGACATTGAAGTTAAAAAAAAATTGTTTTCAATTGTTAAGTACAGCATCACTTTAGATCGACTTAAAAAAATATCATTTTTAAGTTTAAGGTATCCTTAAAAAATCCTCCAATTTTCAAGATGGCTTTTCTTGAGTTATAAATTGTCAAGTTTTGAATCCTGAACCTCCAGAACTCCGCCGGCATTACATGCCTACTTAGTAGGGTGGTTTATAAAATGAACATTTTTTAATATTGTTTGAATATGTTCGGAAATCAAATACATAAACTCTCTACATTCTTAAATTAATTTTTAATTGTTTTAACAATTTTAAGTTGTTTAAACAATTGTTTTCATATTTTCTGTTTTAATTAAATAGGTATCTTAAAACCTTACAATTTTTGAAATACCAAAGGGAAGAACAATTTAATTGCTTAAATTTAATCGATTTAATTTAATTTATTGTCTATAGAATTAAAATTGTTTAAAATCAATTATTCATTAAATTAAGTTAGAATCCTGTGGTTTCTTTACAATTTTCATTAGAGAACTATAAAGAAGTTATTTATTCACAATTCGCAATATACATTCAATTCTTTAACCAATTGTTTTTTCTCATATTTTCTAATTTAAATAATTTTTTTTACAGCTGTCGATTCTTTAATAACAACTGACAAAGAATTTTTCAATCAAAAACAATATTTAAATACGAAAATATATCCTTGATTAAGACTTTACCGTTTATTACATAAAAAATAGATAAAAAAAATCGGGCAAGTACGAGTTACACTCTTACCAAGTCGAAGGGTTTCGTACCTTTCTAATTTTTATTCAATTATATAAGGTAGAGATTTAAAATTTTCCACTAGGAAACCAGTTTGAAAAATAATTTTTATTATACACTAAATACAATTTTATTAGTACAAATATTCAGCAGTATAGGCTAAAACTTTTGCAGCTGGGGGGTCAGTGTCATTTTTTTAATTTGTTTTAAAAAAATAAGGAATTAACCAATTATTTTTTAATTTTTTTTTTAAAACACAAATTTTGGCTTGTAAATTCTATAAAGACGAACATTAACAAACTTCTATATACTTTTCCTATAATCTACACGTCAAACTACATATATGTACTAAATTTTAGGATCCTAAGTCAAATAATTTGGAAGATTAGGGGGGAGGAAACAGTGGCGTAACTTGGTTTTGAGGGCCCTCCGCAGAAAGTAAAATTGGGCCATCTTCGGGAATTTCAAACGAAATTTTAAACTATCCCACTTTAAATCAATTTAATTTTTTATTTCTATGAAAAACTGTTAATTTCGTTTATTATTTGTTAAAATATATGGACATATCTCAGGAATCTTTAACTTTTATGTCCCTTGGATATATCTAGATGATTTTGATGTATTTTTTATTGATTTTTGTTTTAAAATGTTAATTATAATGTGAGTTACTTCTCTTAATTAATATTATATAAATTCGTAGCTTAAAGAAGGGTCTATTAAATTTTAAATGTTCGACTTTACTTTTGCGAATCTACTTGTCCCTAACCCTAGTTTTGAATGTTTTAAGTGATAAAAAATAAAAAAAAGTATAAAAATTAATGACCGTATCACATGAATTTAAAGTTAATGAAATAAGGATTAATATTAAACAAAAGAAAATAGAAAATTTTAATTATTTTAGAAATTATTATCTCTCAAAACTTGTACCTCTATTTTAACCATTTTGACTATAATCATTTTGTTTATTTATCTATTTTGAAAGAAACTTGTGGTACATCGAAAACCCTTAATGAAATTAAATCTTTAAGGTAGTTCTCCGGCTTCAGGGCCGCACAAATACTATAAAAAAAAAAAAATAAAAACAAATAAATAAAAAACTAATAAATTAAATCTGAAAACGTAATTTAAAGCAATATGTTAGTCTCGTGACACTTCACATGTGCTTCAAACGAAAGAATTTTGGCAATTTGCAACCGTTGAATTTCCTTTCGCTCGTAAATTCAATGGAAAATCACATTGGTTTCGAATTTCAGATTAGTATAATTAAAAAATGAGCATCGATACCCCTATAATTTTTTTTTATATTATTTCTTTTATTTGTCCCTATAACATACTAGTTTTTGAAAAAAATTTAGCGAGTAGTTTTCCACATATTAATAATAGTGTGCCACTTTTATACGTTTAGTGTATGATTCCCATGTAAATGTTGAAACTTTGAAGGTAAATATCTCATTTTTTAGCATCGTAAGGGGCCCTGAGATTTTTACTACACATAAAGCATACAAAAAAGAACATTTATCCAAAGTTTAAGAAAATTCTAACGAAAATCGATTTGCCGGAGAAATACCTTAAGTTTTTATAAAGAAGTGTCCCCAAGATGGACACCTTCTTAAAACTCTCTGAAAAATGTGATAAATAAAAAGTAAACATCGAGTAACAATTCTTAAACTAATTTTTAATCATTTTACTGTAGGGGAGAGTGGCCATCAATGTACCAGTTTTTTCAATGAATCATTTCAATTTTCTCAGAAACTATCAAATAAAAATTCTCCTAATTTTAAATATAAATAAAGTTTGCGTAAACACACTACGTCCATAAATTTGAGACGTGTAGAATTATTCTTTACAGAGAAAACTGAAAAAAAACTGTTTTTGATGCACTGAAGAAAAAATTTACCTAAAATACAAACACGTTTTTTAATTGAAATAAGGCAATTTAAAAATAAAAGTACTTACGATTTATTTTGTTTTGGGCCCTAACTACAATATTCTAATGAGATAAAGATTTTGAAATATTGGATTAAGTTATAAATAACCATTTTTGTTGAAAATGTCATGTTGATTCAATGTACCGGGGAACAATGAACCACCTGGAATTTCAGTGTATTTTCGATTTCCAGAGTGGTCTGCCTGATTATAAAACTAGGCATGCGTACAGCATGTGACAGCGATTGTTATCAGTACTTTTCTCAACATAGCAAAACTAAAATGCCATTTTAGCTAGTTAACTTAAATTTGAGGTATATTTATGTTATACATTATCAATTAAAAAGTGTTAAGTAATAATTTTTTATAGTATTTGATAGAAAATAAGTTTTTTTACAAAGTGAAAATTGCAATATTATTATTGTTAAACATTTTTAGTGTTTTTATAGAGGTGGTTCATTGTGTACCCAGGTTGTTGAAAATGAAAATAGCTTGTTAGTTTAGAAAGATCCTAAATTTTATTATTTAATCAAAATAAATCGTGTATAATATGTGTGCATTACCTAGAGAAGTGTTGTAGTTTTATATTGATGCAAAGAAGTGCTTGAAAAGAACTAACATTTCCAAAAACTTCAATTTAATAGCTTAACAGTCATAAAGTAACAAGATATCGAAAAATATCGATACATCAAAATCTCATACGATAACATCATATTTCATGGCGGAACATAAAAAATTTTAATTAGGTGTCTCAAAAATTTTTTTAAGAAAGTGTATAATCGATAATATGAAAATAAATACAACGAAAATTGGTGTCTGTCCATCTCAGGGTACATGACACCATTTTTTGAGCCCCTGTAAAAATTTGTATAGAAACACAATATTAGTACACGGAAAGAATTAATTTATTAAACTTTATTTAAATAGTCGATGAAACTCAGGACATAGAGACATTTGTATAAAACTTAAACTTGTCGATTAAAACTTTAAGACAGTCGATTAAAACGTGCAACACGTCGGTAAAAATTTATGAGATTGACGTTTTAAAAATAAATTTAAACAACTTTTCATCTTTTCTAGATCGCACGCATGCCATTTCCTCCCCACCTCATCACTTTCACAAATTATATAGAAACAGATTTACAGAATTTCTATGTTATCTTAATATAAACGCAAATTTTAATTTATTAACGAAAAATCTCGCAACCGCGTTTCGAACGCGGGTTCTAACGCACGACGATACTTGAGACGGCGCCTTATACCCCTCGGCCATTCAAGAATATGCTAGAGTCCTTGGATTGACATAAGTGACACTTAACTGTAGCATAAAAGGCGTTACGTTTCCTCGATTCCTCGACTGTTGAATAAATTTTAAGTGGTAGAGATCAACGTTTGGAACTATTTTGAACATTTCGTAAACAACCTTTGGTTACTTATTAATCAATTATTTCTTACTCTGTTTTACTACACCAGAATTTAAGTTTAATCGACTGCTTGACGATTCTTTCTATTGTGCTTATGAATAAATGTGCAATAATATTTCAAGCTTTATGAAAATGTCTCTATGTCCTGGTTTTCATCGACTTTTGAATATATTTTAATAAATAAATTTTTTCCGTGTAAAATCATTTAAGAATATTATCATACGATAAATAAATAATATTGTAATAACGTTAAGGACTTATTCTAAATCACAAATTTAAATAACTTTACCAACTTAAGAAAAAACTGTAATGAAACTTTTTTAGACACAAAATTACGTGGTATGTGTATAGAAGAGTGACAAACTGGTTTTTTTCATCAAATGTGCATTAAAAACTTCAAACGGCGCTATCGCCTTCAACAGAAATTTTATACGAAATGTTCATCTTGGGGTCCACTCCCCTATACAAAAACTAAAGAGAGAAGAAATAAGTGTTAAAAAGAAAATAAAAAATAATCATTTTCATAAAATTAGTGAAAAAATAAATACCTACAAATTTTATAATGTGCGGGAAATTGACAATTGTTTCTAACCTTAATAAACAACCACTTGTTGATTTTTTTCTTTATTATAGGTTAAAGATGTTTTCAGTCGTAATTTAATAATCACTAAGTGTAGATAAAATTTTTTATCTGTTCATGAACAAAATTTAGAAGTTTGGAATATAAACTTTACTTGTGTCAATTTTGAATAGAGGGCTTAAAAAAATTCCAGCCTTTTTTTATTAAAAGGTTAAAGGTTTCTGAGATACGCTCATATATTAATTAACATCATAATTTATTTTAAATTTAATTCATACAACTTTGATATATAAAATAACAGAAATATATGCCCTTTTCTATCTCATTCTAACGATTTAAGAATTCGTCATTTCAAGCCCATGTTATATTGTTCAACCTGAGACACTGTTATTTTGTACAGCTATTAACATCAAAGGATTTTAGGTTCTAGTTATTAAATATTTAATTTTAATAAATAAAAAAAATAATAAAATATTCAATTAATTCATTAAAATAAAATATTTTATAATTAAAGCCTAAAAACTTTTGACTTTAGTAGAAGTACGAAATAACATTACTTTAGGTTAAACAATATAACATGAACTACAAAAACAAAATTTTTGTCGAAACGATAAGGGCCCAGTTCGGGCCCCCGAAGTCAGCGGGCCCCCCCGCACCGCGGGGTCTCGCAGGGGTGTAGTTACGCCACTGGCAGGAGCATGGTCATTCTTTCGAATTTTTTTTTCAAATAATCGTACTTTTTGGCTAGTAAACACTAAGAAGACCGCCTTTATGAAAGTTCTCTATAATTTTCCTGTAATCTTCACGTATATCTACATACATGTACCAAGTTTCAACATCCTAAGCCGAATAGTTTAGAAAATCGGGGGGGGGGGGGGAATGGACATATTTTGTATTTTTTAAAGAAAATTGTACTTTTTGGCTAGTAAACACTATGAAGACCGCCTTTACGAAAGTTGTCTATAATTTTCCTGTAATCAACACGTAAATCTACATCCGTGTACTAAATTTCAGCATCCTAAGTCAAATAGTTTGGAAGATTCGGGGGGGGGGGGAGAGGGGGGTGGGAACATGATCATTTTTTCGAATTTTTTCAATAAATCGTACTTTTTGGCTAAAAAAGACTATGTAGACCGCAGTTCTCTATAATTTTCCCGTAATATACACGTAAATCTACATACGTGTACTAAATTTCATCATCCTAAGTCAAATAGTTTGAAAGTTTAGTGGGGGGAGACATGGTCATTTTTTTGCATTTTAGGGCCAAAAAAGTGGTTTTTTCTGGATTTCGGCATGTTCATGATCTCAAATCGCGTTTTCCATGTCATTTTCGTAAATCCAAGGTGATATTACATATTTGTATCAAATTGGAAGACTCTAGCTTATAGTGATTTGATTAGGGTTCCGTTTTACGGTACGGAACCCTAAATATACAAAACAATTATTACTAAAATATTTCCCAGTATCGTATAAACAAATAGTTCATTAAAATTGACGAGATTCTGACATCTTTAGAATCTCTAAAAACATTCTTATAAAATTTTTACACTGCGATAGCTTTGTAGCTAGTAAAATTTCCTTTCAAAAGATTGTCTGATCTTCACAAATTATAATATCAGGAAAGAATCTCTGTTTAATATTCCCCTACTTGCTACATTCGCTTAAAATATGATTCAGATCAACCCCATCTGCCAGGCAGAATAAGCACAATTCTGCGTCAAATATTTTATACCTTTTTCCGTTTATAGATTCATGCTTAGAATGAAAATTTGCAAGTCTCATTTGCACTATACCTCTTTTGAACATCAAGTTCATCCTGCCTGCCAGATAAGGCAGGCTGCACACCCTGAAACAAAGATTTATGAGGCCAGACTTGCAGGCTCTTTGAGTAAGCTCTGGAATCCCAGTCTTTTTCTTTCTCAAATTTTATAAAACTAGTTAATAGCTTGCTGCAGCATGTAATCAAATTTACTAATGTGTCTTTTTCTCAAGCGTTTTGCATATCACAAGCCAAAAAATATTGCTTTATCTGCAAACACCAATTGCTACACTTGCTCACCGATTCCTCCCACGCCAGTTACATTAATTATCTTGGGTACTGATAATGGTAACCTACCTGTCTCCAGAAGCACCACGTAATTCGACGTACAACTAGGCAAATAGAGCAGTTTTTTGATAAAGTTTAACTGAACTCTTTCAATCGTATCCTTGCAAATCTGACCCCATATCTGAATACCATTACATAATGTGTTTTTTACTAGACTTTCGAATAATTTCTCATACGCATTCCAGTCATCTAATTTAGAGCTCTCAATAATGTTTAACGCAGAGATCGATGCTGCATTTGCTGATCCGACCATTTTTCTCAAAGCTTCTGTGAATTTACAATTTTTGCTAAAAATTGTGCCTAAATACTCGTACTTTTAAGTGACTTCCACTCTTTATTCTTCCAGTTTAAAACTTTATAATGTGTCAATTCCGCTGTTGGTATTGTTGCGAAAAATGACAATTTTGGTTTTCTTAGCGTTAATTTTCAGGCCATTCTGTTTTTAATACCGATACAGCGCCTCGAGTTTCCTACACAGTTCCGGAAGAGTATCGGAGAGGAAGACTAGGTCGTCTGCATAAGCTAACAGAAGAATTTCCACCATATGGTTAACTGAGAGTCCCCTACAGCCTTGGTCTATCAAGAATTTTTCGAGGGCACTAACAAAAAGCGCAAATAAAAGTGGGGTAAGTACTTCCCCTTGCAGCAACCCCTGCGTTACTTTTACATAGTCAGTAGTATCCTGTTGAGTGCGGATACAGGCAAATGCCCTTTCATAAAAATTCTTAAGTATATTTATAATCTTCGAGCTTATCCCCAATGTAAACAATTTCTGCTAGAGAAGGTAATGCGGGACCGAAGCGGACGCGCTCTTAAAATCTACAAAGATTGCATAGAATATCCCTTTCTGATATCTAAGATGTATTTGGATCAATGCAAGAAGCGTCAAGAGGTTGTCTATACAGCCCCTACCCTTCCTAAAGCCCGATTAAAATTCCAGGATTGCCCAGCAAGAATCACGCCATTTATTCAATCTAGCTGAAAGAAACTGTGTAAAGATCTGCGCCACACAATTCACCAACGTAATCGGTCTATAATTTTCCGGGTCGTCTATATCTCCCTTCCTGTAGAACATTAAATTAGTTAAGTTACCCCAAGAGACTGGTACCTTTTCCGTTACCATTATTTTATTAAATAAATATTCCAAGTAACATACCCAATTTTCCGGGAGTCATTTATAAAAATTATGGTTTACTTGATCCTCCCCTGCGGTAGTATTTGCTTTACATTTTTTTAAACTGATCAGAAGTTCGTCTCAAGATATACAATCATCCAACAGAGGGTGTGTCTGGTTATTTTCAAGTTTAAGGCAAATAGTTTTGCTGGGGAACATATCGACGAGCCAGCGGACTCGTCACACTTATTATAATACAATATATTATTTTGTTTTTTATTGATTAAATTCTAAAATGCAGGAGGATCATGTGCCCCCGCTATCCTATCTACCAGTTCTTTTTCAAAGTTTAATCTCTTTTGCTGGAAAAGACTATGATAAATAATTGTTTCGAGCTTCTATGTACACTATTCATCTATTATCTTTACTGTCAGCCTCTCTGTAACTCTTATACATCTCAGCCAGATTTAATTATTTAGCAGTACTAATTATTGCTGTTATTATTTTATCATTTAAACCATCTATTCCATCTCATTTTCTCAACAAATTCCTTATATTTATCCTAAGAAAAAGATAGCTTCTAAATGGGGGTTTCTAAATCGTGTTTAATATTTATACAAGAATTACCCTTTTCGCATATCGCGGCCACTGACTAATTCTAGCTTAATTTAATGAACAATGGATTTTAAATGATTTTAGTTGTTTACAAAATAAATTAAATTAAATCGATTAAATTGAAGAAATTAATTTGTTTTTCCCTTTGGTGTTTAAAAATTGTAAACTTTTAAGATACTTATTTAATTAAAACAGAAAATATGAAAACAATTGTTTAAACAAATTAAAATTGTTGAAACAATTAAAAATTAATTTAAGAATGTAGCGAGTTTATTATGTAATTGATTTCCGAGTATATTTAAACAATTTTCAGAAATATTTATTTTTTGAACAACCCAACTAAGTAGGTATGTAATGTCGGCACAGAATTGGAGGTTCAGGATTCAAAATGTTGACAATTTATTAGTAAAAAAAAAAACAGAAGCCATCTTAAAAATTGGATGGTTTTTTAAGGATACCTTAAGCTTCAAAATTATATATTTTTTAAGTCGATCTAAGGTGGTGCTGGTACTTAAAAATTTATGTATTTCTTTATATAAGAAATAAACGGATGAAAACACCCTTATAAGAAAAGAAATACAATATCTAATAATTATAATTATAATATATGCCGCATCCGAATAACAAACAAAATAAAAGTCTCATTCTACATATTTCATTAAACACAATTTTTTTTCTAAATAAATAATTGATATTTTTTTTTAAATTAGAATTTTTTTTATTAAAATTCAATGTCTTTTAAGGAAAAAAGGTTTCCATAATTTTTTCCTAATTCTCTAAAGTAAGAAAGTTATTTTAAGAAGAAAAAGAAAAGTAGCCTAAAATTTGCATTGCAAATATCTTGAAAAATTTAAATAATGTTTAATTAGTACTTGATACACTTATGTAGTACCCTAATCACTGTTCATACACGTAACTTTAGAAAAATCTGAGATATGACCAGTCGCCTTCCCATGAATTGTTCCAGCGGATCACCTGAAATAATAAAAATTTTATTTTTAATGAAATATGATTTTTTGTGTCCTCATTTAATGAAAATTAATTTCTGTAATTGTTAGAAAAAAAATGATTGTTAATGTTATTAACAAATGCAGTTTTTGTCAGTCCGTTTTTAAAAAAATTATATCTCCCCGGTTGAAAAAACGTGTACATGAACTCGTACACGAACGCGTACATGACCACGTATATGAAAGCGTACGTGTTCATGTGCATGAACATGTATGTGTTCATGTACGCGGCATTGAAACATGAACATGTACATGAACACATATATGTTTTGCAAAATTTCAATCATGTTCGTTTACATGTTCATGTGCACGAACATGTTGGTGTTCATGTACATGAATATGAATGGAATTTTTCACTTAATGGAGCTCATGAACATGTACATGAACGTATACGTGTTCGTGTATATGTTCATGCACATAAACATGTATGAAATTATTGACTCAATGGAGCTCATGAACATGTACATGAACATATACGTGTTCGTGTACATGAACATGTTTCAATACCGCGTACATGAACACGTACATGTTCATGCACATGAATATGTACGCTTTCAAGTGCGTGTTCATGTACGCGTTCTTGTACGTGTTCATGTACATGTTTTTTCAACCGGGTCGACTTCTATTAAACCGATTTTAAAAATCAAAAAAGTATTTTTTTGTTCTTGAAATGTAGTTTCTAAAATATTTTTTACTTTTAATTATTTTTTATTTGATTAATTTTAAATTAATTTGTTTAGAAGATGTTAATAAAAAACAATGTTCATCACGCGATATTTAAAATCTACAAATTTTCTTAGATTGCTCGTACTTTTGTTAAAATAAAACCGTCGAGAAAAAAAATGGTCCGCTATGAGGACCAAAGTTGTTAAATAATAACTTCACCGCCTACAGAGACGGAGGTCGCGCGAACACGGTTTCAATGACGTGACGAGCCAAATTTGTTTAGCTGGAACTTAAGAGTTTTAGATGAACTGAAATAATAAATAATAAACAAATTATTTAAATAATAATGTTAAATTAATTTTTTATTAATTTTTTTGGAAGAACCATTTTACTTATTTATTGAATCAGAATATGGTCCACACATTTTCTCGTTATTATCAATATAAAATCCCACTAATCTCATATTTATTATTTTTAGGCATTATGTAAAACTTCATTTAATTTTTCTATACAATTGAAATACCTTACTGATGCAGAATCATTAGAAAAATCATTGGCAAAGCCGTTGATCGCTGCGTCCGTTTCAAAGCTCTTTCAAAGAGTATTTGGACATTTGCTCATTCAAATAGCATTGGGTCTACTTTTTTTTATTTACGACTCTCATGAATATCAATAGTGATTCTTCTGAACCTGAATCGCTATAAACTCGAATGCGCCGGTAGCTCATTTAAGCAATGAGTCTCCAACGATTTTTCTAGTAAGCAAAGTACCTTTTTGGTACTGAAAGTACTACCAAATACAAAATCAGTTTTAAAAAGTACCTATTCTAATTTTTATGAGTAATTCTCATTTCAACAATTAATTGGAAATAATTTTGTGAACATACTTTAATATTTTTTATTTTACTAAATTATATATATTATAACCACGGAGTTAACTCAGTTGGTTGAGGTCCTGGAGTCTGTGGTCGCACCAAGTCAAACTTGCTTGGTTCGCGCCCTGGATAGCCTGGGATTTTTCCGGCTTGTGAGATAACTTCAGTGGAAGGTTTGACGTCAAGGAATAATGATGTGTGCTGTCGGTAAAATGATTTGTACAGATCACTAGAACTCGACTGTCGATAAACCGGTTGTACTCAGAAGAGGTTTTTCAACAGTTTTCTCTCTCCACTGGCGAGCAAATCCAAAATTAAGTGGTCTAGGCAAATGCGAGTACTCCTAATTTCAAGTCGTTCTGTAGGCGCAACAACACTTACTACTTCTGTTTAAAGTACAAATATTTCAAGGAAATTTTTACGGGAAACACTTGTGAGTTCCTAAGTGCCAAAAGACGAGTGCTTCGTGTGCAAGCTTAGAGAGCAATTCTGTAACTGTTCTAAAACGCAAAGTAACTAGTTCTAGAACCAGTCCATGCGCTGGTTAGTAATTATGTCGTGCCTATGGGGGCACATAGTTCAGGAACATATCAGTAACAATGTTATAGAACGCTGTTCTATATCAAATCCATAATATTAAGAAGATAATTTATAAATATTGAAACTTTGTACACGGATAGAAAAAATCTTAAAAATATTTTAATACTCGTTTTAAAAGGTTAAACGAAAGTGCCACTTTAAAAAAATTTCAATACTTTATCTTAATTTAATACGTGCAAAGTTTTATGATAAAGTATAAAGAAAATAAAAATAAATATAAGAAAAAATTGAACCAGTTTGAAATAAATTACAATACTGTCTTAAAATGCTTTATCTGTCAATACCATATTGAATCCTTATATTAATTGCAAAAGTTTTAAGACATTTCCGTCAAGTGGGGCTATTTTGTGCGCCTTGGAGCTATTTTGGGCATGCGAGGTTTTTAATGAAAAAAATCTTTATATTTAGTTGCTTAAGTTTACTACTTAGTATAAATATTTTCCAATATCTAGACTACAGAGAGTACTAAATGAATTTACTCAATTCTTTATCAGAAGTCAGAAAAAAATCGTAAAATCGTGAAAATCAAGCAGAAAAATTTCAAAGTTCTCAAAATTCTGTTTAGATCTCCGGAAGTTTAAAAGTGTTTATAAAGGTATTAATTATACTTGTTAACCATTTAGTTCTGATGATGTATACGTGATGCGCTAACTTTTTATTGCATATTTTAAGAAAATAGTGTAAAAAACTGAAAAACTGAAAAACCAGGATTTGGTGGGTTATTTTGTGCATTCTTTAAAAACAAGTTTTTTTTAATAATTTGTTTTGTAGTCAGTAAAAATTACTTAAGAATTTCGTTTTGAAACATTTTTGTCTTATTTTTGTTATAAAAGCCAAAAAAAGGTTTAAATTTCAGTTTTGCATATGGTGCCTTAAAAACCTCAAAAAAGTAACATTAATAATTACATGCTTTTCAAGTTAATTTTGAAACTTTTTCTCTTATAATAACTGAAGAAGTGTAATAGAAGTTATTTTAAGTAAAATTTTCTTAAAGAAATAACTTTACTTGTAAATCTACTTTTTTGTGAAATTTTAGTGTTTTAGTTTCAAATCAGTTTAACAATTCCTAGGAAAAAAATATTTCTGGCTTTTTTTTTCTTTATTGTACTCTAAAATATCTGAAAATATACGTCATATAGCAGAAACGTTAAAAAAAATTTTACACAACTTTGTAAATAAGCAAACTTTGATGCACAAAATAGCCCCACCATGGGGTTTATTTTGTGCACAACTTTGAGTTTCTATAACTCAGACAAAAATTTTTTTCTTGTCTGCTAACTCATAGGACATCTTTAGAAGGATGTCTACAACATAACTGAATAGATAAATTCTTTATTTTTTCAGATTCTGAATATTAATAAAGCATACAGTGGAAAAAGAGCGGTTTTGCGCACAAAATAGCCCCACTTGACGGTATTGTAATTTGGTAATAGATCAGGTGTATTAAAGAAAATCATATTTTTAATATCTTCTAAAGCATCTATCTTGATATTACACACCCACAACAATCTTCTGTTCCATTACTTATATTTATCATAGCCGCTTTCAGTAACTTATATCTAACTATCGGTTATGCCTAACAGAAAAATCTTCACACTGGGAATTGAACGCTCGACCTTGACACTATCAGTCTGCAACCCTAACCAACTAACCATGCAACGCACGCTGCAGGGGGTTGTAAAAAATAGAAGGCATTCTTACTGTATATAGGGTGGGCCGAAACAAAAAATTTTTCCACAAGAGCCTCAGGTCCAAAAAGTTTCTATAGATGACCAATAACTCACACACGAAGTTACAGATTTTTAAGAAAATATTTAACGTAAGACCAACAGCCTTAAAGCTAAAAAAGTAAAAAAAAATTTGAGGAACCCTGTAAATTTAGAAATAATTTTTTTTATTTTAAATGCACAATGTTTTATTATGTATTTTTTCCTTCTTAATTCGAATCTGTAGTTTAGAATTACCTAGAGCATCAAGTTTCTGAGAAAAATTGAAATAAACGCATAAAAATGTTGATTTTTTTCATTTTTTGAACTTTTTGAGAGGATAACTCAATTAAAAGAGGGGCTAAAGACTTCGGATTATGCTCCAATTGAAGCTTATAGTACACACTACATCCTTAATTGATAAAAATATCAATTTTTAAAAAAAACTTTTCTGGTGGGGTCTATTATGTTTTTCAAAAGCCTGAAAAGTACATAACAACATTACTTTTAAGCTCTGCTTTTTAACATTTTTATATTAAACTGTGTGAGTCTTGCAGTGCATTATAAAAAACTTTAAATAAGGCCTAATTTGAAGTCTCTAGCACGTTTTATTATTGAGTTATTCTTTATAATAATTAGAAAACGAGAAAAATCACCATTTATGAGTATTTAATTCCATTTCTTTCAAAAACTTAACGTCCCAGATAATTCTAATTTACATATTCATATTCAGTGTATAAAAGTACATAGAACAGCTGTTTGTAATTGTAATAAATAAATTTTTTCTAATTTTTTTGGTCTGTTCGATATTTTTTTACGATTTAGCTTACCCTAATATATGTATTTATTTTTTAGCGTAGGCTGTAAAATACTTCAGATGGGTCCAGATTGAATGTAAAATGAAAAGTATGATTTTTTTCTTAAAGGTCTTCAAAGTTTAGTTAAAGTATCATGTCAAAAATGTTAGATTACCTTGTTTCTCCTTTAGTATCATTTTTAAATCTATAGATAGTTTACTTTCTTTAATTTGTTGGTGTCAATCATTTGTTATAATGTAATGTATTACGAAAGTTTGTTATGCTCTGTCTTTCCTACTAAAAGTTTTGTGTGGTTTTATTCGTTTTTAATAAAGCATTAATTCGAAGAGAACCTGTTAAAAAAAATATGTAATCTTGTTTCTATTAAAACATTTAATTAACTTTAAAAGGTAAAAATTATGCATTTTTAATGGATATAAAATGTTTGATTTTGGGAGATTGCAAATGTTTAAGCGGTGTCCTTCACCGCTGTAGGCAACCTTTTGCCTACATGTCTTGATGTAATGAGGTTTTATTATTTCGTTTGAAAAACAAATAAATTTATTAATGCATCAAATGTGGTAGCAGAAGAACTTGAAAATATTTGGAAAAAATGCTCGATTCCTATCGTGACTCGTTAAAGAATTGTAAATTTAATATTGAAGGATGGTAGCAAAGTTCAAAGTTTTAGAAGACATTATGCAAGAGACGAGAAAAAACCTAGTTTTAAAAGTAAAGTTGCTTCGTATCTTAGTGATGCCAATCAATTGTTTGACATAGCTGCTTGCAAATGTAAAGTATCGCAATGTATATGTCTTTCGCAAAATCAAATCCCTCCAAATATGAAAGACTTCCTATCTGATCAACGTAGCACAAGATCAATGCGTGTATCATCAATTTCTCATTTAATTATCCAGGATGAAACAACTCAGGCAATCGATAAAATGAGTAACTTTGACGAATCACTTTTAGAGAAAAATGAATTTCCCTTTGTAGAGAATGAAGTTAATGTGCTAGAATGCGATAAGAATGAAGGGACTACTAGCGAAGATGTTAGCGATGATGACCAAGATGAATGGTTGCCCGTTGGATTTAAGGAAAGTACTTGGACTAGATCTAAGCTTCCTTCTTATTCATTAACTTGTGACAGATATGGAATAACTGACAGAAGTGCTGCAAATCTTGCTTCAGCTCTTCTACATGATGTCTCTTCTCAAGATCCGCATTGTAAACCTTTTGTTGTTGACAAGAATAAAGTTAGACGGGAGATGGTAGAAAGGATAAAACTTTATTTATAAAAAAAAAAGAAAATGGTGCGAACGCTCAATGTAAAATAAAAACGCTTAGAAGAACACATTTCCTTAATTCAGGAACCCGGATCGATTTATTTGGGACATGTGACATCACCATCCTCAGGGTCGGAAAATGTTTCTCACGAGATTCTTCCCTACTTATCTGAGAAAAAAGTCGATACATCTATTTTAGCGTGTATTGGGTGCGATGGTTGTCCAACTTCTACTCGAAAGCACACTGGTATTATTCGTGGTTTAGAAATAGAGCTTTAAAAGCCTTTACAATGGGTAGTGTGAACTTCATGGCAATGAGCTTGTGTTACGTCACATATTTGAAAAAATGGATGGTAAAACATCAGGCCCTAACCAATACTCTGGTCCAATTGGGAAAAGTTTATCAACTTGCGATAAGCTTCCTATAGTCGATTTTGAAATAATTCATTGTGAATTGCCAGAAGTTGATGCTAATGATATTAGTACGGATCAAAAATACCTTTTTCAAATTTGTAAAATTGTTTCTTCGGGTAATTGTGACGAGTTCGCCGGATTCGAAGCAAGAAATCCTGGAAAATTGTCACATTCTAGATGATTGACAATGGCAAGTCGGATTCTCAGATACATTGGAACAATTAATCCATCAGAAGTACTAGAAATTTTATCAAAATTTGTTATCCAGGTTTATGCTCCTATGTGGTTTCAGATTAAATACAATGGCAAAATAAAAGATGCACCAATAAATCTGCATCAAAGCATAATTTTAAGTTGAGACTTTGAAAATGGTATCAAAGAGATAATTGATAAAGTTATACAAACCAATGCCTTCGCCGCCCTTCATGAGAATATCTTGATTGCTATGCTATATGATAAAAGACAGAATGTAAGACAAAAAGCTGTGAATTGTATAAAAGTAGCCAGAAAATCGAGTATTTAAGATGTCAGAAAGTTTTTAATCCCAAAAGTTAACTTTGCAGCTGAAGATTATGTTGATCTAATTGACTGGAAGACTTGCAAAGTAACAGAGCCTCCACTGACAATGCACTTCAGTACCGACGAACTAAATCAGTTTCATCTGAATGACGTATCGCAGTTATTAAAAAATGATATCTTCAAACTCCCATGTCACACTCAAGCCGTAGAAAGATTGGTTAAAGATGTAACAGATGCATCTTCCCACGTATGTGACGCAAAAAGTAGGGATGGACTTAACAGAACTCGCAAATTTGCTCGAAACAAAATGCCACAGTTTGACAAAACAGCGCAGTATCACATTTAATATTATAATAATTGTTGCAAATTAAATTTTTACTGTTTAAAGAAAAATCATGGGTGAATAAAGAAATGTTTACGTTCAAATTTTTAAATAAAGTTGTATTTAAATTCTATTCAGAAAGATTAAAAAAATATATTTAAAGTATTAAAACTAATTATAATGAACACTGTTAATAAAGGAGTTAGAATTTCAATCCCAACTGGATTCCCCACTTTTCTTTACAATAGCGCAAATAAGCCTCACTCCCTTTTCGAGTTGACTTTTAACTCCAAAAATATAACTCCCAAATCTTATCTCCCCAAATTTTTAACAGTAAAGCTACAAAGGTGAAAAAAAATATTCAACCCTCGTGGTGTCACCTTGTCGTGGTGAGGGGGCTTAGGACTAGCCAGACGCTTGTCCTTCGGGCGGCATCACTAGACGAGCTATTCGGCTCTTCCCAGAATTCATCGACTCCTTATGTCTGGCGAGTTTGGGCACAGGGGAATGAACGGAACCCCGTTAATTCGGGTAGCCGCCGTTTTTCGAACCTGCGCACTAGCTCTCCTGTGCGGATGATGTTAATTCGGATTCCAAATGGGGGCTAACCATCCTCGTCAGCTGTGAAAGACATGGGTTCTGGGAGAAATAGGACACTCCTGCCTTCTTGGTTTTTCTAAGTGGGTGTGGAGTAGCCTCGATCTAGGGTAGGCGCTCGATGGACCGGTTGTCTGTCCGATCTGACCAACAACACCACCAAGATGTAACTATGACAGAAAGTGCGTTTAAATACGAAATACTCCAGGTAGGCCCCTCTTCGGAGGGTGGTCCTATCGTTGATTCCGATCGGGTGAAAGCCTCGGCTGTCAACGTTGGCTTTATGGATTCTGGGGAAGGCCAAAGTTACGTGATGTTTGATGCATTTGGCGCCAAAATGGAAGTGGAGCTTATTCCTATTGAACCCGGACCTAGTAATAGGTCTGACCCACTGGACAAGGAACCACTTGGCACTGAGAAACCGGGAATGAAGTCTCTTCTGTTGACGGTTAATCAGCAACCCGTCTCTCGACATTGCAGCAACGCAAGCATTAGCAGTAGCGTTAGCGCCTTCAGCAATGCTTCGGCATCTGAAGAACGCCAATGCCAAGAGATAAGGGATAGGTGTGTCCAATTGCGAGAAGAGAAGGCTAACTTCTTTTTAAAAATAGAAACTGAACTTTGTGAGATGTTAAAAGCTTGCAAGACACAGAGTAACGTTAACCAGGCAGTCCAGAAAGGACTTAAATCTTTCAATCAGTGGCTACCTGAGTTAAGAAAGAAGCATGAGGAAGCGGATCTGGCAGATGCTGCCCTTCACAAATCCCTCCAAAGAGCTGTGGAGACGCGCGATGCGCGAAAAAAGATCAGTGATCGCGTCCAGGCAAAGACAATCAGAAGCCTTGTCCTGGAGTGCGAAAAACGAAAGCGTTCACAGGAGGACGAAAGTCCCCCACTTCAGGTAAGAACGAAGAAGAAGAAGTCGAAGGACAAAGAGCCGTCTACCGGTAAAGGGAAACCCGCGCCAAAGACGACTCCTCCAGAGTTGCAAGCTCAATCGACTTCCGAAAATCTAGGAATAAAAAAGACCCTAGCCGAAGTTGTCTCAAGAGACCCAAAGCCACAAGAGCTTTAGACGCGGATATCCCTTTCTGATACTGACGATTTCCAGGTCGTCAAGGATAAGAGGAAGGAGGCACGACTCAGGAAAAAAGCTCTGGAAAAGGAAGCTAAGAAAAAAGCAGAGAAGGAAAAATTCGCTAAAACGCGCTCAACAGAAGCCGTCAGAATCTCAGCGGAAAGCCCCGAGGCATACGCTGAGATTCTGAAGGGCCTCAAAAAGTCCTTTAAGCTGGAGGATCATGGAGCCGAGGTCGTAAGGACGAGGAGAACCCTCCACAATGAAGTGCTCCTCATCGTTAAGAAAGGAGGTAAAACCTCAAGGTTTGCGAGTGCTCTAACTCTTGCGCTGCAAGATAAAGCCAGGGTTACAGCCCTCGTTAACAAAAGAACCTTGGAGATCAGGAACCTCGATAAGACAACTTCAGCAGAAGAGGTCCTCGAGGCCCTGAACAACAAGTTAGGTCCTAACAACCCAGAAATGACAGTCAGACTTGTTTCACGATTTCGTGGAGCAAGACTGGCGTTAGTTCGTTTGCCCGAGGCAGAGGCAAGAACCCTGCAAAAGATGGGCAAAATCCGGGTTGGATGGATAAATGCTCCAATTAAAGAACATATGGAGGTATTGAGGTGCCAAAAGTGCCTCGGATATGGTCATCCTACCCATACCTGCAAAGGCCCCGACAGGTTGAAAAACTGTCGGAGATGCGGCGGGCTGGGTCATCTAGCTAAGAACTGTTCAGTCGTCGAGCCTAAGTGCATTACTTGCACTGACTCGAGCAAGAACGACTGCGCGCATTGGGCCGGCAGCAATGCCTGCCCAATATACAAGGAGCAACTGCAGAAGCTGAAATAGGCAAAAGCCTAAAGTTTCTGCAGATTAACCGGCACACATCGAAAATGGCCCAGGACCTGATGCTGGTGACAGCCAGTCAGGAGGGGATCGACGTTCTGTTCTGTAGCGAGCAAAACAAAAGAAACGATCTCGCCAACTGGTACCAGGATTCATCAAGAAAGGCAGCCATCCAGGTCTTTAATCCCGATTTGCGGGTAGACAAGTTCCTGAAGACGAGCAGTGGGTTCGTGTGGGTGGAAATATCAGGTATACGTATGTATAGCTGCTACTTCTCACCCAACGACCCATTGACAGCCTTCGAAACGGAGATAGATCAACTCGAGTCGAGCCTGCGGAAATCCAGGCTGGATGTTCTCGTCACAGGTGACTTTAATGCAAAGTCGCCAGACTGGGGCGACACAAGGCTCGACAATAGAGGAATCTTGATCGCAGAAATGGTCTCTAGAAACAATCTGATGGTTTTCAATAAGGGCCAAAAGTGGACGTTTAGGAGAGGCCATAATATCGGATCAATTATTGATCTTACGATAACAACGTCTCTTCTAAACAAGCGTATGAAGGGTTGGCAGGTCTCAGAGGATGATACCGAGAGTGAACACCAGTACATCAAGTTCTCAGTCTCAGAGGGAGATAGACCTGGAGCAAAAAACAGGTACTTCCCTGTAAGAACGGCCCCAGGTGGAACATTAAGAAATTGGACGTTAAGAAGTTCGGCCGGTCATACGCAACGCGTTTAATACCGTGAGATGGGAAGATCTCATCAAGTCGATGAGAAACAAAGGAATACCACCCTACCTGTTCCGGATAATGGATAATTATCTTAGCGACAGGTGGGTAATATATGAGGGAGACACCTGCACTCTGAAAGAAGAGATGCAAAGAGGTGACCCTCAAGGCTCACGGATAGGACCATTCGTATGGAACGTCTCCTATCATGACTTCTTGCGAATGGGTCTACCTAAAGGCGCGGTAATCATCGGCTTCGCGGACGACGCGTTGATCGTATGCTCAGCCGAGACTGTAGAAGCTCTTGGAAACTTCGTGAACGAATGTCTGCGACTAGCAAAGAGCTGGCTGGATGCCAGAGGTCTTCAAATGGCTCTGGACAAAACAGGAGCGCTCATGGTCACAGACAGACGTAAGTACAAACTTCCCATAATCGAAGTGGACGGATTCGAGGTCTGCCTACAAGACAGTATCTGCGAGTGCTGCTCAGGTCCTTGCCAGCGTCCCGCCGGCAGACCTTCTGGCGCAAGAAAGGGAGGAAATTTTCTTCTTTTTCAAAGATAGAATATCCACCCACTATACGGATGACAATAGACCCAGCAAGGACCAAATCCGCCGAGATGCGAGAAGCAGACTCGTCGAAAGATAGCAAGCAAGATGGAGCGGGGAGGAGAAAGGTCGATGCACACATCGGCTTATACCGACACTCGCCAAATGGATAGATAGAAAGCATGGAGTAGTCTCGTACTACCTAACTCAAGCGCTCACAGGTTACGGGTGTTTTAACTCGTACCTGGAGCGCTTTAAGAAGATTGACAGCACGGAGTGTCTTTTTCTTCTTCTTCTTCTTCTTCTTCTTCTTCTTCTTCAATTTTGTGGCCGGGGTGTGACCAATTCAAATCACAAAAATAGATTAATTAATAAGATTCTAAAATATTTAGTTCAAATAATTCAAAGCGCGTTCACAATTAGATCAAATTACACTTGGAACTAAAAACACGTGGCCGTTTCACAAGCCGTCGGCCATTTTATGTGTTACTGAAACTGAAGTCACAAATCCGAACTGGACGAGGAGACAGACAAACGTCCGAACACGTCAACAGTCCAGAAAGTCAATCAGTTCGGAGTGTGTGTACTGCAAGTTCCCAGTGGATGACCCAGAACACACAATTTTCAGTTGTAAGCGCTGGGACGCGGAAAGACAGGTCATGTTCGCCGGTGTAAACTGCAAAGTTACACCGGAGAACATGATCCTGCTTAATACTCGTTCTGCTGAGGATTGGCGGACCATCGAGACCTTCATACACTATGTTGTGAGGGTCAAAGATCTCGATGGTCGTCAAAGAAAGTAGGTCCCGTTCGATGAAGAAGAAACTCGCGTAAGCGATGGAGTCGGGATATAAGATCCCCTCTGACGGCGATACGCCACTGAATGCGGGCTTTACCTGTGGGTGATCTTAAGGACCCAAATAAGTGTGTGTTTTTAGCGGGTCGGCAGAACATCGCCACCCCCGCATAACCCTGTAGTACGGGCTACATCCAATCTGTTTTATGCAATTTCTTAACAATTTAATATATTATAGGGGTGTTCTAAGAAGCTAGTAGGATCTAATAGCGGTAAAACTTTTCTTAATTTGATAAATATGTGCCAGTGATAAAATATTTTATTTATTACTGGCACGTATTTACCAAATTAAAAAAGGTTTTACCGCTATTAAATCCTATTTGGTTCTTAGAAAACCCCCATAATATATTCAATTGTAAAGAAATTGCATAAAACAGGAATAAAATGATGAGCCTTACCAAGAGTACATAACTGCAAATCTCGATTTTTAATAAATTAAAGAAAATAAATTGATTTTTTTCGTAAAGCCCTCCGCCGATTATTTTTTTTTTATTTTAAAATAAAATTGTACAAATATAGATTCAGAATCCGCAAAAACATTTATAGTTACTCTCGGAGTTACTGAAATGTTAATTAAAATTTGGTTCAGGCCAACCGTGACTGAAGTTACTGAAATCTTAAAAATTCATGTGCTTACGAAACACCTGAAACAGTGTCTTAAGGTCTTAGTTCTTGATGGTCTAAGACTATGGTCAGAACAAGTTGGCAAATCAATGCACCGAGTATTTCTTAACTTTTGGTACCGTAATAATAATAATAATTTTATTTGTTTAAGGATTGTTACAATCCATACAAAAGAGTTCGCCCTTTTCATAAACATTAGGTCTCTGTTATACATGAATAAAGTTTTCCTTAATACATTTGATTGTGAATATCTTGCCGCTACTATTTATACTTTCTAAATCCCTTTTCTATCTTCAAATATTACAAATTTTCACTTCTATTCAGCATTTTAATTAAAAAATAAGCTACCGAGTTTATTGAGTTAGTATTCGGCCTGTTTAAAAGATTCATCCATGCTTCGCTTATTTCTTCTAATTCATTGGTTTTAATTATATATTTCATTCGTTCTACACTCATAAGTTGGCATTCTATTAAAATATAAAGGATATATTCGTTTTCGTCTAGTTCTTTAAAGCAGTATTTACATGTTTCTCTTGTTTTCAAGTCAAGACGTTTCTTTTTCAGGAAAATTCTAGTTTGAAATCTGTTTGTTATATCCCATAACCAAATTTTTGTTAAAACTTCTTTATATAGCTGTAATACATATTGTCCGTTTGTATGAATATAATTGTATGTCCCTCCAGGTGTGATACATGCAGGTGTATGTGCTTGTATGCCTATATTATTTACATGCGTATGCATGTCTCGAGCATCTGTGTTCCGTACATCATACATTATGACATTGTATTGTATAAAAAGAAACTGTTAAGGATCTTGAATCAATGTAAAATCTATAACGAGTATACGACTATAGGTAACGAACCCGATGATAACTAGTCGTTCTCTTATAATGGTAATAGAATGAAGCGCTGGGCGTGATAAGGCAGAGTGACATCGGTGTTTTACCACTTCGTAATATAGAGCACTTATCATAGTGCGGTATAAGAAGTAGTTACCCCCACAGTACCGAAAATTTCCTGAAAATTTATTAAAGATTTATTTGCAAACTTCGGAATATTTAGGTGCAAATCTTAGTGAAAATTGTGTAAAGATTTAAATGTCCCGATTAAATAAATGTTAAGCGTAAAAGTTGACTAAAAATTTAAATTAAATTTTCGTGAAATTTTCGTCGCAAAAGTTTCCTGAACATTTAAATTACATTTTCGTGAAATTTTCGTCGCGAAAGTTTCTTGAACATTTAAATTACATTTTCGTGAAATTTCGTCGTGAAAGTTGATTCAGCATTTAAATTAAATGTTCCTGAAATGTTTTTCGCAAAAGTTGATTCAACATTTAAATTAAATTTTCGTGAAATTTTCGTAGTGAAAGTTGACTGAACATTTAAACTGAATTTTTGTGAAATGTTTGTCGCAAAAGTGGATTGAACATGTAAGTGAATATTTGCTAAATGTTAAGCGGAAAGTTGACCAAATAAAAAAAATTATATTAAATAGAAGGGGAACAAGTAAATTAAACAGTAATTAAATTAATATAAACAAATTTATTGAATATTATTATTTAACATTTATTTTAGTTTCAATTTTCAGTAACAAAACAAAAGAAATGCAACACACAGAAAATTGTAAGTTGAAAGATTGTATTAGATTAAGGATTTGTAAAACGTTACAGAATCTTCAAAATTTTATTCAATAAATGTGTTTATATTAATTTTATTACTGTTTAATTTACTTGTCCCCCTTCTATTTAATATAATTTTTTTTATTTGGTCAACTTTCCGCTTAACATTTAGCAAATATTCACTTAAATATTCAACCCACTTTTGCGACAAACATTTCACAAAAATTCAGTTGACTGAACATTTAAACTGAATTTTTGTGAAATGTTTGTCGCAAAAGTGGATTGAACATGTAAGTGAATATTTGCTAAATGTTAAGCGGAAAGTTGACCAAATAAAAAAAATTATATTAAATAGAAGGGGAACAAGTAAATTAAACAGTAATTAAATTAATATAAACAAATTTATTGAATATTATTATTTAACATTTATTTTAGTTTCAATTTTCAGTAACAAAACAAAAGAAATGCAACACACAGAAAATTGTAAGTTGAAAGATTGTATTAGATTAAGGATTTGTAAAACGTTACAGAATCTTCAAAATTTTATTCAATAAATGTGTTTATATTAATTTTATTACTGTTTAATTTACTTGTCCCCCTTCTATTTAATATAATTTTTTTTATTTGGTCAACTTTCCGCTTAACATTTAGCAAATATTCACTTAAATATTCAACCCACTTTTGCGACAAACATTTCACAAAAATTCAGTTTAAATGTTCAGTCAACTTTCACTACGAAAATTTCACGAAAATTTAATTTAAATGTTCAGTCAACTTTCACTACGAAAATTTCACGAAAATTTAATTTAAATGTTGAATCAATTTTTGCGACAAACATTTCACGAAAATTTAATTTAAATGCTGAATCAACTTTCACGACGAAATTTCACGAAAATTTAATTTAAATCTTCAGTCAACTTTTACGCTAAACATTTATTTAATCGGGACATTTAAATCTTTACACAATTTTCTCTAAGTTTTGCACCTAAATATTCCGAAGTTTGCAAATAAATCTTTAATAAATTTCCAGGAAATATTCGGTGCTGTGGGGGTACCATGCATATTATTATATATGACATGTTAAGTGATGAGAGTCAACGAGGATGTCAGACATCGTTCTGTCTCACCGTCACACTGTCTTACTACTGATCATCAAGTGAACTTTGACATTCATATGGTTTAACGTTTGAGTCGAAGAGCGAGTCATGCGTGATTCATTGTATGTAACAATGTACAGATTGTCACGGCACGTGACAAAGTACACTTTGTCATGACCTTACCCCCATATTGTACCGATCTTGCCCTCACAATGGGAAGGTTGTCTTTAAATACTAGCGACGAGCAAGCTCTGATTGTCGAAAGTTGTGTGAGCTGATCAGAGTGCACGTCGTGAGTAGACCCGTCGTTCGTCGTCCTGTTTGCCTATGGTATTGCCGGTACTGGTCAAAGTTCTGAGCGCGTCTGTCGTTACTTATGCCTAGCGATAAATCGGTTTCTGCGCAAGTTTGGTAGTTTAAAAAACAGTATTTTAGGGCAAAGTACGAAAAAACAGGCGTTAAATAACACGACAGCGACGTTAATCTCGAGTCGTAAAGTTTGCTATCCTTTAGATGGCTTAAGGCCGTTGGAGACACAGAGTCCGCAGAGAACCTGTAGGGGGGACAGTCTCAAAGACTGTCCCCATGCGTTTTGAAGACTTAGGAATTTTTCGCAACAAAGTCCAACACTTTTCCCACAAAAGAACATCGCACAGCAAATTCTATTGAAATAAAGATTCAGAAAAATACTTACTTTTGATAAATCAAATGTTTCCTGAGCTTTAGTATCTCGAGGAAATTCGTGTGATGAAAACAACCTCCAATGATGTTCCAAGTTTGGCAATTTTTTCCAATAAAACCCGACACTTTTTCCGAAAATGAAAATCGTACTGCACATTTAAATTTAATTAGCACTTTTTCACTTATTTTGTTTTTGGCATATGAGTTTTTAAATTGCGTCAGTCTCTCGAGGAAATAAAAAATCACTTGACCCTTCACTCATTGATTCGGACTTTGACAATTTTTTTCGTCAAAACCCGACACTTTTTCCGCAAATTGTCATCGTAGTGTAAATTTAAATTTAACTAGCACTTTTTCACTTATTTTGTTTTTGATATTTGAGTTTTTAAATCGCGTCAGTCTCTCGAAAAATGTAAATTTTTTTCAATTTCATCAAAGAAAATGTCAAACAATATAGCACAATATAGTTTGTCGTGCGCTGTTCTGATCCGGCATTTTCGGGTAAATCATGCATTACAACATTTTAAGATTTTTTCTCCGTTTAGGTATTTTTGATATTTTTTTTTTGGTATTTGTCTCTTTTCTTTTTAGGATTTTCTTTAATTTTCTTCTTTTTATAAAAATTATTTATTATTATATTACACAGTTTTCTTATTTATACATTCATTAAACTTTTTATTACGTTAATTTTAATAATTATTTCTATACTTTTAAAAGTAAATACACTTATTTTTTTGTAAATTTATTCAATTTCTTTTCACATATTGTCTATTTCTTGAGAGATTTTTTACAAACTTACTTACTTATTCTTTTTTACTTTTTACATTTTTTACAGTTTGTTAGATTAAGAAAAAAACATTTCTCTATTTTCTTCCTGTTTATTTAATTTTCTTGATATTACACTATTTTTTTAGTCCTTCCTTGCGTTTTAATTATTTCTTTAATTTTTTCGTTATGTATAAAATATTTATCAAATGCTCTGTTTATTTAATTTTAAAAAATTAAAAGAAACACTTATTTCAGTCCCTATACAATATCTATTCCCGATCTCCTCTGTAAGTCGGGTTGCATTCTTCTGATAAACTAAATAAGCCCTACTGTTTTTTCTTCAACTCTTAGATTTTAAAAAATATTTAAATTTTTTAGAAATTATTAATGCATGATTTACAATAAATTATGTACTTGTTGCATTTGAATGGTTTAAAATATTTTAAATGCGTCTTTTCAATAGAGCTAATTTCACTTGAAATAACAAACAACTTTTATTTTTTGTAAAAAGTTAGTAAAATTATATTTGGAACTTGACATTAATTCTTTATATTAAATTTTTACAATTAATATCTAAACATTGAATTTTATAAATAGGTTGATTAATATAATGAATATAATGTACGCCTGTCTATAATTTTAAAGGCGGCGCCGTGTGAATTAGTACCTGAAAATGCCGGATCAGAATAGCGCACGACAAACTATATTGTGCTATATTGTTTGACATTTTCTTTGATGAAATTGAAAAAAAATTTACATTTCTCGAGAGACTGACGCGATTTAAAAACTCAAATGCCAAAAACAAAATAAGTGAAAAAGTGCTAGTTAAATTTAAATTTACACTACGATGACCATTTGCGGAAAAAGTGTCGGGTTTTGACGGAAAAAATTGTCAAAGTCCGAATCAATGAGTGAAGTGTCAAGTGATTTTGTATTTCCTCGAGAGACTGACGCAATTTAAAAACTCAAATGCCAAAAACAAAATAAGTAAAAAAGTGCTAGTTAAAATTAAATGTGCAGTACGATTTTCATTTTCGGAAAAAGTGTCGGGTTTTGACGGAAAAAATTGTCAAAGTCCGAATCATAATATGTATAATTTCAAAGGCGGCGCCGTGTGAATTAGTACCCGAAAATGCCGGATCTGAACAGCGCACGACAAACTATATTCTGCTATATTGTTTGACATTTTCTTTGATGAAATTGAAAAAAAATTTATTTTCCTCGAGAAACTGACGCGATTTAAAAACTCAAATACCAAAAACAAAATAAGTGAAAAAGTGCTAGTTAAATTTCAATTTACACTACGATGACCATTTGCGGAAAAAGTGTCGGGTTTTGACAAAAAAAATTGTCAAAGTCCGAATCAGTGAGTGAAGTGTCAAGTGATTTTGTATTTCCTCGAGAGACCGACGCAATTTAAAAACTCATATGCCAATAACAAAATAAGTGAAAAAGTGCTAATTAAATTTAAATGTGCAGTACGATTTTTATTTTCGGAAAAAGTGTCGGGTTTTATTGGAAAAAATTGCCAAACTTGGAACATCATTAGAGGTTGTTTTCATTACACGAATTTCCTCGAGACACTAAAGCTTAGGAAACATTTGATTTATCAAAAGTAAGTATTTTTCTGAATTTTTATTGCAATAGAATTTGCAGTGCGATGTTCTTTTGTGGGAAAAGTGTTTGACTTTGTCGCGAAAAATTCCTAAGTCTTCAAAACGCATGGGGACAGTCTTTGAGAACCACTGATCCCCCCTACAGATTCTCTGCGGACTCTGTGTCTCCAACGGCCTTAAACCTACTTACTTTTCTAGTAATCGTCACTAACGTTTTGTTCATTTATGGTGACGTAAAAGTTTCGAGTCGTGAAGTGCAAATTTCCGTTGTAAACGAACTTAAAAACCATAATTTTCCTGTACCAGTGTTGGGCCAGCGTTCATATATTGTCACGCCAGTATCAGCGAAGCTTAGCGTGTTTCAACCGTAGTTATTAACCGTAACTTTCTAAAAGTAAGTTTTTATTGTATTCGCTTCTATTCTTTATATACAAAAAGGTAAATTGTCAAATAATCTTTTTTTAAACGGATAGTTCCATAGAATCTAATGATTTCTATATTATACTTGACCTTGCATACACACTGATAATGAATTTGTATAACCTTGTATAACTTCAAATTGTTATAAATAAACCATCATATTCTCTAAAGGAAGCATTTTATCATTTATTTAACACAAGCCCCAAAGGCTTGATATTATATACGATCCCCATTAATAAAAAATATAAAGATTAGATCTCAGGTCTAGTTGTTTAGCTGTTATTCACTTGATTGTGTTAAGTTCATACTTGACATTTTGATTAGAATAGCCTTGCTCTGCTCGGACATAACACTGTTTATTAGTCGGAGTTGTATAAATGTTCTGATATTTTCCATTACTACTCTATTTTTTAGGAAGTTTTACGTTTTTTCGTTAAGGGTCAAAAAGGGGTAGAGAAGAAGTGAGGAGGAGGACTTCGATCGTCGAAAATCTTCTTGCTTAAGATGACTTTCGTAGTTTCTTAACCATTTTTTTTTCGCTTGCAATGTTTCGAGAGTCAGAGCTTTCCACTCCTTCTTCTCACCAAACTTCTTAAATATATCACCCACTTGCCTAGCCCAATTAAATTTAGTCTTTGAAGATTCATACATACTTAAAGTTCGCAGTCTTTCATAACTTATCCTAGGGTACCTACTTTCCTCTATTTTGATAATCTTTTCGATCTAATTTAGAGTCAGTTTGAAAATACGGACCGCTAGGTGAATTGAGTTTGTTTCGATTCTTACTCCATATTCTGGAGTGCTTTTTGGGATAAGTAATAATTTTCTATAGAAAGTATTTTGAACTGTTTCTAACTTGTTAAAATATCTCGGACCCCATACCTGTATCGTATAGAACGCTACACTCAGTATCATGCTTGAAAACAGGTGTCTAATCTGCTGCCAGGAGTCAATTTGGGCTCTATATATTATAGACAGTGTAGAGTCCGACGCTAAGGTAGTTTTTGCTAATCTAAAGTTTAGATTGTTGTAAAAAGTGGCTGAATTACGGAATATTGTGCCAAGATAAGTATAGCTTTTTACCACCTCAACCTCAATTTCTCCATACCTAAAATCTGATTTTTTTCTTGTCTTGTCCCTTATGACCCTCTTTTTTGAAGATGATTATTTTTGTTTTGTCTACATTTACCTCGAGCTCTTTCAGTTAACAATATTCTAGTAAGTGTTTGAGGATTCTTTTCATTTCAATAATCGTATCGGCAAACAGAACAATGTCATCCGCGAACGCTAAAAGTATTATCTCAATTTTGTGATTCAGTGATATCCCCGTTATTCCTTTTGAGCGTAAAAAACTCTCGAGATCTGCGATAAACAGAATAAATAGCATAGGGCTGAGTGCGTCGCCTTGTAAGACCCTCTTATTAATTTTTATTAGTTTAATAATAATAATAAACTTAGAGCCACATCCCATTAAGCTTAATTTTCTTCATAAAATGTTATACTTTATCGAAGGGAAGGCGTTCTTAAAATCGACGAATAATGCAAACATTTTTCCTTGAGTTAAACTTAATCGATTTTGACATAGAGCGTATATGTTGTCTAGGCAACTTCTATTTTCCCTGAAGCCTGCCTGCCATTCTGGAAGAATGTGAGATTCTTCAGCCCAGGTTACCAGTCTATTTGTCAAAATTTGGGTTTTTTATCTCCTGCCGTTCTTCCATTTAAGACAAAAAAACCGTTTCGCTCAAAAAGCTCCACTGCATCCTGACCTCTTTTATCTGTTTTCCCATCCAGAGTTGTTCTACTTCCGGTTATGTTATCACCACAAAAAACGGAATTTTCCTCTAATTGATTCAGATTCCCGATTTTACTATTGAAATCGCCACCCACTATAATGGCACTGTCAGGGAACTTTAGAGAGATATCGTAGATCACATTTTCAAATTTACTTTTAAAATCACCGAAGTCTGCTAACGGACTCAAATATATTACTCCTAAAATTATTTTAAGCGAGACACTCACAACCTCAACAAAAATAAAAGTTTTTTATTCACAAACTTGTTTCATTTTGTAGATGTAGGAATTCGCCAATATAAGTAGGCCCCCCTTCGTTCTTCCCTTGTTAAAGTCTTTTGTTGCCTTTCTAT
This sequence comes from Ganaspis brasiliensis, assembly GCA_037103525.1. Lineage (NCBI taxonomy): Eukaryota > Metazoa > Arthropoda > Insecta > Hymenoptera > Figitidae > Ganaspis > Ganaspis brasiliensis. The sequence goes on along the minus strand of JAZKLR010000061.1, from coordinate 217,634 downwards.
AAAACAGTTGACTGTCGTAGTTTCTGAGAGGGGCGTTAATTTCCGGTTTAGTCCTGAGCCACGTCTCGCTGATACATAATATATCCTCTTCTTGGATGTCATCAAATATATCCTCCAAGTTGCCAATCCCTCTTACGTTCCAAAAAATTATCCGAGGATATTTTTCGGTTGATGTTTCCAATCTTTTCTTTTTAATTAGTTTTTTGTTCCAAGTAATGGTTCTTTTATGATCTGTTTTTCTGGGAAAAAATTCTTTATGGTGTTTTCTTTATATTTGCCTTTTTTGTTTCTGGTCTCGTTTTCATGTGTCAAGGTTTTAGCGGATCGACCCCTTTTTTATTGAGAGTTGCTGTTGAAGTCAAAGACGTCGATGAATATGCTCCATCTGAATCGAAGTCATCATCTTGGAGATTGAATTTGAGATTATTTTGTTCTTTCATCAATTTTTGAATTTGTTGTAGATTATAATTATTGTCGCCCAAATAGATTTTAGTGCCTTTAATTTTAGAGGGTTTTCCTTGTTGATTGAGATTTTGTTGTATTTTTCTATGTTCACTTCTTATTTGTAATTGCTTGGGAGTATAATCATTTCAAAAATAAATATTTTGAGTCTAAAGGTTTCGAGCATTCTTGTATATAGTGCTTTTGCTCAAGTTGTTTTTAAAAGAGATTAGAATTGGTCTCTTTCCTTCAGTTTTCCCAACTCTTAAAACTTGTTCTACCTGATCCTCATTGATTTCTATTTTACAATTATTAAAAATGTTTAAAATTGTTTGTAAAAGATTCTGGTTTGCCACCGCTGAATCCTCAATATTATAGAGAAACAGGTTATTTGAGCGTTCTTTTATTAAAATACTTTCCATTTTATCATCCAGGTTTTTTTAATTCCCTTTCCAATTTGGAGTTTTTTCTTTCTAGAGCCTCTTGATTTGTCTTGAAAGTTACCATTTCTTCTCGGAATTTTCCAACTGATTTCTTAAAAGTTTCAATATTCTCCGACATTTTATCTACACTCTTTTTCGTATCGCCGACAGAAGTCTGGAGATTTATTAATAATTCCTTTAGCTCTTCATTTGTTGTAATTTTGAAGAAAGAAGAAAAAAAACACTATAATCACAATCACTTTAAAAAGTTAACACCTTTTAAGCATTTGCTTCTAAAAGAATTAGATTTTATTTGCTTTTCACATTTTATAATGTACAATTCACTTAATATGAATCATCGGGTCTAGGCATTCGTAAACACGACCGTTCACCACGAAGACCAGAAACGAACTCCTGGTACCGTAATAAAGTAAACTTATTTGAGGATCCGGTTTATCGAACTCAATTAAAAAAAGCTATCGTTAAATTTCCCTTAAAGCATTTATCAATATGTATGAATTTATATATAGAAGTAAGATTAAACAGTTTTCAATTGTATAACTATATATAACATTTCTTTTTTTATTATTTTTAGGATTCCGTACACCTTCGGTGTTCGGCGGAACCCTTATAGCGAGACTCGTGCGTCCGTAGCCAAAAACCATTCCCCCCCTTATCTTCTAAACTATTTGACCTAGAGGGCTGAAATTTGATACATTTATGTATTTTCACGAGTAGATTGCACGAAAAATATAGAGAACATGATTAAAGGTTGTTTTCATAGCGTTGTCAAGGAAATAACAACTTTTTTTTGCAAAAATGCATTAAAAAGGGACCATTCCCCCCCCCCTTAACTTCTAAATTATTTGACCTAGAGGTCTGAAATTTAGTACATATATGTATTTTCACGTGTAGATTACATAAAAAATAAAGAAAACATGATCTGAATTGATGGCCATAACGTTGTCAAGGAGAAACTACAAATTTCCGAGAAATTTTTTTTTTTCTAACTTTGCCTTTTTCCCCTAAAAAACAAATTCTTGATTTTTATAATATTTATATGGAATAAAAGCCTGTACTCTTAACAAAAAAATGTCATGTTCTTAAAAATAGAAGTCTTTTTATAATTATGGGAAATAACTTTTTTTTCGAAAATTTACAGTTTTTTTTTTGACAACGTTTTGACTGTCAATCCAGATAATGTTCGCTATAATTTTCCTGTAATCTACACGTAAAAATACATAATTGTACCAAATTAGAGCTCTATGTTTGTTAATAAACAAACATTTTGTTTGAAACATCTTTGTTTCGTAAATGTACGGAACCCTAGATTTGGGTACGGATGTAACTCGATATGAGTTCTAAAATAAATAATAAAACCGATCAAATTAAACCATGGTTTGATTCAGACTGCGTAACCTTGAAGAGAACCTTAAAAAATTTGTTATACAAAAATTCGAAAATGTAAAATTTGAAGACGATAAAACTATTGTAGAATATAATAACGTCTAAAAAGCGTATCAAAATGTACAAAAAATAAAAAAGGAGATTAACATGAACTCAGCTCTCGAGCAATTAAACTAATGTAAAGACTCCAAAACCTTCTGGAATGTAATCAGTAGATTCACACGCAGATATGGTGTTAGAATTAGAAACAATATTGAATTGGACCCCTGTTATAACTTTTTTAATTAATTTTTTTAACGAAAAAGAATCGGTTGTCGAGGAAAAAATTTTACCCCAGATTTCTATAAATATTACCAACTTTGAGTTATAAAAACCTATTACTATGGAAGAAACTATATCTGCTCTTAAAAAGTGTAAAAATAATAAATCTTCATGAGAAGATGAAATACCATTTGAATTCTTAAAAAACTTACCCGGGGGTTGGATTAATTATTTGAATCTCCTTTTTAATCAAATATTCCAAGAGAAAAAATACCAAAAAGCTGGTAATAAATTAATTTAAAAATGATTTACAAGAAAGGTGATCCGACCGAACCATGTAATTATTGAGAATAGCTTTACCCTACTGAAAAATCCTATATAGGATCCTACATAGGATCCTATATAGAATCCATATGGATTCCTATGAGAATCCAAGTAGGATCCTATATAGGATCCTATATAGGTATTGTCCTATAGGAATCCATGTGGATTCTCATAGGAATCTATGTGGATTCCTATAGGTCGCCTATAGGACAAGTCCTATATAGGATCCTATGTGGACTCTCCTATAGGAATACATGTAGGATCTCATATAGGATCCTGCATAGGCGTCCCAAAAAATTTTTGTACATCCTCCTACCCCTTCCTCATGCGCAGTCGTCTTTTACGTATTCTACAATACTTACGCCTGCGCAGTAAATATTTTTCGTCCTTATAATGGTGCTTAATGTATATTTGAATAAAGTTATTAAAAAAAAAACAATTAATTCTGTGTTCATAATTTTTTTTGGGCGCCCATAAAAGATCCTATATAGGATCCTATATGGGAACCTACGTAGGATCTTATGTAGGGGGGTGTACAAAAATTTTTTGGGACGCCTATGTAGGATCCTTTATGAGATCCTACATGTATTCCTATAGGAGAGTCCACATAGAATCCTATATAAGACGTGTCCTATAGGCGACCTATAGGAATCCACATAGATTCCTATGAGAATCCACATGGATTCCTATAGGACAATACCTATATAGGATCCTACGTGGATTCTCATAGGAATCCATATGGATTCTATATAGGATCCTATGTAGGATCCTATATAGGATTTTTCAGTAGGGTAGTGAATTGCACAACAAAAATTTTACATTTGTTCTTACTAATAAAATTGAGGGCCCGGATGCAATAACTACGTTTTCGCTCGAAGGCCTAGACTGTCTCCTTTTTCACAAGATAATTTGACGGGAAAATTATCTGGAAAAAAAGTTGAAGGAAATTGAAATTTAAAAATTGATATCAATAGAGGAGATAAAGACGCACATTTTTTCTCAATAAAGTTTTTTTGTCAGACTATTATTTAGTTAAATAAAAATTAAGAACTAATTTTTTTTTGACATTGGAAATAATTATATTTTTACAATCAACTCGTGATATCTCAGAGTCATATGGATAAAAAAAGTTGCAGCTTCACCTGCATATTAAAAAACATTGCAGATCCTAATAAAATGGTTGTAAATATGAAAAAATTGTAATTTGTTATTGTTTTTTAATATTAATGTAGTCGCTATCATTACTGTGCTTTACTAACTTTGAGCAAAAAATCTCTGTTACAAAGTTTCGAATTTTGAAGGTTTGAATCACACAAGTTGTTTAGTAAGGTATTAAAAAGTTTTACCAAAAAGAATTTTTTCAATTCATTAAATATTTCAGCTTTTATATACAATTTTGTTTGAAGCTACTGCGCGTCACGCGTTAACATTTGGTCAGCTGACTGGCTGAGTTTTAAGCCGTGAGCGGAACAAGGATGGATGTACTGCGGAGTGGCTATGGCGAGAGAGAGAAAGCGATAATAAAGTGTTTTTACTGTAGAAATCAACTTTTTTATTTTCTATTTACATAACTGTTAATAAATTAACACACTTTTAAAGAATCAATAACGTAATAAAACCATAAATTATGGGAAATTAAATATTTTAAAATATAACTTGTAAAAAACAGACCTATATTTTATGTTCTTAAAATAAGTTGATTTTTTTTAAACATTTACAATCTTGTACCCTTAATATTTTCAGTCCAGTTTATTTGTTTTCAAAAGTGTTTAAATAATAAAATTTGTACTGGAAAATTGGTTTTACAAAAATTAAAAAACAAAATGTTTTGTTCTTAAAAGTCCTTGCCGCACTCGAAGAAAGATTTTGATTTAGTTGTTATAGTTTTATTATGTTATTTATTCTTTTAAAGTTTGTTAATTTATTAACAGTTATGTAAATAGAAAATAAAAACGTTGATTTCTACAATAAAAACATTTTATTGTCGCTTTCTCTCTCTCGCCATAGCCACTCCGGAGTGCATCCTTCCTTGTTCCGCTCACGGCTTAGAGCTCAGCCAGTCAGCTGACCAAATGTTAACGCGTGACGCGCAATAGCTTCAAACAAAATTGTTTATAAAAGCTGAAATATTTAATGAATCGAAAAAATTCTTTTTGGTAAATTTTTTTAATACCTTACTAAACAACTTGTGTGATTCAAACCTTCAAAATTTGAAACTTTGTAACAGAGATTTTTTGCTCAAAGTTAGTAAAGCACAGTAATGATAGCGACTACATTATTATTAAAAATCAACAACAAATTACAATTTTTTCATATTTACAACCATTTTATTAGGATCTGCAATGTTTTTTTAATATGCAGGTGAAGCTGCAACTTTTTTTATCCTTATGACTCTGAGATATCACGAGTTGATTGTAAAAATATAATTATTTTCAATGTCTAAAAAAAATTAGTTTTTAATTTTTATTTAACTGAATAATAGTCTGACAAACAAACTTTATTAAGAAAAAATGTGCGTCTTTATCTCCTCTATTGATATCAATTTTTAAATTTCAATTTAATCTTTGTTTACCGATTTTAGCAATGCGTTCCCTTCAGTATCGCATTCTTTATTATGAAAAAAACTCTATAAACCGGGATTAAGATATAAAATAACGAAAATTTTGATGGATTTCTATTCGAAGGCCATCGTATCGTTAGATATTAACGACAATAAATGTAAACCGGTTAATATTACAAAAGGAGTACTTCAAGGAGAGGTCAGTAGTCCTACTTTGTTCTCACTTTTCTTATCGAATTTGGAACAATTTTTAAGGGCAGAAGAAATAAGAGGAGTATCTATTGGGCCAAATAATGAAACAATACAACTTGCATATGCAGACGATCTTGTTCTAGTGTCGGAGTCACAAGCAAAACTTAAAGAATGATTAAAAGCGTTTTATAAATATTGTACCTTGAACCAATTAAATGTTAACAAAAAAAAATTGTTTTTTATAAGAAAGGAGGTCACAGCCATGAAAAAAAATTAAAGTTTTTCTGTGGAAATGTAAAGATTGATATTATTAAAAATTATATGTGTTTAGGAATCCTTCAATCACAATCTGGATCACATGAAGAGGCACTAAATAGTGCATTCACTTCTGCGACATTAGCTTCTAATTCAACTCTTGACCTTGTAAATAAAAAGAATTTAAGTATAAGGCAACCAATTCCTAAACTATTTAACAGCCTTGTTACAAGTAATCTGTTCTATGCAATTCAGGTTTGTTGCCTACGATTCCTTGAGGAATTCGAAAAAAATCCAAACAAGATTTCAAAGAGATTTCTTTTAGTTCCTAAAAACACTCCAAATTATGCTATTGGATTGGAAGTTGGTTCGTAAACTACGTCGTGTACTCTTTTTTTCTAAAAGATTTAGTTGATCATTCTTTTTCTGACATACTTTTCATGAGAGGAAAGAAACTACAACTTAAATTATAATCACAATTACACGACGTCGTGTACTTCGTCGTAAACTACGTCGTGTACGGCGTCGTAAACTACGTCGTGTACTACGTCGTGAACAACTACTTTGTTGACGACGGCGTGAACTATGCCGTGTGCGACGTCTTGTACTACGTCGTGTACTACGTAGTTTACGACGTCATGTACGACGTCGAGCACTCTCTGAAAATACGCTGCAGTAAACGACGTCGTTTACGACGTCATGGACGACGTGTTATACGTCGTCATGGACGACGTGTTATACGACGTCGTATTGGACGTAGTTTGCGTATATTGGTATATTTGGTATATTGCAAGTGCTATATCCCACGTGGGATATCCCTGGGATGACCCTGGGTTATCTCGATAGAATATTGCAAATGAGTAGATATACAGTAGCGACTCTGGATATATTAGTGTCAGTCCATGTGAGCTATGTATGTGTGTATCTGTGTGACGATGACCTTAACACGTATGTGTTTGACCTTGAGGGGAAGGGGGGGACATTCACACGTGTAATTTGAATATGTGGAGGGGAGTAATCTTCAGAAAGGGAGTAGGGTATGGAATTAAACCTTGAAAGAAGGGGGTTTATCTTAGAGTGAAGTACATAACCTCAAATAAGGGTGGGGATTATATAAGAATACATCGCACATTTCTATGAAATTCTATGAAAATGGGGGGGGGATTACATGAAAAATATATTGCGTAATTTTGCGAAATTTGAATCACCGACAAATTACGCGTGTGTGGCCTTTCAGAACCCTTTAAATAATTTGGATTGTAGGTGGTGGGGGCAGGGGCGGCGCCAGTTGTGTGGATAGTGTGGAGTAGTCCACACACCAAATTTTTTCGTGTGTGGATTTCCACACACCAAATTACGGATTTAAGTGATTTTTTTAATTTTTCTATTATTATTAGTAGTGCTCATAGTTGCAATATGCGCAAAAATTGTAAAAAAATCAGAAATTTTCTTGTAAATAATAATAAAATTAATTAAGGTAATAGTCACATCAAAAGCTTCAGTTTTGACCCCCCTACCCCCACCCATAAAAAAACATCTGAACTCCACACTCGATCTGGACCTCTTTCGCCGCCCCTGGGTGGGGGTTACGTTTTTACACGTGTGACCTCTGCAGAACCCTCCAGAAGCTTCTAGAACATTCGATTTTAGTAGAGATGGTGGGGTATTTTTTCTGTACAGTTGAAAGTGGGGGTATTTTTCATTTATTTGATGCGTAATTTAACCTTCGAGAAACATCTACAACTTTTTATAGGGGATCAGAGAGGTGAGGTTATAATTTCAAACGTACATTGTGTTATTCTGCGTGCAATTTTTTTGGTTTTTGGAGGGGTGGATGTAGTATGAGAGTTGACATTTTCTAACTTTCCAACACATTTTAGAACATGAGTTTATGTGTAGTTTAATATACTTTCAAAAAATTAAGCAATTTGCGTGACATTTGACGTGTTTCAATTTTTTTTACAATTTTTGAAAATTTTGAAAACTTTTGAATTTTCTGATTTTAAAAAATCTTATTAAATAGCTTTCATAAAAGTAGTATACCCTTAAGAACCCCGTAAATTTCGTCTGATTTTGCGTATCTCTCACCGTTTTCGAGATATTTAGAGAAAAGACTTTACAAAGGTGAGGCTCATTTAACCTTAAAATTAACGTGAAAAATATATTGCACAACTGTGCAAAATTTGAATCATTGGTAAATTTAACATATGTGTACGTGTCTGTGTGACCCCCCTAAACCCTTTAGAAGCTTCTAGAACATTTGATGTATTAAAATGACGTCACGCATTTTAGCTATATAAAGTGTTCGCGAAACGTCTTGACATCATTTTTCATTAAGACATCAGTTTGGTAAGTTATTAAAAAAAATGGATTCCAAAAAGTGTAAAACTTTTGTTAGTTGTGCACAAGAAGCATATCGGCTTATTAGTGTGAATCAAAAGGGACCATGCCCCAGGGAGTGTGAAACATTAATTAAATTAAACAAACAAAGTATTTACAAAGTGAAGAAATATCTTCGACAGAATAAACAAAATTTGTCAGTTTATGAGAGACAAAGTGTCAGACGTACTTGCTAAAAGATTATCGAGATAATCCTGTATCTGGTAGTTATTATCAACAAGAAATTTTTATAGTTAAAAATCATGAAATTTATTTAGTTGAAAAAGTACTTAAAAAACGTAGTAATCTAATTTATGTAAAATGGTTAGGTCTTGATAATTCTCACAATAGCTGGATTAATAGAAATACTGTGTAAAAAATTTTAAGTTTAATAAAGAATGATTTTTAATAAATATAAAATTTTCTTATTTCATTATGCGCATATTCTCATTTCAATGACTCAATAATAATACACAATTATTTTTTTAAATTTTTTTATTTAACACATTTTTTTCTCTTCATTTACAATTGCTTTACACAAATTGTTTAAATCAAACGTAATGAGTTTATAAAACAATCTAGGAATGTACCTATAACGTATCCTCTCTTCTTGCAGTCTTTTTAAAAGCATTGAAAACTTAATTTTTACAAACTTTTCTACACTTTCAACTGTACAAATGTCATTGTCTTTATGCACTAATCGTGCAGTTAAATATATAATATTGTTCACAACAAACTGCACTGGTCCTATTTTTATATCCACTTAATTTTGTCTAACACATAAAAGAAGATTTTTTAATACTTTAAACGTTGTTTCATTCAATGAAAACGGGTATGATGTATCCTTCTTATCAGTTCGTTGCAGAGTGATTAAGCGTTCATTCAGGAAGATTGTAAATGTCATTCGAAAAGCATCACAGTCAAAGATTGATGGAATCATTTCAGGTTAGAAAAATTTTGAAATCAATGCAAAATGACTGGTGAAGAGTTCCCATTCTTCTAGAGAAAATATAATCCTTGATTGAGGAAAGCCACCGGATAATTTTTCTTTTACTGGTAAATTTGTTAAACTATTAACATTAACACCAACAATAACTTGCTTGGTAAAAGATGAATTGAGATTGTATGTCGTACAGAGTAACATTTTATTCCTTGGAAGATACGCCATTATTCGTCGTCAGCAGATTGAAATTCAAACTGATTGTACCTTCCACCCAAATATTTCATGTTTACACGCCCCGTTTGTACTTTTTCTTTTAATTTCAGAAACGCAACAGTTTCCTCATCATCGTGGAAAAAAATGTCTACCATACGGTGAGGTAAAAACACTAAATATTCCGCGTTAACTTCCACTACAGCTCTTAGTCCATATTTTGTTTTAAATTTTTTTAAGTCTGTTAATCGAAGAATTTCACCAATTTTCAACTCTTCTATTGATTTATTAGAGAACACACTATTTGCAACTTGGTTTAACTGTTGGAAATCCATTCTCTTGTTCTTGCAGAGATAATCCTTTAAAATCTCAAATCACTACCTCAGTGTCTTCTCGAAACTTTATCAACTTTTTTATTGTTTCAATACTTTTTAGCAGTCCACTTAATTTAACTTTGATTTCTTTTTGCAACTGTTCAACTCTTGACATAACGTGTATAAATGAAAAATTTAACTGGCACGCCCCGCTTTTTATATCTTCAGTTTACCCCACCACTTTTGCTTACTTCTCACATAACCTCCTCTTTTTTTAATAGAGAGATGACTCATCGAATATTCTAGAAGGTTCTCGAAAGTTCTCGAAGGTCACAAAAAAAATTGCACGCAGAATAGGACAAAGTGCGTTTGAAAAAATCCCTCTCCCTCTCTGACCCCCCATAAAAAAGTTCTAGAAGTTTCTCGAAGGTTAAAATACTCATCAAATAATTTTAAAAAACCCCACTTTCAACTGTACAGAAAAAATCCCCAACACTGAAATCGAATGTTCTAGAAGCTTCTTAAGGGTTCTGCAGGGGTCACACGTGTAAAAAAGTAACCCCCACTACATGAAATCAATTTTTTTAGAAGCTTCTGGAAGGTCACATACGCGTACGTAAAATCGGTGATTCAAATTTCACAGAATTACGCAATATATTTTTTATGTAATCCCCCCCATTCCAAGGTTAAATGAGCTACACCCCCTAAAGTCGAATGTTCTAGAAGCTTCTAGGGGGTCGCACACGCGTAATTTGTCGGTGATTCAAATTTCACAGAATTACGCAATATATTTTTCATGTAATTCCCCCCTTTTTAAGGTTAAATGAGTCCCACCCCCTGAAATTAAATGTTCTAGAAGCTTCTGGGGGGTCACACACACACACACACGTATGTAAATTTTGTTAAAAACTTAAATTTCATAGAAATGTGCGATGTATTCTTATATGGGTCATTTCATTTAAAGTGTCATAATCGTGTCCTTTGCCAATAAAAACTTTTTTTATAATTTTTTGTAAAATTTTTTTGTTCAAAGTCGTGTAATACAATCTCTTTTAATATTTTTTTAACTTGCAATCATGTAAAAATGCAAAGTATAATAATGGCAGAACGAAATTCAGGCAAAATGTCATGAGCGTCCCGTGTCCTGGAGTGAATTATTAGTTTTCAAGTGAACGTAGTTTAGTCATTTTAGTTCATAACCAGTAAAACAAAATTTTGTAGTGAACTAGAACTTCCATATTTAAGGAAAATTAACAGCTGATAACTTTATTTAATTGTTTATCCATTCTAAAAAAATAAAAATGTCGTGTCCCACATTTTTACATTATTTTACTTTGAAGGCAAAATTTTGTACTTATGCGTGTCTTAAGATTTACCCTGTGAGCAAAAAATCTGTTTTATCGACGAATCCGTAGCAGAAGATAACGACGAATTAACTGAAAAAAATTAAACGTGGTACCTTCAAACGTGACAGTTCTAGGTTGTGGCAGAAAAAAAAACTTTCATTGTAATTCACTTATGTCATGAGTGTCCCACCTGTTCAAAATGGTAACTTAATATTTTATATTCTATATTAGTATGAAATTAATAATAGTTTTTGATTCTCTTTCGAATGAGACAAGAATTGTTGACATAAATATAACCTGTTTATAGATATAAGCAAAAACGAGCAAAATGTCATGAGTGTCCTTGTCATGAGTGTCCCACAAATTTGTATAATAGTTTTTATACATACCAGGCTTCGCACTCTTCTACTATTTGATACTATTTGCTACTTTTTGCTACTTTTTTGATACAAGACTACTTTTTGACAACTTTTTTCAGTCCATGTCGACGAAAAACGGTACATATTCAATAAAAAAGTATTAATCTATAAAGTATAATATAATAAAGTACTAATTGTGTTATATCTTAATTTTTATTGTTTTTTTTCATTCTTTAAGTTATCGAAAACATTATATTCCCAATAAGTGAGTCGCGACTTATTTTTTAAACTCTTACTTAGAAATACATTAAAAACTAGGTACATTATTGCGCCTCCAGGCGAGCGATAAACTTTGCATTGTCGTTGTTAATTATGAAATAAAAAAATTTTTGCAAATTCAAATAATGAAAATTACAAGAATAATGGAAAAATGAATAAAAATATCTGAAAAACGAGTAGATTAATAGAAAACTGAAAAAAATAATTGAAAATATTAGACAAGAAATATTAAATTTAAAGAAAATAATTGGGAATAGAAAAATTTAGAAAATTATAGAAATAATTATTGGAAATAATTGCGCATTGAACAACTTGATTGAAAATTGGAAAATAATATTAATATTGCAAAAAATAATTGAGAATTGAGAAATGAAATAAAAATTTAAGGAACGTACTTAAAAATTGAAAACAGGCGAGAATAATTGAATACAGAAGAAAATAATTAAAAACGAATATATGCAATTGAATTTAAAATTAAAGAAAACTATTGATGATCGAAAAAAATAATTAAAAATTAAAAAATGGAATCAAAATTTGTAGAATTGAGGGAGAATTGAATAATAATAATTGAGAATTGAAGGAAATAGTTGTAGAATTGAATAATTGAATAAACTCCTAACTCCTAAACTTTGTTGAAGAATGAAAATAACAATTTAATTAAAATGGATTGAATATTTTTCCCAACGAATGTAATGAGTGTCCTATTATGTCATGAGTGTCCCAAAAGGTTACTCCAAGTTCTGCCTTCGAACAATTCTAAAATGGTAAGTAAGTAGGCGTATAACAATTTTTTTCAACTTTCCTTATGTATTAACTGTTAGAACAGAGTCTTAAAATAATATATTAATAGCAAATTCTTAATTTCTTGGCGAAATCAAAATGTAATTTTTTTAATTTTAACTCACTTTCCTCTGTATTTTGCTTGATTAAAAAAAAATTTTCTTTATCAAACGTGACCTTACGTGAAATCTATGATCCGTTTGAGTTTCCGAATTGTAAGAGTAACGAAACAATACCTATTTCTAAAAAATTAATCGTCATTAAATGAAAAATTCGTAGCAAAAAAATTTTTTTTAATTTGACTTTTTCTGAAGGAAAGCGACTCTCATGTGAAATATATTAGTTTAAATGCGTGACCACTATGAATTTCGTTCATGTAATACATATAACTGTTTAAAAAAATTGGTTACAGTTGCAGAATCGGAACTTGCTACTTCAACTTTTGTTGAGGCTGAAAATGACAATTTAAATGAAATGACCCATATAATCCCCACCCTTATTTGAGGTTATGTATTTCACTCTGAGACAAACCCCTTTTTTTTAAGGTTAAATTATTTACCCCACTCCCTTTCCGAAGGTTACCCCCTCCACATATTCAAATTACACGTGTGAATGACCCCCCCTTCCACTCAAGGTCACACAGACGTGCCAAGGTCATCCTCACACAGATACACACATACATAGCTCACACGGACACACACAAATCTACCCGGTAAGAAGCTGAGGATTGAAAGGCATTGTTTGGCATTTAAAAAAACAGTCGTTTAATTTTAAGGTCCCTAGTCCCCCCAAAAATTTTGATCTTGATCCACCACTGCATAATTATCATAAAAACATAGGTACTTTTCATATTTACAAAATAAAAGTCATTGAACTTTTCTATTTTTCGTAAAAAATTAAAAGTCGACGATTTGTCCCACAGGGTAGGCCGATTTGCCTGCCAAAATTGCAGTTTAAGAATTTAGTATATCTGCATTCAAAGTTATCTAGAGCTAAAACTATAAAGGTAAATCAAAAAGTCTTTGCAAATTTGAAAGTGCAAATGATAGTCTACTAAATGATATATCCTTGTTTGGATTTAAAAAATAATTTCCTATCTTTTTTCCTGTCTGACCAAAAGTGTGCCAAAAACCCTACAGTAAACAGGGAGTATTGCACAGACGTACCATACGCAAATCGCCGCCCATGTATACGAAAAAAAGCGAATACGTATTTTTGGATTTTTAAAAATTTTGAAATTAACTGGTGCCGCCGGGCACCTCGATTTTCCCATGTAAAATGCATGTAACAGTTTTCTATTTTCGAAAAATCTAAATCATTTGCAAGGGTTTGACAAAAGTTAACATTAAGTTACTGGATCTTATAGTAAACTCTCTGACGATTAATTTGACCTATATTTCTTTTAATTTTGATAACCCTAATCCGGTTAAAACTACCCCAAAGTTGTCCCTGTTTTAAATTTTTGCACCTACACGCACTTTGCCTAAGTAAAACCCATGTTTGACATCTTTATCGACAAAAATAGTTATTATTATTTATCGCAAATGTTAATTATTGTTTAATTAATTTTTTTATATTATTTTTAACTATTTGACAATTGTTTAAAAACATTAATTTGTTTAAACGATTAATTTTTTTTTAAAAACCATAAAAATGACTTTTTTATGTACATATATATATATATTTTTTTTTAAACAAATTATTAAGTTTAAGCAATTAGTTTTTTCCATAAAATCATACAAATGACTTTTTTCTATTTTTTGTAATGTTTTAAATTCATGTAAATTTAAATTTCAATATTTTTTATAGACAATTTTAACGAAAACATTGCAAAAAACATAAAAAAAGTCATTTGTATTATTTTTTAGAAAAATTAATTGTTTAAACTAATTAATTTGTTTGAACATAAAAAATATAAAAATGTTCACATAAAAAAGTCATTTGTATGTTAGTTTTTTTTAGAAAAAATTAATTGTTTAAACAATTGTCAAATAGTTAAAAATATTCGTTAAAAAAATTAATACTTAATAATAATAATCATACTTAATAATAATTAATAAATAATAATAACTATTTCTATTGATAAAAATGTCAAACTGGGATTTTACTTGGGCAAAGTGCGTATAGGTGCAAAAATTTAAAAAGGGGTCAACTTTGGGATAGTTTTATACCGGGTTAGGGTTATCAAAATTAAAAGATATATATGTGAAATTAATCATCAGAGAGTCTACTACATGATCCAGTAACATAATAATAACTTTTGTCAAACCCTTGCGAATGCTTTTAATTTTTCGAAAATTGAAAACTTTTCCATGCATTTTACATGGGAAAAGTTTACCCAAATTTTACCCTAGACAGCTGCCTACATTGCCTATCTAGTTAGTCCGCCACTGATTTTGACACTTTTCAACAAAATAACTTGAAACTTGGACAGCATGTTTCTTGAATGTGTACATTTTGTGTAATCTTGGATTTTTAATATCCATTAATATTTAAAAAAGTTATTAACAATTTAAGTTGCAAAATAAGGGTTGAAAAATTCAAAAGTCTGATTCGGTTATTTTTCAATAAATATTTTTTATCCTAGTTTATACAATAGCCAAAATGGTACAGATTAAGAAACTATTTAATTTTTTTATTTCACATTAACCGTTGCAGAGAAAAAGTGTAAACAACTTTTAGAGAGGACTACATTCGGCAGTCATTTTCTAAGACTCCAATTAAAAAAAAATGTTTTTAATAACTTTAAGAGTTGTATTTTATTGTAAAAAAAAATTATGTAATACCGTCAAGTGGGGCTATTTTATGCGCCGTGGGACTATTTTGTGCACGCGAGGTTTTAAATTAATAAAATCTTTATATTCAGTTGCTTAAGTTTGCTACTTGGTTTTAATATTTTCTGATATCTAGACTACAGAGAGTACTAAATGAATTTACTTAATTCTTTATCAGAAATCAGAAAAAAATTGTAAAATCGTGAAAATCAAGCTGAAAAATTTCAAAGTTCTCAAAATTCTGTTCAGATCTCCGGAAGTTTAAAAGTGTTTCTAAAGGTAATAATAATACTTGATGATCATTTAGTTGTGATAAAGTATACGCGATGCGCTAACTTTTTATTGCATATTTTAAGAAAAAAGTGTAAAAAACTGAAAAACCAGGATTTGATGGGTTATTTTGTGCATTCTTTAAAATCAAGTTTTTTTCAATTATTTGTTTTGCAGTTAGTAAAAATTACTTAAGAATTTTGTTTTGAAACATTTTGGTCTTATTTTTGTTATAAAAGACAAGAAATAAGCATAAAATTTCAGTTTTACATATGGTACCTTAAAAACCTCAAAAAACTAACATTAATAATTACATGCTTCTCAAGTTAATTTTGAAACTTTTTCTCTTAAAATAACCCAAGAAGTATAACAGAAGTTATTTTAAGTAAAATTTTCTTAAAGAAATAACTTTTTTTGTAAATCTACTTTTTTGTGAAATTTTAGTGTTTTACTTTCAAAGTAGTTACCCACATAACACGTAATATTCCAGGGACATTCCTGGAATATTTTTTTGTGACATTCGGAACATTCCAATGGAATATTGCAGTGACGTTACTGGAACGTTGCTATGTCCGACTCAGGGAATATTTCAGTGGAACATTCCATGAATATTAAATTGTAATGTCTCTGGAACATTACAATATAACATTGCAGGAATATTCCATTGGAATATTCATAAGTTTTTTGAAGCAAAAAAATTTTAGTTTTTAAATTTATTAATTCTTATTAGAATTATTTATCATTTTATTTTTTCGTCTTAAAACAAATTAAAAATTCCAAACGCGACGAGAGGATTCGAACCCTAAACCTAAGACCTGTCTAACGATTAACGCTCGCAGCTATTATCGGTATGAAAATAAGAATCTAAACCGAGTAGATATAGTTTTAATACATTTCTAAAATAGTTGAAGTTCATCCAGCTTTATTGTAGAATTTTCATACCGATAAAATAGCCGCGAGCGTTAATCGTTAGATAGGTCTTAGGTTTAGGGATCGAATCCTCCCGTCGCGTTTTGAATTATTAATTTGTTTTAAGATGTAAAAATAAAATGATAGAAAATTCTAATAAGAACTAATAAATTTAAAGACTAAATTTTTTTTTGCTTTAAAAAACTTATGAATATTCCAATGGAATATTCCTGCAATGTTATGTTGTAATGTTCCAGAGACATTACAATTTAATATTCATGGAATGTTCCACTAAAATATTCCCTGAGTCGGACATAGCAACGTTCCAGTAACGTCACTGCAATATTCCTTTGGAATATTCCGAATGTCACAAAAAAATATTCCAGGAATATCCCTGGAATATTAGGTGTTATGTGGGTAAACAATTCCTAGGAAAAAAATATTTCTAGCTTTGTTTTTCTTTATTGTACTCTAGAATATCTAGGAATAAAACTGTATACATCAAAAACGTTCAAAAAAATTTTTACACAACATTTTAAATAAGCAAACTTTGATGCATAAAATAGCCCCACCACACAGTGGGTCAGAAGGCCGTAAAAAGTAACGAAAATGTAACAAATTCAAGTTGTAAATTTGGTCCAAAGGACTAAACTATCATTTTATATAATAATGAAAGTAGGCAGAGCCCAACTTTCAAGGGAATTGATAAAGTATTTCTTATATGGTGAACACTCAAACTTTGAAAGTTGTTTAGAATCACGTTCACTTATATTTTGCAAATTCAGCATATAATTTTAAAAGTAAATTTAGTAATATGCTATCCCTCCATTTTTTATTCTTCCAAAGGATCATAAGTAGCACGTAAGATTACGTGAATATTGCAGCAATATTGCATTGAATATTACTAATATTGCGGGTAATGTCACGGTGATATCAACGTAATGTTAAAATGTCCGCGTCAAGGTGACATTACACGGTAATATTACAATGTAATATTAAAATGACATTGTGGTAATATTAGAATTAAATATAACGTAAAAAAAAATTTGGGCCGTTGGGTCTTGAACCTTTGTAAAGTGAACCAACTGACCAAGTAAGTAGACGCCTTAAACCACTCGGCTACTTAACTCTTATAATATACTTCAGAAAGTCTCTTTATGTTTTACTACACATTTGTAATATTACTGCAATGTTACAAGCAGTTTGTAATATTGCTGCAATATTACAAGCAATATTACAAGTTTGTAATATTACTGTAATATTAACTCAATATTACTGTAATATTAACTCAATATTACTGTAATATTAACTTAATATTACATTGTAATATTACTTTAATATGTCGGATTCAATATGGCGGTTAACCAGGGTCGGAACCAGACAATATTTTTGGCGTGGGTTATATATGAGATAGAAAAAGATAGCGATATAGCTGTCTCTAGTGTTATTTCTTTCTCTTTCTCTCACATGAATATAAGTCTCCAGGGGGGGGGGGGGGGGCATATAACACCTATGACCCCCCGTGGATCCGCTACTGTGGTTAGCATTTTTTAGGAAATGCTTTAATGTAAAATGTTTTTTAATTTCTAGACATACTTTTTTGATATTTCATTCAGGGTGGGTTTTTATGTCAGTGATTACGAATCTGAAGTTAATTTTTCTAAAATTAAAATAGCGGTTACAATTTTTAAAAAGTTATTAAGTTTTTATAAAATTTGGTGTAGAAAAATTTTGTTGGACTCTGAATTGAAAATCGATCGAATTTGTTTAAAACTTGTTACTTTCCTAAGTGAAACAGCCCGAAAACTATCTGTAGACTTTCATCAGACTACAGACTTAAAAAGTATCGGGAAAGTTTAGGGCAAATCTGCAGAAACTCTGTAAAAAGTTTGAGGAAAGTCTTCAGAAAGTCTGCAGCAAGTGTACGGAAAGTCCGCATAAAACCTCCGGAAACTATGCCGAAAGTCCTCAAAAGCATGCAGAAAGTCTTCAGAAAGTCTGTACAAATTATGCGGACCTTCCGTAGACTTTCTGCAGACTTTTCGCAAACATTCTGCAAACATGCCTTAAACTTTTTGCAGACTTTTCGCAGACTTTGTGCTGTTTTTCTGCAGACTTTCCGCAAACTTTCTGCGGGTTTTCTGCAAACTTTGCAGTCTTTTCGCAGGCTTTTTGTTGAATTTACGTAGGATTTTTGCAGTATTTTTCTAGACTTCCTGCAGACTTTTCGTAGGCTCTAGTCTGCTGAAAGTCTGCGGGCTGTTTTACTTCAGAACGGCGGATGCAATATGACAGACGATGTTTTTAAAAAATGATCAGCTTTTTTGAGATTTGTTTCTCAATAGGATTTAAGATCTATATTTTGCTTTTTTTAAATCAATTTTTTCAAATTGTAGAACTTCAAGTGAAGAAAAGGAACAAAATATATTGCCAAATAAATGGGAAATGATTGTAAATGTCAAGGGTAATAACATATAATGCTGTTTTGGAAAAAAATGAAAGCACGATACTGTTACCAATGAAACGACAATTCATTACTGTTACTCAAGAAATGGACATGTGTTTTCTTTCCTTTGTGAATATTAATTATTTGTAACAGTTTTGTCAACAACACCGAGTTATAATAACTTTTGTATCAACATTGAGTTGTCCTTCGCTTAGCATCAGTCCTTATTTATGAACTCTAACTTATCTTTGCATTGTTTTGCGTTTTCCTAGGCAACAATTATTATTTATTATTTATTCTGAATTAGCAAAAAATCTGATATAGTTTCAAAATATGGCGGACGATAATTTGATTTGACATCAGATTCGTGATTTGCGACCCAAAAAAGCCTCTAGTAACAAGTTTAAAAAGAATGCAATCGATTTTCAAAAATAACATCCATCTTATTGAATCTGACGTTTAAAAATTTTAAATTTCCACTTTAGTTTCGTAACCCATATAACACGTAATATTCCAGGGATATTCCTGGAATATTTTTTTGTGACATTCGGAATATTCCAAAGGAATATTGCAGTGACGTTACTGGAACGTTGCTATGTCCGACTCAGGGAATATTTCAGTGGAACATTCCATGAATATTAAATTGTAATGTCTCTGGAACATTACAATATAACATTGCAGGAATATTCCATTGGAATATATATAAGTTTTTTAAAGCAAAAAAAAATTTAGTCTTTAAATTTATTAGTCCTTATTAGAATTATTTATCATTTTATTTTTACATCTTAAAACAAATTAAAAATTCTAAACGCGACGGGAGGATTCGATCCCTAAACCTAAGACCTATCTAACGATTAACGCTCGCGGCTATTTTATCGGTATGAAAATTCTACAATAAAGCTGGATGAACTTCAACTATTTTAGATATGTATTAAAACTATATCTACTCGGTTTAGATTCTAATTTTCATACCGATAATAGCTGCGAGCGTTAATCGTTAGATAGGTCTTAGGTTTAGGGTTCGAATCCTCTCGTCGCGTTTGGAATTTTTAATTTGTTTTAAGACGAAAAAATAAAATGATAAATAATTCTAATAAGAATTAATAAATTTAAAAACTAAAATTTTTTTGCTTTAAAAAACTTATAAATATTCCAATGGAATATTCCTGCAATGTTATATTGTAATGTTCCAGAGACATTACAATTTAATATTCATGGAATGTTCCACTGAAATATTCCCTGAGTCGGACATAGCAACGTTCCAGTAACGTCACTGCAATATTCCATTGGAATGTTCCGAATGTCACAAAAAAATATTCCAGGAATGTCCCTGGAATATTACGTGTTATGTGGGAATAAACAATCCCAAAAACCCTCAAGGAATAATTTTCAAACCAATCCGATTGATTTTCAAAATATCTTCGCCATATTGGATCAGTCATTTTGGATTTCAATAATCAAAAGTGTTGTTGCTATTTCGTAAACCTACATCATCCTTTGTATTAAAAGTTGGTCTTTTTTTGGGGCACCCTACCGAAAGTATTTATACCCTATTTTAAAAAAATTTTGGGGGAGGGGCCCTCCTGACAAAATTTGTGGAGAGGCATTTGTAGTTACGTCCCTGAGTGGACAAGGATTTAAAAAATGCAACTGTAAGGCGGCTTTAATTCAATGTAAATAGATTTTCCTGTTTCAAAATAAAATTAATTTGTAGTTCACGATGCCATCAAAATTTATCTTGCTGTAATAAGTAATTTTATTGTTACTTGCTGACTGATTTTATAAATATTTAAATCTAAAACAAAGACAAGGCATGAGAAAGTCAAATCCAATTGCAATTAAATATCTATGAAATAATAATTATTAAATTAAATTTTCAAATACATTTTTATATTATTTATTTGACGAAGATAACGCTATATCTTCGTAAAGTACCGGGTTCAAGCTTTAATTTAGCCCATAAGACAAGTGTCTAGCACGTTGTATTCACCTAGGCGAAATTTTTAAAAACTGCTAAGAACGTGATTTTTGGGAGTTTTACCCCCACTTTTCTTAAAATCCTGACGTTATAGGAGGTTTTTCGTTGCTACGGGAAATAACTTCTCGATCTTAAACAACCGAAAATTTCTCTTTTGCAGGCTTGTGTTATTATTTAAAAAAAAAAAAAATTATATATATATATATATGTGACGCTCCGCGAAAGAAGGGACCTATCGCTGAGAAAGCAAACTTTAAAGGACGGACATACAAAGAGAAGGAAGGAAAATCGAGACGCTTAACATACCTATGTTTAAAGCTTTAGAACAAGAAAACTAATTGCAGATATCAATTTTTGATTTTTGGAACTCAAAAGCAACTCAAAAACTATCGATTACCATTAAAAAAATTAAATCAATAAAAGACAAAATCACGAGACGGTTGTTCAAAAAAAATCCAAAAAATGCGATACACTTAACACTCCTAGGTTTGAAGCATTATAACAAAAAGTGTAATTAATAACATTTTTTTTGAAACATGGAAATGAAAGAATAACTCATAAACTATCTTTTAGCATAAACAAATAAAAATTGATTTTTTCCGCGATAGGTCCCTTCTCTCGCGGAGCGTCACATAAATATATGTATGTATGTGTGTGTGTGTATGTATGTATGTGTGTGTGTGTGTATGTATGTATGTATGTATGTGTGTGTGTGTGTGTGTGTGTGTGTGTGTGTGTGTGTGTGTGTGTGTGTGTGTGTGTGTGTGTGTGTGTGTGTGTGTGTGTGTGTGTGTGTGTGTGTGTAAGTTTGTGTGCGTTAATAGAATTTTATGACTAAATATTTAATTTTTTCTTCAAAAATGACATATATATATATACTAGGGTGGTCCAAAAATCCAATATTTTGGAAAAAAAATTGGACTTGCGCACTTTCATAATCTAAAAAAATCTACGAGCCTTAACCATTTTTTAAAATTTGTTTAAACTCAAAATTGAATGATCGCAAGGCATTAAAAGATTCTTGTACTTTTATCTCATTAATTTTATTACTCACTTATTGGTTATAATCGTTGTGGGTTACAATAGAAGGACGGCAACTTACAGTAGGACAATGGTCTATTGAAAAATCATCTAGGTATCCTACAATTCTTCACGCATTTTAAAGCGCAAAGTCATAAATTTGTCAAGTTGATTTTCGAGGTCCACTTAAAATTTTCGAGCAAATTACCTGCTGGAACCCTTCTTTTGTTAACGGTTATATGACTTTTCGTAAAGTAAAAATTTTTTTACGAAATTGCGAAATAAAAAATTTAAATATGAAAATATTTTTATTGTTTTCAATACAATTACAATAAAAAAAGAGCGACAAAAATCGGATGCTTTTTAAAGATTGTTATAAGTTTTGTCGAATGAATACGACCAAGTATCCTTTATAAGAAATCAGTTAGTGATAGCTATAGATATACTGCTGTAGAAATTTGCGTACGTAACAGAAAAGAGCTTTCTCAGTAGGTGGGGAATGACACGCCTTCGGCAAAAACGTTAGTAACAAGTAGGCGGGGTCGGTAAAAGTGTACGAAACATAAAGGAGAGTTTACAATTTCTCCTATTTATGTATTTGAATTTAAAAATTTTGAAAATGAAGTAGGCTGGGCATGACACGTCATAGGCAAAAATGTACGAAACATAAAGAAGAGTTTACAATTTCTCCTATTTATGTATTTGAATTTAAAAGTTTTAAAAATGAAGTAGGCGGGGCATGACACGTCATAGGCAAAAGCGTACCAAACATAAAGGAGAGTTCACAATATCTCATATTTATGTATTTGAATTTAAAAATTTTGAAAATCAATAATAAGGAAATCACCACGAGAAGAACCGATTTCCAGGTGACTTTTGGTGAACTTCTTGAAGGTAGTTTACCTCAAAATTTAAAAATCCGTAATAAGGACAACAATAACTGCAGAACCCATGTCCAGGTAAGTTTTTTTAGTTAAACACTAAGTGCGGAACCGATGTTCCGGTGACTTTTGGTCAACATCTTCGAGGAAGTTAACCTAAAAATTTAATAATAAAAAAGTGTAGGAAGACAAAAATTTAAAAATGGACAACAATAACTGCAGAACCCATGTCCAGGTAAGTTTTTTTAGTTAAACACCAAGTGCGGAACCGATGTTCCGGTGACTTTTGGTCACCATCTTCGAGGAAGTTAACCTCAAAATTTATAAATCCATAATCACGAAAACCTTAACCCTTTAACGCCCAAATGTACAATTTTTTGGCATGAAGTTTGACGCAAAATTTTATCAATTTAACCTTACGAAAAGAATTCTGCTATAGCCATATCTTATGGTCCAAGAATCGCTCTTTCGAATGGCGTATCGAAAAATTTTGTAAATTTTCAAATAAACAAATTATAGATGTTTTTTTAAACAAAAAAATGAAATTTTGAGGTCTTATTTTCAAATTATTGAATTTTTTTATAAGCAATGGAATTGCAATATCTGTAAAAATCATAAATATCGCGTCAAAAATAACAAAGCTATAAGATAAGACTATTAAGAAAAAAAAACTTCAAAATGGCGGCTACAAAATGGCGGTTAAAGTGGATTTTTTTAAGTCATGTACATAGCAATGTGCTCAAAAACGGAAAACATAATAGACTTTTATAAAACTTGTTATACAAGGGTTTTTGAGGTCGCTGATTATGAATATGAAGTCACTTTTTAAAAATTCAAAATGGCGGATCCGATATGGCGGACGAAATTTTCAAAAATTAATTGGATTCGCTTCAAACTTGTTACTCGGGGGTTTTTGGGGTGGCTGATTACGAATCTGGAGTCAGTTTTTAAAAATTCAAAATGGCGGATCCAATATGGCGGACGAAATTTTAAAAAATTAATTGGATTTGCCTCAAACTTGTTACTCGGGGATTTTTGGGGTCGCTGATTACGAATCTGGAGTCAGTTTTTAAAAATTCAAAATGGCGGATCCAATATGGCGGACGAAATTTTCAAGAATTAATTGGATTCGCTTCAAACTTGTTACTTGGGGTTTTTTGGGGTGGCTGATTACGAATCGGGAATCATATTTTTAATATTTTCAAAATTGAAAATGGTGGATCCAGTATGGCGTACAAAATTGTAAAAAATTAATTGGATTTGCTTCAAACTTGTAACTCAAGGGGTTTTTGGGGTTGCTGATTATGAATATGAAGACACTTTTTAAAAATTCAAAATGGCGGATCCAATATGGCGGACGAAATTTTCAAAAATTAATTGGATTTGCCTCAAACTTGTTACTCGGGGTTTTTTGGGGTGGCTGATTACGAATCTGGAGTCAGTTTTTAAAAATTCAAAATGGCAGATCCAATATGGCGGACAAAATTTTCAAAAATTAATTGGATTTGCCTCAAACTTGTTACTCGGGGGTTTTTGGGGTCGCTGATTACGAATCTGGAGACAGTTTTTAAAAATTCAAAATGGCGGATCCAATATGGCGGACGAAATTTTCAAGAATTAATTGGATTCGCTTCAAACTTGTTACTTGGGGTTTTTTGGGGTGGCTGATTACGAATCGGGAATAATATTTTTAATATTTTCAAAATTTAAAATGGTGGATCCAGTATGGCGTACAAAATTGTAAAAAATTAATTGGATTTGCTTCAAACTTGTAACTCAAGGGGTTTTTGGGGTTGCTGATTACGAATATGAAGACACTTTTTAAAAATTCAAAATTGCGGATCCAATATGGCGGACGAAATTTTCAAAAATTAATTGGATTTGCCTCAAACTTGTTATTCAGTGGTTTTTGGGGTCCCTGATTACGAATCTGGAGTCAATTTTTAAAAATTCAAAATGGCAGATCCAATATGGCGGACGAAATTTTCAAAAATTAATTGGATTCGCTTCAAACTTGTTACTCGGAGGTTTCTGGGTTCGCTGATTTCGAATCTGAAATCAGATTTTTAATATTTTCAAAATTCAAAATGTCGGATCCAATATCGTAATCAGCGACCCCAAAAACCCCCGAGTAACAAGTTTGAGGTAAATCCAATTAATTTTTGAAAACTTTGTCCGCCATATTGGATCCGCCATTTTGAATTTTTAAAAACTGACTCCAGATTCGTAATCAGCGACCCCAAAAACCCCCGAGTAACAAGTTTGAGGCAAATCCAATTAATTTTTGAAAATTTTGTCCGCCATATTGGATCCGCCATTTTGAATTTTGAATGTATTAAAAATATGATTCCAGATTCGTAATCAGCGACCCCAAAAACCCCCGAGTAACAAGTTTGAAGCGAATCCAATTAATTTTTGAAAATTTCGTCCGCCATATTGGATCCGCCATTTTGAATTTTTAAAAAGTGACTTCATATTCGTAATCAGCGACCTCAAAAACCCTTGTAAACATTCTTTTATAAAAAAATATAAACAATGATATAATTTTTATATCAAAATATAGGAACTTATGATTAATTTCTAAAATGAATTATTTAGTATTTTCATATTATTGAATTTCATGAAGTAGAATTTTCTTGTAACCGAAGTTTCACATTTTCGAATTTGTTTTCAATAGAATTTAAATTAATTCGAATTTTTAGTTAACAGAAGTTTTAGGTCATTGAATTTATATTTAAAAGAATTTTCATTAAAAAGAAATTCAATTTAAGCAAATTTTAATTCACAAGAATTTTCATTTTATAAAATTTTAAATTATTCTAATTTTTAAATGCCATAATATTCATCTGACCGAATCTTCATTTATCCGAAATTGTATTAGTACGAATTCATATTTGATGGAAAAGATAAAAGGTACAATCTGAATTCGTACTAATATAATTTTTGACAAATGAACATTCGGTCAGATGAATATTCTGTCATTTAAATATTCTAAGAACTTAAAATTCTATAAAATGAAAATTCTTCCAAAATGAAAATTCGTTTAAATTGAATTTCTTTTAAATGAAAATTCTTTTAGATATAAATTCAATGGTCTAAAACTTCTGTTAGGTAAAAATTTGAATTCATTTAAATTTTATTAAATACAAATTCGAAAATGTAAAATTTCTGCTACAAGAAACTTGTAAGACATGAAATTGTATGAAATGAAAATTCTAAATAATTCATTTTAGAACTTAAGCATACGTCTCAAAATATAAACAAATTTACGAAGAGAAGGTATAAATATGTAAAGAATACTTTCAGTAGATAGATAGATAGATAGATAGATAGATAGATAGATATATGGCAAGATAGATATATAGATACAGAGAGAGAGAAAGAGAGAAAGAGCGAAAGATGGAGAGATAACTTTCCTTCAGGTAGACAAATGTACTTCCTTACAATTAACAAAAGGCAGGCAGGAAATAGAAATTCTTTTGTTTCTTAAGTACACCATACCATTTTAAAATAATTAAATTTCTGAAAGTTATTGTTCAATAAGAGGTAGCAGATTTAAGAAATTAGTATTTCTTTAAATTTATTTAAATTTATTTCCATTCTCATGTCAGATTTAAGATCTCAGTATTTCACTTGGTGAGTGCTGTAGGATTCATTATTTACTGGACGTTCTTCAATTATATTTTTTGTTTTTCATAATAATCACTTTAAGTTTAATACAATATTCAATACTTAAATAGTTTGACTATTGTTAATTGAAGAATTGAGAAAGTCTACAGTAAAATCGGTGAAGTGGAAAAGAGACCAATTTAAAAATTGGTAAATTGGCAAATTATTGAAATTGATAATAAGTAAATTGGAAAATTGGAAAATTGGAAAATTGGAAAATTGGCAAATTGGAAAATTGGAAAATTGGCAAATTGGAAATTTGGTAAAATGGACAATTGAAAAAATACTAAATTTGAAAAATGGAACTTGAATATTTGTAATTTGGAAATTGATATAATAGAACATTTATAAATTGAAACATTTTAAAAATAATTAAATGATATATTGGTTTTTAAATACCAACCACTTTCTTCAATTTATATAATTAGAAAATGAAAAAGTTAATGTTCATTTCTTGAAATGAAAAATAAGTAAATTGCAATTTTCAGAAAGTGAAAATAGACAGTTGAATAGGACATTTGTAAATTGAAATATTGTGAAGTTATTGAAATGGTTTATTGTTTTCTAAATAACAATCATTTTTGGTAACTTATGGAATTAGAAGACAGAAATGTTAAACTTTTTGTTAGAAATATCTCATTACTAGAAATATATGAAATTTTTTATGGCAATTTCAGAACTAATAACTTAATTATAATATTTCTGTAACATTGTGAAATATGAAAATGTTAAATTCTCTAATTTCTCTTTAAACATTGACAGATTGGAAAATTGTGATACTTGAAAATGTATTTTTAAGAACATTATTTATTGAAAATTTTTCGGTAGGTAATTGGCAAATGTGTAAATTGCTATGTACATAATTATAAAACTGGTTATTTGAAATTTCGACATTTTGAAATTGCATTTTTCGGATTTTATGAGATTTATTACACTTTGACATATTCATATTATATAAATAAAATTTCGAATAACATGGAGAAACCACAGAATGAAAAAAAAAAATGTTAGCACAGAATCCTTTATAAGAAATCAGTTAGTGATAGCTATAGATATACTGCTGTAGAAATTTGCGTACGTAACAGAAAAGAGCTTTCTCAGTAGGTGGGGAATGACACGCCTTCGGCAAAAACGTTAGTAACAAGTAGGCGGGGTCGGTAAAAGTGTACGAAACATAAAGGAGAGTTTACAATTTCTCCTATTTATGTATTTGAATTTAAAAATTTTGAAAATGAAGTAGGCTGGGCATGACACGTCATAGGCAAAAATGTACGAAACATAAAGAAGAGTTTACAATTTCTCCTATTTATGTATTTGAATTTAAAAGTTTTAAAAATGAAGTAGGCGGGGCATGACACGTCATAGGCAAAAGCGTACCAAACATAAAGGAGAGTTCACAATATCTCATATTTATGTATTTGAATTTAAAAATTTTGAAAATCAATAATAAGGAAATCACCACGAGAAGAACCGATTTCCAGGTGACTTTTGGTGAACTTCTTGAAGGTAGTTTACCTCAAAATTTAAAAATCCGTAATAAGGACAACAATAACTGCAGAACCCATGTCCAGGTAAGTTTTTTTAGTTAAACACTAAGTGCGGAACCGATGTTCCGGTGACTTTTGGTCAACATCTTCGAGGAAGTTAACCTAAAAATTTAATAATAAAAAAGTGTAGGAAGACAAAAATTTAAAAATGGACAACAATAACTGCAGAACCCATGTCCAGGTAAGTTTTTTTAGTTAAACACCAAGTGCGGAACCGATGTTCCGGTGACTTTTGGTCACCATCTTCGAGGAAGTTAACCTCAAAATTTATAAATCCATAATCACGAAAACCTTAACCCTTTAACGCCCAAATGTACAATTTTTTGGCATGAAGTTTGACGCAAAATTTTATCAATTTAACCTTACGAAAAGAATTCTGCTATAGCCATATCTTATGGTCCAAGAATCGCTCTTTCGAATGGCGTATCGAAAAATTTTGTAAATTTTCAAATAAACAAATTATAGATGTTTTTTTAAACAAAAAAATGAAATTTTGAGGTCTTATTTTCAAATTATTGAATTTTTTTATAAGCAATGGAATTGCAATATCTGTAAAAATCATAAATATCGCGTCAAAAATAACAAAGCTATAAGATAAGACTATTAAGAAAAAAAAACTTCAAAATGGCGGCTACAAAATGGCGGTTAAAGTGGATTTTTTTAAGTCATGTACATAGCAATGTGCTCAAAAACGGAAAACATAATAGACTTTTATAAAACTTGTTATACAAGGGTTTTTGAGGTCGCTGATTATGAATATGAAGTCACTTTTTAAAAATTCAAAATGGCGGATCCGATATGGCGGACGAAATTTTCAAAAATTAATTGGATTCGCTTCAAACTTGTTACTCGGGGGTTTTTGGGGTGGCTGATTACGAATCTGGAGTCAGTTTTTAAAAATTCAAAATGGCGGATCCAATATGGCGGACGAAATTTTAAAAAATTAATTGGATTTGCCTCAAACTTGTTACTCGGGGATTTTTGGGGTCGCTGATTACGAATCTGGAGTCAGTTTTTAAAAATTCAAAATGGCGGATCCAATATGGCGGACGAAATTTTCAAGAATTAATTGGATTCGCTTCAAACTTGTTACTTGGGGTTTTTTGGGGTGGCTGATTACGAATCGGGAATCATATTTTTAATATTTTCAAAATTGAAAATGGTGGATCCAGTATGGCGTACAAAATTGTAAAAAATTAATTGGATTTGCTTCAAACTTGTAACTCAAGGGGTTTTTGGGGTTGCTGATTATGAATATGAAGACACTTTTTAAAAATTCAAAATGGCGGATCCAATATGGCGGACGAAATTTTCAAAAATTAATTGGATTTGCCTCAAACTTGTTACTCGGGGTTTTTTGGGGTGGCTGATTACGAATCTGGAGTCAGTTTTTAAAAATTCAAAATGGCAGATCCAATATGGCGGACAAAATTTTCAAAAATTAATTGGATTTGCCTCAAACTTGTTACTCGGGGGTTTTTGGGGTCGCTGATTACGAATCTGGAGACAGTTTTTAAAAATTCAAAATGGCGGATCCAATATGGCGGACGAAATTTTCAAGAATTAATTGGATTCGCTTCAAACTTGTTACTTGGGGTTTTTTGGGGTGGCTGATTACGAATCGGGAATAATATTTTTAATATTTTCAAAATTTAAAATGGTGGATCCAGTATGGCGTACAAAATTGTAAAAAATTAATTGGATTTGCTTCAAACTTGTAACTCAAGGGGTTTTTGGGGTTGCTGATTACGAATATGAAGACACTTTTTAAAAATTCAAAATTGCGGATCCAATATGGCGGACGAAATTTTCAAAAATTAATTGGATTTGCCTCAAACTTGTTATTCAGTGGTTTTTGGGGTCCCTGATTACGAATCTGGAGTCAATTTTTAAAAATTCAAAATGGCAGATCCAATATGGCGGACGAAATTTTCAAAAATTAATTGGATTCGCTTCAAACTTGTTACTCGGAGGTTTCTGGGTTCGCTGATTTCGAATCTGAAATCAGATTTTTAATATTTTCAAAATTCAAAATGTCGGATCCAATATCGTAATCAGCGACCCCAAAAACCCCCGAGTAACAAGTTTGAGGTAAATCCAATTAATTTTTGAAAACTTTGTCCGCCATATTGGATCCGCCATTTTGAATTTTTAAAAACTGACTCCAGATTCGTAATCAGCGACCCCAAAAACCCCCGAGTAACAAGTTTGAGGCAAATCCAATTAATTTTTGAAAATTTTGTCCGCCATATTGGATCCGCCATTTTGAATTTTGAATGTATTAAAAATATGATTCCAGATTCGTAATCAGCGACCCCAAAAACCCCCGAGTAACAAGTTTGAAGCGAATCCAATTAATTTTTGAAAATTTCGTCCGCCATATTGGATCCGCCATTTTGAATTTTTAAAAAGTGACTTCATATTCGTAATCAGCGACCTCAAAAACCCTTGTAAACATTCTTTTATAAAAAAATATAAACAATGATATAATTTTTATATCAAAATATAGGAACTTATGATTAATTTCTAAAATGAATTATTTAGTATTTTCATATTATTGAATTTCATGAAGTAGAATTTTCTTGTAACCGAAGTTTCACATTTTCGAATTTGTTTTCAATAGAATTTAAATTAATTCGAATTTTTAGTTAACAGAAGTTTTAGGTCATTGAATTTATATTTAAAAGAATTTTCATTAAAAAGAAATTCAATTTAAGCAAATTTTAATTCACAAGAATTTTCATTTTATAAAATTTTAAATTATTCTAATTTTTAAATGCCATAATATTCATCTGACCGAATCTTCATTTATCCGAAATTGTATTAGTACGAATTCATATTTGATGGAAAAGATAAAAGGTACAATCTGAATTCGTACTAATATAATTTTTGACAAATGAACATTCGGTCAGATGAATATTCTGTCATTTAAATATTCTAAGAACTTAAAATTCTATAAAATGAAAATTCTTCCAAAATGAAAATTCGTTTAAATTGAATTTCTTTTAAATGAAAATTCTTTTAGATATAAATTCAATGGTCTAAAACTTCTGTTAGGTAAAAATTTGAATTCATTTAAATTTTATTAAATACAAATTCGAAAATGTAAAATTTCTGCTACAAGAAACTTGTAAGACATGAAATTGTATGAAATGAAAATTCTAAATAATTCATTTTAGAACTTAAGCATACGTCTCAAAATATAAACAAATTTACGAAGAGAAGGTATAAATATGTAAAGAATACTTTCAGTAGATAGATAGATAGATAGATAGATAGATAGATAGATAGATATATGGCAAGATAGATATATAGATACAGAGAGAGAGAAAGAGAGAAAGAGCGAAAGATGGAGAGATAACTTTCCTTCAGGTAGACAAATGTACTTCCTTACAATTAACAAAAGGCAGGCAGGAAATAGAAATTCTTTTGTTTCTTAAGTACACCATACCATTTTAAAATAATTAAATTTCTGAAAGTTATTGTTCAATAAGAGGTAGCAGATTTAAGAAATTAGTATTTCTTTAAATTTATTTAAATTTATTTCCATTCTCATGTCAGATTTAAGATCTCAGTATTTCACTTGGTGAGTGCTGTAGGATTCATTATTTACTGGACGTTCTTCAATTATATTTTTTGTTTTTCATAATAATCACTTTAAGTTTAATACAATATTCAATACTTAAATAGTTTGACTATTGTTAATTGAAGAATTGAGAAAGTCTACAGTAAAATCGGTGAAGTGGAAAAGAGACCAATTTAAAAATTGGTAAATTGGCAAATTATTGAAATTGATAATAAGTAAATTGGAAAATTGGAAAATTGGAAAATTGGAAAATTGGCAAATTGGAAAATTGGAAAATTGGCAAATTGGAAATTTGGTAAAATGGACAATTGAAAAAATACTAAATTTGAAAAATGGAACTTGAATATTTGTAATTTGGAAATTGATATAATAGAACATTTATAAATTGAAACATTTTAAAAATAATTAAATGATATATTGGTTTTTAAATACCAACCACTTTCTTCAATTTATATAATTAGAAAATGAAAAAGTTAATGTTCATTTCTTGAAATGAAAAATAAGTAAATTGCAATTTTCAGAAAGTGAAAATAGACAGTTGAATAGGACATTTGTAAATTGAAATATTGTGAAGTTATTGAAATGGTTTATTGTTTTCTAAATAACAATCATTTTTGGTAACTTATGGAATTAGAAGACAGAAATGTTAAACTTTTTGTTAGAAATATCTCATTACTAGAAATATATGAAATTTTTTATGGCAATTTCAGAACTAATAACTTAATTATAATATTTCTGTAACATTGTGAAATATGAAAATGTTAAATTCTCTAATTTCTCTTTAAACATTGACAGATTGGAAAATTGTGATACTTGAAAATGTATTTTTAAGAACATTATTTATTGAAAATTTTTCGGTAGGTAATTGGCAAATGTGTAAATTGCTATGTACATAATTATAAAACTGGTTATTTGAAATTTCGACATTTTGAAATTGCATTTTTCGGATTTTATGAGATTTATTACACTTTGACATATTCATATTATATAAATAAAATTTCGAATAACATGGAGAAACCACAGAATGAAAAAAAAAAATGTTAGCACAGAAAGGGTGAAACGTCATCGTGCAGGTTTATCTGCAGAGAAAAAAATAGAAATTCGAAATTTGGAAAGAGAAAGAATAAAGTGTTATCGTGCTAAATTAAAAGAAAAAAAGAGATTACAAAGTAATATATCAAAAGAGATAGAAAGAGCAACTTGTAATGAAGAGTCTAAAATTTTTTTTGAGAATGCAATACCATCAACATCCTTTCAGACAACTTCACATTCAGAAAATGTACAAATAAGTTATCAAGATTCCTCATTTGAAGAAAAACGAAGATTTACCGAGAAAGAAGTAGAACAATTACAAGAAGTTGATAAAAATACTGTTAGTACAGAAAGAGTGAAACGTCATCGTGCAGGTTTATCTGTGGAGAAACAAATAGAAAATCGAAAACGTGCAAGAGAAGGAATGAAGTGTTATCGTGCTAAATTAAAAGAAAAAAAAGCATTACAAAGTAATGTATCAAAAGAGATAAAAAAAGTTACTTGTAATGCAGAGTCTCAAATTTTTTTTGAGAATGCAATACCATCAACATCTTTTCAGACAACTTCACATTCAGAAAATGTACAAATAAATTATCAAGATTCCACATTTGAAGAAAAACGAAGATTTACCGAGAAAGAAGTAGAACAATTACAAGAAGTTGATAAAAATATTGTTATTACAGAAGAAATAAAATGTCATCGCGCGAATCTAAGTGTAGAGAAAGAAATGGAATTTCGAAAAAAAGGGATACAAGAAAAAAATGGATTGCAAAGTAATATATCAAAAGAGGTAAAAGAAGAAATTTGTAATGCAGATTCTCAAACTTTTGTTATGACTTCGATACCATCAACATCTTATCAGACACTTTCACATTCAGAAAATGTTGAAATTACTTCTCGACATTTAATTGAGAATGATGTTTCTTCATCTATTCTCCATTCGAAGAAAGTACACATTGATGAATTTAATGATTTGAAAAATGATAAAATTGAAAGATTAATATTACTTGAAACGAATAATTTGAATGACGAAGGAGAAAAGTGTTGCAGATTGGTAAATGATGTTAATACTCATAATGATGTATATATTTCTGAATGTCTTTCTTCAGATGTTTTACAAACGCAGAGTAGATCAATGGAAAACGAATTACAGGGTAGTGGAGTAGGAAAACGAAGTAAAAGAAAAATTATTGATTTAGAAAGTACTGTAGTTCCGGAAAAAAGATGTTTGTATAAGTTGCATCCAATAGACGAAATAAAAAGGACAAAAACATCCCAAAAAAATAGAAAAGAGATTAATATTTTTGTAGAGAAAAAAATGGAAAATTGTGGTGCCAGTTTAAAAAAAGGGAAACGATTTGAAGAAAAACAAAAATTTATAAAGAAAGAAGTAGGACAATCACAAAAAGTTGATAAAAATATTGTTAATACAGAAAGGGTGAAACGTCATCGCAAAGGCTTATCTGCAGAGAAACAAATAGAAATTCGAAAACGTGAAAAAGAAAGAATGAAGTGTTATCGTGCTAAATTAAAAGAAAAAAAGGCATTACAAAGTAATGTATCAAAAGAGGTAAGAAAAGTAACTTCTAATGCAGATTGTGAAACTTTGGTTGTGAATTCAATACCATCAACATCATTTCACACACTTTCAAATTCAGAAAATGGTCAAATAAGTTATCAAAATTCCATTGAGGATGATGATTCTCCATCAATTCTCGATTTTAATGTAACTCAGGAAAAGTTAGTGAGCGCATCAGGTAATTGTTCAGAAGAATTAGAATTAAATAAATTGCATTCACGAACTTATGCAGAGAATTATTTAGGTAAAATGTTAATTTATTGCACTCATTTTGATGCTAAACACTTCAAAGATGAAAAAGTTAGTACTAAAATTACTAATTCAGATGCTAAAAATCTGAAACATAAAAAAGATGATAAAAAAAAGTATTCTTTCGCTGATTGTTGTAGCCATGGAGGTATTAAATTAAAATCTTTAAATTATCCATCTGAATTGAAAATGTTATTAGATGGTTCACATGAGAAATCAAGCCATTTTCGCCAGAATATAAGATGTTACAATAATTCATTTGCTTTTGCGTCATTTAATGCTAATGTTATTAATTTCCATGGTACACGAAGAGGACCGTATTGTTTTAAAATACAAGGTCAAATATACTATCAAATGAATAAAGCTTTATACCCTGAAAACGGTGATGATCCGTCTTATGGTCAATTGTTTATTTATGATCCTGATGATGCAATTGAATACAGGTTGAATAAAAATGATAGATTAGATAGAGATATTGTAAGAGGAATTGAGAATTTTATGAGAAAACATAATACGTTCAGTCAATCATTTAGAATGATGAAAGAAGTTATAGAAATAGAAACAGCGTTAGCGACAAAAAATGATGAAGAAATTCCAGAATTGAAATTATTATTTACTTTAAAAAAAGGAAAAGATCCACGGCGATTTAATTTTCAAAGAGTTAATGAAGTAGCTGCTATTTTTAATACAAATTCAGAAGGTGAAATACCTGATTCTTATGTCACTGTGTACAACAAAATAAGTAAAGAATTGCAATTAGTTAGTAGTTTGGATCCTTGTGTAGAACCTTTTATATATCCTCTATTTTATCCTTTTGGAGAAAAAGGTTATTGTATTGATATGCTTCGAAATGATACAGATAAAAGATTGAAAAAACATAGAATTTCGAGGGCATCTTATGTAAAGTATAAAATGGCAATTAGAGATGATATATTTAATCAGTTTCTATACGGTGGAAGACTATTTCAACAGTGGCTGGTTGACAATTATGTTAAAATGGAAAAAGATCGGCTTCAATATTGCGCAAATCATCAAACACAATTGCGAAGTGAAAGTTACAGAGGATTAATAGATCACATTAATGATGTTGCACAAAGGAATGATACACCTCTAGGAAAATTAGTTGTCTTACCATCAACATTTATTGGTTCACCTCGTAATATGATGGAATTATATCAAGATTCAATGGCTATTGTGGCAAAACATGGCAAACCAGATTTATTTATAACAATGACATGTAATCCACAGTGGAAAGAAATAACAGAGAATTTATTACCTAATCAAACAGTAGCTGATAGACCTGACATTGTCGCGAGAGTCTTTTCTTTAAAAGTAAAACATTTGATAGAATGTATTGTTAAGAATAAATGTTTTGGAGATGTCAAGTCCTACGTTTATGTTATAGAATTTCAAAAAAGGGGATTACCACATATCCATTTGTTGGTTATATTAACGTCCAATTCAAAAATATTAACACCAGAGAGTGTTGATGGACATATTTCAGCTGAAATACCAGATGAATTGATTAATCCTAGATTACATGAAATTATTATGGCAAATAATATACACGGTCCTTGTGGAGATTGGTGTTTCGTTAATGGAAAATGTTCAAAAAATTTTCCTAAACCTTTACAAGAAGACACTACTGTTGAAGAAAATTGTTATGTGGTATATAGAAGAAGAAACACAGGTAAAACGTATACACGACCTAATGAATATGTTGTTGATAATCGTTTTGTTGTACCTTATTCTCCTAAACTTTCACAAACATTCAATTGTCATATTAATGTTGAAGTTGTATCCAGTATTAAGTCCGTCAAATATTTGTATAAATATATTTATAAGGGTCATGATGCTGCATCAATTATTATTACAAATAGTAATGGAGAAGCTACTATCAATCATAATGAAATCAATCATTATGAAGAAAATAGATATGTTGGTCCAGTAGAAGCAGCATGGAGAATTTTAAGTAAAACTTTATCCAAAAAAAGTCATAGTATAAATCGTTTACCAATACATTTACAAAATGAGCAAAATATTCTTATTCGGCAAGTAGATACAGAGGAAGAAATATCATTTAATTTAAATAAAAATACAAAATTATTGGACTACTTCCTTTTAAATGAACGTGATGTAAATGCTCGTCAGTATTTTTATACTGAGATTCCCGAATATTATTCATGGGATAAAACAAAATGTAAATGGAACAAGAGACTCCGTAAAGAGAAGGCAATAGGCAGAATTTATTCTGTTAATCCCTGCCACACAGAATTATTTCACCTTAGATTATTATTACTTACAACTAAAGGTGCGATTTCATACGAATCATTGAAGACTGTTAATGGCGTATTACATGAGACATTTACGTCAGCTTGTTTAGCATTAGGACTAATAGAGGATGATCATGAATGGAAGGCAACGTTACAAGAGTCTACTTTATGGATGATGCCTCAATCACTTCGACGATTATTTGTCAGAATTTTAATTCACTGTCGTCCTATAAATGCTGGTGAACTTTGGGAACAATTCAAAATTTATATGTCCGAAGATTATGCTAGAAACGTTGATAACATTGCTGCCGAAAAAATGGCATACATACATGTCAAAAATATGTTATCTGATGAAGGTTATAAGTTAAATGATTTTCTTGGATTGATGGATGTAGAAGATGAAACTGATAATTTTGTAGTTACCCACTCTATAAATATTGAAGAGGAAAAGGAATTAGGAAAAGAAAGGTATGATAAACTGAACGTCAAACAAAAAGATATAGTCGATTTTATATTAAATGCAGTAAATGATAATAACGATAATACTTGTCGGTGTGTATATGTCGATGGTCCTGGAGGATCAGGAAAAACATTTATGTATATTACATTGTGGCATTTATTGAGGAGTCTCGGTAAAACTGTTTGCAATATGGCATTTACAGGAATAGCTGCAACCTTACTTCCCATGGGTCGAACAGTTCATAAAATATTGGGTTTACCCGTGCCATTATATAATGATTCATCTTCAAATATAAAAGTGCAGTCTAAAGAGGGGTTGTATTTGAAAAATGTTGATGTCTTCATTTGGGATGAGGCTCCAATGTCACCAAAGTATGCCTTAGAGATTATGGACAGAACATTAAGAGATATTATGCAAGTAGATGTTCCTTTTGGTGGTAAAACGATTATTTTAGGAGGTGATTTTAGACAAGTATTACCAATAAAACAAAATGGAACAAGATCTGAAATTATAAATTTGTCAATTAAAAACAGCAAATTATGGCAGATATTTGCAAAATTTACATTATCTGAAAACATGCGAGCTTTACCGGAAGAAACACAATTTGTTAATTTTTTACTTGACGTAGGAAATGGCACATTTAACGATGTAAAAGATTGTGTTCAATTACCAGACAAAATTCTGGAAGAAGGAAATATTGATATCAGTACAGATGTATATGGAGAGTTGATTAAACAGAAAAGGTTTGAAGATTTGGCATTATGTGCTATTTTAGCTCCGAGAAATATTGATGTAGATGAAATTAATAATAATGTTGTCCAGTTATTAGATAAGAGAGAAGAAAAAGTTTATAGAAGTATTGACAGTGTAGATAATCGTGATAATAATAATGATCATGAAGTCATTTTACCTGATTACTTGAACACTCTATCACCACCTGGTTTACCACCACATGTTTTGCATTTACGAATAAATTCCGTAGTCATGCTTATAAGAAATCTTAGTATTAACGAAGGTTTATGTAATGGAACAAGATTAATGGTTTTAGCTTTATCTAATCATGTTATAAAATGCAAAATATTAACGGGAGATAAACGTGGAAATATTGTGTTCATACATCGAATATTATTGTACTGTGAAAATGTTTATCCCTTTACATTTAAAAGAACACAATTTCCAATTAAACTAGCATTTGCTATGACTATAAACAAATCTCAAGGACAGACATTTGATAAAATTGCAATTGATTTAAGAAAAGATGTTTTTAATCATGGTCAATTATATGTTGCATTATCAAGAGTTCGTTCATTTAATTCAATCAAAGTTTATTTAGGAAATCAAAGAAGTAGAAAATGTATTAAGAATTATGTGTACAAAGAAATTTTTGAATAATTCTTCTTGTAAAAATAGAATATATATTCTTAACATATAATATTATTATAGAATGTACTTTGTAGCAGAGTTGCAAATAGTTCACAAAAATGAACACATTAAGGTTCATGCTTAGGGAAAAATTGTTATCAAAAAAGTGACTACGGGAAAGAGGACCGTTTACCAAACAATAATTTTTTATATTAAAAATTGTTTAAAAAATAATTTGTTTAAACAATTTGTTATAAAGAAATAGACAAATAATAAAAATTATAAAAAATAAACAGCGCTAATCGAATGTACGTGAAAAATTACTAAAGGAACATGTGTGACATTTTTTAATTTTTCACTCTATTTGTTATAAACAATCAATAAACAATAACAATAACCGTGATCCCATCTCAGCCCATGCTTAGAGAAATATCGCTATCAAAAAAGTGGCTACGGGAAAGAAGACCGTTTACCAAACAATAATTTTTGACATTAAAAATTGTTTAAAAAATAAATTGTTTAAGCAATTTGTTTTAAACTAATAGAAAAATAATAAAGATTATAAAAAATAAACAGCGCCATTCGATTGAATGCGAAAAATTACTAAAGGAACATGTGTTACATTTTTTAATTGTTCACTCTATTTTTATAAACAATCAATAAACTATAACGATAACCTTGATCCCATCTCAGCCCATGCTTAGGGAAATATGGCTTTCAAAAAAGTGACCACGGGAAAGAGGACCGTTTACCAAACAATGATTTTTGTCATTAAAAATTGTTTAAAAAATAAATTGTTTAAACAATTTGTTATGAACAAATAGAAAAATAATAAAAATTATAAAAAATAAAAAGCGCCATTCGATTGTACGTAAAAAATTACTAAAGGAAAATGTGAGACATTTTTTAAATTTTCACTCTAATTGTTATAAACAATTAATAAACAATAACAATAACCTTGAACCCATCTCAGCCTATGTTTAGGGAAATATGGATATGCATAAACTAACTGCGGCAAAGAGGACCGTTTACCAAACAATGAATTTTGACATTAAAAATTGTCTAAAAAATAATTTCTTTAAACAATTTGTTTTAAACAAATAGAAAAATAATAAAAACAATAAAAATGAAACAGTGCCAATCGATTGTACGCGAAAAATTACTAAAGGAACATGTGTTACATTTTTTAATTGTTCTCCTTTTTGTTATGAACAATCAATAAACAAAAACAATAAAAAATAAAAATAAAAATTTTTTTTTGCTTTAAAAAACTTATGAATATTCCAATTGAATATTCCTGCAATATTCCAATGGAATATTCCTGCAATACTCCGATGGAATATTCCTGCAATATTCCAAAAGAATGTTCCCAAGGTAGGACATTTCAATATTCCTCGAATATGGATGGAATATTCCAACCCGGAATGTGAATGGAATATTCAGCGTTATTGGGGATACTAATTTCAATGTGAAATATCTGTTAGAACGTTCTTACAATTAATAGCTACTATTAATAAGTATTTTACTATTAAAGAATATTATGTTTATATACTTTATTTATATAAAAATCTACGTTTTGTTTATTCATTATTATTAAAGGTATGAATGTTCTAGAATTTTCATTTTTTATTCTCCTTTATTTCCACAAATTCATATCCTATATGGATAGTTCTACGAACGAAGGACGAAAATGAAGCTAATTT
The DNA here is from genome assembly GCA_037103525.1 of Ganaspis brasiliensis. Classification (NCBI taxonomy): domain Eukaryota; kingdom Metazoa; phylum Arthropoda; class Insecta; order Hymenoptera; family Figitidae; genus Ganaspis; species Ganaspis brasiliensis. The sequence goes on along the minus strand of JAZKLR010000061.1, from coordinate 177,424 downwards.
TGTAACGACATTTTTTTTGCGTTTAAGTTTCGGGAAGTAGATGGACTTTAAGTTAAGCATAATTTATAAATAATTGAAAAAGGGCCAGTAAAAAAATTAAAAATTACGGATTTTACAGCTATTGAAAAAAAAAATATATGCAGGAAACTGATTATGAATAGAAAAATCTCAATAACATTAAAAATTGTGATTGAATTTTTATAAAACTTACTGGTCGACATTGTTTGCAGTCAGTAATTATAAAATGGAGGTCAGTTTTACTTAAAAAAAAAAAAATTCCAAAACTAGGTGCTAGGGAAATGAGAATTGTCAAAATGCATAAGATTTTTTCGATTTTTCACAAAAAGTCGATAAATAACGTTAAATCATAAAATCCAAAAGCTGATTACGTTTTTCGGAGAGTTTTGTGAATAATAGGAACAGAAATCTTTTTTAAAAAAAAAGTTTTCTTTACCAAAACTAGGTGCCAGGAAAATTAAAGTTGTCAAAATGCATAAGATTTTGTCGAATTTTAACAAAAAATAGACAAATAACGTTAAGTCAAAATATCAAAAAGCTGATTACCATTTTCGGAGAGTTTTGTGAATAATAGGAACAGAAATCTTTTAAAAAAAAATTTTGTTTACCAAAACTGGGTGCCAGGAAAATGAAAGTTGTCAAAATGCATAAGATTTTGTCGAATTTTAACAAAAACTCGACAAATAACATTAAATCAAAAAATCCAAAAGCTGATTACCATTTTCGGACATTTTTTTTTAATAATAGGAACTGAAATTTTTTATCAAAACTAGGTGCCAGGAAAATGAAAATTTGACTGGACACTACATAATGTCGTTCACTGTGAGAACCATTCTAATTGACAAAAACTCAAATCACGAAAATCACTAACGTTGTTACATTTATTTTATTTTACTTAATAACTGAACCTGGCGGACAAAATTCGGGAGGTTATTTTTCAAATAAAAAGTAGATTGATTATTAATTGATTAATGTTATAGTTATTTACATGTTAGTAAAGTATAACTATCTAAAGTTATTAATGCACTATGAATTTTTTTGTTAATAATATAGAAAGAACTTTTTTTCAATATGTAAATTTTTATTTTCAATGAAGGAGATGCCAGGAAACTGAGAATTTCAATCTTTGATGTGTTTTTTCTTTAAGAAATGTATAAGAGAATTTGCTGTTTTTTATTGACGTCGAAGAAACTATTAATATTTACACTTTTCATGAAAAATACATTTATTTTTTCCAAAATTAATATTACAAATAAGCCGAAATTAGCTATGACGCTCAAAATTCCCACATCTGTAGAACTACCCATATAAGTTTGAAAATGCATGAATTTTATTTGTCTAAAATTGCGAATATACGAAAAACAATTCAATATTAATGATTCATCGAAAATAGGAAAATTGAACTACTAGAAGATTGACATTTTTTAAAAAAATATATGACAATGGGTACGACTTTTAATATTATGTGGAATGTCATCACTTCATCTAACTGCAAATGATATAATTTTCATGATTTTTCTTCTACGAAATAAATTAATATACATTTTTTTAAATAGAATGATACATGAAATGATTTTACACGAAAAAAGGCAAATTGGATTCTTACAGTATCAATTAATACTAATGTTAAAAACAATTTTTTAAATGTCTTTCAATTGAAAAGTAATTATCATTTTGGAGAAGAATTTGAAGTTCATTTTTGTTCATATACCATGAGATATTTCAAACGGAAGAAATGTATATATGTATGTAACACGGAAAATTAGAAGGGACCTACGATCAGAAAAAATAGATTTTTTATTAATTAATGATTTAGATAAAGAAACGTTTTTCCTATCAGCATTACTAAACAATAAGAAATAGAATTCTTTGGCCGTAGGTCCCTTTTAATTTGCCGTGTCACATATATGCAGGGATGTAAAGTTACGCGTAACTTCGAGGTTTTTTACGTAAATTATTTGTAAATTACATTTATGTAAATTACGTTCATTAGCCCCCACTCCGAAAAAATACATTGCTTAAAAGAATCAGGGCGTAAATTACGTACGTAATTTACATGTAAAGAAGTATGTAATTTACGTTAGGTAAATTACCTTTACATCCCTGCATATATAAGGCTGTTTACACTGCAAAAACGGGTGTCTTATTTTAAGACATTTTTGTTTTCACTTTTAAGACGTTTTAGGGTGTCTTAATTTTAAGCCAATGAGAAAGCGTCTTACAAAATTGTTAACTAATGAAATAACTTCAAATAACCGTAAGACGCTTTTTAAATTCTTATGTCTTAAAATAACACACTTGTAAGACACCTGTTTTTACAGCGTACAACATTATTCTTTATTTTTATGCTCAACATATTATGGAAATTCTACTTGGTAATGCTAACTATCTAGCTTGGGAATATGGGCGCGCGTAGCGCGCATTTTTGGGGTTCTAGTCTCTAAAATATGAAATAAGAGAATATTCTCAAGAGCAAAAATGGGGGAGGGGTGGTGACTGAACCCCTGTAAATCATCCTTAGACGCGGCCTTTATCGTTTAAAATAGTTGTCCCTTTAGAAGTTTTTAATTTTTTGAGTGAGAGAACCCCCCCCCCCCCCTCCGAAAAAAATGCACTCTTGAGAATATTCCTAAAGACTGTTATTTGATAACTATAAAATGATGTGACTTTTTTGATTTTTATGTTTTTGGGTGAACCCCCCCCCCCCCCCCCCCGAAGAATACACTCTGGAGGGTGATCCTCAAGACCATTATTTATGAACTAAAATTATGTGACTTTCTTGGTTTTGATCTTTTTGGATGTCAGCACTCCCCCCCTCCCCCCGTGCCTAAGAAATACCAAACATTCCGGAGGTTCCCTTTTTCCCCGTTATTAATTTCCTAAAACGATACCACTCTATAAATTTAAATTTTGCAATGCAGGCGGAAAAATTATGCATAATCCACTATTCAATTAATTTCTCTCCTATAAATAACTTTTCCGAAAATCCGAAATTATATTTTTCCTTTAATCCGAATTGGTGTTCGAAAAGTTTAAGCATAATGGAAACAAATTTTATGAGCTGGGTTAAAATGCGTGAAGAAGAAAAAAAAGTCTGAAGAATTTTTTTCTTTAGTCCTCAACCCTTTTCAGTTTCCTCAGTAGCATTCAGTAGGCCCTTGTCAAATTTCATCGTTATGACGGCTATAAACCTAAAATGCCAAAAAAACACAAAACTGCAATTGAACAATTTACCCTTTAAATATTAATGGAAAAATCTGATTTTTCATGTACCTGCTTCCAATAAAATATATTTTAATTCACTGAATTTACAAGTCAAACAATTAATATTGAATGGTAGAAAACCGACTTTGAAAACAGCCAATTTGGTGTTTTTTGACACTGAATATTAATTGTTCATATTAAATTATGAGGATCTTTTTTTGTTTTTATAACTTACTTACATGAATGACTATCACGTTATAGTTGGTCAGAATTTTGCGATAATTATAAACAAGTTTACAAAGGTTTTTAGATTTCGTTGCTCCTTTTACGTGTTAATTCCCATAAGAGACAAAAACGCCTTGCGATCATTCAATTTTGAATTTAAAAATTTTTTAAAAAATGGTTAAGTCTCGTAGATTTTTTTACATTATGAAAGTGCGCAAGTCCAATTTTTTTTCCAAAATATTGGATTTTTGGACCACCCTAATATATACATATATATGCTTATTTCGAAAAAAGGACCAGCTACGTTTTGCGGGCTTTAAAATTTGAAATCCTGAGATGATTTTAGACAAATTAGCGTTAGCAGAATTTGGATACATTTTAGGTAAATCTAAACGTGCTTGAGGACCACTGTGTTATGTTATCTGACATTTACATGATACGATTAATCTATTCAACAAAAATTTGTTTAAGTGAAATTGCGGTTGAGAAAAGTGTCTGTTAAATTAAAATTTGTACATTTTAAACTACAATTTCTATTATTTACAAATTAATATTACCAGAACTTTTAATATAATTAATCAATCGATTCTAAAACTATTCGCCTACACACATGTTCTTACAAATACTTATTTAGGGAAACAAACATTCGGTAAAAAAAACATTTTCCCTTACGAAATTCTGCCTATCTAATATTCTAGATAATCAACTTTATGGAGCATTCATACGTCTTACTTTAGATGTTAATCTTTACATAAAAAACACGATCTAAGTAAACTTATAAAAAATTAGGAAATTTTCCAAAACGGATTTTTCCATAATTTAAATAATAAACTTAGTCTCATTTTTCAATGATTTTATCAACTAAAATCGGCCATGTTGATTTATGCGCAAAATGATTACACCAGCTTGCAAAAAAAAAAAAATTTCTGTTGTTTAAGATCGGTAGGTCATTTTCCGTAGTTTTTGATGCTCTGAATCCGAATCTGGTAACAAAAACCTCCCATCACGTCAGGATTTTGAGAAAAGTGGGGTAAAACTCCCAAAAATCACGTTTTTGGCACTTTTTGAAAATTTGTACCGAGTGATTCCGACGTGCTAGAGAATTGGCATAGAGGTTAAATTAAAGCTTGAACCCTGTACTTTATAAACATATGGTGACATTGGCAACAACATGCTAAATTGACTGTCAAACATGATTTTTTTGACAGTTGTCAAGCATAAAAAATGTCTTATGTCGCCAATTTGGCGATTCTAAACGAAACCAATCAATTTTGAAGAAAATCGTCTTCCATATTGGATCCGCCATTTTGAATTTTTGAAATCTGATTACATATTCGTATTTAGCGACCTCGAAAACCCACGAGTAACAAGTATCAAGCGAATCCCATCGATTTTTAAAGTAGTTGTATTTACGGACAGTGTAAGACATTTTTTATGCTTGACAACTGTCAAAAAAATCATGTTTGACAGTTAATTTAGCATGTTGTTGCCAATAGCATTATATCTTTGTAAATTATAGGGTCCAAGCTTTAATTTAACCTCTATGACAAGTCTCTAGCACGTCGGAATCACTCGGTACAAATTTTCAAAAAGTGACAAAAACGTGATTTTTGGGAGTTTTACCCCCACTTTTCTCAAAATCCTGACGTGATAGGAGGTTTTCGTTGCCAGATTCGAATTCAGCGTATCAAAAACTACAGGAAATGACTTACCGATCTCAAACAACAGAAAAAAATTTTTTTTTGCAGGCTTGTGTTATGATAGTTTAATTAGTTTATTATTGGAATCGGTTCCCCGTCTAGTGCCTACTTTTCCCTAATTGTTATTCATTTACAATTTTCGGTATAATTACTATAAGGCAGTTCACAGATTTACAAATAATAAGTATTTATAAAACAGTTGGGAAATTAAATTATTTATTTAATTAATTAATATGATCATTATAATTTAAACAAAGAAACATAGTTGTTAATTGTTAACTTTTATTTAAATTAATCTTAGATAATGCAGTTTTTACTATACATGTTATGTATATCTAATGCTAATACATATAACAGTTATCCTTTATCAAAATAGTAATAACTTCATCAGAAGCAGAATTTTTTTTTATTATAGAAATTTAGCAAAATTGCAAAATTAGAAAAAATTAATATTACCTTACGCTAATTGTAATCAAACTTATCAACTTAAAAAAAAAAAAATAAATTGTTTTAAAAACATCAAGGCAGATTTATATAATAGTAAACACTCATAATTTGTCAAATTACAACAATTGTAGTGTAGAGCCTCAAGTAAATTAATAAGAAATGATTTTATAAATTTTTTTAAATTATTTTCTGCATTTATTTTGGTTTTTTAAAAATACTTAAAAAATAGTTAATATTAAGAAATTATTAAAAGAAATCATTGAATGCTGTTTCTTAAACACTTTTCAAGAATTGGTCCTGGGGACCAGTTGTAGCAAATTTATGAAAAAGATTGTTTTCCCCGCGGGGAAGCAATAGAAAATTTCATGGTCTTTGAGCGACTTTTAAATATTCTTCGATTTAAAAAGAAAAAATAGAGGTATTTTTTTAATTAGAACAAATCTGGAGTATCAGAGCTTAACATTTCACATTTTTTATAGATTTTTGGACAACCCTGCTATATATTATAGACATACTCTTTAATATTCGATGACTCTAAGTCATCTGTACTTGAAGACGAGTAGCGAAATCTTGAATTGGATTCAAAGGTAACTTTAGTATATCCACATGGCTCTCCGTAATTTCTAAAAATGTTAAATATTCCACGCAAATCAAGGAATTCGCGTTTTCGTCTCCTTCTGGTTGGTCTTGAGTAATCTCGCAAGCAAGAGAATTCATTTTTTCTTATTCGAAACGTCATGTTGGTTGATTGTACAACCTAACTTCAACTCATGAGCATCATAATTGTTAAAATATGAAATTAAATTGTCAAATTGTATTTATGTAAACTTTGAGATGTTAGACCGTTTAGTACACAGTTGCTCGCGACACTCTTTTCGCAGGTCGTGCTAGCTACAGTCCCTATTACGAACAAGCCGGTTTCACAATCGCCGTGAATCTATTGGAGAACGGCTTTTACATTCCCCTGTATTAACTGTGAAAGTTTTAGAGGACAACCTTGTATAAAACGAATAAAGATAAAAGTCATGCTCCTTTTTCGAATAAATGGATTCACTCAATTACCAATTTTTTGAAATGAATTTTAAAGATTAAGAAAAATTGAGCAGCAAAATTTGAAGCCAGATGTGTTATAAATAAATGGAGGGCTATGAAAAATTTAATTTTGGAAACAGTGCAGTACTTCATCGCAGAGTATTATTCCGTGTTAAAATTTTAATATAAACTAGCCCTAGCTTTGAACAGTTGATCTGAATCTAGCTTAGGCAAGAACCAAACTTGATTCACACCAGAAGTGTAATTGTTTTCTCTAACGTCGCATAATTTTCTAGAACTAGCACGTGTAGACAAGTTCCCAGTATTTCTCAGTTTGTAAGTGGGCGCTAGTTGGGGCCAACCTGGGCTTCCCAGTTTTTTTAAATCAGTAAATTGTTACTAAATAATAGTTTCAATACTAAACTTATCGTCAACATGGCTTTCTTTATTGCAATTTCCCTTCATTCCAATTTAAAAATCCATGAAATTCGATCAAAGCGCTCAAAGTTTATCATGTAAAATGCATGGGAAAAAACTTTTTCATAGATTTGATATAAAATCCATGAAAATTAACATTTTTCAATCGGATAAGGCTTTTTCTCCTCAGGAAAGTTTAAAGAATAAGATCCAATAATTTATTTAACAAATTTTTTATTATTAACTATTTTTTAAAGGGCCATAAAAAATCTTCATAAACGAAAAAAAAAGAGTAAGATCGTTTAAAAATATTCATTACAACTTTTTACAACATTTTCCACCAAGATTTACTTTAATTACATAAAACTTAGCAATTAAAAATTGGTGAATGTATTTTTTAATTTGTTTAAACAAATAAATATTGTTTATTTGAAACTTTTCATCTAATAGAGCTACAGAGTTGTAACTTTTTTCTAATATTGCAACTATTTAAGTTTATTAAATACTAATATTAGAAAAAAACTAAAATATAAAATTATAAAAATTGTTTAAACAAATTAATATTGTTTATCTGCAACTTTTCATCTCATAGAGCTAGAGTGTTGTAACTTTTTCTTAAATTTGCTACTATTAAAGCCTGCAAAAGATTAATATTAATAATAAACAAAAATCCACAATTACAAAAATTGTTTAAACAAATTAATATTGTTTATTTGGAATTTTCCATCTAATTATGTTACTGAGTTGTAACTTTTTATTAATTTTGCAATTTTTCAATCCTATTAAAGCCCAGCAATGATTCTAAAGTAAAATCAACCATTATAAAAATTGTTTAAACAAATTAATATTGTTTATTTGCAATTTTTCATCTAATTGTGTTACAGAGTTCTAACTTTTTATTAATTTTGCAATTTTTCAATCTTAGTAAAGCCCCACACAGTGGTCTTGAAGCAAAAGTAAGGGTTTTGAAAATGGATGGAAGATTTTCCAACGTAAAGTTTACCCACATGATCTCTAGTTTTAGAATTTTCAAACCGCGAAATCGTATCTGATCCTATTTTAGAGTTAGACTGATTTTACCTGTGGTAGATCCGCAATTATGAGTATCACATTACCTATTTAGACTTTCAAGGTCCATAGGTTATTTAACATAAAATAGTTAATATAATTTTTGTTAAAGTACTAATAAGGAAGTCTTTATAAACATTTTCATATAATTATATATAATTATATAATTTATATAATATAATTTATAATTTATATAATTTAAAAAAAATTATAGCAAGTAGTGTGGTTTGATGTTCTATGTAACACTGTCATTTCCAACTCCATATAACATTGGCAAAAGTGGACAATTGAAGGAGAAAATAAATAACAAACTTGTCAGCGTGCTCGCGCCATTGACGCCATCGGCCTAGTAGCGTCACTACTTCAGTACGAGTGTAGTCCGTAAACACAAAAGTCCGAAATTTTTTGCTCTTACCACCCAAAAAGTTTTAAAACCAAAAGAAATACCCACAATTTTCTTTATGTTTGAAATCGGACTATACCTAGTGGGCACACATGTTCAAAAGTCGTCTTACCCTTTGAAATTTTCCATTGATTTTATATGGAGAAAACGAACTTTTTCGTAAATTCAATATAAAATCCTCAAAAATCACTAAAAATATCAATAGAACAAATAACATCTTGAAATGGCCTTTAAAAACAATATTCCACAATTCATTTAATAACTTGTTAATATTATCTGTTTTTATAGGATCCTAAATAACCCCTATAGGCAAGTAGAAGAATAAAGATGTGAAGGATGTGTATTCTTCTACTTGCCTGGATTCATTTAGGCATTAAGCTTATTGCCTAAGCAATAAGCTAACTGCCTAAAGTGTTCCCGGCAAATAGAAGAAAAAGGATATTCTATGACGAAGTATAAACACAGATATATAAACAAACTTTTGATGTACATAATTAATTAAAAGTAAACGTTAATTTGTATTTATTTTATAAAAATTCAAAATAAAATTCAGTTTTTCGTTATTTGTTCCAACTAACAGTTGACGATTTTGCTAAATAATTTTCAAACGGTACTTAATAATGTTAATAAATTAGAATTTGAAAAAAGTGCTTTGAAGTAATGAGTAAAAAAACTAGTAGCAGATGTTTCTTGAATGGAAAACAATTGGAAAACATTAACAAAATATTAAAAGATGACAAATTAGATTTGAAAAAAATTCAGCCTGACTATTAACATTTAAATAACTATGAAAGGCGATGGATTTAGTGTATATGGTGCCATACGAAACGTATTTTCCAAAATTGCTTTCTATTCTAAAAAGATCTGTTACTATAGTTTTTTTTACTTCTTACTTTGTAGCACTTTTTTCAAATTCCAATTTATCAACAGAATTAAGTTCCATTTTAAAATTATTAAGCAAAATCGTCAACTGTTAGTTGGAACGAATAACGAAAAACTGAATTTTATTTTGAATTTTATAAAATAAATACAAATTAAAGTTTACTTTTAATTAATTATGTACATCGAAAGTTTGTTTATATATCTGTGTTTATACTTCGTCATAGAATATCCCTTTTCTTCTATTTGCCAGGAACACTTTAGGCAGTTAGCTTATTGCCTAGTCAATAAGCTTAATGCCTACATGAATTCAGGCAAGCAAAAGAATGCGCATCCTACACATCTTCATTTCTCTACTTGCCTAAGTGTAGCTTAATGCCTAGAAATTAATCTAAATGCCTGATTCTTCTACTTGCCTACGACATATATATATATATATATATATATATATATATATAATTATATATACATGTATCTTTAAAATAGGATCAGGTACGATTTCGGGTCTTAAAAATTCGTAAACTAGAGGTCATGTGGGAAAACTCTACGTTCGAAAATCTTCCATCCATTTTCAAAAATCCTGCTTTTGATTCAAGAGCACTGTGCCCAGTATCAATTGTAAAGTAAAATCAACAATTATAAAAATTTTTTAAACAAATTAATATTGTAATACAGTTCCCAAACTGTATTAAAGTTGCGAATAAACAATATTAATTTGTTTAAAAGAGTTTTATAAATATGGATTTATTTGTGATTGTGGATTTTCGTTTATTATTAATATTAGACTTTCATAGGCTCGAAAAGTTGCAAAATTAAGAGAAAGTGTTAACTCTAGAGAGTTAAATTAGATGAAAAAATACAAATAAACAATATTAATTTGTTTAAACAATTTTTATAATTGTGGATTTTCGTTTATTATTAAAGTTAAGCTTTCATAGGCTTGAAAAGTTGTAAAATTTAGGGAAATTTTCAACTCTCTAGCTCAATTAGATGAAAAATTGCAAATAAACAATATTAATTTGTTTAAACAATTTTTAAAATTATGGATTTTTGTTTATTATTAATATTAAGCTTTAATAGGTTTGAAAGGTTGCAAAATTAAGAGAAAGTTTCAACTCTCCAGCTGAATTAGATGAAAAATTGCAAATAAACAATGTTAATTTGTTTAAACAATTTTAATAATTGTAAATTTTCGTTTATTATTAGTATTGGGCTTCTATAGGATTGAAAAGTTGCAAAATTAAGAAAAAGTGAAAACCCTCTAGCTTAATTAGATGAAAAGTTGCTAATAAACAATATTAATTTGTTTAAACAATTTTTATAATTTTATATTTTAGTTTTTTTCTAATATTAGGCTTTACTTAACTTTTATAGTTGCAAAATTAGAAAAAAGTTACAAGTCTCTAGCTCTATTAAATGAAAAGTTTCAAATAAATAATATTAATTTGTTTAAACATATTAATGAAATGAAATTAAATTAATATTTTTTAACGATCTTACATTTTTAATATCTTTTTTATTGAATTGGCACTAACCGGGTTGAGCATTACAAGCTTACTAATTTCCCAGTGGGAAGACCCAACTGGGGCCCACCTTAAATCTGGGAAACCCATATGGGGCCCAACTGGCGCCCACCATACTTTTCTACACGGCCGTGTAGAAAAGTTCCCAGTATTTGCCAGTTTGTAAGTGGGCGCCAGTTGGGACCAACCTTGGCTTCCCAGTTTTTTTATTTAAGTTAATTGTTACTAAATAATAGTTTCAATACTAAACTTATCGTCAACCTGGCTTCATTTATTGCAATTTCCCTTCATTTTAATTTAAAAATTCATAAAATTCGGTCAAAGAACTTAAAGTTAACATTTTTTGATCGGATACAGATGTTTCTCCTTAGGAAAGTTTAAAGAATAAGATCCAATAATTTATTTACCAAATTTTTTAATGTTAACTATTTTTTAAAGGGCCATAAAAGCCTTCATAAACAAAAAAAACGTATAAGATCGTTAAAAAATATTCATTACGACTTTTTACAACATTTTCTACCAAAATTTCCTTTACTCCTATAAAAGAAACGAGTACTGAAGGTCAGCGTTAAAAGTTAACGGAAAAGCGTTAATAGTTAACGAAAAAGGATATTTTATACCTGGTTCCTTGGTTAGGGAGAGAAGGTATTTGTTAAAAGTTTACGGAAAAGGAAACTCTCAGCTCATTATACAAATTAACTTAAAATTTAAATTTTATTTCTTAATACAAACAATAGACTACCTGCAGGGAGTCATCATCATTAGAGCAAACCCTTGTATAATGAGGGTTGATGGCTTTAGGAAAAGAGATAAAATTTTCGAGTATTATTGAAAAGAGAGAAAATAAATTATATTCTGAAATTTTACCTCATTACTCACATACTAGCAAGATATTGCGCGCGCACATGCGCGCGTGAAGTTTGTAATGATGATTAATGATAGATTAAAGAGGAACCGGACAAACAATCGGAACAAAAGTCAGTCCAAATAAATAATTTTGATTTTTGATATAGAAGACACATAAGTTAATTTTTTTTTTTCATGGGAAGTGTTGACACTTGCAGTTTTTACAAAATGAGCCGTTAAAAATTGCAATTTGATGAAAATTTAAAGAAATAGACGTTGGGAACGATTATTCAATTTGAGTTTTAAAATAACCGAAATTGAATAATCGTTTACAACGTCAATTTTTTTTAATTTTTATCAAATTGCAATTTTTAACGGCTCATTTTGTATAAACTACAAGTGTCTACACTTCCCCTGAAAAAAATTACATTAACTTATGTGACTTCTATATCAAAAATCAAAATTATTCATTTCGACTAACTTTTGTTCCGATTGTTTGTCCGATTCCTTCTTAAGGCCGTTGGAGACACAGAGTCCGCAGAGAATCCGTAGGGGGGAGCAGTGGTTCTCAACGACTGTCCCCATGCGTTTTGAAGACTTAGGAATTTTTCGCGACAAAGTCCAACACTTTTCCCACAAAAGAACATCGTACTGCAAATTCTATTGAAATAAAGATTCAGAAAAATACTTTCTTTTGATAAATCAAGTATTTCCTGAGCTTTAGTGTCTCGAGGAAATTCGTGTGATGAAAACAACCTCCAATGATGTTCCATGTTTGGCAATTTTTTCCAATAAAACCAGACACTTTTTCCGAAAATGAAAATCGTAGTGAAAATTTAAATTTAATTAGCACTTTTTCACTTATTTTGTTTTTGGCATATGAGTTTTTAAATCGCGTCAGTCTCTCGAGGAAATACAAAATCACTTGACACTTCACTCACTGATTCCCACTTTGACAATTTTTTTCGGCAAAATCCGACACTTTTTCCACAAATGGTCATCGTAGTGAAAATTTAATTTTAACTAGCACTTTTTCACTTATTTTGTTTTTGGCATTTGAGTTTTTAAATTGCGTCAGTCTCTCGAGGAAATACAAAATCACTTGACACTTCACTCATTGATTCGGACTTTGACAATTTTTTCCGTCAAAACCCGACACTTTTTCCGCAAATGGTCATCGTAGTGTAAATTTAAATTTAATTAGCTTTTTTTCACTTTTTTTGTTTTTGGTATTTGAGTTTTTAAATCGCGTCAATCTCTCGAGAAAAGTAAATTTTTTTCAATTTTATCAATGAAAATGTCAAACAATGTAGCAGAATATAGTTTGTCGTGCGCTGTTCTGATACGGCATTTTCGGGTACTATAATTCACACGGCGCCGCCTTTGAAATTATAGACAGGCGTACATTATATTCATTATATTAATCAACCTATTTATAAAATTCAATGTTTAGATATTAATTGTAAAAATTTAATATAAAAAATTAATGTCAAGTTCCAAACATAATTTTGCTAACTTTGTACAAAAAATAAAAGTTGTTTGTTATTTCAAGTGTAATTAGCTCTATTGAAAAGACGCATTTAAAATAATTTAAACCATTCAAATGCAACAAGTACATTATTTATTGTAAATCATGCATTAATAATTTCTAAACAATTTAAATATTTTTTAAAATCTAAGAGTTGAAGGAAAAACAGTAGAGCTTATTTAGTTTATCAGAAGAATGCAACCCGACTTACAGAGGAGATGGGAAATAGATATTGTATAGGAACTGAAATAAGTGTTTCTTTTAATTTTTTAAAATTAAATAAACAGAGCATTCGATAAATATTTTATACATAACGTAAAAATTAAAGAAATAATTAAAACGCAAGAAAGGACTAAAAAAATAGTGTAATATCAAAAAAATTAAATGAACAGGAAGAAAATGGAGAAATGTTTTTTTCTTAATCTAACAAACTGTAAAAAATGTAAAAAGTAAAAAAGAATAAGTAAGTAAGTTTGTAAAAAAACTCTCAAGAAATAGACAAGATGTGAAAAGAAATTGAATAAATTTACAAAAAAATAAGTGTATTTACTTTTAAAAGTATAGAAATAATTATTAAAATTAACGTAATAAAAAGTTTAATGAATGTATAAATAAAAAAACTGTGTAATATAATATTAAATAATTTTTATAAAAAGAAGAAAATTAAAGAAAATCCTAAAAAGAACAGAGACAAATACCAAAAAAAAAATATCAAAAATACCTAAACGGAGAAAAAATTTTAAAAATGTTGTAAAAATAATAAATTATAATATAAAAATGAAAGTAAAATCTCTTAAAAATCTTGTAAGAACATTACCAAAGGAAGGATTATTGTGAATATGGAAATTAATTAATATTATTGAATTAAGATGCATTGAAATTTAAATTAATTTAAATTTAAAAGTTGGTACAAATTGGAATATGAGTTCATTGACGTTTGGAATTTATATAACTTTTAATGACTTGAAGATATACAAATCTAATATTATTTTTTGATAACTTGATACCAAAAATTTGTAAATTGTAGGTATTTTGATCATCTGTATTAATACAATTTTTTAAATTTTATAACGAATAAAATATTGAAATTTTCAAGATTTATCCACAAATTTCTGTTTTTTTTATGATTTGCGATACTCTACATGCAATATTGGACATCCGGAGAATTGAAAAGTTTTTTTTTCATTTAAATCAATAACAGCCCTGTTTATAGATTACATTTATTTTATTTATTTCAACAATCTATACATATATCTTTGATGAATAATTTGATCTCTGTTTCCGAACTTCTATGTAAGTCGGGTTGCCTTCTTTCTCTGCACTAAATAAACCATAAGGATTTATGATGTAACTCTTAGTATTTGAGAAATAATTTAGCAAAAAAAAAGATAAAATTTTTTCCTACATAAATTTTAATTTGTTAATTTTAAATTATGCAATTCTTTATTACAATATTAAATATAATAAACAAATTAATAATGTTCTAAAACAAGTATTAAAGTAAATTTCTTATTTCTTCAAAATAAAAGAGAGAATTTTTGTTACATAATATAAATATTATATAATTTTTTTTTAATATATTGAATGTTTTAAAAATAAAATGAATTAGTTCAAAAATGATATTAGATTAAACTACATATCTTTTAAAAATAAAATGTAAGAAACTACTTGGTAAATAAATTATATTTACTTATTTAATTTTAAATCATACATTTTTTAAACCACGTTTTTTTTTCTTATAAAAAAAGAGATATACATTTGTCTGTGTAGCATAAAATACATACAATTTATTGACAACATTTTCAGAAAAAGCTGTCTCAAATTCGACCAATTCAGATAAAAATTCTAAACATGACAGTTAAATTTCAAAAATATTTGTTAACATGCCCAAGTTATTAAATATTTAACAAAATAGACCAATAAGAAAGATTTACCTATCGTGAAAGTGAAAAATTCACATTTTACAAAACTTTTTCCACGACATTTGTAGAAAAATTTAATTTTTGCTTCTGTCAATAAGCACAAAGTTTCTTATTTCTGATTTAAATTTGTTAAATATTCGATAACATGCCCAAGTTATTAAATATTTAACAAAAAAGATTTATAAAAACGATTTAGCTTTCAAGAAAGTGCAACATTCGCAATTTACAACACTTTTTCCACGACATTTGTAGAAAAATTTAATTTTTGCTTCGCTCAATAAGCACAAAGTTTCTTATTTCTGATCTAAATTTGTTAAATATTTGATAACATGCACAAGCTATTGAATATTTCACAAAATAGACCAATAAGAACGATTTACCTATCGTGAAAGTGAAAAATTCTCATTTTACAAAACTTTTTCCACGACATTTGTAGAAAAATGTAATTTTTGCTTCGGTCAACAAGCACAAAGTTTCTTATTTCTGATCTAAATTTGTTAAATATTTGATAACATGTACAAGTTATTGAATATTTCACAAAATAGACCAATAAGAACAATTTACCTATCGTGAAAGTGAAAAATTCTCATTTTACAAAACTTTTTCCACGACATTTGTAGAAAAATTTAATTTTTGCTTCGGTCAATAAGCACAAAGTTTCTTATTTCTGATCTAAATTTGTTAAATATTTGATAACATGCACAAGTTATTGAATATTTAACAAAATAGACCAATAAGAACGATTTACCTATCGTGAAAGTGAAAAATTCTCATTTTACAAAACTTTTTCCACGACATTTGTAGAAAAATTTAATTTTTGCTTCGGTCAATAAGCACAAAGTTTCTTATTTCTGCTCTAAATTTGTTAAATATTTGATAACATGCACAAGTTATTGAATATTTAACAAAATAGACTAATAAGAACGATTTACCTATCGTGAAAGTGAAAAATTCTCATTTTACAAAACATTTTCCACGACATTTGTAGAAAAATTTAATTTTTGCTTCGGTCAATAAGCACAAAGTTTCTTATTTCTGATCTAAATTTGTTAAATATTTGATAACATGCACAAGTTATTGAATATTTAACAAAATAGACCAATAAGAACGATTTACCTATCGTGAAAGTGAAAAATTCTCATTTTACAAAACTTTTTCCACGACATTTGTAGAAAAATTTAATTTTTGCTTCGGTCAATAAGCACAAAGTTTCTTATTTCTGCTCTAAATTTGTTAAATATTTGATAACATGCACAAGTTATTAAATATTTAACAAAATAGACCAATAAGAAAGATTTACCTATCGTGAAAGTGAAAAATTCACATTTTACAAAACTTTTTCCACGACATTTGTAGAAAAATTTAATTTTTGCTTCTGTCAATAAGCACAAAGTTTCTTATTTCTGATTTAAATTTGTTAAATATTCGATAACATGCCCAAGTTATTAAATATTTAACAAAAAAGATTTATAAAAACGATTTAGCTTTCAAGAAAGTGCAACATTCGCAATTTACAACACTTTTTCCACGACATTTGTAGAAAAATTTAATTTTTGCTTCGCTCAATAAGCACAAAGTTTCTTATTTCTGATCTAAATTTGTTAAATATTTGATAACATGCACAAGCTATTGAATATTTCACAAAATAGACCAATAAGAACGATTTACCTATCGTGAAAGTGAAAAATTCTCATTTTACAAAACTTTTTCCACGACATTTGTAGAAAAATGTAATTTTTGCTTCGGTCAACAAGCACAAAGTTTCTTATTTCTGATCTAAATTTGTTAAATATTTGATAACATGTACAAGTTATTGAATATTTCACAAAATAGACCAATAAGAACAATTTACCTATCGTGAAAGTGAAAAATTCTCATTTTACAAAACTTTTTCCACGACATTTGTAGAAAAATTTAATTTTTGCTTCGGTCAATAAGCACAAAGTTTCTTATTTCTGATCTAAATTTGTTAAATATTTGATAACATGCACAAGTTATTGAATATTTAACAAAATAGACCAATAAGAACGATTTACCTATCGTGAAAGTGAAAAATTCTCATTTTACAAAACTTTTTCCACGACATTTGTAGAAAAATTTAATTTTTGCTTCGGTCAATAAGCACAAAGTTTCTTATTTCTGCTCTAAATTTGTTAAATATTTGATAACATGCACAAGTTATTGAATATTTAACAAAATAGACTAATAAGAACGATTTACCTATCGTGAAAGTGAAAAATTCTCATTTTACAAAACATTTTCCACGACATTTGTAGAAAAATTTAATTTTTGCTTCGGTCAATAAGCACAAAGTTTCTTATTTCTGATCTAAATTTGTTAAATATTTGATAACATGCACAAGTTATTGAATATTTAACAAAATAGACCAATAAGAACGATTTACCTATCGTGAAAGTGAAAAATTCTCATTTTACAAAACTTTTTCCACGACATTTGTAGAAAAATTTAATTTTTGCTTCGGTCAATAAGCACAAAGTTTCTTATTTCTGCTCTAAATTTGTTAAATATTTGATAACATGCACAAGTTATTGAATATTTAACAAAATAGACTAATAAGAACGATTTACCTATCGTGAAAGTGAAAAATTCTCATTTTACAAAACTTTTTCCACGACATTTGTAGAAAAATTTAATTTTTGCTTCGGTCAATAAGCACAAAGTTTCTTATTTCTGATCTAAATTTGTTAAATATTCGATAACTTGTGCATGTTATCAAATATTTAACAAATTTAGATCAGAAATAAGAAACTTTCTGCTTATTGACTGAAGCAAAAATTAAATTTTTCTACAAATATCGTGTAAAGAATTTTGTAAACTGCGAATTTTCCACTTTCTCGTAAGCTAAAACGTTTTTATAGATCTAATTTTTTAAATATTTAATTACTTGGTCATGTTATCGAATATTTAACAAATTTAGATCAGAAATAAGAAACTTTGTGCTTATTGACCGAAGAAAAATTAAATTTTTCTACAAATGTCGTGGAAAAAGTTTTGTAAAATGAGAATTTTTCACTTTCACGATAGGTAAATTGTTCTTATTGGTCTATTTTGTGAAATATTCAATAACTTGTACATGTTATCAAATATTTAACAAATTTAGATCAGAAATAAGAAACTTTGTGCTTGTTGACCGAAGCAAAAATTAAATTTTTCTACAAATGTCGTGGAAAAAGTTTTGTAAATTGCGAATGTTGCACTTTCTTGAAAGCTAAATCGTTTTTATAAATCTTTTTTGTTAAATATTTAATAACTTGGGCATGTTATCGAATATTTAACAAATTTAGATCAGAAATAAGAAACTTTGTGCTTATTGACCGAAGCAAAAATTAAATTTTTCTACAAATGTCGTGGAAAAAGTTTTGTAAAATGAGAATTTTTCACTTTCACGATAGGTAAATCGTTCTTATTGGTCTATTTTGTTAAATATTCAATAACTTGTGCATGTTATCAAATATTTAACAAATTTAGATCAGAAATAAGAAACTTTGTGCTTATTGACCGAAGCAAAAATTAAATTTTTCTACAAATGTCGTGGAAAAAGTTTTGTAAAATGAGAATTTTTCACTTTCACGATAGGTAAATTGTTCTTATTGGTCTATTTTGTGAAATATTCAATAACTTGTACATGTTATCAAATATTTAACAAATTTAGATCAGAAATAAGAAACTTTGTGCTTGTTGACCGAAGCAAAAATTACATTTTTCTACAAATGTCGTGGAAAAAGTTTTGTAAAATGAGAATTTTTCACTTTCACGATAGGTAAATCGTTCTTATTGGTCTATTTTGTGAAATATTCAATAGCTTGTGCATGTTATCAAATATTTAACAAATTTAGATCAGAAATAAGAAACTTTGTGCTTATTGAGCGAAGCAAAAATTAAATTTTTCTACAAATGTCGTGGAAAAAGTGTTGTAAATTGCGAATGTTGCACTTTCTTGAAAGCTAAATCGTTTTTATAAATCTTTTTTGTTAAATATTTAATAACTTGGGCATGTTATCGAATATTTAACAAATTTAAATCAGAAATAAGAAACTTTGTGCTTATTGACAGAAGCAAAAATTAAATTTTTCTACAAATGTCGTGGAAAAAGTTTTGTAAAATGTGAATTTTTCACTTTCACGATAGGTAAATCTTTCTTATTGGTCTATTTTGTTAAATATTTAATAACTTGGGCATGTTAACAAATATTTTTGAAATTTAACTGTCATGTTTAGAATTTTTATCTGAATTGGTCGAATTTGAGACAGCTTTTTCTGAAAATGTTGTCAATAAATTGTATGTATTTTATGCTACACAGACAAATGTATATCTCTTTTTTTATAAGAAAAAAAAACGTGGTTTAAAAAATGTATGATTTAAAATTAAATAAGTAAATATAATTTATTTACCAAGTAGTTTCTTACATTTTATTTTTAAAAGATATGTAGTTTAATCTAATATCATTTTTGAACTAATTCATTTTATTTTTAAAACATTCAATATATTAAAAAAAAATTATATAATATTTATATTATGTAACAAAAATTCTCTCTTTTATTTTGAAGAAATAAGAAATTTACTTTAATACTTGTTTTAGAACATTATTAATTTGTTTATTATATTTAATATTGTAATAAAGAATTGCATAATTTAAAATTAACAAATTAAAATTTATGTAGGAAAAAATTTTATCTTTTTTTTTGCTAAATTATTTCTCAAATACTAAGAGTTACATCATAAATCCTTATGGTTTATTTAGTGCAGAGAAAGAAGGCAACCCGACTTACATAGAAGTTCGGAAACAGAGATCAAATTATTCATCAAAGATATATGTATAGATTGTTGAAATAAATAAAATAAATGTAATCTATAAACAGGGCTGTTATTGATTTAAATGAAAAAAAAACTTTTCAATTCTCCGGATGTCCAATATTGCATGTAGAGTATCGCAAATCATAAAAAAAACAGAAATTTGTGGATAAATCTTGAAAATTTCAATATTTTATTCGTTATAAAATTTAAAAAATTGTATTAATACAGATGATCAAAATACCTACAATTTACAAATTTTTGGTATCAAGTTATCAAAAAATAATATTAGATTTGTATATCTTCAAGTCATTAAAAGTTATATAAATTCCAAACGTCAATGAACTCATATTCCAATTTGTACCAACTTTTAAATTTAAATTAATTTAAATTTCAATGCATCTTAATTCAATAATATTAATTAATTTCCATATTCACAATAATCCTTCCTTTGGTAATGTTCTTACAAGATTTTTAAGAGATTTTACTTTCATTTTTATATTATAATTTATTATTTTTACAACATTTTTAAAATTTTTTCTCCGTTTAGGTATTTTTGATATTTTTTTTTTGGTATTTGTCTCTGTTCTTTTTAGGATTTTCTTTAATTTTCTTCTTTTTATAAAAATTATTTAATATTATATTACACAGTTTTTTTATTTATACATTCATTAAACTTTTTATTACGTTAATTTTAATAATTATTTCTATACTTTTAAAAGTAAATACACTTATTTTTTTGTAAATTTATTCAATTTCTTTTCACATCTTGTCTATTTCTTGAGAGTTTTTTTACAAACTTACTTACTTATTCTTTTTTACTTTTTACATTTTTTACAGTTTGTTAGATTAAGAAAAAAACATTTCTCCATTTTCTTCCTGTTCATTTAATTTTTTTGATATTACACTATTTTTTTAGTCCTTTCTTGCGTTTTAATTATTTCTTTAATTTTTACGTTATGTATAAAATATTTATCGAATGCTCTGTTTATTTAATTTTAAAAAATTAAAAGAAACACTTATTTCAGTTCCTATACAATATCTATTTCCCATCTCCTCTGTAAGTCGGGTTGCATTCTTCTGATAAACTAAATAAGCTCTACTGTTTTTCCTTCAACTCTTAGATTTTAAAAAATATTTAAATTGTTTAGAAATTATTAATGCATGATTTACAATAAATAATGTACTTGTTGCATTTGAATGGTTTAAATTATTTTAAATGCGTCTTTTCAATAGAGCTAATTACACTTGAAATATCAAACAACTTTTATTTTTTGTACAAAGTTAGCAAAATTATGTTTGGAACTTGACATTAATTTTTTATATTAAATTTTTACAATTAATATCTAAACATTGAATTTTATAAATAGGTTGATTAATATAATGAATATAATGTACGCCTGTCTATAATTTCAAAGGCGGCGCCGTGTGAATTATAGTACCCGAAAATGCCGTATCAGAACAGCGCACGACAAACTATATTCTGCTACATTGTTTGACATTTTCATTGATAAAATTGAAAAAAATTTACTTTTCTCGAGAGATTGACGCGATTTAAAAACTCAAATACCAAAAACAAAAAAAGTGAAAAAAAGCTAATTAAATTTAAATTTACACTACGATGACCATTTGCGGAAAAAGTGTCGGGTTTTGACGGAAAAAATTGTCAAAGTCCGAATCAATGAGTGAAGTGTCAAGTGATTTTGTATTTCCTCGAGAGACTGACGCAATTTAAAAACTCAAATGCCAAAAACAAAATAAGTGAAAAAGTGCTAGTTAAAATTAAATTTTCACTACGATGACCATTTGTGGAAAAAGTGTCGGATTTTGCCGAAAAAAATTGTCAAAGTGGGAATCAGTGAGTGAAGTGTCAAGTGATTTTGTATTTCCTCGAGAGACTGACGCGATTTAAAAACTCATATGCCAAAAACAAAATAAGTGAAAAAGTGCTAATTAAATTTAAATTTTCACTACGATTTTCATTTTCGGAAAAAGTGTCTGGTTTTATTGGAAAAAATTGCCAAACATGGAACATCATTGGAGGTTGTTTTCATCACACGAATTTCCTCGAGACACTAAAGCTCAGGAAATACTTGATTTATCAAAAGAAAGTATTTTTCTGAATCTTTATTTCAATAGAATTTGCAGTACGATGTTCTTTTGTGAGAAAAGTGTTGGACTTTGTCGCGAAAAATTCCTAAGTCTTCAAAACGCATGGGGACAGTCTTTGAGAACCACTGCTCCCCCCTACAGATTCTCTGCGGACTCTGTGTCTCCAACGGCCTTAATGTGGTAAAATGAAGTTTGAAATTTTTGTCAAAGACAATAGAAAAGTTTGATAATAAGAACGAAAGAAATACTGTGCAGTTTTGTAAAAAGAGAAAATATTTATAGGTGCCCAAACAGCACGTAATATTACATGAATATCACAGTGATATTGAGGTATTATTACAAATTTATTTTACATTAAATAAATTATTTAAAAAATTTTGGGCTCAGTCGTGGTTCGAACCTCGAAGGTTCGACACGGCGCAAATACGCCTTGTACCTCTTGGGCATCCAGCTCTTGGAATGTATTTCGGAAAGTATTTTTCATGTATTACCTGTAATTATCTTTGGTAAAATATAAGAACATTTTCTGAAATACATTCGAAGAGCTAGATGGTCGAGAGATAGAAGGCGTATTTGCGCTGTCTCGAATCATGAGTGTTCGAACCCTGACTGAGCCGAAAGTTTTTAAAATAATTTATTTAATGTTAAATAAATTTGTAATATTACTTCAATATGATAGTAATATAATTGTAATATTACCTTAATATCACTGCAATATTACTTGTAAAATTACCTCAATATTATTGTAATATTACTATTAATATACCATGAGACGGACATTTTAATATCACGTTAATATCAATGTAATATCACGTCAATATCACAGTAATATCACCCCGTAATATTACCAATATTACAACATGATATCACTGTGATATTCCTGTAATATTACGTGCAAGTTTTGTATTGATTTTACATTTAACATTTGTAAAGAAATATGTTCATTTAGATTTTTTATTTTACATTGATTCATCCAACATTTGTAAATAACCTGCATTTTGCATTTGCAAATCGCCCCTAGATTCGATTTTTAAAAGTTCTTGAAATTTATGTACATGATTGTAACTTAACATTTTTCCTGCAATAATAACTTCTAAATCATTCTTATTAAAACTGAAAAATTGTTTATCTTTTCCAATATCCTCGAATATGTTTTGTATTCCCTTATGTTGTATAAGTTCAGTTAATTTTTTTTCATTGTCAACGTAAAAATCGCTATTAACATTTTGTTTATAACTTTTTGCAATTTTACTATTATCTGAAATAAAAGGGAAATGACATAAACAATTACTTAAAAACATTGTATGTAAATGTTCTCTCATTATTGCATGATTATATATTACACTTTCGGGTTTAACACTGCAAAAACAGGTGTCTCAAATTGTTCATATTTCGTAACAATTTCGTGTTTTAGACACCAAAAGTATCTTAATTTAAGACATTTTTGTCAAATTCAAGACACCATGTTTTTGCAGTGAACATTACAATATACAGAAGTTGCAAAAGCAATTGCATAAACACCACAATCCACATAATTGGGTTGTTTTTGAACAGTGGGAAAAACTACATTAGGTCTAAACGGATATAATCTAGCTAGATATTGACATTGATCATTATTTAAAAATGTATTATTCATGCTGTCATAAACAAAGAGAGTATTTGAATCATAGTAAGTACAAACCCAATGACCTTTTTTTTTGAACCACTGAATAGGATTTGAATATGTTTCTTATCTTTTCTAATGGGTTTAACTTCATTCAACATTTGTAAATAACCGCAACATTCTGCATTTGAAAATGACCACCAGAACCGACTTCTAATAGTTCTTGAAATTTGTAAATGTGATTATCAGTAAGCATTTCTCCCCGAATAAGAATGTTTTGATCTTTTTCATCTAATATAAAGTATATTTTTTTCTTTGTAGAATCCATTGTATTTTTTTTACCCAAACATATTATATTATAAATTATGAAACTTTTGAAACATTTTATGCACTTCATAAGATTTTAGAATTTTGAATCGTATGCAACAAGTATAGTATAAATTTCTCTTCTCCAGTGGGACCTGAAAAAGAAAGAAAGTTATTTACATAAAAATTGATTTTATCTTTATGATATTTAAAAAACCCTGCTTGATACAGTAAATACGTTTGTTATAAACATGCTTTATTGTAATTTCAGTAATTTCAGGATACAAACATTTCATATATATAAAATAAAGGGACCCAAGATGAACATTCTTTCGATTTATTGCTCTAGAATCAAAACCGAATAAAATATTATATATTAAAAATTGATTTAATTTAATTTGTTTATTTATTAGGAAATAGCATTCCTAAATACTTCAATTTAATAGTTTTATAATAGTCAAACATCAAATTTTTTTAATAGATTCACAGTAAAAAGTAATAACATATCGAAAACCATCGATATATCAAATTCTTTAACGATAACATCACATTTTGTGTTGGAAAATAAAAAATTTTAATTGATTCAAAAAATTATTGAGAAAAGTGTAAAATCAAAAATATGAAAATAAATACATTGAGATTTTGGGCCTGTCCATCTTAGGGTACATGACACAATTTTTTATTCCCAGTAAAATTTTCTATACAAACACAAAATTAGTAAAATCATTTTAAAATATTATTATACGATAAATAAAGAATATTATAACATTAATTATTTATTTTAAATCATAAATTTAAATAAATTTACCAAATTAAGAAAAACATATAAGAAAACTTTTTTTTCTTCGTCTATATGTCGTAGGCGAAAAGAAAAATCCGTCGTTTAGCTTAAAGCCTAGGCTTTAAGCTAAACGCGGGCGAATAGGAAAATCAACTTGTTAACGATTATTATTCTGTTAATCGCCTGAAGTTTTTAGTCACTTAGGTTAATGCCTAGGCATTAACCTAAACGCGGAAAGCGCGTCAGGCGAATAGAAATAATGTTGATATTTCTATTTCTCAATAGAGAAATGTCCATCATTGATCAACCATGGGCCTACCATGGCTATTTTTAAAACTAAATAAGTAATTTTTATAAAATAAAAAATTTCTGTAACTCATTTTTTTACATATTAAAAGAACATTCAATTTATTTCTATTTATTATACAAATGTATAATTCTGCTTAATAATAGTCCACTAATTAAAAATAGATTTATTTATTGCAGCAAGTCAAGCTTTAATGGCATTCAAGTGCCTCTAACTTTTTTTTTAAATTCATCTCTATTTACAGGAACACTTTCCATTTTGAGCTAAGAAAAGTAATGTGATACTCGCGTAAAGCAAGGAGAGACTAAATTTGATTTTAGATATTCTACAATATTAATTTTAAACGATAGTTTTAACAAAGAATATGTAAATACAAAGATTATAAACACTGATTCATAATCAAAATATCAACATTATTTCTATTCGCCTGACGCACTTTCCGCGTTTAGGTTAATCCCACTCAGAAAAAAAGTGCGGAATTCCTGCGGAGTTTCCGCAGGAAATTCTGCAGGAATTCCGCAAAAATATTCCGCAACGAGATTTTGCAAAATCTTTGATTAAAAATACACTCCAGATATCCTGGTCGCTCGGGTCAACTTCTTTGAGGAACTTGACCTCAAAATGTGAAAAATAACTGCTACACGGTATTCAAGAGTAAAACCGACGTCTAGGTCGCTCGGGTCAACTTTTTAGGGAAAGTTAACCTCAAAATGTAAAAAGTAACTGCTACACCGTTTTCAAGAGCAAATCTGATGTTCAGGAGGTCTGGGTAAACTACTTCAAGGAAGTTAACCTCAAAATGTAAAAAATACCTGCTACACCGTCTTCAAGAGAAAATTCGATGATCAGGTCGTTCGGGTCAACGTCTTCGGGAAAGTTAACCTCAAAATAAGAAAAATAACTGCTACACCGTTTTCAAGAACAAAACCGGTGGCTAGGTCGTTCCGGTCAACATCTTCACGAAAGTTAACCTCAAAATGTGAAAAATACATGCTACACCGTTTTCAAAAGAAAATTCGATGACCAGGTCGTTCGGGTCAACGTCTTCGGGAAAGTTAACCTCAAAATAAGAAAAATAACAGCTACACCGTTTTCTAGAGCAAAACCGATGTCTAGGTCGTTCCGCTCAACATCTTTAAAAAAAGTTAACCTCAAAATAAGAAAAATACCTGCTACACCGTTTTCTAGAGCAAAACCGATGTCTGGGTCGTTCCGGTCAACATCTTTAGGGAAGTTAACCGCAAAATGTGAAAAACAACTGCTACACCGAAAATTCGATGACCAGGTCATTCGGGTCAACGTCTTCGAGAAAGTTAACCTCAAAATATAAAAATTTACTGCTACATCGTTTTCCAGAGCAAAACCTGTGGCTAGGTCTTTCCGGTCAACATCTTCAGGAAAGTTAACCTCAAAATGTGAAAAATATCTGCTACACCGGTGTCAAGGGAAAATTCAATGACTAGGTTGTTCGAGTCAACGTCTTCGGGAAAGTTCACCTCAAAATATAAAAAATTACTGCTACACAGTTTTCCACAGCAAAACCAGTGGCAAGGTCGTTACGATTAACTTTTCAGGGAAAGTTAACCTCAAAATGTAAAAAGTAACTGCTACACCGTTTTCCAGAGCAAAACCGATGGCTAGATCATTCCGGTCAACATCTTCAGGAAAGATAACCTCAAAATGTAAAAAATACCTGCTACACCGTTTTCAAGAGAAAATTCGATAACCAGGTCGTTCGGGTCAATGTATTGGGGAAAGTTAACCTCAAAATGTAAAAAATTACTGTAATGCCGTTTTCCAGAACAAAACCGGTGGCTAGGACATTCCGGTCAACACCTTCAGGAAAATTAACCTATCTAAATTTGAAAAATACCTACTACACCGTTTTCAAGAGAAAATTCGATGACCAGGTCGTTCAGGTCAACGTCTTTGGGAAAGTAAACCTGAAAATGTAAAAAATATCTGCTACACCTTTTTTAAGAGAATATTCGATGTCCAGGTCTTTCGTGTCAACATCTTTAAAAAAGTTAACCTCAAAATGTGAAAAATAACTGCTACACGGTATTTAAGAGCAAAACCGATGTCTAGGTTGTTCGGGTCAACTTTTTAGGGAAAGTTAACCTCAAAATAAGAAAAATAACTGTTACACCGTTTCCAGAGCAAAACCGATGTCTAGGACGTTCCCGTCAACTTCTTCGAGGAAGTTAACCTCAAAATGTGAAAAATAACTGCTACACGGTATTTAAGAGCAAAACCGATGACTAGGTCGTGCGGGTCAACTTTTTAGGGAAAGTTAACCTTAAAATGTAAAAAATTACTGCTAAACCGTTTTCCAGAGCAAATCTGATGTGCAGGAGGTCTGGGTCAACTACTTCAAGGAAGATAACCTAAAAATGTAAAAAATACCTGCTACACCGTTTTCAAGAGAAAATTCGATAACCAGGTCGGTCGGGCAATGTCTTGGGAAAAGTTAACCTCAAAATGTAAAAAATTACTGCAACGCCGTTTTCCAGAACAAAACCGGTGGCTAGGACGTTCCGGTCAACACCTTCAGAAAAGTTAACCTCTAAATTTGAAAAATACCTGCTACACCGTTTTCAAGAGAAAATTCGATGACCAGGTCGTTCGGGTCACCGTCTTTGGGAAAGTTAACCTCAAAATGTGAAAAATACCTGCTACACCGTTTTCAAGAAAAAATTCGATGAACAGGTCGTTCGGGTCAACGTCTTCGGGAAAGTTAACCTTAAAATATAAAAAATTACTGCTACGCCGTTTTCCAGATGAAGACCGATGGCTAGGTCGTTCCGCTGAACATCTTTAGGAAAGTTAACCTCAAAATGTGAAAAATACCTGCTGCACCGAAAATTCGATGACCAGGTCGTTCGGGTCAACGTCTTCGGGAAAGTTAACCTCAATATATAAAAAATTACTGCTACACCGTTTTCCAGAGCAAAACAGATGGCTAGGTCGTTCCGCTTAACATCTTTAGGAAAGTTAACCTCAAAATGTGAAAAATACCTGCTGCACCGAAAATTCGATGACCAGGTCGTTCGGGTCAACGTCTTCGGGAAAGTTAACCTCAAGATATAAAAAATTACTGCTACACCGTTTTCCAGAGCAAAACCGGTGGCTAAGTCGTTCCTTTGAACATCTTCAGAAAAGTTAACCTTAAAATGTCAAAAATTCCTGCTACACCGAAAATTCGATGACCAGGTCGTTCGGGTCAACGTCTTCGGGAAAGTTAACCTCAAGATATAAAAAATTACTGCTACACCGTTTTCCAGAGCAAAACCGGTGGCTAGGTCGTTCCTTTGAACATCTTCAGAAAAGTTAACCTTAAAATGTCAAAAATTCCTGCTACACCGTTTTCAAGAAAACATTCGATGACAAGGTCGTTCTGGTCAACTTCTTCGGAAAAGATAACCTCAAAATGTAAAAAATAACTGCTACACCATATTCAATAATTCGATGTCTGTAGGGTCTATAGGTCGTTTAACTCAAATGTGCCGCCCTAGGCAGTTTCCTACATTGCCTATCTAGTAAGTCCGCCACTGTTTGTATGGAAAAATTATTAATTCATAATTCGCAGAGTATATTCAAATGTTTAGAAAATTTTAATTTGTTTAAACAATTTACGTTTCTTATGGTTTCGAAATTAAAAAGATTTGTTTAACAGACATTGATTCTTTAATAACATTTGGCAGAAAATTTGTGCATTAAATATTTATTGTATTTGTTTAAACAATCGAAATTTTTAATAATTTTTTTTTTATTAAATTCTCTTAGAAAAATTTTGCTTACGACTGTTATTATTAAAAAATATCACGAATTTTTTCGTCTGCAATTTTCAAGATATTTTGATTGTTTAAAAAATTTATATTTGTGGAAACAATTTAATTTTCCCATATTAGACGTTTACTAATTTTTTTAAAAAAACTCATAAAGGAAGATTTTTGAATCTTTTTTATCTCATACTTAGCCAGAAATTTATTTTCCTTAATAAACAGTATATTAATTTAGAGAAAGATTTATATCATACAGTATTATTATTTAGGCTAGATAATAAAAAGATAGGTACAGTTTAATAGCAGGATACTTAAGATTTAAATTTATTTGGGATTTTTTTATAAAAGTAGAAGAGGGGTAACTGGGAAATATTAAAAAAAGTACATTATTGTTATGGGAATATTGGCAAAGTAAAAACATTGATAAATTAGAAAATTACAAAATTAGAAAATTGGAAAAATTTGTAAGCTGGTAATTTAAGACATTGGAGATTTGGTTTTTGGAAAATTGGAAAATTAGGAAATTGGAGAAGTTGTTATTTTAAAATTGGAGAAATTGAAAAATGATAAACTGGAAGATTGGCAAATTAGAAAATTGTTCAAACTGTTAAATTAAGAAGTTAAGGTTATTAATAAATTGTCAAAGTAAAAAAATTTGTAAATAGAAAAATTGGAGATTTTTTTATTAGGAAATTGTCAAATTAAATAATATTGGTAAAATATAAAATTGGACAATCAGAAAATAAAAAAACGAGAAGAGCATAGTTTTGCGCGCGTAGCGCGCTTTGGAAGTTCTAGTGCTTAAAATAAAATTATCACCGAAAAAAGTTTTTTTTACAGTCATCTTTGACAGCTTACAAAGTACCCTAAGTTACTTACTACCCTAAGTTAAACGTATTTTAGTTTAAATTCATTGTTAGGCTATAAAAATTTAAGGCTATATCCATTTTAGGTTTAATAGGTTTTAGACTACTCGGATTTTACTATTAATGAGTTTTAGGTTTCATGCATTTTAGGTTAAATGCACTTTAGACGGTTTAATACATTTTAGACGGTTAAATAAATTTTAGACGGTTAGATGCATTTTAGGCTATAAAAATTGTAAGCTGAATGAGTTTTAGGCTGATTGAGTTTTAGGCTTAATGCATTTAATGTTAAATAGGTTTTAGATAACTTGCAATCTAGGCCTTATGAGTTTTAGGCTAAATTTATTTTAGGTTAAATGAGATTTAGGATGTATGCATTTTAAGCTTAATAAGTTTTAGGCTGCTTGCATTTTAAGTTATATGTATCTTAGTTTAAATTCATTTAAGCTATATGGATTTTAAGCTATATACATTTCAGGTTATATGGGTTTTAGGCTACAAGCATTTTAGGCGAAATAAGTTTAGTTTTAATGCATTTTGGGTTAAAGAGGTTTTAGACTACATGCATTTTAGGGTGAATTAGTATTAATTCATTTTAGGTTAAAGGGGTTTTAGGGTACATTCATTTTAAGCTGATTCAGTTATACGCTTAATGTCTATCAGGTTAAATAGCTTGAAGACAATCTGCAGTTTAGGCTGAATGAGTTTAGGCTGAATGCATATAAGGTTAAATGGGATTTAGGCTAAATGCATTTAAGGTAAAATGGGTTTCATGCTACTTGCATTTGCATTCTCACCTTGACTTCTTTATTCTCGTGCGATGAAGGGAGAGAAAAAATTCAAATTTCTATTTCTGTCTTCTTCTATTTCAATTCGGCTGGCTGCCCAGCCAGCCAGTCTGCCAGCCGAGATGTGTAGGCTACATGCATTTTAGGCTTAATGAGTTTAAGGCTTAATGCATTTTAGATTAAATAAGTTTTTCGACAAATGGAATTTAGGCTGAATGGGTTTTAGGCTAAATGCATTTCAAGTTAAATGGGATTTAGTTTAAATACATTTTAGGTTAAATGAGATTTAGACTTCATGCATTAAGTTTTAGGCTAATTACAGTTCAAGTTAAATGTATTTTGATATTTTAAATGAACTTATAATTCAAATGGATTTTAGTTAAAATTCAATTATGTTATATGCATTTTATGTCCAATGGGTTTAAAGTTTTATGCACTTTAGGCGAAATAACTTTTAGGCTCAATGCTTTTTAGGTTAAATCGGATTTAGGCAATATGTATTTAAATACATGTAGCCTAAACCCATTCATTGTAGCTTAAAGAGGTTTTAGACTACTTGCATTTTAGGCTGAAAGAGTTTTTGGCTGAGTGCATTTTAGGCTTAATGCATTTTAGGTTAAAAAGGTTTTAGGCTACATGCCTTTTAGGCTTAATAAGTTTCAGGATAAATGCTTTATAGGATAATATATTTTAGGCTATAAATTAAAGGCTATATGCGTTTTAGGTTAAATGGGATTTAGGCTACATGCTTATTAGACTGAACAAGTTTTAGGCGTAATGTATTGAAGGTTAAGTGGGTTTTAGACTACTTGCATTTTAGGCTAAATGAGTTTTATGCTGTATGCATTTTATCTGGTTTTGAGAATAGAAAATATAAATAATATAATTTAATTGGTTTAATTGCATTTTAATATAATAATTTTAATTTCAAAGTTCAAATTTAATGTAAGGAGTTTTTTATTAAGTTAAAAATTACAAATTTCAATAATAATAATAATAAATATTTTATATAAATTAAAACTAATTCTTACTATTTATTTCAAATTATTTCACTTTTTTCTTCGGATTGTAATGTTTCAATCAATTTCAATTTATTATTGAAGTTAAAAGAAAATTAACATATATATATGTGAGAGTAAAATTCAATCCTTGGAAGGTCATAAAATACATAAAACACGTAAAATTGGTTTCTGTATTTATTTATTTGGTCATTGCTACGTTTCGATGAACTGTTGTGTCATCCTCATCAGGCTAATTTTAAAAAAATACAAAATACACCAAGATTTAAAAATCGCACTGTTACTTAATCACATAAAACACAAATTATGAATAATTAACATTTTTTTACCTCAATTAAAAATTCGGCGTTACATAATTATAAATCAAAATTTAAAATAAAATAAAATTCTTTTTAATCAAATATAAAATCTTCATAATAGTAAAAGCATCTTGTCTAGACTAAACTTAAAACTAATCGAAGTAATTAGACAATATTTTGGTAAACAGACGTCAATAAACTTTCATATAAACAGAGAGGCACAAACGACTAGAAAGAGAAATTCGATCATGAGTTCAATCGGTCAATGAGAGGGAAATAAATTTTATTAAGGTATAAGATATCAGATTTTTTATTAATGGTAAAATTATTACTTTTTATATGCAACATTTCTGAGAACACTCGTTTTTTATAATCACTTTCCCTATCAAGAATCACCGCGTTATTCCAATCAAACTCATGATCGAATTTAGATTGATGAGCAAAGAAAACAGAATCATCATTCTTGCTATTTCCCCTATGTTCGCCCGTACGTTTTTTTAAGGTTCTTTTTGTTTCCCCAATATATTTAGCTGAACAGTTTTTACAATCTATTTTATATACAATGTTTGTTGTCTGCCATTTGTCAGTACAGTCTTTACCCAATTTTACAACGGTTTTTAAATTCTTTTTTACAATAGGAATCGCTTGTACATTAAATGATTTTAAAATTTTTAAAGTGATTATAAAAAACGAGTGTTCTCAGAAATGTTGCATATAAAAAGTAATAATTTTACCATTAATAAAAAATCTGATATCTTATACCTTAATAAAATTTATTTCCCTCTCATTGACCGATTGAACTCATGATCGAATTTCTCTTTCTAGTCGTTTGTGCCTCTCTGTTTATATGAAAGTTCATTGACGTCTGTTTACCAAAATATTGTCTAATTACTTCGATTAGTTTTAAGTTTAGTCTAGACAAGATGCTTTTACTATTATGACGATTTTATATTTGATTAAAAAGAATTTTATTTTATTTTAAATTTTGATTTATAATTATGTAACGCCGAATTTTTAATTGAGGTAAAAAAATGTTAATTATTCATAATTTGTGTTTTATGTGATTAAGTAACAGTGCGATTTTTAAATCTTGGTGTATTTTGTATTTTTTCAAAATTAGCCTGATGAGGATGACACAACAGTTCATCGAAACGTAGCAATGACCAAATAAATAAATACAGAAACCAATTTTACGTGTTTTATGTATTTTACGACCTTCCAAGGATTGAATTTTACTCTCACATATATGTATTAACACGGAAGGGAATTTCTTTTTTACTAATTTAAAATTAACATATAATTGCTACTTTTTAATATTGAAAAACTGTCAAATAATATAGACCTCAATGGCTCTGAGACTGAACCCAGGACCTGCCAATTGGCTGTTGAATGCTCTAATACTGAGCTACGCAGGGTTACTGATCATATTCGCTCACAGTCCATTTTGTTTTTTAAGCTATTGCGATTATTTCAAAATACTCCCTATTACGAATTCCCATATAGGATCCGATTTAAATTTAAAATAAAAAATAAATTTAACTTAAAAAGCAATCAGCTTAAAACTTATTCAGCCCAAAATGTATTCAGGCTAAATCCCATTTACCTTAAAATGCATTTAGCCTAATACACATTCAGCCTAAAATGCAGATTGTCTAAAACCAACTTAACCTAAAATGCAAGTAGTCTAAAACCTCTTTACCCTAAAATGAATTAAGACTAAAAACACATTCAGCCTAAATCAATTAAGTCTAAAACCTCTTTAACCTAAAATGCATTAATACTAAGCTCATTTAGTCTAAAATTCATGTAGCCCAAAACCCATATAATCTAAAATGCATATAGCTTAAAATGCATATAGCCACAATAAATTTAAACTAAAATACATTTAACTTTAAATACAATCGGCCTAAAATTTATTAAGCCTAAAATGCATGTTGCCTAAATCTCATTTAACCTAAAATGCATATAGCCTAAAATGAATTGAAACTAAAATACATTGAACTTAAAATGCAATTAGCCTAAAACTCATTCAGCCTAAAATGCAAGTAGTCTAAAACCCACTTAACCTTCAATACATTACGCCTAAAACTTGTTCAGTCTAATATGCATGTAGCCTAAATCCTATTTAACCTAAAACGCATATATCCTTTAATTCTTATAGCCTAAAATATATTTAACCTATAAAGCATTTATCCTGAACTTTATTAAGCCTAAAATGCATGTAGCCTAAAACCTCTTTAACCTAAAATGCATTTAGCCTAAAAACAGCCAAAAAATCTTTCAGCATAAAATGCAAGTTGTCTAAAACCTTTTTAAGCTAAAATAAATGGGTTTAGGCGACATGTATTTAAATACATATTGCCTAAATCTGATTTAACCTAAAATGCATTGAGCCTAAAAGTTATTTCGCCTAAAGTGCATGAAACCTTAAACCCATTTGACATAAAATGCATATAACATAATTGAATTTTAACTAAAATCCATTTGAATTATAAGTTCATTTAAAATATCAAAATACATTTAACTTGAACTGTAATTAGCCTAAAACTTAATGCATGAAGTCTAAATCTCATTTAACCTAAAATGTATTTAAACTAAATCCCATTTAACCTGAAATGCATTTAGCCTAAAACCCATTCAGCCTAAATTCCATTTGTCGAAAAACTTATTTAATCTAAAATGCAATAAGCCTAAAACTCAATCAGCCTAAAATGAATGTAGCCTACACATCTCGGCTGGCTAGCTGGCTGTGCAGTAGGTTGGTCCAAAAACAAAAAAGTTGAAAATATTATGCTCTCACCCCCCAGGATTGTTCTATATTGAAAAAAAAATTACCCATATTTTTTTGTTTTTATTTTGTTGAATATTTAGAGGTCGCTCAAAGAGCTCAAAGTTTCCCATGCAAAATGCATGGGAAAAAAAAACTTTTTCGAAGAATTGATATAAAATCCATGAAAATTACTATTTCTTGATGGGATAATGCTGCTTCTCTTCAAGAGAGTTCAAAAAACAAGATCCAATAATTTATTAAACAATTTTTTATTATTAACTATTTTTTAAAGGTCCCTAAAAAACCCCGTAAAATAAAAAAAACGTAAATTACGGGGTTTTTTAGGGACCTTTAAAAAATAGTTAATAATAAAAAATTGTTTAATAAATTATTGGATCTTGTTTTCTAAACTCTCCTGAAGAGAAGCAGCATTATCCGATCAAGAAATATTAATTTTCATGGATTTTATATCAATTCTACGAAAAAGTTTTTTTTTCCCATGCATTTTGCATGGGAAACTTTGAGCCCTTTGACCGACCTCTAAATATTAAAAAAAACAAAAACAAAAAAATAGGGGTAATTTTTTTTTCGATATAGTACAATCCTAGGGGGTGAGAGCAAAACATTTTCAACTTTTTGTTTTTCCCATGTATTTTTGGACCACCCTACTGTGCAGCCAGCCGACATAAAACAGAAGAAGACAGAAATAAAAATTTAAATTTTTTCTCTCCCTTTATCTCACGAGAATAAAGAATTAAAGGTGAGAAAGTACCTTAAAACCTCTTTAACCTAAAATGCATTTATTTTGAAATGCGTTCAGCTTAAAATGTAAGTAGCATGAAACCCATTTCACCTTAAATGCATTTAGCCTAAATCCCATTTAACCTTATATGCATTCAGCCTAAACTCATTCAGCCTAAACTGCAGGTTGTCTTCAAGGTATTTAACCTGATAGACATTAAGCGTATAACTGAATCAGCTTAAAATGAATGTACCCTAAAACCCCTCTAATCTAAAATGAATTAATACCAATTCAGCCTAAAATGCATGTAGTCTAAAACCTCTTTAACCTAAAATGCATTAAAACTAAACTTATTTCGCCTAAAATGCTTGTAGCCTAAAACCCATATAACCTAAAATGCATATAGCTTAAAATGCATATAGCTTAAATGAATTTAAACTAAGATACATATAACTTAAAATGCAAGCAGCCTAAAACTTATTAAGCTTAAAATGCATACCTCCTAAATCCCATTTAACCTAAAATAAATTTAGCCTAAAACTCATAAGGCCTAGATTGCAAGTTGTCTAAAACCTATTTAACATTAAATGCATTAAGCCTAAAACTTAATCAGCCAAAAATGAAAGTAGACTAAAACTCTTTAAACCTGAAATGCATTCAGCCTAAAACTCTTTCAGCCTAAAATGAATGTAGACTAAAACTCTTTAAACCTGAAATGCATTCAGCCTAAAACTCATTTAGCCTAAAATGCAAGTAGTCCAAAATACATTTAACCTAAAATGCATTAAGCCTAAAACTTGATGAGCATAAAATGCATGTAGCCTAAAACCTATTAAACCTAAAATGCATAAAGCCTACGATTTTTATAGCCTAAAATGCATTTAACCGTCTAAAATGTATTTAACCGTCTAAAATGTTTTTAACCGTCTAAAGTGCATTTAACCTAAAATGCATGAAACCTAAATCTCATTAATAGTAAAATCCGAGTAGTCTAAAACCTATTAAACCTAAAATGGATATAGCCTTAAATTTTTATAGCCTAACAATGAATTTAAACTAAAATACGTTTAACTTAGGGTAGTAAGTAACTTAGGGTACTTTGTAAGCTGTCAAAGATGACTGTAAAAAAAACTTTTTTCGGTGATAATTTTATTTTAAGCACTAGAACTTCCAAAGCGCGCTACGCGCGCAAAACTATGCTCTTCTCGTTTTTTTATTTTCTGATTGTCCAATTTTATATTTTACCAATATTATTTAATTTGACAATTTCCTAATAAAAAAATCTCCAATTTTTCTATTTACAAATTTTTTTACTTTGACAATTTATTAATAACCTTAACTCCTTAATTTAACAGTTTGAACAATTTTCTAATTTGCCAATCTTCCAGTTTATCATTTTTCCATTTCTCCAATTTTAAAATAACAACTTCTCCAATTTCCTAATTTTCCAATTTTCCAATAACCAAATCTCCAATGTCTTAAATTACCAGCTTACAAATTTTTCCAATTTTCTAATTTTGTAATTTTCTAATTTATCAATGTTTTTACTTTGCCAATATTCCCATAACAATAATGTACTTTTTTTAATATTTCCCAGTTACCCCTCTTCTACTTTTATAAAAAAATCCCAAATAAATTTAAATCTTAAGTATCCTGCTATTAAACTGTACCTGTCTTTTTATTATCTAGCCTAAATAATAATACTGTATGATATAAATCTTTCTCTAAATTAATATACTGTTTATTAAGGAAAATAAATTTCTGGCTAAGTATGAGATAAAAAAGATTCAAAAATCTTCCTTTATGAGTTTTTTTAAAAAAATTAGTAAACGTCTAATATGGGAAAATTAAATTGTTTCCACAAATATAAATTGTTTAAACAATCAAAATATCTTGAAAATTGCAGACGAAAAAATTCGTGATATTTTTTAATAATAACAGTCGTAAGCAAAATTTTTCTAAGAGAATTTAATAAAAAAAAAAATTATTAAAAATTTCGATTGTTTAAACAAATACAATAAATATTTAATGCACAAATTTTCTGTCAATTGTTATTAAAGAATCAATGTCTGTTAAAAAATCTTTTTAAAACTATCTTGCTTTTAGAATCATAACTATAAACTTTTCTTACCAGAGGGCGCCAAATGCAAGATAAAAAGCATGTAGCCTAAAACCTCTCAACCTACAATTAATTTAGCCTAAAACTCATTTAACCTAAAATGCGAGTAGTTTAAAACCCATTTAACTTAAAATGCATGCCTAAAGCCACTTTTTTAGGCTATACCTTGAATGCATTAAACCTTGAATACATGTAGCCTAAAACTCAATTAGCCTAAAATGCAAGTAGCCTAAAACGAATTTAACCTTAAATGCATTAAGCCTATAACTTGTTCAGCCTAGAATGCATGTAGCCTAAAACCCATTTAACCCAAAATGCATAGGGCCTAAAATTCATATTGCCTAAAATGCATTTATCCTAAAACTCATGTAAAATAAATCTCATTCAATCTATATTCCATTTAACCTAAATCTCATTTATCCTAAGTCTCATTTATCCTAAGTCCCATATAACCTAAAATGTATTTAAGCTGGATCGTAATTTACCTAAAATGGAGTAAGCTTAAATCCCATTTAACCTAAACGTTACTTAACCTAATTCCAAGTTAACCTCAAATGCATTTAACTTAAATTCCATTTAACCTAAAATGAGGCTTTACAAGCCGTAATGTAATAGTGTGATACACTGGTTAGTTTCCCGCCCGGCTACTGCGGCGCTTTTGTCGCTACACACAGATGTAAAATTTGTATAACGACATGGCAGTAATGTGCGTTAGTAAATACCAACACATATAACTGCCATGTCGCTATACAAATTTTGCATCTGTGTGTAGCGACAAAAGCGCCGCAGTAGCCGGGCGGGAAACTAAACAGTGTATCACACTAATATATTACGGCTTGTAGAACCTGCCTAAAATGCGTATAGCCTAAAAAGCATATAACCTAAAACTCATTAAGCTAAAATGCATTTAACTTAAAATGCACTCAGCCTACAACTTATTCGGCCTAAAATACTTGTAGCCTAAATGTAGTTAACAGAATATAACATTAAATAAGATATAGGGTAAATGGGATTTAGGTTAAATGCATTTTAGGTTGCATATGAATTAGGTTAAATGGGAATAATGTTAAATAGAGTTTAGGCTAAATAGCATTTTTGATGAATGCATGTTAAGTTTAAATGGGAGTTAGGCTAAATGCATTTTAGGCTTAACAGAATTTTGGATAAATGTATTTTAGGTTAAATGGGCGATAGGAAAAATCGGAGTTAAGCTGACTGCATTTAGGTTAAACAGGATTTAGGCTGAATGCATTTTAGGTTAAATGAATTTTAGGCTGAATGCATTTTAGGTTAAATGGAATTTAGGCTTAATTCCTCTTAGGCTATATGGTTTAGGACAAATAGGTTTTAGTGAATATTCATGCTCCTACTCGATTTTGTACTTCAAATCAGAGTAGCAGTTGTTTTTCTCATTTTAAGGTTCACTTCCACACTGTCCCGAAAGATCTTGACATTCTAGACATCAGTTTTGCTCTTGAAAACGGTGTAGCAGTTATTTTTTTTATTTTGAGCTTTACTTTTCCAAAGACGTTGACCTAAACGACCTATAGACCCTACAGACATCGAATTATTGAATACGGTGTAGCAGTCATTTTACACATTTTAAGGTTAACTTTTCCGAAGACATTGACCCGAACAACCTGGACATCAAAATTTTTCTTGAAAAAGGTGGAGGAGTAATTTATTCTATTTTGAGGTTAACCTTGCTAAAGAGGTTGACCGAAACGACATGGACGTCGAATTTTCTCTTAAATACGGTATAGCAGGTATTTTTTTACATCTTAAGGTTAACTTCCCCGAAGAAGTTGACCCAGACTTCCTGCACATCGGTTTTGCTCTTGAAAACGGTGAAGCAGTTATTTTTCAAATCTTAAGGTTAACATTGCATTGAAGTATATAACGTTAAAAATAACGAATTTTTTTTTTTTTTAATAAAAACTAAATATTTAGAAACATTATATACGTTTAATAAAAAAAATACATTTGTTAAATCACAAATCTAGGGTATAACAGTAAAAAACAATAAAAAAAACATCATTGACACAGATTTTCGCCCTTATCTGACAGCACAATGAAATGTAGACTTTCTCACCTACGTTGTTCGGAAGCAAATAAAAAATCGAGTTATAAAAATGGACGACTTTGAAAATTAAGTGAGCGGACGACATCGTTCTTGTCAAAAACCCAAAATTTTGACAAGTTAGCCGTCCGCTAACATAATTTTTAAAGTCGTCCTTTTTTATTTGCTTTCGAATCAAGTAGGAGCAAATGTCTACATTTTGTTTTTTCTGACAGAAAAAGGCAAAAATTTGTCAAAATTTTGGGTTTTTGCCAATAACGAAGGCCGTCCGCTAACTTCATTTTTGAAGTCGTCCATTTTTATAAGTCGATTTTTTATTTGCTTTCGAACCACGTAGGTGAAAAAGTCTACATTTTATTTTTTGTGTCAGAAAAAGTAAAAAATCTGTCAAAATTTTGGGTTTTTGCCAATAACGAAGGCCGTCCGCTAACTTAATTTTTTAAGTCGTCCATTTTTATAAGTCGATTTTTTATATGCTTTTGAACCACGTAGGAGCAAAAGTCAACATTTTATTTTTTGTGTCAGAAAAAGTCAAAATTTTGTCAAAATTTTTGGTTTTTGCCAATAAAGAATGCCGTTCGCTAACTTAATTTTTAAAATCGTCCATTTTTATAACTTGATTTTTTATTTGCTTTCGAACCACGTAGGTAAAAAAAACTACATTTTACTTTTTCTGCCAGAAGAAGGCGAAAATTTGTCAAGAATTTGGGGTTTTGCCAATAAAGAAGGCCGTCCGCTAACTTAATTTTTTAAGTCGTCCATTTTTAAAAGTCGATTTTTTATTTGCTTTCGAACCACGTAGGTGAAAAAGTCTACATTTTATTTTTTGTGTCAGAAAAAGTAAAAAATCTGTCAAAATTTTGGGTTTTTGACAATAACGAAGGCCGTCCGCTAACTTAATTTTTGAAGTCGTCCATTTTTATAAGTCGATTTTTTATTTGCTTTCGAACCACGTAGGTGAAAAAGTCTACATTTTATTTTTTGTGTCAGAAAAAGTAAAAAATCTGTCAAAATTTTGGGTTTTTGCCAATAACGAAGGCCGTCCGCTAACTTAATTTTTTAAGTCGTCCATTTTTATAAGTCGATTTTTTATATGCTTTTGAACCACGTAGGAGCAAAAGTCAACATTTTATTTTTTGTGTCAGAAAAAGTCAAAATTTTGTCAAAATTTTTGGTTTTTGCCAATAAAGAAAGCCGTTCGCTAACTTAATTTTTAAAATCGTCCATTTTTATAACTTGATTTTTTATTTGCTTTCGAACCACGTAGGTAAAAAAAACTACATTTTACTTTTTCTGCCAGAAGAAGGCGAAAATTTGTCAAGAATTTGGGGTTTTGCCAATAACGAAGGCCGTCCGCTAACTTAATTTTTAAA
This sequence comes from Ganaspis brasiliensis, assembly GCA_037103525.1. NCBI lineage: Eukaryota > Metazoa > Arthropoda > Insecta > Hymenoptera > Figitidae > Ganaspis > Ganaspis brasiliensis. The sequence goes on along the minus strand of JAZKLR010000061.1, from coordinate 136,450 downwards.
GTCGTCCATTTTTATAACTTGATTTTTTATTTGCTTTGGAACCACGCAGGTGAAAAAAACTACATTTTATTTTTTCTGCCAGAAGAAGGCGAAAATTTGTCAAGATTTTGGTTTTTTGCCAATAATGAAGGCCGTCCGCTAACTTAATTTTTAAAGTTCTCCATTTTTATAACTTGATTTTTTTATTTACTTTTGAACCACGTTGGTGAAAAAGTCTACATTTAATTGTGCTGCCAGATAAGGGCGAAAATTTAGTTTTTATTAAAAAATCAATGCAATAGGTTAACTTCCCATCAAAGGTTGACAAAAACGACCTAAACATCGAATTTTCTCTTAAAAACGGTGTAGCAGTAATTTTTTTTATTTTGAGGTTAACTTTCCCGAAGACGTTGATCCGAACGACCTGTTCATCGAATTTTCTCCTGAAAACGGTGTAACAGGTATTTTTAACATTTTGAGGTTAACTTTCCCTAAAAAGTTGACCCAAACGACCTAGACATAGGTTTTGCTCTTGAATACCGTGTAGCAGTTATTTTTCACATTTTGAGGTTAACTTCCTCGAAGAAGTTGACCGGAACGACCTAGACATCGGTTTTGCTCTGGAAAACGGTGTAGCAGTTACTTTTTACATTTTGAGGTTAACTTTCCTGAAGATGTTGACCGGAACGACCTAGCCATCGGTTTTGCTCTGTAAAACGGTGTAGCAGTAATTTTTTATATTTTGAGTTTAACTTTCCCAAAGATGTTGACACGAACGACCTGGACATCGAATATTCTTTTAAAAAAGATGTAGCAGTTATTTTTCTTATTTTGAGGTTAATTTTCCCAAAGATGGTGACACGAACGACCTAGCCATCTATTTTGCTCTGGAAAACGGTGTAGCAGTAATTTTTTATATTTTGAGGTTAACTATCCCAAAGACGTTGATCCAAACGACCTTGTCATCTAATTTTCTCTTGAAAACGGTGTAGCAGGTATTTTTCACATATTGAGGTTAACTTTCCTGAAGATGTTGACCGGAACCAGCCCTATCTGACTGCTGTACAAACCACTGCGCCGTTCGTGATGCCTGGAAACTTGAAATTTTAGATGTCGCCACTTTCCTGTCCCCCTCAGAAATGCGTTGTTTCTAAGTAAATAAATTCTTTTTCAACAATTTAAAGTTATAAAATATTATTTTTTTATGAAAATATGTAATACAAAGGAGAGTAAATTTAAATATAGACTGATTTTCATAAGTGTAAAAGTGTGATTTCAGTGATAAATGGCAAAAATCAGGTGTTTTGTGTCCAATTGCAAGTCAGGTTATGTCACAATCCAGGAAAAAATTGCGGTTTTTCTGTGTCATGATGGCACAACCACTTTACCATGCTTTTAACCATAAAATTTATTCTGGCCATAGCATTTTGATACTTTTTAATTAATTCCTCATCCTTCCGCCCAGAAAAACCGCAATTTTTTTCCTGGATTGTGAGATAACCTGACTTGCAATTGGACACAAAACATTTGATTTTTGCCATTTATCACTGAAATCACACTTTTACACTTATGAAAATCAGTCTATATTTAAATTTACTCTCCTTTGTATTACATATTTTCATAAAAAAATAATATTTTATAACTTTAAATTGTTAAAAAAGAATTTATTTACTTAGAAACAACGCATTTCTGAGGAGGACAGGAAAGTGGCGACTTCTAAAATTTCAAGTTTCCAGGCATCACGAAAAGCGCACTGATTTCAATGGGAATGACCAGTAGTCGGATAGGGCTGACCGGAACCATCTATCCATCGGTTTTGCTCTGGAAAACGGTGTAGCAGTTACTTTTTACATTTTGAAGTTAACTTTCACTGAAGAAGTTGACCGGAACGACCTAGTCATCGGTTTTGCTCTGGAAAACGGTGTAGCAGGTATTTTTCACATTTTGAGGTTAACTTTCCTGAAGATGTTGACCGGAACGACCTAGCCGTCGGTTTTGCTCTGGAAAACGGTGTAGCAGTTATTTTTCTTATTTTGAGGTTAATTTTCCCAAAGATGGTGACACGAACGACCTACCCAGTGGGCACACATGTCCGAAAGACGTCCCTATGTCGGCCTTTATGTCCAAAAGACATCCTTAAGACGTCTTTTGGAAATTTTTGCCCACTGGGTAGCCATCTATTTTGCTCTGGAAAACGGTGTAGCAGTAATTTTTTATATTTTGAGGTTAACTATCCCAAAGACGTTGATCCAAACGACCTTGTCATCTAATTTTCTCTTGAAAACGGTGCAGCAGGTATTTTTCACATTTTGAGGTTAACTTTCATGAAGATGTTGACCGGAACCATCTATCCATCGGTTTTGCTCTGGAAAACGGTGTAGCAGTTACTTTTTACATTTTGAGGTTAACTTTCACTGAAGAAGTTGACCGGAACGACGTAGTCATCGGTTTTGCTCTGGACAACGGTGTAGCAGTTATTTTTCTTATTTTGAGGTTAACCTTCCTGAAGATGTTGACCGGAACGACCTAGCCATCGGTTTTGTTTTGGAAAACGGTGTTGCAGTAATGTTTTATATTTTGAGGTTACCTTTCCTGAAGACGTTGACCCGAACGATCTGGTCATCGAATTTTCTCTTGAAAACGGTGTAGCAGGTGTTTTTTACATTTTGAGGTTAACTTCCTCGAAGAAGTTGACCCAGACATCCTGCACATCAGATTTGCTCTTGAAAACGGTGAAGCAGTTTCTTTTAACATTTTGAGGTTAACTTTCCCTAAAAAGTTCACTCAAACGACCTGGACATCGGTTTTGCTCTTGAATACCGTGTAGCAGTTATTTTTCACATTTTGAGGTCAAGTTCCTCAAAGAAGTTGACCCGAGCGACCAGGATATCTGGAGTGTATTTTTAATCAAAGATTTTGCGAAATCTCGTTGCGGAATATTTTTGCGGAATTCCTGCAGAATTTCCTGCGGAAACTCCGCAGGAATTTACCGCGGAGTTTACCGCGGAAACTCCGCATGAATTCCGCACTTTTTTTCTGAGTGGGATGCCTAGGGATTAATCTAAGTGACTAAAAATTCCAGGCGATTAACAGAATAATACTCGTCAACAAGTTGATTTTTCTATTCGCCAGCGTTTAGCTTACCCTACTGAAAAATCCTATATAGGATCCTATATAGGATCCTATATACAATCCATATGGATTCCTATGAGAATCCACGTAGGATCCTATATAGGATCCTATATAGGTATTGTCCTATAGGAATCCACGTGGATTCTCATAGGAATCTATGTGGATTCCTATAGGTCGCCTATAGGACAAGTCCTATATAGGATCCTATGTGGACTCTCCTATAGGAATACATGTAGGATCTCATATAGGATCCTGCATAGGCGTCCCAAAAAATTTTTGTACACCCTCCTACATATGATCCTACGTAGGTTCCCATATAGGATCCTACATGGGAACCCATATAAGATCCTACATGGGTACCCCCAAAAAAATTTTTTGTACCCCTTCCTCATGCGCAGTCGTCTTTTACGTATTCTACAATACTTACGCCTGCGCAGTAAATATTTTTCGTCCTTATAATGGTGCCTAATGGATATTTGAATAAAGTTGTTAAAAAAAAACAATTAATTCTGTGTACATAATTTTTTTTTGGGCGCCCATAAAAGATCCTATATAGGATCCTATATGGGAACCTACGTAGGATCCTATGTAGGGGGGTGTACAAAAATTTTTTTGGGACGCCTATGTAGGATCCTATATGAGATCCTACATGTATTCCTATAGGAGAGTCCACATAGGTTCCTATATAGGACGTGTCCTATAGGCGACCTATAGGAATCCACATAGATTCCTATGAGAATCCACATGGATTCCTATAGGACAATACGTATATAGGATCCTATATAGGATCCTACGTGGATTCTCATAGGAATCCATATGGATTCTATATAGGATCCTATGTAGGATCCTATATAGGATTTTTCAGTAGGGTAAAGCCTAGGCTTTAAGCTAAACGACGGATTTTTCTTTTCGCCTACGACATATACAAACAACAAAAATGACAGCAAGCATAAGGAGCTGTCATCTTAAAATTATATACGAAATGTCCATCTTGGGGCCCTGTCCACCTTGGGGCCCTCTCTCCTACATAAAAATAAATGTCAACTACACCTCAATGACATCTTACATTAATATAATCAAAAATAATTTTAAAAAATCTTAAAAAATCTTAATTAAACTTAAACCCCTTGATATATCCCATTGATTGTACATGAGAAAAACGCACTTTTTCGTAAATTCGCTACCAAATCCTCAAAAATCACTCAAAATAGAATACAGTGAATCACATCTTGCAAAGTTCTCAAACAACAATATTCAATAATTTATTTAATAATTTATTAATATTAACTATTTTTATAGGGTTATAAACAACCCCCATAAATGCAAAAAAATGACAAATTTGTTTAAATTACAAATTAATAGTTTCTTAAGGATTTTTTAACAAAATTGTTACATATTGTCAATTTACGAATGTTTATAGATATTTTTAAGTATTTTTCATTTGTTTAAACAATTTATTATTGTTAATTTACAGCTTTTATTCAAATAAATCTAGCAAGTTGTAGTTTTTTTTTTTACTTTACTATTTTTTACATTTACATTTAAAAATAGTATTTAGTAAAGTTAACCACAACAACAATTTGCAATTGTTTAAACAAATTATTGTTAATATTAATTAACTTTTTGACAAATGCACCTAGAAAGACACAACTTTTTCTTAATTTTACAAATCCATGGGCTCTGGTTAGAAAAAGAAAAATTATTGACTGTAAATTATTATTTTTAATTTGTTTAAACAATTTATTATTATTAATTTACAGCTATTATTCAAATAAACCTAGCAAGTTGTAGTTTTTTCGGACTTATATATTTTTTATATTTAAAATGAAAAAAGGATTCAGTAAATTTAACCACAACAACAATTTGCAATCGTTTAAACAAATTATTGTTATTAATAATTAATTTTTTACAAATAAAAAAAAATACAATTTTTTCCTAATTTTACAAATAAATAGGCTATAGTTAGAGTAAGAAAAATTATTTATTAGAAGTTAATATTTTTACATTGTTTAAACAATTTGTTATTGTTAATTTATAACTATCATTGAAATAAACCTAGCTAATTTTAGTTTTTTCTTTCTTAATTATTTTTGTTATTAAAAATGAAAAATAGGGTTTAGTAATATTAACCACAACAATTTGCAATTGTTTAAACAAATTATTGTTAATAATAATTAATTCCTTACAAATGCACCCAGGAAGACAGAAGTTTTTCTTAATTTACAAATAAATGGGCTGTGGTTAAAGTAGGAAAAATTATTGACTATAAATTATTATTTTTAATTTGTTTAAACAAAGTATTGTTCATTTTGAACTTTTATCCAAAAATTCCTAGCGATTTGTATGTTTCTTAACTTAATAACTTTTTAAATTGAAAGCAATAAGCTATTCTGCAAAATTATCCGTAGCCACAACTTTTAAAATTGTTTAAACCAATTATTGATAATAATTATTGATTCTATGCAAATGATCCTTGAACGACACAACTTGTAAAATTAGGAAAAAATTGTATTTTTTTATGTTTATTTGTAATTAATTAATGATTATTATCAATAATGTATTTAAATAATGCCAAAGAGAAGTTGAAGTTAATTTTGCTGAAAATCTTGTTGTATTAAGTATAAATAATTAATAGGATAGTAAAAATTAAATTTCGCTGAGGGTTTTAGGATAAAAGTTGAAACTAAACAATTATAAATTTTTTAAACACAGTGAAAATGATAAATTATGACAAAAAATTTGCGTTAATCTAACCAGAATCTAACAATAATAAATAATAATAATAATAAATTGTTTAAACAATGTAAAAATATTAACTTCTAATAAATAATTTTTCTTACTTTAACTAGAGCCTATTTATTTGGAAAATTAAGAAAAAATTGTATTTTTTTATGTTTATTTGTAAAAAATTAATTATTAATAACAACAATTTGTTTACACTATTGTAAATTGTTGTTGTGGTTAATTTTACTGAATCCTTTTTTCATTTTAAATATAAAAATATTTAAGTCCGAAAAAACTACAACTTGCTAGGTTTATTTAAATAATAGCTGTAAATTAATAATAATGAATTGTTCAAACAAATTAAAAATAATAATTTATAGTCAATAATTTTTCCTACTTTAACCACAGCCCATTTATTTGTAAATTAAGAAAAACTTCTGTCTTCCTGGGTGCATTTGTAAAGAATTAATTATTATTAACAATAATTTGTTTAAACAATTGCAATTGTTGTGGTTAATATTACTAAACCCTATTTTTCATTTTTAATAACAAAAATAATTAAGAAAGAAAAAACTAAAATTAGCTAGGTTTATTTCAATGATAGTTATAAATTAACAATAATAAATTGTTTAAACAATGTAAAAATATTAACTTCTAATAAATAATTTTTCTTACTTTAACTAGAGCCTATTTATTTGGAAAATTAAGAAAAAATTATATTTTTTTATGTTTATTTGTAAAAAATTAATTATTAATAACAACAATTTGTTTACACTATTGTAAATTGTTGTTGTGGTTAATTTTACTGAATCCTTTTTTCATTTTAAATATAAAAATATTTAAGTCCGAAAAAACTACAACTTGCTAGGTTTATTAAAATAATAGCTGTAAATTAATAATAATGAATTGTTTAAACAAATTAAAAATAATAATTTATAGTCAATAATTTTTCCTACTTTAACCACAGCCCATTTATTTGTAAATTAAGAAAAACTTCTGTCTTCCTGTGTGCATTTGTAAAGAATTAATTATTATTAACAATAATTTGTTTAAACAATTGCAAATTGTTGTTGTGGTTAACTTTACCAAATACTATTTTTAAATGTAAATGTAAAAAATAGTAAAGTAAAAAAAACTAGAACTCGCTAGATTTATTTGAATTAAAACTGTAAATTAACAATAATAAATTGTTTAAACAAATGAAAAATACTTAAAAATATCTATAAACATTCGTAAATTGTCAATATGTAACAATTTTGTTAAAAAATCCTTAAGAAACTATTAATTTGTTATTTAAACAAATTTGTCATTTGTTTGCATTTATGGGGGTTGTTTATAACCCTTTAAAAAATAGTTAATATTAATAAATTATTAAATCTTGTGGTATTAAGTATAAACAATTAATAGGATAGTAAAAATTTAATTTCGCTGAGGGTTTTAGGATAAAAGTTAAAACTAAACAATTATAAATTTTTTAAACAGAGTAAAAATGATAAATTATGACAAATAATAAACAAGTGAAATTAGTTACCTGTCAAAAATTTATCTCAGATCCTCTTCGCCTTGACTCAGGACGATCTTCTTACTCGGCCTTACAAAACGAAACTATCCCCTCTCATCAACATCATTTTTCAAACAGAGGCGAACCTTACCCACAGAAATTACCAATCGAATCATTTGGTAATTTCACGTAAACGCCCAGAATACCCTTACTCCTTAAAGGTAAAGAAAAGGTTAATAATTACCTCATTATACTTTTTGACAAAAGGCTAATAATAAGGTTATTGTAATTTCGACAAAAGGCTAATTATGATCTCATTGTTATTTGGACAAAAGGAGAACAATAGACTCATTGTAATGCAGACAAAAGGAGAACAATAAGAGAACAATGCCAAATCTCCGCCCATTTTGAAACGAAAATTTTCAGGTAAAGGGAAAAGGGACACTGTCAATTTTGACAAAAGGCTAATAATGAGCTCATTGTTATTTGGACAAAAGGAGAACAATAGGAGAACAATGCCAAATCTCCGCCCATTTTGAAACGAAAATTTTCAGCTAAAGGGACACTGGCAAATTATTATATAGGATTCTTCAAATTTAAAATTTTCTTTCTAAATACGAACAATAGACTAAATAAGCCCATTGGTTTTCGAGTCAACCCTTGCATAATGAGTGTTATAATTGGTTTTGGAAAAGAGAAACAATTTTCAAGCTTTAACGAAAAGAGAGATAAATACATTAGTGCGTGGTATAGAAGTGCATGGTAGTGAAAGTTATTAATGAATAGAACTTAAGTGTGTATAATGTGGAAGCGTAATTATTGTGTATTTTATATTAAGTGTTTATAATTGAAATGTGTTTAATGTGAAAGTGTATAGTATTAATATGCTTATTGTTTATTAAGAGTTTGTGTTAAATAGTTCATAATACGGTAAACAAAAAGTGTTTATTAAATAAATGAACTGTAAGTGATAACTAATAAATAATAAAGTGACTCTAATAGTAAATATACATTAAAAATTAAATGGGAAAAGTGACAGTGATTAAAATGAAAGTGTGCAAAACGTGTTGACAATAAGAGAGATCAGGTAAAGAGATGGGATAATAAGATGAGATAAATAGATATGAGATAAACATATCGGCGCTTTGGAGAGGAACTCTGCCATTTTGATAAAGCTCTGAAAACAAAACCAACTCGCAAGAGCTCTGAAAACTGCGACATTCTAATTAACATTTGAAGAAAGTGCCATTTCGGAATTGACAGATTTTGTTTTTAAATTTAGGTTGGCAACGCGAAAGATTTTGATTAGGTTAAGAATATCTGTATAAAAAAATAAGTTCAGTTGATTTAAAAAATTTAAGAATTAAAATAAATTTACAATTATGTTTTAGTATTGATCACCTGAGCTTGTTCTTTTATACTCACATTATTAACCTAATAAAAATCTTTCAGGTTGCCAACCTAAATTTAAAAACAAAATCTGTCAATTTCGAAATTGCATTTTCTTCAAATGTTATTTAGAATGGCGCAGTTTTAAGAGCTCTTGCGAGTTGGTTTTATTTTCAGAGCGTTATCGAAATGGCAGAGTTTTTCTCCCAAACGACGATATGAGATACAGAAACAAAAAAACATTAACACTTGAAATATAAAGATACTTTGGTGACATGTAGGCTAAAGAGGTGATTATGGAGTTAGATCGTGAAAAATAAAAAATAAGATTCATTTCTTGTTAATTTTTTTTTTTAAATTGTTTTTGAAAAATAATTTCTCAGTTAAAGAAGAGATATTTTAATTTAAATGATAAAGATTAGGATATTCGTAATTAGGAAAAGCTAAATGACAATCACATGTATAAGTTTCAGGAATAATTGAAACTTTATTCAGGTGGTAGTTTCCAAAAACAAATTGCAGGATATTTATAAATGTTAGATGAAATTAGAGCAATTAATAAGAATAAATCACATATTCAAATATTGTTTAGTGGAACTCAACTTTTGGGCCACTGGATTTGCACTTATTATGATGGAAATGAACTTTTTGTTTATGATAGTCTTAATGAAGGATGTTTAAATGAAGATCAAAGAGAATATTTATGCAGGTTCTATCCATTTACACCTAATGTAGTTTTATAAGAGTACAACAACCAAATTTTGTTGATTGTGGTGTATACGCCATTGCGTTTGATGTTTCTTTATATTTTAATATTAAACCTGAAAATATTGTATACAATTATGCTTTAATGAGAACTCATTTGTATATGATGTTTGAAAAAAATGTGTCCTCTCATTTTCGGATAATTTTACAAAATTGTTTAAACTTGTAATTGGCAATATCGAATGAATAAACAACAATAATTTACATGTGAGGAATGTAAAAGATGCGACACAGAAGAAAAAATTAGATTATTAAACTAATGACGGCTTTACAGAAATGAAAGGAGATAGTAGTAGTCCTTCATTACATATAAAAAAATAGGAGAGAAAAAAGTTGTTAATATTCCTGACTAAGAAACTAAAAAAAGCAGTACCAAATATGAAAAAATGTATTGTAAAAGACCTGAGTTAAAAGGAGAGATGGAAAAGAGAGACAAATAACAAATTTGGAAAGTGTAAATAGAGACAGAATATAAATGTTTGTAAGAAAAAACATGTGGAAAATGCGTCAAATACTATTGAAGTAGTAAAAGAATGTAATAATTATAAAATATTAGAAACAATAGTAGTAAGAAAATATTTTTTAGCAATGCTAATGAGAAAAGTAGAAAAACTAGAGCAGAATATCAGAAAGAATATAGTGAAATAATGAAATTAAAACGAAAAAGAATTGATAACAAAGAAACAGAAATATCAGTTATGAATGATGTATGTTTAAGTAGTGAAACAGATTTAAATTTTTCTAAAAAAAACACATAGATAGTGCTGTTAAAGAAGAAAAGAGAGATAATAATTCTGACAAATTAATAATTGTAATGAGTGTAATGAGACAAGTAAAAAAAGTCGTGCAGAATATCAAAAAATATTGAAAGTCAGTTAAAGTATCTTAAAGAAGTAGGAGGAGATGATAAGAATGAGAAATTACAAAGAATAGTGAGCCAGAAAAAAATTGTTAACACCACTAATCAGAAAATTAAAAAAAAGTAGAGCATAATATAAAAAAAAGCTATCGTAAAAGATTGATATTGAAACAGAAGATGTGCCATGATGAGGATGAAAATAATGAAATACTATATTCAAAAGATATGCAGGAGAAAGTTATAAGATCTTGTGATGAGAAAATGAAAAAAGTCACGCAAAATAACAAAAACAATAACGTAAAAGATTAAAATTAAAAAGAAACGTAATCGATGAGGAAAAAACAGATGTTTCGAAACATACAGGTAAAAAATGGAAAAAATGGGCTAAAAACACACCCTTATTTGGGACCTTAAGACCACTCCCAGGTAGAGCCAGTTTACTGACGTATCACCTTCAGGAGTGGTCTTATATCCCGCCTCTATCGCCTAAACGATATTATCCCTCGACCTACGGGAACTACCTTTGTTGACGGCCATCGAGATCTTTAACCCTCATAACATGTTGGATGAAGGTCTCGATGTGCCGCCAATTCTCTTTGGATCGAGTCATTAACAGGACCATATTCTCCGGTGTAACTTCGCAGTTTACACCGGCGAACATGACCCGTCTTTCGTCGTTCCATCGTGTGCATGTAAAGAGTGTGTGCTCTGCGTCATTCTTTGGGGACTGCAGTACGCACACTCTGAACTTTGTCGTCTTTTGAAGCACTCTAGGTACGAGTTAAAACACCCGTGACCTGTGAGCGCTTGGGTGAGGTAGTATGAGACTACTCCATGTTTTCGATCTATCCAGGTGGCGAGTGTAGGTATGAGCCGATATGTCCATCTACCCTTCTCATCCCCGCTCCATCTTGGTTGCCATCTTTCGACAATTGGTTAGTCATTTAGATCCAAATGTTGAACCTTGGATATATCCTATACTTTATCCTCTATGAATCAAGGGTTATAGTTTCGATATGATTCGTACTCATAGTGACAAACCAACCAGAAATCAAACTGTGTCTAGATCTCCTTATACAAAATATAAAATAGGAGTAAGAAATCATACCTTCAATCAATTTTTATATGGTGAAAGAATGTTTCAGCAATGGTTAGTTGATAATTATGTCAAAGTTGAAAAAGTTAAGTTACATTTTTGTAAAAATAGTCAAACAAAATTAAGAAGTGAAACTTACAAAGGATTAATTGATCATTTAGTTAAACAAAAAATTGAAAATAATGTACATGTTGGCAAGATGTTGATATTGCCTTCAACATTTATACGATCACTTCGTAACATGTTAAAACAATATTAATTTGCAATAACCATTATGTACCTTTTTATGGTAGACCAGATTTATTTATTACAATGACATGTAGTTCAAAATGGAAAGAAATTTATGGAAATAAATGTGTTATACAGCACTATGCGGCGGCGCGCCAAGGTCGCTTTAGACCAGCTAACACTTACACCAGGTGCTCCATGGCTATTCGTCTTTTGTTTTACGCTTAGATTTACAGTTTTTGTACCCTTCCTTAATAATTTTGAGGACAGAAAGAAAAATATGAGAAGCAAAGGTCATTTCAAGTATTTAACAAAAAATTACGTTGAAACTTTAAATGCGTTTTTCTCAAAATGACATTTTTAAAGTCGGTAATCACGATTACTCGAAAACCATTAAACCGATATACTTGAAATTTGGTATGCCTAATTTACACATCTAAGTCGAGTAAGTAATCAAAGGATTTTTTTTTTGCAAAACTTTTTTTTATATAGCTAAAAATCGACCGTTTATTTTAACGAAAATCATACTGTTGACTTTGACAGGTCACCATTTTGTCGAATATTTTTTTTTGCTTCAAATCCTTCAATGGCTCACATCTTCAAAAGTTTTGGATGAAAAACACTTTTATTTTTTTTTTTAATTACAGTTTTTAACATGTACAATGTACACTTAACTAATAAAAAGTATTCTTCAAAAAGTTTCATGGTTTTCTAGAAAAAAATTCTTGAAAAAAACTTTTTTTTTAGTTACAACTGGTGTTTCCCCCTTAAGAAATAATAAAATTTAACGTGCGCTTTAGCGGGCGCTTTTTTTCTAGTAAAAATAATGCTAATAAATAATAATAGTAACAATAGTAAAATAATAACGATAGTATTAATAAATTAAAACTACTTTTAATTTTAAAAGATATTTCCAATTTCCTTACAAGTTCTTCACAATTAATATGTACTTTTCTAGTGAAGAAAGAAGCAATCACAATTTTGTCAATAATTTTTAAAGAAGAAACGAAGGGTACTAATTTTGAAGATTTAACTTTGCCACAAATTTTAGATTTTAAAAGTTTGTCAGTATGTTTTAATTATTTTCGGCATACTAGGAAAGTACCCACATAACGCGTAATATTGCAGAAACATTGCTGCAACATTACATTTCAACATTCGGAACATTCCAATGCAACATTGCAACAATATTTCTGCAACATTGCTATGTCCGACTAAGGGAATATTCCAGTGCAATATTGCAGAAACATTGCTTAGCAACATTTAGCAATGTTCCAAAGCAACGTTGCTGAAATATTGCATTGCAACATTTAGAAATATTTTAAAACAACGTTGCTAAAACATTGGATTTCAATATTTAGCAATATTCCAGAGTCACATTACATTAGTATTTCAAATATATATTTTTCGTAAATTAAATATTAAAAATAATTGTTTCATTATTGTCAAAGAACAAATAAACTTCCCAAAAAGTAGTTAATAAGTAAAGGAATACGAGATGCATGAAATAAATTGAATTTTTATTTATTATCAATTAGAAAAATATCTTTAAACTGATTGTTATTAATAATTAACGAAAAAACAATTGAGAAATTTTAAATCAGTAAAAACAACAATTGAATTAATATTGTAAAAAAAATTAGGATTCTTCTTCCTCGTCATCAGCGTCACTAAGATCTTCAGCTTGATTGGTATCGTCATCAGGGTTTTCAGAATCATCAGCGTTCTCATTATTTTTCTTTGCCCTATATAGAAAAAGTCAATATTTATTAAGAAATACATTTAAAGCAGTAAAAATTATTGTATTTTACTCTAGTAGCTAAAATTGAGCACCACATAAAATTCTTAATTGAGCTATATTTTGGACCAAACCTGCATTGAGAAAACAGTTTGTTTGATTCAAACATAAACATGTTTGATATACAGTCAATTAGGAGATATGTTTGAATTAAACTGCATAATATATTTAATTAAAACTGATTTTCCTGTTTGACCATTATTATGTTTGAATCAAACAAACTTTTTTCTCAGTGTAGTCTATGCAACGTAACTTTTTATGTGGAATTTGAATGAAATTTATCGACTTAGAAAGTGTTTTCACTCCCCTTAAAGTAAAAATTGAACCACTCCAAATAAAGTGAGAAACCTGCTCTAATAAAATGAGGTATTACTCTTATAGAGTAACTTTTCACTCTAATTCAAGTAGAAATTCATTCTAAAATTAGAACGAGAGTTCACTTTTTGCTTGGAGTAAATTTCCACTCGGATTGAAGTGAGATTTTTTCTACACTTTTTTAGAGTGGGCTTTGAAGTAGTTCAATTTTAACTCTAAGGGGAGTGAAAATTCACTGAAAGGAATTTAGAGAATTAGTGTTTGAATAGGTAAGTCTATTAATTTTACTAAAGTAATATTAGGCAAAGTTTTTTTAAAATAAAATTTGAGATAAATGGTTTTAAAATGCTTAAAATTAAAATCTTACATTTGTCTCCCTAATCTTGTTTTAGCTTGAGCTAATCACTTTGATCCGAACCCTTTGATGGTACAGTCTGTTTCCTTTGGGAATTGAATTTTGACACTACCTGAAATTTAAAAAAAATTATGCAAATACTTTTGGATACATTTTTACACTATTTTTTCTCTCTGACTTTAAATCAGTACAATTACACTAAGAAATTAAAAAAAAGAACATTCACCAATTTGTAGAAATAAATTTTTTATGAAGAATTAATAAGGAATTACTAATTAATAGTAACGGTTGTGCTATGTTAGATTAATAGTACAATATAATTGCAAATTCGTTTTAATAAAAATTCGCTCACTCTAACGTAAATTATTACAAAATTGTTGTTGAATTGTTAATGTAGAACTGAAAAATCTGATTTGTCGTCATAATATATATTGACACTGTTGTCTCAACGATTGGATTAGTTGTCACAGCAAACACCTTTAGAGCGAGATTTTACTTTAAAAAGCCATTTGCTCGTGAAATGACAAATCCATTTTCAAAAAGTCAGTTTTAATTTTTTTGGAATTAGATTGTCATACCGTTTACTTTTATTAAAACGAGTTATATTTTCTAAAAATTTAGCAAATTATTCAAATACTGCTTAAACTTACTTATAATTATGTCTGTAAAACTTGTTTCTTGAAGTGAAAGTTTTCTTTTTTTCGTTCCTGACCAACTGTACTCATTTGCCAGAGAATTAGTGAACAGTTTTGTGCAGACATTCTCAGTGGTATTCTTTAAGTCGCGGCCACCAATAGATCCCAGTGCATCAATCTAAAGTACACACAAGAGATAAGTATTTGATCGTCAACGGCGCAAAATTATGATTGTAGAGGACATTATATTAAATTTGTAATCTATAAATTTGTAAATTAATTGTACTTTTGGCTATTTTCATTTTGCCTGTTCATTTTTTAATTGATTTATTATTATAGTTTCAGATTATTAAATTTAAATTTAAATATACTCGAAAGTTAAGTAAAACTAATAATATTATGTCATTCAAATGAGATAGATAATAAAATATACTCTTCTAAGAGTAACATTTGGCTCAAATCAATTAAGTACTTCTCTTTTAAAAGAATAATTCTCTACAAAAAGGAAAAACATCAAACAACAATAAAAATCATTTAATAAAATCCTGTACAGCATTTTACAAATTTAAGCGGATTCTACTAGTTTTAAGACGATTTATGTTCAATTGTAAATACTGCTCTACTTTAATAGTAGAAAATAATATTTTCCATTTAAAAAGAAAACTCTTATAAGTGAAAAAACTACTTTTGTAATAATTATATAAGGGAGCCTTTTAAATAGAGGACTTTTTTGGACATTATACTTGTAAAAAAGTTTTCTAACCAGTTTTCTTTTCAGAGATTTCTTTTTTAAATCTGCCGATACTTTAGTGAGTTCTGACTGCGAAGAAATGGGCAATTTCGGACACTTGTCTGAATCAAAAAAAGATCGATCGCTGTTTGAAGTGCTGGCTCTGCTGTATAGTGAGTGCATTTTTTGTTCTCTTTATAAGATGATTATTTCATTTAATTTAGATAATGAAAGTTCTTCATAAGTCAAACCTAAATTAAAAACAGAAAATGTTAGTTTTTAATAGTCAATACAAATTAAAATTAGTCATATACGAAATAATAGAAATCTGTATAACAGTAAATGTCTATAAATGACACTAATTTTTTTTGGACCGCCTAGCCATAGAAGGATTAGTTTCTTTACTATTCCTAATAATACCAGGTGCATATAGTCCAAAGGCACGTTAGAAACAGCTCCAAATCTAGGGATTTTTGTCATTATAGTTAATTCATTTTTTTGATAAGTCCCTAAGTAGACATTGTTAGTAAATTCTTCATCAGTTCTTTCAGAAAATGGCCCTATTCCTGGAAAGCAAACACGTCTCTTATTTTTCTTATTTTTTCTTTGTTGTGTTGGTTTGATGCCCTCTCCTTTAAATTTACATTTGGAGCAACAATAATACCCTGTGTGTCCTTTAACATTTAATACAAGACTTTTGGCTGGAGCATCGCCAATTAATCCATAAATATTTACTTGAAATTTATTATCTTCAAAAATTATACCGTCTTTACAAAATACTTGAGCTTCTTCTACAAATCTTGATAAAAACTCGTTTGAATTTTCAGGATGATTGTTTGAAGCATAAGCCCCAATTAAATAAACATTTTTTGATTCTACTTCAGAACACAAAATTAACCATAAAGAAATTTTTGAAGCTTTATATATTGGCAAACCATCAACATTGACTATTAAATCAATATTATTTTCTTTAATCCTCTTGTGACTTCTGTCTTTTAAAATTAAATTCAAAGCTCGGTTTAAACCTAAGTGAAGATATTCTCCACCATCAGACAAGGTAACCGTTGGTTCAGAATTTCTTGGAGTCCGTAACAAAGTTCGAGCAGTTCGTGGTATTAAATAGTTCGTAAATAGCAATAAAATTGCAAGTAATGCGGTTAGGGCAACAAGAGGAACATTATACAACAGTGCCCAATCGCGTAAAGCACTTTTAAATTTATTACTTCTGTCCTGGTGAATTTTCTCTTTTTCTACAGCTTCTTCTTTTTTTTTCTTCTTCTTCTTCTTCGCCGCAAGAAAATTCCGAATTTGTGTCAATATTTCTATCAGAATCACTATCTGATACATAGAAATTAAAGTTTTTATCTTCAAAATCAAAATCTAACGAATATTTCGATTCATCGCTGTCAGTACTAACTCCATCATAATATTCATTTGCTACTTTAATATTTATAGTTGCATCCAAGTGTTGATGATCGTCTTCATTTTCAGAATTAGATATTTGCGAACAGAAATCATCATCAGCAGCACCATCAAAAGATACTTCAGAATTAATATCACTATCTATATTTAAATTATCGGAATCGTTTGAGTTCGGATTCTCATAAAAATTTTCAGAGGAAAGTTTTTCCAAATCTAACTTTGTCTGTTTACATCTTAAACGTCTTAGATGTCTATTTGAATAAAATCCAGTCTTACTTATTTTAGGCATAATTGTGCAAATAATGTCAAGAATCTAAGGATATAAAAAAAATTTGCAAAAAATTAAAACGATTAGAATCACATTTTATTGAAATACAAATTTTTGACTACAGTGTAAAATTTATCAATAAGAAATAAACAATTTTAGAGACTGAATCTTCGTATTGCACTAATGTTCGAAATAAATATAACAATATTCAGAATAACTAGAAAATTTAATTTTATAAAAGTAACACGAACTTTATTTACCTTTCAATAACAGAATGGTTCATCCGATAGAATAACAAAAGTAAACACCATCATAAAAAACATTAAAAATTCTTATTTGACTATCGAAATACATTTCAACTAAAATAGAACGAATTTTTAAAACGTGTGACGTATAACATAGTTACCAGTAAACAACGATTCAATTGTTTGACAGATTTGTCAAAGTCAAACTAAATTGAAAGATTGATTATTATCCGCGATGGAAAAAGTTGTAGGTAAAGAAACGAAATTTAATACAAAAACAAACACAATTTTAGGTATTTAAACTGACTAGCATTTAATACTAAGATTTTAATTTTCAATGTTTAGAAAAATTGGATGAAAACTTGCTATATTCAATAGTCGAGTTACAAGATGGTGTGGTTCTAGTTCCAACGAAGTGGATTTTTTGTACTGATGAAATTAACAAAAAATTTATTTGTTATTATCCACCATTAAAGGATGCATCAAAAGTTAATGATATGGTCTCCAAATTGATAAATCCAATGATGACTTGGAAACAATATAATGTTATCAAGTATTTAAAAAAAAACAGGTAAGCGCTCTTTTATTAATATTTCAGTTATCAAAGTTGAAATTGTAATTTTTTATAACTAAAAGAATTAAATAAAAAGACGATTCATATTTTGATCAATTTAACGATGAAAGTCACAATCATAAACTTCATATCTTTATAAAAAATTGAAATACCTTTTTTGATATTTAAAGAAATAAATAAAACTTACTATTTCACTTCTTTTTTATTAACTATTAGACACTTTGGAAAAAGGAAAGAACAAATTACTAGAGGCACTGGTACTAACTGAAATAGATAGTGATATTGTAGAAGATTACGAGACTATTTATAAAAAATCCAGACAAAATCGAGCCAAAATTAATCCGAAAGTAGAAAATTTTAAATTACAAGAAACTAAAGCCAAGAAACAACCAGAAAACAGCGAAATACCAGAACCACAAAAACAAGATAGCACAAACAGAGTTGACAAGGTTTCAGGTAAATAAAAAAATACAGCATATTGTTTATTCAATATAGGCATAGGTTTGTCATTATTATAAAATAAATAAGTATTTTATATAATTTATACTCATAAAACAGAATTTCTAAATAAACAAAAGGACTGTTAATATAAAACCAGCAAATTTCTATTGTTGTCTCAATAACTAAATTTGTTGCTAGAAACAAAAGTCTGATTAGATTTTATTTTTACAACAATCCCAAAAGCTTAGATAACAAGAAGTTTGTTACAATAATAAATACATATTTATAACCTTAAAATTCCATTTTCTTTACAATTTTTTACTTTACTTTTATTTAAAAAAATTTAATTCCTGACTTTAATAAAGTATGCAGCAGTGCAACTTCTTTAAAAACAAGTGGAAATTCAGAGTATATTACGAAACTTAAGAAAAAACCAAAAATAATCGAGAACAAAATATTAGAAAAAAAAATTCAACTTCCTTTACCACCATAAAAAATTATCGGAAAAGAGACTGAAGCTGAAAAAGACTCAGGTAGATTATTAGAAAAAAAAAATTACCATATCAGCAAAAAGACTGTTAATAAAAAACCAGCAAATTTGCATTGTTGACTTAACAATTAAATTTGTTGTCAAAAACAAAAGACTATTCTGTTCAACTGTTAAAATTAGAAGAAATTGTTTACAATAATCAATAAAGTTTATTAATAATATATTTAAATTTTCATTTTTATTTTCGCAAATAGAATCTCCTTTACTTGAAATTCCTGATTTTAATAAAGTAATCAACATTGGATCTTCTTCAAAGACAATTGGCGATTCAGAATGTATTACGGAACTACAGAAAAAACCAAAAGTAATCGAGGACAAAATATTAGAACAAAAAATTAACCTTCCTCTACCACCATCAAACAATCTCCCAGAAGAGACTAAAGCTGAAAAAGACTCATCAGGTTAAATATTTTAAAAATCAAAAGAATAATAATAATATATATTCTCTATTCCTAAAAACTGTTCATTCGAATTCTTTACTGAAAATTGTTATTAATTTATTAACTTCTATAAACTCCCGTAAACCCCATCTCACTCTACGAAGAGTATTTGTGTTATCGTGTTTCAAATCAAATCAATACTACAAGAGTGAAATCTCAATACAAATAAAATTGAACATAAATTATTTCCATATAAAATAAAATTTTATTTCCACAGAAAGAATTTCCACTACAAACTTAAATTGAGTTAAAATTTACACTATTCATATGCTAAAACCCTACACTGAGAGAAAAAAAAGGTTACTACAACGGAGGACACAAGTAGGAATTGCCTGAGTGACTCCGGTAGTAGAACTCGAGTTAACGCAACTTGAGTTTTACTACCCGAGTCACTCAGGCAATTCCTACATGTGTCCTCCGTTGTAGTAACCTTTTTTTTCTCTCAGTGTAATCATAATTTTTTTTCCCAATTTTGTTTTATTCTAAAATAAAAATGTTCTGTATTTCCTAAAGAAAAAAGCAAAAAAACCGAACAATTGCCATCAACCTCAGCAAAAAGCGAGAAAAGTAAAAATTCTTCAAACAATGAAGGAGCGAATAGAAACGAAGATGCAACGAAGTTTAAAAATAGCTTGGCAAGTCTATCTCATCAATACAAAAAATCTGGTAATTAAATACTAATAATCATAACATTTTTTGAATAAAGCTTATTGCTATTTATTTGTTGTATTATTTATTAATTAAATGCGAAACAGTTCAAATTTAACTTTATTGATAATTTAGTGTCATTTATAGACATTTACTGTTATACAGATTTCTATTATTTCGTATATGACTAATTTTAATTTGTATTGACTATTAAAAACTAACATTTTCTGTTTTTAATTTAGGTTTGACTTATGAAGAACTTTCATTATCTAAATTAAATGAAATAATCATCTTATAAAGAGAACAAAAAATGCACTCACTATACAGCAGAGCCAGCACTTCAAACAGCGATCGATCTTTTTTTGATTCAGACAAGTGTCCGAAATTGCCCATTTCTTCGCAGTCAGAACTCACTAAAGTATCGGCAGATTTAAAAAAGAAATCTCTGAAAAGAAAACTGGTTAGAAAACTTTTTTACAAGTATAATGTCCAAAAAAGTCCTCTATTTAAAAGGCTCCCTTATATAATTATTACAAAAGTAGTTTTTTCACTTATAAGAGTTTTCTTTTTAAATGGAAAATATTATTTTCTACTATTAAAGTAGAGCAGTATTTACAATTGAACATAAATCGTCTTAAAACTAGTAGAATCCGCTTAAATTTGTAAAATGCTGTACAGGATTTTATTAAATGATTTTTATTGTTGTTTGATGTTTTTCCTTTTTGTAGAGAATTATTCTTTTAAAAGAGAAGTACTTAATTGATTTGAGCCAAATGCAAGGTGGCGATATTTTTTATGCTTTTAATTTCCCGGTACATATTTTTGTATTTCCTGATCACATTTCTCTGTTCAATTTAATTAGTTAGTATCTCACAATAGACAAGAAAATTACATTTTTTTTAACTGTTATAACATTTTTAAAAAGTCTTGAAAAATTAAAAACTTGTGTGCTTGATTTATTGAATTTCTATATTAGCCAATTAATGCTCCGTTTTATGATGAATTTCACGATTATTTTCCTGTTTCTCAGTCTCGTCGACAACATGAAAAATAGTATAAAGTAGACTTTTTGTTACTCTTAGAAGAGTATATTTTATTATCTATCTCATTTGAATGACATAATATTATTAGTTTTACTTAACTTTCGAGTATATTTAAATTTAAATTTAATAATCTGAAACTATAATAATAAATTAATTAAAAAATGAACAGGCAAAATGAAAATAGCCAAAAGTACAATTAATTTACAAATTTATAGATTACAAATTTAAAATAATGTCCTCTACAATCATAATTTTGCGCCGTTGACGATCAAATACTTATCTCTTGTGTGTACTTTAGATTGATGCACTGGGATCTATTGGGGGCCGCGACTTAAAGAATACCACTGAGAATGTCTGCACAAAACTGTTTACTAATTCTCTGGCAAATGAGTACAGTTGGTCAGGAACGAAAAAAAGAAAACTTTCACTTCAAGAAACAAGTTTTACAGACATAATTACAAGTAAGTTTAAGCAGTATTTGAATAATTTGCTAAATTTTTAGAAAATATAACTCGTTTTAATAAAAGTAAACGGTATGACAATCTCATTCCAAAAAAATTAAAACTGACTTTTTGAAAATGGATTTGTCATTTCACGAGCAAATGGCTTTTTAAAGTAAAATCTCGCTCTAAAGGTGTTTGCTGTGACAACTAATCCAATCGTTGAGACAACAGTGTCAATATATATTATGACGACAAATCAGATTTTTCAGTTCTACATTAACAATTCAACAACAATTTTGTGATAATTTACGTTAGAGTGAGCGAATTTTTGTTAAAACGAATTTGCAATTATATTGTACTATTAATCTAACATAGCACAACCGTTACTATTAATTAGTAATTCCTTATTAATTCTTCATAACAAATTTATTTCTACAAATTGGTGGATGTTCTTTTTTTTAATTTCTTAGTGTAATTGTACTGATTTAAAGTCAGAGAGAAAAAATAGTGTAAAAATGTACCCAAAAGTATTTGCATAATTTTTTTTAAATTTCAGGTAGTGTCAAAATTTAATTCCCACAGGAAACAGACTGTACCATCAAAGGGTTCGGATCAAAGTGATTAGCTTAAGCTAAAACAAGATTAGGGAGACAAATGTAAGATTTTAATTTTAAGCATTTTAAAACCATTTATCTCAAATTTTATTTTAAAAAAACTTTGCCTAATATTACTTTAGTAAAATTAATAGACTTACCTATTCACACACTAATTCTCTAAATTCCTTTCAGTGAATTTTCACTCCCCTTAGAGTTAAAATTGAACTACTTTAAAGCCCACTCTAAAAAAGTGTAGAAAAAATCTCACTTCAATCCGAGTGGAAATTTACTCCAAGCAAAAAGTGAACTCTCGTTCTAATTTTAGAATGAATTTCTACTTGAATTAGAGTGAAAAGTTACTCTATAAGAGTAATACCTCATTTTATTAGAGCAGGTTTCTCACTTTATTTGGAGTGGTTCAATTTTTACTTTAAGGGGAGTGAAAACACTTTCTAAGTCGATAAATTTCATTCAAATTCCACATAAAAAGTTACGTTGCATAGACTACACTGAGAAAAAAGTTTGTTTGATTCAAACATAATAATGGTCAAACAGGAAAATCAGTTTTAATTAAATATATTATGCAGTTTAATTCAAACATATCTCCTAATTGACTGTATATCAAACATGTTTATGTTTGAATCAAACAAACTGTTTTCTCAATGCAGGTTTGGTCCAAAATATAGCTCAATTAAGAATTTTATTTGGTGCTCAATTTTAGCTACTAGAGTAAAATACAATAATTTTTACTGCTTTAAATGTATTTCTTAATAAATATTGACTTTTTCTATATAGGGCAAAGAAAAATAATGAGAACGCTGATGATTCTGAAAACCCTGATGACGATACCAATCAAGCTGAAGATCTTAGTGACGCTGATGACGAGGAAGAAGAATCCTAATTTTTTTTACAATATTAATTCAATTGGTTTTTTTACTGATTTAAAATTTCTCAATTGTTTTTTCGTTAATTATTAATAACAATCAGTTTAAAGATATTTTTCTAATTGATAATAAATAAAAATTCAATTTATTTCATGCATCTCGTATTCCTTTACTTATTAACTACTTTTTGGGAAGTTTATTTGTTCTTTGACAATAATGAAACAATTATTTTTAATATTTAATTTACGAAAAATATATATTTGAAATACTAATGTAATGTGACTCTGGAATATTGCTAAATATTGAAATCCAATGTTTTAGCAACGTTGTTTTAAAATATTTCTAAATGTTGCAATGCAATATTTCAGCAACGTTGCTTTGGAACATTGCTAAATGTTGCTAAGCAATGTTTCTGCAATATTGCACTGGAATATTCCCTGAGTCGGACATAGCAATGTTGTAGAAATATTGTTGCAATGTTGCATTGGAATGTTCCGAATGTTGAAATGTAATGTTGCAGCAATGTTGCTGCAATATTACGCGTTATGTGGGTACATATCAATTGTTATTACAGTAGAACCTCGTTAAGTCGAATTCCTCAGTAAGTCGAAAAAAATAGCATTCCCCTCCCGTTGAAGCCTTAAATACTCGATATCTAGAATTATTTACAATGTTTAACTCGAAGAAAATATCATTCCCCTTGAGGTACTAATAGTGGATTTTTGTACTCTATAACTCGAAGTTCGAAAGGCTGACTCTGTAAGTCGAATTTTCTTTACAAGGACGTGGAAATTTTAATTCTTCAAACTCAAATCAATAATTAGTATTGATTAGACTTTCTATTTGTAAGCACTTCATACACAAATCTTATTTTTGATTGAGTTTTGAATTCAACGTTAACGCTGATGTTAAATACAAAATATTAAATTCAAAAACAAGTAAGTTTATTCCAAAAATTAATTATTAATTGTGATAAATTAAATAATATTTAGCAGGATATATTTTTTTAATAGAAATATTTAATTACAGAGCACTTCGGCACTTCTTTGGACAATCATGAGTACTAAACGACAATTAAAAACTTTAACTCTGCAGGAAAAAGTTAATGTTATCAACGCGGTAAAAAGTGGAACAAAGAAAAAAAATGTGTCATTTCAATACGGAATACCAGCAAGCACCCTGTCGACAATAATGAAAAATGAAGCAGAATTACTTTTAAGATTTGTGTTAAGTAATAATTTATCCACCAAAAGAAATCGTAAAGCTGAGTTTCCTGACTTGGAAGAATGCTTGTTGTCATGGTTTCAGCAGTGTCGTGACAATAACATTAGTGTTAGTGAGGCTTTCCTTCGCGAAAAGGCAGAATCATTTTCAAAATCATTGGGACATAATTCTTTTCGAGCCAGTAATGGTTGGTTGGGGAAATTTAAAAAGCGCCATGAACTTGTATTTAGAAAAGTTTGTGGCGAAAGTGCAAGTGTAATTGACGAAATATGTACCGATTGGAAGATTGAACATCAAAGTTTATTAGAAGATTATGAACCGAAGAATGTCTTTAATGCCGACGAGACTGGACTTTTTTTTAAATGTTTACCTGACAAAACCCTTATTTTTAAAAATGAAAAATGCCATGGAGGTAGACACAGTAAAGAGCGACTTACCGTACTGCTAGCCACAAATATGACAGGGACCGAAAAATTGATACCTTTGGTTATTGGGAAATCTAAGTCACCTCGTTGTTTTAAAGATTGTAAATCTTTTCCACTTGACTACAAAGCCAATAAGAAAGCATGGATGACGAGCGAGATATTTAAAGAGTGGCTAATTAAACTTGATCAAGGAATAATAAAGAACTTCAAAACGTTTTACAGAAAGGAAATTGTTAGAAAAATGATAAGTGACATGGAACAAAGAAATGATTCCCGTATAAACGTGTTACATGCGGTTAGATTTATAGACAAATCTTGGAGAAACGTAACTTCTATTACAGTTTCTAACTGCTTCAAAAAATGTGGCTTTGTTATGCTCTTAGAAGAAACACCAGAAGACACTTTTGATCTAGACGTGAACTTAGAAGCCGATTGGAATAGACTTGAAAATGTAGACGTTCGATTTGAGGATTTTGTGTCATGTGATGATGGACTAGCGACTACTGGAACACTATCTGATTCTGAAATCATCAGCAGAGTACAACAAACTACAGAGGATGACAACATTGATGACGACGATCCAATAAATAATGAACCGCAAGTATCTAATAGGCAGGCCAAAGAAGCTCTCCACAAACTGCGAAGCTACATTGAAAAATGTTCTAATATTAAAGATAATACATTTGATTCATTGTTTGATATAGAAAAAATTATTGATAAAGAATTTCTTTATTCTGTGACGCAAAAAAAAAACAGATTTTTTTAAAATTTTTTCTTTTATTATATTTTTATTAAGTTTATTTTTCTAACTTAAATTATTATTAATTCGACATTTACCTAAGTCAGTTTATATTTTATATTACTCTACAAGTCGAAAAATGTACATTATAATTATGCCTCTGTAAGTCGAAGTTGTGATCAATAAAACCTTTATATCTCTAAATCCTCGTTAAGTTGAAAACTCGTTAACTCGAAATTTTTAGCGTTCCCCTTGAAATTCGAGTTATCGAGGTTCTACTGTATTAAACAGGAGACAGCTAGACACTAAAAATCCATGTGATTTTCAGGCACTTGTCCTAGTGTCCTATTTCCTTGGATAAAATCAGTCTTGGAATATGGTCGGAACAAGCTGGTGAAACAATTTATAACGTATTTATAAAAAGAATTTGAAACCGATTCAAAATCAACCTGGTTGAAGATAAGAGATACTTGTCTAATTTAAAAAAGGCGGTTGTCAAATTCTCCTAGCAATATATTTAAATATGAAGTAATTAATTCATGGATTTATGTAATTTATGTGATTACATAACGCATCAAATTAAAATTTTGTTATTTATATATATATAATGTTAGTAGTTTATATAAATTCCCTGAATAAACTTATTCAATATCGTAAATCAATTATGCTGTTTCGCTGATTTAGTTAAACGCGTACTTCTGTCGAAACCGAGCAGCTAGAATTTCGTTCTAATCGGATTTTGAGAGTGTAAATGAGTACAAATCAGACCCCAGTTGTCGATTTTGCATTCATTTTTGTAAAACCTATTCACCTCAATAGCCTTGTGTGATGCAGGCTGTGATAAATCAAAAGTACTATCACAAATTTCATTTTGTATAATTGTTATAGATAAATCAAGAGGAACATCACAAACATCACTTTCTTCTACTTCAATGTTCAAATTGTCATGGGGAACTTCACACGTTTCCATTATTTCATTCACAAATTTAGGAATAAAAAGTTGAAAATTACAATTGCGACTATTGGGAGTATTCATTCCTGTTAATAGTAGAAATATTATTGAAGTGTTTGTATTTACTTAAAATTCTAAAGAAAAGAAACTTTCATTTCGCAACAATCGAAAGACAGTCACATTAACATTGTAACATTCAGAAGCTGCCCGGCACTCCAGTAACGATGCTTGGATTTTATCTGTATTTATGAGTGCTCTATAATTTGCAGTAGAATTGCAATCAAGAATATTTCTGACCTCATCTTTGTAAACAGTCCAATTTTTAACCACATGCAACACTATTTGTTGACGAACTTTGTATATACTTGGAATGTTTAAAGCAATAGCAAGAGCGTGAAAAAAACAGTTACCATCCCGTCTCGTTTCGCGCACTTCGAATTCTTTTTTATTCAAAACTATAGAAGAAACCATTTTGGGTACAAAAAAATAAATACAATGACAAACTATTCTGTCTAACAATACAGAGTATACCGAGGAGTATACTAAGAAAGAAAATAAAACTCTACCAACATTACCAAATCATTACATTTCACTTAAGTATAACTTAAAATCTAATTACCATGTGCATTCGAATCGTACAATTTAAACAGTTATAGAATCATTAAGTATTACTTAAAATATAATTGATAGGTAATGAATTGAGATA
This sequence comes from Ganaspis brasiliensis, assembly GCA_037103525.1. Taxonomy (NCBI): domain Eukaryota; kingdom Metazoa; phylum Arthropoda; class Insecta; order Hymenoptera; family Figitidae; genus Ganaspis; species Ganaspis brasiliensis. The sequence continues at coordinate 109,344 of JAZKLR010000061.1, read as the reverse complement.
AAATGCGTCCCAGATTTCATTACACAGCCCCACAAAAAAATAAAAGTGTCGTACGCTGCGGACTAGACTAGTCATTCCCTATGTATTTTGAAGCGCTGAACATGAATCCGTCATCAGAATTAGCCTAGCACGTCTAGGTTTAACCCTTACATCAAAATCAATAAAATGACACTTTTTGTTAATTAGAATCTGAACCCGACTTAACTTTAATACATACCTAGAGCCAATAGAAAGCTTGATTTATGACATTTAAAACGCTTTTGTAAAAATTTTTCTACGATGATTTTTAACGAAGTTATGATGTTTTACTTAAAATATGAATTTTTTTAAAATGTTAAAAACACATCAATTATTATTAATGAAAATAGTAATTAATAGTAATGGAAAAAAATGATTTTAATAAAACATCATAACTTCGTTAAAAATCATCGTAGAACAATTTTTAAAAAAGCGTTTTAAAGGTCATACATCAAGCTTTCTATTGGCTCGAGGTATGTATTAAAGTTGAGTCGAGTTCAGATTCTAATTAACGAAAATAAGTGTCATTTTATTGATTTTGAGGTTAGGGTCAAACCTAGACGTGCTATACCAATTCTGATGACGGATTCGTGTTCAGCGCTTCAAAATACATAGGGAATGATTAGTCTAGTCCGCCGCGCACTACACTTTTATTTTTTTCTGGGGCTGTGTTATAATAGCTTCATTTATCTGTCTAAGTCAGATAAAAAATAATTGACGTAATGTTGTGCCAGTACTGGCATAATGCTGGCAAGTAGCTTGGCGCAGTACAGCGCCAATTATCAGCTTTGAACCAGGGTTTAATTTATACAATGATATTACTAATCATAAATACCAAATCAATAGTACAGAAAATGTATATAGACATTATTATGTTTATAAGTTCAACAATCATCATCGAACAATTTAAGTTTATTAATAATTCAGAGGTTTAAAGTTAAAATTTCATTTGTTTTTCATATGTTGGAATCCAACATGTATATTAATGTAATTAAACAAATTTAACAACTTTAAATTGTCAAATTTGTTTGTATTCATACTTAACCGTATGCAGAGAGTTGAACGTTGTTATTTTTAAAATACTCTTTGTACAGAATTCTATTTATTACAATTATTTATTTATTATTTTATATCTTAAAATATAATTAATCTCTGTTTTCCTCAAATTTATCCAATACTTTACATTAAAGGGGCTCCAAGTACTGTAATGTCCTCGGAAAAGTCCCATAATACATACCTGTCTTCTAAATCCCAGCTGTGGTTTATTGCTGGCCAGGTCTTTTAACTACAAGTTGTATTGAATTTTTATTGCGTTTTTTTTCAACGCATTTTTATGCTTGAAATTGTTCTTTATCTTGCAATTAAAAAATAATAATTAAAAATTTGTTAACTTCAATTTTTTGTATTTTTTTACTAATCTATTTAAAACATACACTACCGTCGGAAATTGTTGGTCCGATCGATTGGAGCGGATCAAAAAAATACAGCTCAAATAAGACCACGATATCTTGGTTAAAAATTAAGATAGAAACTTAACGTTTAAAAATTTGAAAATATTATTAAATTCTGCGTTAGAATACCTATTAGTTAAAATATTTTAAAAATCCAAAGTGATTATATTACTTGATGTGTTAGAAAAAAAAATTCTCAAATTTTTCAATTATCGTTCCATATATTCAGTTCGTTGCCTGATGTAGAAAAATTAAATAAAAAAATTGAATTTTATATTGTTCTCTTCGTTGAATTGCTAGCTTTAATTTGAGCTAAGGGAACTTGAAAAATATTGAATGGTTCACGAGATATGACTAAAAACGTCCGAGCATATTTTTCTCAAAAACCTTCATTTTTAGGCAAAAACCACGTTTTTGATTGATTTTCGAGAAAAACATGCTCGGACGTATTTAGTCATATCTCGTGAACCATTGAATATTTTTCAAGTTTCCTTAGCTCAAATTAAAGCTGGCAATTCAACGAAGAGAACAATATAAATTTCAATTTTTTTATTTAATTTTTCTAAATCAGGCAACGAACTGAACATATGGAACGATAATTGAAAAATCGAGAATTTTTTTTTCTAACACATCAACTAATATAATCACTTTGGAATTTTAAAAAATTTTAACTAATAGGTATTCTAAGGCAGAATTTAATAAGCTTTCCAAATTTTTAAATGTCAAGTTTCTATTTTAATTTTTATCCAAGATATCGTGGTCTTATTTGAGCTGTATTTTTTTGATCAGCTCCAATCGATCGGACCAACAATTTCCGACGGTAGTGTAAATCTCGACGATATCTTTATTTGGAACCGAAATAGGAAAGTTGACTATAAATGTTTATAACATCTAAAAATATTAATATTTTCAAATCGTATAAACTTCTTTGTAAAGGAAAAATGTCAATTCATCAGACATATGATTTGTAAATTTTTTGCGTTATTATTAACAGCACAGGAACGAGTGAAAGTAGACACATTTTACAAAGTGTCATTTTTGCCTGACTTTTTTGGACATGTGAGTCCATAGTTCGCCAAAAAAAAATTTCCTGTGCATGAGCTGCATATCATTTTAAGCGCAAATAAACGCTCAACATTTCAGTACTTACTTTACATTTCTACGATTTTTTTTCTTCAAGTAATCGTCTTCCAAAGTCTACAAATTTTGAGGGGCAAAGACTTTTTGTGCCGACTATAGTTATGTGCCCAGACCGTCCAGAACACATAATTAATGCCAGAACGAGACAAACTTATGCCACTGCTGTGCAGTACACGGGAAAAAATAATTCAATAAAATTTACTGAAGAAACTCAAGAGCGGTGGATATGAGAAAAAGTCGTAAGATTTTATTAGCAATTCCTTGAAAAACTACCGAACACTTATTCTAGAAGAATAAGAATTAAATTCAAGAAAGCTTCTCTAAATGTTATGAGATTTTACCGAAGTACTCCAGAAGTTAAAATTTTTTTTATTTTTTGAAAAAAATTTTCCTCTATGTGTACTCGAACTCAGTTTCTCGAGACTACAAAATCTCCGCTTTGTCCAACTGAGCTAAGTACGCGATAGAATTACTGTACAGTGAAAACATACTTGAGTGAGCCAAGCGCTTGGTCACTGTACTGCGTTTTCCCGAAGTCTTCGGTAACTGTCCAGATTCGATCTTTCGGTTGCGCGTCATGAAAATTTATTTTGGAGACTTTGTAGAAATACTTGAAAAATTGGAGGATGCTTATTGACTCTTTTGTAGATATTGCCGAGTTTTTCTCATATCCACCGCTCTTGAATAAATTCGGTAAATTTTCGTGAATAAATCTTTTCCGTGTAGAATGAGGCAAAAGTAAAGTTCCTGAAAAGGGTATGAAAGCGGCATTAATAGTTGGACTCCAGGCAATTATTCAGTAGCCTTTTCCTGATTGGAGCTTGTCGCTTATATTTATTATAAGTTTCTGTATTATTAAATATATAAATTTCATGATTTTAAGTCATGCTAAAATTTTCAGATCAACTCCTGTTTAATATCTATTTTTAACTTTCTCCGTAAGTCGGGTTGCATACTTAACTTAACTAACTTTTCAATTATTTTCCATCGCCTAGCCATTTGAAAATGATTGCTAAGTTATCAAAACTTAGTCTCAACACGAGATACAGAAGCATTGGACATAAATGGAATTCATAAGGATTGAATAATTTACTCTTTTCTATGAAGAGGTACAAATTTACCAATTCTTTTTAATTTCTCACTTCTTACCGGGTACTTTCTTATGAAGATCTATAGCGTGTGTTGCGTAGATAGTTGCGGACTGTTAGTGTTAGGGTCGTGCGTTCAATGCCCAGCGAAAAGGAATTTTTTTGTTGGGTAGGCGACTATTAGTTATAAGGAATTAAAGAGACCTATCACCGTTACATTGCATTTGGGAAATCGTGTACCTACTGCTGGTAAACACTTAATCTACAGCTTTTAAGCTTCAAAATTTGTTGTTGTTTATAATTGCAGTTAAGGTATAGTTTGTCAACTCTCGATAAATTACTCTCCAATTCGTAGGGTTATGAATATCTTTGATATTGGTTAACTGTTATCCTATTTGTCAACGGATCCGTGGAGAACCTTTTAAATTGGTAAAAATTACTCTACAAAATTTCTCAGAGTGGTGAGTCAATAAACTTTCACTAATTATCCAGGGATATTTCAGTGATTCTGCATGATATCATTGTGACTTAGTGAAAAATCACTTATTCAAATTTAGAGAGCAGTCGATATACATTAGTAAAATGTGCCTGAATCACGAGTTATTGCACTTAAATTTACCATGGTTCTAGCGTAGTACCAAACCGTTCGTTTAAATTTCCACCTAGGAAATGATTTATCGAATATTTATTTTTATTTTTATTGATAAATTCAATGAAACACAAAAAAATTAAGTTAAATTTTCAAAATTTATAAAAATAATAAAAAAAGTTAGAGATCAGTACCTTTTATGTCACTAAAGTCGCTTTTTTCCATGAAATTACGTTAGATATCATGAAGTGAGACATCTCGTAATTTTATGTGATCAAACGTTAAAGAGCCGTGTGAAAAGAGATATCTTAAATTAGTACCGTCTGCAAAATAAAGACATTCATACGAGAATTTGTTACAATATATGTTTGTTGTACACGTTTATTTCAGAAATAAGCGATATATTTCTTGTTAAAAGCGCGTAAAATATTTTTTCCATACTTATTCTAAGAAAATTTTTAGAAATCGATCTTTAACTAATTTAACTAATCTAGTTTAAGTTAAATTTTGACCAATTTAAATCAGTAATAGACTTTTTATTAAGAAAAAAATTAATATTGACTAAAATGAATTCATACTCTCTAAATCTGAATAAGTAAAAACTCGTCCTCTTATTCCAATAAGTGCATATACACTTTTAATAAGTAGATATTCACTTATGCGTATGTGCACATGCACTTATTTTTATACGTGGACGACTTATAATGTAAAATAAGTGAATATTCACTTATTCAGATTAAGAGAGATATTTACATTTTTTTTATTAACTAATATATTTTATTCATTAAAAATTAAATAAAAGTAATTTCAATACAATCAGCAAGTACCTACTAATTGCAAGAAATTGAATCAGTTTTTCATTCGATTTATTTGTAATTTTGAGAATGTAATATTAAAAAAAAAAAAGAATACTTAATCTAAATGCTATTCTTTAAATTTTATTACTATAATAACGTTTTAATGTTACTAATATTAATATTATTAATACTAATAATATTAAAGTATAATGGTGTTAATAATAATTATAATAACAATAGTAATAACAATATTAACAAAAATTCTACAATATTCCCAAATAGAACGATATCATCCAGGAAGCTTCCAGGAACCTTGGGATGTCCGCCTCCCAGGAAGCGCTTTGACCGGAATCTCTAGGGAAGCTTCCATCGAACATTCAGGAAATTTTCAGGGAAGCTTCAAAAGAACCTCTAGATTTAAAAAAAATTATTTTAATGTAAACGTTTGAATATTAGTTAATACAGATTGTACATTACCTTAATTCATAGTGAAGACCTGGAATTATGGAGAAAATTTTTAAAACATATTTGGGGGGACGAGGATTCGAACCCGGGTTCGACGCACGCAAACTAACTACCTAACCACTAAGCTACCTAAGCGACTGCCGATAGAAAGCAAAATCTTTCTCTTGAGGTGCAAGTGATTTTATTGGCTGACAAAAAAAAACCTACTATTATCATTTCAATAAATTATTTTTAAAGTTTAATTTAATAAAATTCTAGATTCTTAAAATATTCTTCCAAAAAATATAAATTAGCAAAAGGTTCTCGAAAGAAATGTATTGCTATTTCCGTTGTTGGTGAAAATATGTTTGAATAACACATGCTAGTAATAGATGAACCATAGATTTATGACATTTTTTTGTTGGCGGGCGTTGGCATTGCGGGGGTTTGCATTGCGGGGGTTCGCATTGCGGGGGTTCATCTGCACGTGGGGATAGGCCTGTGCGGTTACTGAATTCTATAACCGGTTTCCGGTTATTGAAATAACCGGTTATAAACCCGGTTACCCGGTTACAGTTAAATAACAGGTTATTCGGCTATAACCGAATAACCGGAAAATTCTAAATAACCGGTTAGGTCCAAATAAACGGTTAAAGACATATAACCGGTTTTAGCCGAAAAACCGGTTATGTCGAAATAACCGATTGTAACTGAATTTTCGTTCAACCCAAAACAACCAGTCATCCGGTTATAAAAAAAACCGTTTTCACAAGCTAATTTCTCGAAATTAATGTGTATTTTAATTGTATAAAACACAAAGAGACAACCTAATACTTAGAAAAAAGAAGCATAAAGTTTACTTAATCCGATATAGTTGTAGAAGTATAATTTTTTAACTAAGTTTTCATAACATGCATTTAATAATTTTTTTTAAATGAAAAGTTAAGAAAAGTTACATAATTTGTGTATGAAAGTATTGACAAAAAATTGAAATATACCAAACTAAAAACCAAATAAACATTCGCAGCTGAATAACCGGTTATATATAACTAATAGTTTTGCAGTTTTCGTTATATAACCCTTTCAACGCCTGCGGGACGTATATGTCCCACTTGCAAAAACGCCCGTAACTTTCTTGAATATCAATATTTTTTAATGCGGTTTAGCTTATTTTCTTCAGTATGAATGCTAGTATCTAGAAAAAAATACAAGTAATGAAAAAAAATTATTTAATTATAAATAAATAGCCAAATGTTTATGCAAATCTCTGAAATCGTGAAAAAAATCAGTTAGCTCCCAGACGGACATCAAGTCAAAAAAAAATTTTTGGGACACAGAATTAAAAAGTTTTTGAACTACTTAATACGAATCTGGTCCCAAAATTCAAAAATTCAAAATGGCGTATCCTAGATGGCGCCTCAAACATAAAAAAAATAACTTGTGTTTTCCAAGTAGTAACAGTAATTATAAATAAGTGACACATGTTTATAAGGGGTTCTGAGGTCGCTGATTACGAATATAATGTCAAATTGACAATTTGACAATTGACAGCTGTCAATTCAGTTGTCAACTTTTGTAAAAAATGATTACTTTTGACAAAAATTACAGTATAATGGTTTTTGGGGTCGCTGATTACGAATATGATGTCAAATTGACAATTTGACAATTGACAGCTGTCAGTTCTGTTGTTAACTTTACTAAAGTCATTATTTTTGAAAAATATGACAGTATAAGGGTTTTTGGGGTCACTGATTAGGGAACGTTCACAAATTACGTAACGTTTTTTTCGGAAAATTTCAACCCCCCCCCCCCTTTCCCATGTAACACGTCGTTACATACATTAGCGCCATTTTTTCTGCTGGTCGTAACAAACTGCTTGACCTTCCTCTCGCGGGTTTTTGGGGTCGCTGATTACGAATATGATGTCAAATTGACAATTTGACAATTGACAGCTGTCAATTCAATTGTCAACTTTTCCAAAAAGTGATTACTTTTGACAAAAATGCCAGTATAAGGGATTTCGGGATCGTTGATTACAAATATGATGTCAAATTGACAATTTGACAATTGACAGCTGTCCATTTAGTTGTCATCTTCTCTAAAAAGTAATTATTTTTGACGAAAATCACAGTATAAGGGTTCTCGGGGTCACTGATTACAAATATGATGTCAAATTGACAATTTGACAGTTGATAGCAGTCAATTCAGTTGTCAACTTTTCTAAAAAGTGATTATTTTTTACGAAAATTACAGTATAAGGGTTTTTGGGGTCGCTGATTAGGAATATAATGTGAACTTGTCAGCTAACAGCTGTCAGATAATCGAAATCAGCCCAGATTGTAACAAGAAAAAAAACGTTTACGCATTGAACAACCTGTCTTTTCGTCTGTCGCTGAGTGATTTGTCGCTTGCAGATTTTTTGAATTTTTGACGAAAGTTGATAAATCCAGTCTTAACAAAATTTATGAATACATACAAGTATTATAAATACATTTCATAATAAGTTTCTATTAAAGTTACATATCTTTCATACAGATAATTTGTTATGTTGCATTTTTCTACGATTTGTTAAATACCTATATATAACATGAAATGTCCTTTTCTAAGATGATATTTACTTTCGTTCATGAAAAGAATGAAAAAATAATCATTAAAAATGTTCTTATATGATCTTATACTACATTTGCTTTGACAGCTCTCAATTGGAAAATTGACATCATATTTGTAGTCAGCATCCCCAAAACCGATATTTCTATCATTTTCGTCAAAAATAATAACTTTTTAGAAAAGTTGACAACTAAATTAACAGCTGTCAATTGGAAAATTGCCAATTTGACATCATATTTGTAATCAGCGACCCCAAAATCCCTTACACTGTCAGTTTCGTCAAAAACAATCACTTTTTAAAAAAGTTGACAACTGAATTGACAGCTGTCAATTGTCAAATTGCTAATTTTACATCATATTCGTAATCAGCGATCCCAAAAACCCTTATACTGTCATTTTCGTAAAAAATAATCACTTTTCAGAAAAGTTGACAACAGAATTGACAGCCGTTAATTGTTAAATTAGCAATTTGACATCATATTTGTAATCAGCGACCCCAAAAACCCTTATACTGTCATTTTTGTCAAAAATGATCACTTTTTAGAAAAGTTGACATCTGAATTGACAGCTGTCAATTGTCAAATTATCAATTTGACATCATATTCGTAATCAGCGACCCCAAAAACACGCGAGAGGAAGTTTTCATTAACAATAATCACGTTTTCGAAAAGTTGACAACTGAATTTACAGCTGCCAATTGTCAAATTGTCAATTTGACATCAAATTCGTAATCAGCGACCCCGAAAACCCCTAGAATGGTGTTTCATTTTTTCATTCCTACTCTCAATTTTGCTCGGGTGTTAAAGGGATATCAGGTTATTCCCAAATAACGGAAAAACGGTTATTTTTATATAACCGGTTATTCCCAAATAACTGGTTAATCACAAATAACCTATTAATCTCAAATTACCGGTTAATCCCGAATAACCGGTTGCAGATGTCAACTTTTCTAAAAAGAGTTATTATTTTTGACCAAAATGACAGTATAAGGGTTTTTGGGGTCGCTGATTACGAATATGATGTCAAATTGGCAATTTGACAATTGACAGCTGTCAATTCAGTTGTCAACTTTTCTAAAAAGTTATTATTTTTGACGAAAATGATAGTAATATCGGTTTCGGGGACGCTGACTACAAATATGATGTCATTTTTCCAATTTAGAGCTGTCAAAGCAAATGTAGGATAAGAGCATATAAGAACATTTTTAATGATTATTTTTTCATTCTTTTCATGAACGAAAGTAAATATCATCTTAGAAAAGGACATTTCATGTTATATATAGGTATTTAACAAACCGTAGAAAAATGCAACATAACAAATTATCTGTATGAAAGATATGTAACTTTAATAGAAACTTTTGATGAAATGTATTTATAATACTTGTATGTATTCATAAATTTTGTTAAGACTGGATTTATCAACTTTCGTCAAAAATTAAAAAAATCTGCGAGCGACAAATCACTCAGCGACAGACGAAAAGACAGGTTGCACAATGCGTAAACTTTTTTTTTCTTGTTACAATCTGGGCTGATTTCGATTATCTGACAGCTGTTAGCTGACAAGTTCACATTCTATTCGTAAGGGAGCGTTCACAAATTACGTAACGCTTTTTTTAGGGGGGGGGGGGGGTCAAGCAGTTTGTTACGACCAGCAGAAAAAATGGCGCTAATGTATGTAACGACGTGTTACATGGGAAAGGGGGGGGGGGGGTTGAAATTTTCCGAAAAAAACGTTACGTAATTTGTGAACGTTCCCTAATCAGTGACCCCAAAAACCCTTATACTGTCATATTTTTCAAAAATAATGACTTTAGTAAAGTTAACAACAGAACTGACAGCTGTCAATTGTCAAATTGTCAATTTGACATCATATTCGTAATCAGCGACCCCAAAAACCATTATACTGTAATTTTTGTCAAAAGTAATCATTTTTTACAAAAGTTGACAACTGAATTGACAGCTGTCAATTGTCAAATTGTCAATTTGACATTATATTCGTAATCAGCGACCTCAGAACCCCTTATAAACATGTGTCACTTATTTATAATTACTGTTACTACTTGGAAAACACAAGTTATTTTTTTTATGTTTGAGGCGCCATCTAGGATACGCCATTTTGAATTTTTGAATTTTGGGACCAGATTCGTATTAAGTAGTTCAAAAGCTTTTTAATTCTGTGTCCCAAAAATTTTTTTTTGACTTGATGTCCGTCTGGGAGCTAACTGATTTTTTTCACGATTTCAGAGATTTGCATAAACATTTGGCTATTTATTTATAATTAAATAATTTTTTTTTCATTACTTGTATTTTTTTCTAGATACTAGCATTCATACTGAAGAAAATAAGCTAAACCGCATTAAAAAATATTGATATTCAAGAAAGTTACGGGCGTTTTTGCAAGTGGGACGTATACGTCCCGCAGGCGTTGAAAGGGTTATATAACGAAAACTGCAAAACTATTAGTTATATATAACCGGTTATTCAGCTGCGAATGTTTATTTGGTTTTTAGTTTGGTATCTTTCAATTTTTTGTCAATACTTTCATACACAAATTATGTAACTTTTCTTAACTTTTCATTTAAAAAAAATTATTAAATGCATGTTATGAAAATTTAGTTAAAAAATTATACTTCTACAACTATATCGGATTAAGTAAACTTTATGCTTCTTTTTTCTAAGTATTAGGTTGTCTCTTTGTGTTTTACACAATTAAAATACACATTAATTTCGAGAAATTAGCTTGTGAAAACAGTTTTTTTTATAACCGGATGACTGGTTGTTTTGGGTTGAACGAAAATTCAGTTACAATCGGTTAATTCGACATAACCGGTTTTTCGGCTAAAACCGGTTATATGTCTTTAACCGGTTATTTGGACCTAACCGGTTATTCGCGTATTTAACTGTAACTGGTTAACCGGTTATTTGGAGCTAACCGGTTATTTAGAATTTTCCGGTTATAGCCGAATAACCGGTTATTTAACTGTAACCGGTTAACCGGGTTTATAACCGGTTATAGAATTCAATAACCGCACAGGCCTAGCCTAACATAATCTTAACATACATAACTTCATACACAACTACATACACACATAAGCAAGACATTTTTTAAAAACATCATTTTTGACATCCTGAGTTCAAAATATGTCAAGATATTTCAGAAAATTTCAATCGATCCTGTGGAGGTAAAACAATACTTTCTCTATGAGAAACCAATGTCAAAAAATTACCAAAAAAATTTAAACATAAAAAAATAAACAAAAGAACTATAGTGCAGGCACTTAATTGTTTTCATGTCAGTCTCAGCACTGTAAAATGCAGAGAAAACTTCAATTAAGGATTAGAATAATTAAATATCCACGTACTGATGCATACAGCGCACAGCAACAAGCGGGGCGGTAGAGTGAGACTTCGCCTTGACGTAGCGCGCTAACTTCAACATTAAATTTCTCAAAAACAAAAAAAAGGGGTTTTTGAAAATTTCATATTTTGTAGGAAAAAATCTCAGCTTTCTTAAAAAAAAAATTAAAAAAATAAAACATGCCCAAAGACGAAAAAAAGTGAAATTTATTTTTAATTTTCGAAAATTTTGGTCAAAATAAAAAAAAAATTTTAATAGACCACGCCAATCGAAAGCTGATGAAAAAATCTAGAAAAATCATGTACCAAAAAATTTTTTTATTATTTTTTTTAAGCTCAATAAATAAACAAATGAGAGCGTCTTAACAAACAGTTTAAAACTTTAACCCCCTCCCTCTCGGGCAATTTTTTATATAATCCAAAAATATTTGGCTGATAAATTAGTTACCTAGAAGACAACTCATAACAAAAATTGGGAAAGGATTAAACAAATTTTTTTTTTTTTTGGCTGGACAGTTGACGTGAAATCCACCATATACCCAAAGTTCCATTTGAGAGAATTCATATTTCATCGAATTTTCATTTAACAGAATTCACAGTTGATCGAAATTCTATTTTATAGAATGTCTGTTTAAAAGAAGTTTTAAATGAGTGAATGCTCTTTAACAGAAATTCTACATGTTCGAATCTTTATCAAGCCGAAATAGTATTTGATAGAACTCATTTTTCATCGAATATTTATATAATAGAATGTACAGATGAGTGAAGTTTCATTTAACAGAATTCATATTTCGTCGAATTTTCATTTAACAGAAGTCTCAAGTGAACGAATTTTTATTTTATAGAATCGACACTTAAACCAATTTTCATTTGGCCGAATCAGCAAATGTCCGAATAAACATTCGTCAGAAAGATTTTGGCGCGAATTTGAAAATTAGCCAATCAGAAATTATCAATAAAATTGTGATTGGTTAATTTTCAAATTCGCGCCATTCTATTATATAAATATTTATTTTATTTTAATCAGTACACGGGTTTACAAAATATACCCTTTATAATTATAAAAAAGTCTTAAAATTAAGACTATATTAATAAAAATAATTAATAAGAATAATAAGACTATATTAAGGTTTATTCGATGAAAAATGAGTTCTATCAAATACTATTTCGGCTTGATAAAGATTTGAACATGTAGAATTTCTGTTAAAGATACATTCACTTATTTAAAACTTCTTTTAAACAGACATTCTATAAAATAGAATAATTCGTCAGAGGAAGATCGGTTGTTACTATAGCTTGAGTACATTCACCGATTTTTTGTCTAATAATATTGAAGGTGGTGCTCAGGTTGATGTGGTTTACACTGACTTCGAGAAGGCCTTTGACAAGGTCAACCATAATATACTATTTAAGAAAGTTCACTGATTTGGGGATTGACACTGTTTTAATCGACTGGCTTGACAGTTACTTGTCTAACAGATTGCAATCTGTGAGAATTAGGGGCTCATACTCATCAGTGTTCACTGCATCATCTGGAGTTCCTCAAGGATCAAATTTAGGTCCTCTTTTATTTTTGATCTTTATAAATTATATTAATTCAGTGTTTGAGCATTGTAGGTTCTCACTATTTGCTGATGATCTTGAATTTTATAGAACTATTCTCGTTCTTAACGACTGTCATTATATTGACGTTGACATTGATAATCTATGCAAATGGTGTGAACTGAATGGGATGCTGCTGAACATTGAGAAGTGCAATATTATCACTTTTACAACAAAAAAAAAAAAAAAAAAAAAAGATGTAATATACTATGACTACAGAATCAATGGGGAAGTCATTAAACGCGTGAGTCAAGTCCGCGATTTGGGTGTAATACTCTGTGCTGACTTGACATTTGATGTTCAAATAGATAATGTAGTCAGTAAAGCTGTTACATCTTTAGCTTTTATTAAACGCAATTTTCAAGGTATCAGTGATTCTTCAACACTCAGGATTTTATATTTCTCTTTTGTAAGACCAAATATTGAATTTGCTTCAATTATTTGGTCTCCTTATTATGCGGTTAGTATGCTCAGGCTAGAGAGAGTTCAAAATCGTTTTCTGAGATTTGCGGCTAGACGTTTGAAATAAAATTTTGATTTCTTTACTCATGATTACGATGCTTTACGATCTCAACTAAATGTTGCAAAGATCCAGTACAGATTTTTATTCGCAGATTTACTTTTTTTATTTAAGGTGATCAACGGAACCGTCCAGTGTCCGGCTGTTTTGCCCTACTGGAAAATCCTATATAGGTTCCTAGTAGGAATCCTATAAGATTTCTACTTAGATTCTTATAGGATTCTATATAGGATCCTATGTAGATTCCTATAGGAACATTCCTATAGGAAAAACGCATGTGATTTTGTATAGACATGACATAGGAAAACATATAATATCCTATAGGGTTAAATTTCACATTTTTATAGGGAAACATATATTTTCCTATAAGAATCCTATAGATATAACATAGGAAGACATATGGTTACATATAGGATGATATATGAAAACCTATAGGAAAACATATATTTTCGTATATTGGTTCACATATGAAATCCTATAGGAAAACATATATTTTCCTATAAGAATTCTATAGTTATGAAATAGGAAGATATATGATTACATACAGGATCATATATGGAAACCTATAGAAAAAACATATACTTGCCTATACTAGATCACATATGAAATCCTATAGGAAAACATATAGTTTCCCATAAGAATCTTTATAGGAAACTACATGTTTTCCTACAGGACTTTTACTAAATTGGAGCAGAAAATTATATGTTTTCTTATATAGGATCGTACGTGGATTCCTATAGGAAAGCGTGTAGTTTCCTATGACAATCCATATAGGAAACTACATGTTTTCCTATAGGGTTCCTATGGGAGTCCCATATAGGAGTGTATATGGGTCAGCATATAGGAATTTATATAGGTTCCTAGGTAGGATCCTACATAGGATTTCTGAAAATGACTTTTTTCAAATGCGCATACCAAGCACTGAGCCAATGTCAGAATTTAAACTTAACTGCTTCAAGCACATGAGAGCTCTCCCTTTTTATACCTTATCTATCGAGTCTCGTTTGTGTGTTTAGGTGAGAGAACTCACCTAGCGGAATTTCTATGAATCTCTCGTATAGGAATTTATATAGGTTCCCACATAGGATCCTATATGTCGACCCACATAGGTAAGACCCCATTAGGTGAGAGAACACACCTACCGGCATTTATATGAAATGAACTCTCTTATTATAAGAAGAGATCCTTACCTATGTGGGTCGACATATAGGATCCTATGTGAAATCCTATATAAATTTCTATACGAGAGATTCATAGAAATGCCGTTAGGTGCGTTCTCTCACCTAAACACACAAACGACTCTAGATAGATAAGATATAAAAAGGGACAGCTCTCATGTGCTTGAAGGAGTTGAGTTTAAATTCTGACATTGGCTCAGTGCTTAATATGCGCATTTGAAAAAAGTCATTTTCAGAAATCCTATGTAGAATCCTACCTAGGAACCTATATAAATTCCTATATGCCGACCCATATACACTCCCATATGGGACTTCCATAGGAAACCTATAGGAAAACATGTAGTTTTCTATATAGATTGTCACAGGAAACTACACGCTTTCCTATAGAAATTCACGTACGATCCTATATAGGAAAACATATAAATTTCTGCTCCAAGTTAGTAAGAGCCCTGTAGGAAAACATGTAGTTTCCTATATAGATTCATATAGGAAAATATACGTTTTCCTATAGGATTTCATATGTGATCTTGTATAGGCAAATATATGTTTTCCTATAGGATTTCATATGTGAACCAATATACGAAAATATATGTTTTCCTATAGGTTTTCATATATCATCCTATATGTAACCATATATCTTCCTATGTTATATCTATAGGATTCTTATAGGAAAATATATGTTTTCCTATAAAAATGTGAAATTTAACCCTTTAGGATATTATATGTTTTCCTATGTCATGTCTATACAAAATCACATGCGTTTTTCTTATATGAATGTTCCTATAGGAATCTAAATAGGATCCTATATAGAATCCTATAAGAATCTACGTAGAAATCTTATAGGATTCCTACTAGGAACCTATATAGGATTTTCCAGTAGGGTGGCCTCTATTGATTTTTCAGCTCCTTTGAGACCATTGAGATTCTGTTTCCCTTTCTTTGTCTCTTATCGAAGAACAAATTATGGGCGACATTCTCTATTTAACAGAATCAATAGAAAGGCAAACTGCTAAAGTGAGGACGTCGTCTTTTTTAATGGTAGTCTAAGAAAGTTTATTTCTGTTTTGCGAGCATTGCTATTTTGAATTGTATAAAAATGTATAAAGGATGTGTATTGGAATGTATAGGCAGTTAAGGAATTACTGTATATTTTATTTTGTACTAAAAAGGGTATTTTTCCCGTCTATTAAATCAAATTAAAATTAAATAGAATTTCGATCAACTGTGAATTCTGTTAAATGAAAATTCGATGAAATATGAATTCTTTCAAATAAAACTTCGTGTATATATGAATTGTAATATATTGTGACGAAGCTTTTCGTCACTACGAATTTTATTTGTTGTTTTTCAAAACTCTCGTTCGAGTATTTGAATTTTATCTCACTTTTATAAAGTGGAAAACGAGCGGCCGGGCGCCCTGAAGTTACGGCCCTGACCGGCGCTATTTCCGCTTCATCGCAGTCCCCTCGGATAGCCACGTGAAATTATGAGGGGTGATAGCGCCGTCGAGATTGGTGAAAATGCCTTTCGCGCTATTTTTCCGCGTTTTCCCTCGCTTATCGAGGCGACCTCTTTTTCATTTTGCAGGTGGATTCTACGAGAGCGACAGAGTCCGAGTCTTCGCGGTCGGCGGTGAGACGAAGAGAGAACGAGGAAGGGGCGTGTCCCCCACCCCTTTGAGACTACGGAGGACGTCGAGGCGGTCGAGCGGGAGCAGCAGTCCGTGTGTGGATCGAGTACCGGCGACACGCTTTCGCGAAAATTCCGTTTTTCCTTTACTTAAATTTTGTATGGCGGTTGTACCACGGGAGTTGGTTTTAGTTCTTTTGAATAAACGAGTAATACTATATAAGTGTGGTTTTCTTTCCTGCGATAGTGCCTTATTGGGGAGTTTATTGTTGGTCGCCTGGTTTGTTCCTGGTTGTGAGCCGTGGTTCAGCCGTTCTGGTACCTTTTGGATTTGGCGGTGGTAAGTTTTATTTTCGTTTCTGGTCGTGGTGTTTCTCAACAATTTTCGTCGTTGGTCTCGTAAGGCGGAATCTCCCTTTGGTTGGGGAAATTTGATAATGAAATCCTTTCGAGAGAGAAAATTTAAATAGGCGATCGAGTGTTGAATATAAGTTCTACATAATAATTACTTTAATTGAATTTTGAAAATATAAATTTAATTAAGTCGTTACAATTGGCATCCCTTGTGGGGAAATAAATTCTTTTGTTTAGAATAGTAGTCTAGAGACCAACTGAGAAACACCACGAGAGTATTTTGTTGTGTGGGGAAGAGAAAAAAGAGTTTTGTGTGTTTTGAGGAAAGTTGAGTGATTAAGCAGAAAGTGACGCGAGTGATAACGGCCGTGAAAAATTAGTTGAAAAATATTCGTTTATTTCCGAGAAGCGATGCGCGGGAGAAATGGCGACGCGAGGGGGAAAATTTTTTAAAAATATCCGTTGAGTGAAAAAAACGTGGTCGCGAAAAATATTGTGAACCGGAAGTCGTGCGTCGGATGAGATTCGAAGTGAAAATTTTTGGGTTTAGGTATTTTATCCTTTTTGTGAGGGGAGAGAAATATAAAAGTTTTTTTTTCTCGTGATATAAAATTTCAAAAATTCAAGTGCCGGTCGTTGGTGAGAATCGTTGGTCTGTCTCGTTTTTTTTGTTTTCTCGTATCGTGGAAGTGAAAAGAATCATGCGTCTCGGTATTTGGCCGCGACGAATGACAGGTGAATTTTGTTTCGATTCCTGAGGGGAGAGTTTGCGCCGAGTTTTTTTTTTGTGTTCTCGTTAGATTCAATTAATAGGAAATTCGGTTTATTTTAAATTGTCTAAACGAGTGGGTAAGAAAATTTTTGTAAAAAGGGGGGTTACGAATTAATTTTCACCACGTGGTGGACCGGAAATAAGTAGAGAACTAGGGTGATGAGAAATTAAATTTTTTTTTATTCCGTCAAGTAAATCGGTAGATTAAATTGAGGAAATTTTTGTTTTTTTTGCCTTTGTGATATTTGAGGGGTGAAGAAGAGTGAAATTTTGGTGGCTTCGAGTATTTTCTCTGATTGCGGGCTAACGGTCAAATACGTTTGAATCGCGGTCAAACGGGAAGAGGGGGGAGGGGACGCTCAATGTGGAATATTTAAATTATTGGTGCGGCGGAAATTTCCTTTTTCCTGAAAAATATTGGGAAAGCCACACTACGGAGAGTCCCTTATAGTGCGAATTTTTTTTTTCTCCTCGTTTTCGTTTTCCTGAAGAATATTGGGAAAGTCACACTACGGAGAGCCCTTGTAGTGCGAAATTTTTCGTTTTCTCTTTCCTGAAAAATATTGGGAGAGCCACTCTGCGGAACGACCCCTTTAGAGTAAAACCAAAATTTTTTGTTTTTGGTAGTTGTTCTTTCTAGGAAAGAAATTTTTTTTTGTGTGTTGGGTTTATAAGTTAAGCCAGTTAGTAAATCTTAGAAGAGAAAAGTTCAGTTTCCTTTTCGGGTATATTTTTTCTCTTATTCAGGATAAATTCTGAATTAAAGTTGAAGTTCTTTTTGTGTGTTATTTTGGGAAGTTTATTTTAATGTGCTTCCTTTTACCCCGTTGGGTTTGAAAAGATTTTTTTTTAATTATTTTCCGTTCCGTTCACCAGATTTAGTAAAAATTTTTGTTATTTTTGAATTTTACTGCCAAGGTGAACCGTTGATTTTATGAATTTGTTGTGTATTATTGTATAATATGTATGATTAATAATTATTTTCAGTGGTTTTCCGAAATTTCGGAACCCAGTTTTTTTTTGTTTTGAGGGGCGAGAGGAGCAAAAAGGTCGTGACTAATTGAAATTAGTCGCCGAATTCGCCGGGCATTGTGTTTTTTGGTCGGTAAAGGGGGGAGACGGCCAGAGTATTTAGTAAATTTTCGCAAAAAGAAGAAAATGTTTTTTTTTCTTGAATACGAGTCTCGTGTTTCTTCTTTTTATGTCGAGTGATGCTCTTGCGAGGGGAGTATACTTGCGTGTTCCTTTCGTACGGTGTGGATTGAAATTTTGAAAGAGGTGACGTAGTAGTAAATTAGATTGGAAGGGAGATTGTTGTTTCTTGTTTTTGGTTAGCATGAATTAAGTTTTTTTTCTCTCTCGTTTCAAGTCTAAGGAAGTTTTTTTTTCTCGGGATGATGGAGCAATATTCCGAACAAATGTGGCGGATTTTAGAAATCCCACAGATTAAGGAGGTCTGGCAACAAATCCAGACAATGGCGGTGGAACAGGTAGTGGAGGAATTGGGACGACAGGAGTGCAGTACGACCGGAACTCCGCAAGTACTCCGTGAAAGACTTCTCCGTTCCGAAGTGAAGTACATTTTCCCGGCCACTGTGGTAGTACCGTGGTTCGAAAATTTTGATCGGGAAGAATCCGAGTTTGTTTTTAAATTTGAAGCCCTGGTTGGGCAAAAGGGGGGGGGGAACCGGCACTGGCTCCTCGAGGCCGCGGAGGTCAAGGTTGTCGTTTGAAACGGGAAATATTCCAGTGGTGACCAACGGGGCGGAAACCCCGCCGGGGGGGACCGGGCCTCTTCTGACCCTGGTAGCGTGAGAGAGAATCCGGTGGAGGGGGGAAGTGGGACAACCATTACCACCACCATCGCACCGGAAGCGACACTCGCGTCTTGTGTGCCTTCGAGAGTTACCGTAGGGACGGAATTCGTCACGTCGGTGACCACAACCACGGTGAGTTCAATGTCTGAGGCGTCGACCCACGTGACATGGGTGGGGGGTACAGAAAGTATTCCGGCACCAGGAATGTCCCCAGAATTCTGGAGTAGGAGGCAGGGGTTGGGGACGTGGGGGCTAAGTCCTGATCAGCGTGCACTTTATGCACAGCAACAGTTGAAAGAGTTGGATCAGCTGCGTGCCCATAACGCGTTTTTGCTGGAACAGCTCCAGATTAGTTCCAGAAATTTTAGGAACGTTCAAGCCCAGAGTGACGAAGGGGGGGGGGAAGGTACTAGGAAACGCCCGGTACACGTGAACCCGGATGAGAGTCGCGAATGGGACAGAAAGGGGGGCACGCAGGATAAAAAAGGACGGAGGGAAAAATCCTCCTTACCCCCACCCCCTCCGGGAGTTGCCCCTCAGAGGGAGCATGAGGAGGAGAAATTTACGGGGAGTAGGAGTTCGGATTCCGGTAGACGAAAAGGGGGGAGACGCGATGTGTTGTCATCAGGTAGATCGGAATCGGAGACTGATACCAGTCCTGACAAGAGGAGACGTAGAGGAAGCCCTTACCAAAATTTTTGTGGGGGGTCGAAAATTGTCAAAATCCTCAAGGACTGGGACATAAAGTTTTCAGGAGGGGAGAAGGAGGACGGGGAGGAGTTTTTGGAGAGAGTTGAGGATTGCAAAGAGTGAATCCTTTTTCATCTCTCGTGAATCCTTTTTAAGGATAGTGTTCAAGGGGCTGACGCCGGAGTATCGACGTCAGTTATCCAACACGGAGTTCGATACTATCGAAGATTTAGAAAAAATTCTGAGGCGATACGAGAGGATAAAGGACCTGGATAAGAGATATATCCCACCTCCGCCTCGGGATAAAATGCGTATCCCGGCGGCAGCTTCTAGAGGGGCAAATAAAGGGGCAAAGGTGGACGCTCTGTTGGGGGTATCCGGTTCCGAATCCAGTGGGGAGGAAAGTGGGACAGTCCCACCTGTCCCACAAAAGAAAGGGAGCCAGAAAGTGAAAAGGGGAAACGCGTTGAAGCCGATGGTAGCGAGAGTAGAGAGTGGGACATCTCAAGGGACAAGTGAGACAGCGTCTCTGGCTGCAGTGCAACAGGTTCCGGTTACCCGAACTCCTGTTACTTACGCCCAAATGGTAGCCTTGAACCCGACTGTCCCATCTACCAGTGGTATGAGAAATGGGGGACAGTATCAGAGTCGTTCCGTTGCAGGGGGACAACCTTATCAGAACCGTTTCAGTGGAGTGTGACGTTCTCAGATGACAAGGTCTAGTGTCCCCGGGGATTTACGGGTGCCTGTTACCAATGTCAGGCGGTGGGACACCGAGCGTCAGAGTGTAAGCTGAGAACCTGTTTTAGGTGTCAACAACAGGGACACTACGCTAATGAGTGTCCCATTCCACGTCCCGTAAACCCGAGGAGTATGTGCCAAGTGTGTGGGACAAGTGGGACAGTCTTCAAAAACTGCCCCAACTGTGTGGAATTGAGGAAAATGTGGGGAAACGGCACAGGGAGGGGAACCGACCAACCCTTCCCCCCCAGGACCTTCATCAGCGGGACAGTAGAGGAAGAAGAGGAAGGTCCGGAAATCTTCCTCACTTTAATTCGGGCGGATTATCATTCAGGAGGGGAGAGTGATGATGTAGTGGAGAGATTGGAAAAAGGGGGACAGGGAGACATAAGTGAGACGGCCAAGGGACAGCCGAGTCAACCGATTGAGGAGTCGGAAGTCCGGTGTGAACTTACGTCTAGTGTGGGAGGAAGTGTCCCAGTGGACCGAAATTTGTCCTAATGGTCAGTGGTGGGGGGAGAAAATGGGACACCTGTGGAAGTGAGGTAAGTCCTTCGGGAAGAAGCAGAATTAACGGGGGAAATGCAATTTCCGATAAGCATAGCGACAGAAAGAGTGGGGACGGAACGCGTTGCAATTGGCACGGAATATCCGGAGGTTGGAACGCAGCTCCCGGAAGTCGGGACGGAACTCGTGGGGACGCAACTTCAGGACAATGGGACACAGTCTACGGGTTTTATTATGCAACCCAGTAAGTCCAGAAGCCAGTCTCTGGAAGTCTGGACGGAACTTTCGCTGCAGGGTACGCAACCTGGTGATGCCGGGACGCAACCCAGCGATGCTGGAATGAGACCAAATGTGGTGGGGACAGAATCGGACCAGGTTGGGACGCAATCAAGTGGGGAGGGGCTGCTGCAGGCTGGTGTTGGGACTGAATTTACTGATGTTCCATCAGCATGTTTAGTCCAGGGGAGGGGTGAGGCTGTAGAAAATACAGCAACACCTGAATTAACACAAGAAAGGATAGATGCCTCATCACTGGAAAACCGATACTTTTTTAAAGTAATCATTGCCGACAAACCTTACATAGCTTTGTTCTATCCGGGATCGACAGTTTCAGTGGTTGGGCCGGAATTGGATTGAATAAACGAGTAATACTATATAAGTGTGGTTTTCTTTCCTGCGATAGTGCCTTATTGGGGAGTTTATTGTTGGTCGCCTGGTTTGTGCCTGGTTGTGAGCCGTGGTTCAGCAGTTCCGGTACCTTTTGGATTTGGCGGTGGTAAGTTTTATTTTTGTTTCTGGTCGTGGTGTTTCTCAACAATTTTCGTCGTTGGTCTCGTAAGGCGGAATCTCTCTTTGGTTGGGGAAATTTGATAATGAAATCCTTTCGAGAGAGAAAATTTAAATGGGCCATCGAGTTTTGAATATAAGTTCTACATACTAATTACTTTAATTGAATTTTGAAAATATAAATTTAATTAAGTCGTTACAATATGAAAAGTCGGTTGTATTTGAATTCTGTCAAACATTATTATTTCCGTTTTTTGTTTTTCTGCTCGTGAAAATTCAATCGTAGAAAACTTATGATTTGTAAATTCCTTATTATTTACGATTTTGTCAACCAGAGCGATTTCGTGAAAAAAGTGTTTGCCCAAGCAGCACGTAATATTACATGAATATCACAGTGATATCATATTGTAATATTGGTAATATTACGGGTTGATATTACTGGGATATTGACGTGATATTGAAATGTCTGCCTCAAGGTAATATTACAAGTAATATTACAGTGATATTGAGGTAATATCCCTACTAAAAAGTCCGGACTAATTCCGTACGAATTCCAGACGAATTCCAGACAAAACAGTTAGGTCTTATCTGGAATTAATCCGAAATGTGTACGGAAATGATCCGAATTAGTCCGAAATTTGTCTGACCCAAAAAATTTGATCTGAAATTAATCGGGAATAGTCCGAATCTTGTCCGGAAATTGATTTCGAAATTATTTATAATCAAAGTGAAGTCCGTTTTTTGTCCGGTCACGTCCGGAAACTGTCCGACACAAAATTTAAAATCCGCTTTAAGTCTGGTTTTAACTGGAATTAGTCCGGCATTCGATTCAGAAATTATTTTTAGTTAGAGAGAAGTCCGTTTTTAGTACGGACACGTCCGGAAACTGTCTGGCACAAAAATCACAATCCGTTTTAAGTCTGGATTTATCTAGAATTAGTCCGGCAGTCCATTTAGAATTTAATGTTAGTTAAAGTTAAGACCGTTTTAAGACTGGTCAAGTCCGGCAACTGTCCGGCACAAAATTCACAATCTGCTTTAAGTCTGGTTTTATCTGGAATTAGTCCGGGAGTCAATTCCGAAATTATTTATAACCTAACTGAAATCAGATTCTAGTCCGTTAACATCCGGAAGTTGTCCGGCATAAATTTTAAATCCATTTTAAGTCTCGTTTGTATCTGGAATTAGTCCAGCCGTCAATTCCGAAATTATATGTATAGTCTTAGTGAAATCCGATTCTAGTCCGTTCACATCCGCCAGTTGTCCGGCATAAAATTTAAATCCGTTTTTAGTCTGATTTTATCTGGAATAGGTCCGGCAGTCAATTCCGAAATTATTTATGGTCTAAGTGAAATCCGATTCTAGTCCGGTCACATCCGGCAGTTGTCCGGCATAAATTTTAAATCCGTTTTAAGTCTGGTTTTAACTGGAATTAGACGGCAGTCGATTCAGAAATTATTTTTAGTTAGAGAGAACTCCGTTTTTAGTACGGACACGTCCGGAAAGTGTCTGGCACAAAAATCACAATCCGTTTTAAATCTGGATTTATCTGGAATTAGTCTGGCAGTCCATTTACAAATTAATGTTAGTGAAAGTAAAGTCCGTTTTAAGACTGGTCAAGTCCGGCAACTGTCTGGCACAAAATTCACAATCTGCTTTAAGTCTGGTTTTATCTGGAATTAGTCCGGCAGTCAATTCCGAAATTATTTATGGTCTAAGTGAAATCCGATTCTAGTCCGTTCACATCCGCCAGTTGTCCGGAATAAATTTTAAATCTGTTTTAAGTCTGGTTATATCTGTAATTTGTTCGGCTGTCGATTCCGAAATTATTTATAGTCATCCTATTTTCCCTTCCCCGTTCGCTCACCTCCGGATTCCGGTGATTTTGGAGATTCATTTATTTGGAAATTTTCTTAGAACATGCGGAACATTCAATTATATTTTATATGCGACTTTTCTGTTTTTTAATCCCGCCTGAAAGCAGTAAAATGTCTGCAAAAGCATTTATTTTCTGTTAGTAGCGAATTGAGCTAATTAAAGGAAATTAGGAATCTGCATTGTTTTTATAATACGCTAATGTTTATTGGATGGTGACATCTAAAAAGATTTGCAATGGATCTTAGAAAAATAGAAAATTTTATTGCTTTAAATTATAGGAAGTCGGAAAATAGTTGCATTAAAAATAATTCAATTTCTGAATGATTTCTTTTACTTTCGCTTCAAAAGATTCTGAATTTTCGTCAGTTAAATTGGCTAGCTGCATTTTCTAAGACTATTTCTATCTTTTTAACTATTTTTCATTTCGCCCTTTTTACCGGAATACGGAAAAAGTCTGGCATATCTTTTACAATCCAGAAAGAGTCAAGTGAATGGCAAGGAGTCTGGTGAAGTTTGGGTATAATCCAGTACTCGTTTTTAAATCCAGAAAGAGTCCTGTTTAGTGCAAAAATATTCCTGCATTCTTTTTGCGATCCGGAGAAGCCAGACAAATACAGTTTTTATCCGTCACATGTTTTTAAATCTAGATTATAGTACGATTTATTTAGAAAATAGGAAACACATTTTTTAAAACAATTTTTTCTTGAGGTCGTTTAGCCATGTCGTGATGTGTCGTTATAATGAAAATGATAATAAATAAAAGTAACATTTGGACAAAAATAAACAGATTACAAAAAACGGATTTCAGTTTGACTATTAATAATTTCGGAATTGACTGCCGTACAATTTTCGGATGTGAACGGACGAAAAACGGATTTTAGTTAGACTATAAGTAAATTCGAAATTAAGTACCGGATAAATTCCAGACTAAACCTGACTTAAAGCGGATTGTGAAATTTTTACCTGACAGTTTCCAGACGTGACCGGACTAAAAACGGACTTCACTTTAACTAAAAATAATATCTAAATGAATTGTCGGACTAATTCCAGATAAAACCCGACTTAAAATGGATTGTAAAATTTGTGCCGGATAGTTGACGAACTTGACCGGTCTAAAAACGGATTTCACACTTGAGCTATAAATAGATTCCGAATCCATTTTTTATTTGCAGTAAAACCCTCACATATCGGATTCCAAGGGTCTGAGAATTTTTTTCGATATAAGCATATTTATTCGGGTAAAAATTCATTATATTTAAATTCAAGGGACCGGCAAAAATATCTGATATAAGCGGGAATCCGATATATAGGGTCCGATATACTGGGTCCTACTGTATTTTCTATATCTCCCTTGTTACCGTGTAATAAAGTGAACTCTATCCGGATTTAAAAACGAGTGCCCGATTATGTCCGTACTTTGCCGTACTCTTTTAGAATTATAAAAAGAATGCTGGATTATTTTCATACTAAACCAGACGCTATCCGAATGTGAAAGCGATTGCTGTATTATTTTCATACTAAACCAGACTCTTTCCGGATTTGAAGCGTGTGCCGGATTATATCCGTACTGTACCGGACTCTTTCCGGATTGTAAAACGAATGTCAGATTATTTTCGTACATACTCCGGGTTCTATTTGGAATTAAGAATTAGTGACGGATTGTATCCGTACTTTATCGGACTCTTTCCGGATTTAATCCACAGATTACATGTATGTTTGATTTAACAAGTTGAACCTCAGAGCTCGTATAGCTCAGTCGGTTTAGGTTCTGCGTTGCGTGCGTAACATCCCGTGTTCGATTCCCCTCATGCGTGCGATTTTTCTTTTTTAATATAACTGTTGTATATAATCGTTGTAATAAATGTATGAATATTTGTGTAATGTTAAGTTCCAAACATTGTTTAAAAATGACTTAAACAATTAAAAAAAAATTTTATTTGCTTTTCCGACTAATTCCGGATGAAGCCGGACTAAATCCGGATTACAAAAAAAGTTTAACCAGATTAGTTCCGGACTCTACCGGACTACATCCGGATTTAACCAACGATTAGGACCGTATTTGTTCCGGACTGTACCGGACTACATTCGGATTTAAACAACGCTCCGGACCAGATTTGTTCCGGACTGTTCCGGACTACTTTCGGATTTAAACAACACTTCGGACCAGATTTGTTCCAGACTGTACCGGACTGTATCCGGATTGTATACGGCCGGATTTATTTCGGATAAGACCGGAATAAATTCCGTGCCAAAAACCTACGTTAATTTGGACACTTTCGGACTAATTCCGGATCCGGAATTAATCCGGTTTTGTCCGGAATTTTGTCCGGATTTCGTCCGGAATTCATCCGGATTTCGTCCGGATTTTTTAGTAGGGATTACAAGTAATATTGCAGTGATATTGAGGTAATATTACAAGTAATATTGCAGTGATATTGAGGTAATATTACAAGTAATATTGCAGTGATATTGAGGTAATATTACAAATTTATTTTACATTAAATAAATTATTTAAAAAACTTTGGGCTCAGTCGGGGTTCGAACACTTAAGGTTCGACACGGGGCAAATACGCCTTGTACCTCTGGGACATTAGGGTAAGATAGCCTAAGATTACGCACTACCTAAGAGTACGCACAATCAAATATTTTAGTTTATTACGTTTAGATGGAAGTGTTGCCACCTATTTATGGCCCTAAATGAATCTATTAAATATTGTGAATTAAATTCTATGACAATTTTTGGTCATAGAGTTTTTAAAAACTAAAAATAATTAGTTTTTAAAATGACCGCTGTTGAGTGTGAGTCACTGTAATTTTTTACTTCAGGAAAATAAGAGATTCATGACTTTATTCCCGTTATAAACAAATGTCAATAGTCTAAACAACAAAGTTGATTCCTCATTTATAAATTTTATTAATCTTGAACTTGATTTTTTATAAGTAAGCTTATTTTTTAATTAATAATTCTTTCCTCTCCTTACCGCCCAAGAGTACGCAGTACAAACTGCTCAATAGTACGCACTGTATCTTTGAAAATCGTAACCCCATTCCAACCTATTCCCTTGAAATGTAACGTTTCCTTTTCATTAATTTCACAGATATTAATAATGAATAAGCATAGTCGAAAAAAGGATAGAAAGCTGATATTTACCGAATCAATTATGAGGGCAATTAATGAAGATTTATTGGAAGGAAAGTCATAACGCCAGGTCGCTAAAAACTACGACATTCCAGAAATGACATTAAGATTAAAAAGTGAAACTATTCCAACATCTTGAGGTCAATTTAAATGTATTTTTAATGCAGAACACGAGTTGCTACTCGCAAAACATATCAAGAACTTAGACGAAAGATTTTATGTACTGACAAAAAAAGGTTGCCAAATTTTTTTCGAGAAAGTCTAAACGTTTGAATAAGAAAAAATATATTTAATAAACAAATATTTAATATGATAAAACTATTATTATAAAAATATATTTTCTTGACTTTTCCATTCACATAAAGTTGTCTCTCCTTCACAGTTTAGCGTGCGTACTAGGGTGTCCGTTAAAAAGTCAACTTTCAAATTTTGTTTATGCTACCCCCCAGTTTGATCCAATATAAAAAAAAAAATTTTGTAAAATTGCAGCCTGATTGATTAATATTAACCCGTGCCAGCAATCGATTGAAATTTCCAGTTGAAAATGCATTGGAAAAATGAACTTTTTTTAAAAAAAAATTATAACTTTTTAAATTTGTTCGCAAAACATTTTCCAGGTCATGTTTAGCTATATTTTAAAGCAGCGTTTTTAGAAAAATTTATTTTCAAAATTTTAAAAACGGCGGATGTTCAAAAATTGGTCAAAAAATACATTGCAATATTTGTAGCGTTTCATCACATAAATATTCAAGGAAACTCAATAGATATTCTTATCCGGGGGTTTTTTAGGTTGCTAATGAAGATTACGATGTCAAAAATTAATTTTTTTAAATTTTGGAACCAATATGGCGGATTTAAAATGTTGAATTTCCACATTTTTGAAGAAATTGCCTTGAGACACCGTTATCGGGTTTTTCGGAGTCACTATTAACAAATTTCATTTCAATCATTTATTTTTCAAAAAAATCCTATCCAATATGGCGGATTCAAAAAATTTTTTTTTTTCTAAATATAATTCTCACATTTTTACAATTTAATTATTCAGTTTTTGATCATTCATAATCAGCAAAACTTCTCTCTAAACCTGAATTAATGATTTTCTACTAATGAAGTAGCGAGAAATCGGTTAATATTAAAAAGTGAAAAATTGCACTATTTTTTAGTAGAAAATTACTACTATAATTTGACAGTTGCATAACTACTAATTGAGAAAGTGAACTTTTACAATTTTAATTAGTAGATATTTCACTTTTAAATTAGTAGTTTTCTACTAAAAACTAGTGAAATTTTTTACTATTTAACAGTAACCGATTTCTCGCCAATTCATTAGTAGAAAATTACTAATTGTAAGTCAGATTTAGGGATCAGTTTTGCTTATTATGGATGATCAAAAACTGAAAAATGTGGAAATTCAAAATTTTGAGTCCGCCATATTGGTTCCAAAATTATGAAAATAGTATATTAAGCAACAAGGGGTTAAAGGCAGCCATTTGTTTACGCTGATGTTTGTGTACGAGTGACGGTCGAGGGCTTACGATACTTTTTATTCCAAAGGCACAAAAGAAGTGCTTTTAAATGCTTGTAGGTTAGGGTCGAAATGCATTCATTTGTTTGACCGTATTAAAATTGCGTCCATTTTTTCCCTAAGGTGAAAAAAATGCATGGATCAGCTCTTCATTTTTTCCTTAGAGAAAAAATGGACGCCATTTTCACAAGGCCAAACACAGTAAAAACAAAATCTGTTTTTATAAGCTTATAATTTGTCTTTTTTAAAGTTGTGAACGGAAGTAGATCATATTGACTGAAATTCAGTGCAGAAAAAAAGAAGTAAGATATCATGCGAGCTGAAATTTAGCTCTATAAGCTGGTTAAAGAACTGAAATTTAGTTTTGCTATAGACTGTATTTCAATGTTAATGTGGTGTGATAATAATCATAAATTATAAGTAAAAAGCATTTAAGAATTTCTTTGTGTATTGCGTGTATAATAATTTTTTCTAATTTAACTTGCATTTAATTAAAATGAAAATGACATGGAATTTTTGACTTTCGAAATCATATCTAAAAAATTTTGGTCATTTTTACTTAAATTTTGCAAATTACAATAGAAAATATTGTTATACGTAATACATATTAAAATTTAGACTCAGGTTTGATGGGCTCGAATCCTGTTGGCAAGAATTTTTTTTTAACCCCTGACAATGGATGCCTTTCCGGGGACTTATACTCTATTAGTGCACCATGCCAACACGACATGACTCTCCACTTTCTTATTCTATCAGAACAAGCCTATACTCACGTCAAAGGCTTTCTTTATTTAAAGAGGGAAGACTATATTCCGGTCGGTTTGTAATTGAAAAGTAGATTTCGACCTTACTGGCAAAGCGACATCTATTCAATCGATGCCTATTGAGTTCTTGGTTCGAGCTCTTGCGATGGTAAATTAAATTTTACAAACCGACCGGAATATAGTCTTTCTTCTTTAATTTTTTTTTAAATAATGTATTTAATTTCAATAATTTAATTTGGTGTGTTCGCACATGAGTTCTTGCATGCGTACGCATATGAGTTTTTAAGTGTGTACGCACATGAGTTCGTACATGCGTAAGCACATGAGTTCGTATGTGTGTTCTCACATGAGTTTGCACGTGTGTGGTAAATTGATTTTTAGAATCGTTTCTCGTATACTCATCTCGCTTAGTTGTATATATACTTTCTTACATGAGTTCTCACGTGCGTTCGCACAACCCTCATACGAACTCATATAAGAACGCTGTTTCAATATCATATTGAGAAACATTAAACGCGACGCATGACCGAACTTAACATAAGAACTTACATGCGTTCGTACCTATGTTCTCACATAAGATCTTATAGGGGTGTTTCTTCTGAAAGTGCCTCTTTTGACCGGTTTGACGTGTTTTATTAATTAAGCAAAATCTACACAATATTATTTATTGTTTACTTCCACAGGCAAAATTTAGCCTCTTCTTAGAATTATTAAAAACCCATAAGCAATTTCATTAAGCCGTATCTGCGTACGAGCTAAATTACATTAATTTCTGAAGCCGTTTTGGAGACACCTTATCTCCGAAGCTTCTTTCTCTTGACACAGCTCTGAAATAAATTCGGGTGAACCAAAATGCATAAAGCAATTCTTTAAGTACTGAGTAAAGGGTAACTTTTGACTATTAAAATCCACAACAATTAGTAATGAACAGATTGTACAAAATTAATCGAAATAAGAAAATATTGGAACAAGGTACTTTCAGAAAAATCACCCATAGGAGATCTCGGCTGTGTCACCTGAGATGTACACGTAAGTACATACCTACCTTTTTATGATAGATCTCACTCACGTTTTTACAGTAAGGCCGTCTCCATAATATTTTTTAATCCAATTATCCCCTTAAACAATATTGATGATTATATCGAAAATTTTGTTTCAAATTTACAAAAATTTGGAATAAAAGGTTAGACTCTACTATTGATTGCGCTAAAATAAACAATTTTAAGACCCGATTCATTATTGGTAAATGAAGTTTAATGTAAAACGATGAAAATGAGCGGTTATTTAACAAATTCGGTTGAAAAATATCAAAGTTATTAGCATTTCAGTAAGCCTTTATTCTAAATTCTTGTAAATTTGAAGCAAGATTTTCGATGTAATCATCAATAGCGTTTAAGACGATACTTGGATTAAAAAATATTGTAGAGATGGTTGATTGGAAATTTAATTACCTTTAATTTAAAAAAAAGAAAATTAAAATCCATCCACAGGAACCGAAGATATTTACATTTTAGTAAAAAACAATTTTTTCGTAACAAAAAATATGAAAAAACAAGAATTTCTTAAAAACTGTTCTACTTTCTTAATTTTGGGCTTCATTTTCGAATTCAGCAGATCATTTTACACTGGAAATAAGAGTGAAATGTTGCACTGAAAAAATTTTGATGCAGTATCCGTCCAATGGAAAAATTTCATTATTCTGTTAATTTCAGACTTAATATTTTGCATGGATTTTCAACGTAGTGAAGTAACTGAATAATGTAATTTTTCATTTGGGACGGATACTGAACTTTAAAGTGCAGATGCTGCACCAACATATGTATATTCTGTAAGTTTAATAAAATAAATTTTATTATATATCAATAAGTCATTTCTACAGAAAAATAGTATATAATGTTAACTCTAAAGTAGCAGTTTGTTACACGGAAAGAAATAATTCTTGAAATATTAAGGAACTTTGTACTTGAGTTTCGGGCAAGGATGGAAATTCAGTAATAATTCAAACCTAAAAAAAAAAAATCTTAAAAATTCTTATAGATTAGATGGAAAATAAAATTTATATTTTGACTCCTGTCTGTCCGATTTCAAACATACCATTTAACTGCAGATTTATGATTTAAATGAAACATTTAAAAATCTGAAACCGAAAAATCCGAAGCTGGAAGACTCGAACTCGCGACGACCCCTCAATCTACACCGAAAAAAATCCCTAGTACCCGTTTACCAGGAATTGACTTTCCTAGTTACGAGAGGAGCCGACTATGAAATCCTAGTTAAAGTAGTAAGGTTCAAGTATAGTTAAACTGACTAGGGAAATTGGTTAATGTGACTAGGAAAATAGTCAATTTGACCAATGATACTAGTTGTTTTAATCACGTGCAACTCGGTTTTTATTTAATTTCGAATAAATTAATTTTTCAAAAAGCTGTAATAAATTAAGAAACCATAATATTTTCAATTTATATCCAATAAAAAGCGGTATTAAATTACAAAAAATAGTACGTCTGTCAACAACAGGAATTTGATGTTGTCAGATCGCTGAAGGTTAGAACCTATGAATCAGGAAATCGACCGTACTGGGAGCCGCGTGTTAACGCACTCGACCAAGGAAGGACTTGGTTGCTTGTCACAAAACATCTTATACTTTTTTTTTTGTATAAAAAATATTTTTTTAGCATCACAAAATATATCTATGTATTATATTATTATCAAATATTTGTTAAATTCAAACAAATTATTTCATTTAAAGGGATAATCATTTAATTATAAAATTCCAATAAATGAATTGCTGATCTTAATAAATTTATTTTACATTAACAAATTATTTGTTTAATTGAATTTAATTTCTTTATATAATAATACGTATTTATATTTCTAAATATATTTATGCAATGTTGCAAAAATGTAACGTTAAAATCTAAACTCAGTGCGAACTTTGTGAAAGTCAACCTCCAAAATGTAACTGTGCCTGAACGAAGAAAATTTTCATAACGCGAGTGTCAATAAAATTAAACATTATTTCTATGTTTGGAAAATTTTAAAAAATAGTGTATGTAATAAATTATATTTGACTGATTAGTGTATATTTTCTAATGTAATTAATAATAAGTTATATTTCTTTAATAAGAAAATATACAAAAAACCTAGCCTAAAAAGTTGCATAGCTATGTAACGTATAGAACTGATTATATTTACGACTGAAAATTAAATTTTAAAAGTTCTATTAATAATAATGTTTTGATTATTACATTGTGTAAGTAAACACTTATTCAAAAAGGTTTATATTCTTAATTATTGACACGTGTCAAACTGATTAAATTTCTACAAAGTCTACAAAGTCCTTCTTTAAATAGAATATGTAATATTGACAGTTGACAGCTGTTCCCAGGTGCGAATTTTAGGTTGGCCCAAAGTTAGGGCTAACTTTGCGAAAGTTGGCACAACTTTACGTACAAAAGTTGGGCCAACTAGCGGAATGATAACGGGCAGCCACCCAATGGCGATAATGGTTGGCCCAACTACTCTCCCCAAAGTTGGGCCGACTTAATATGCCAAAGTTGGGCCAACTAGCGGAATGATAACGGGCAGTCACCCAATGGCAACACCCAATGGGAAATGCCTGTGTAATGCCGATGCTTAGGGGAGGCTGGGGCTAAACCAGACATGGGGCTAAACCGGACAAGTCAAATATCTCTAAATCTGCGGAGTGTTTCACACCGTTTAAACACTCTGTCAATGTGTTGATATGTGAAGTATATACGTCATTAGGTTTTAATGACATTTCATTACTTTAATAGAAGTAGTGGCCGTCTAAGTGTGAAAAATCGTGTTTTTTCACTGAAAGTAAACATTTTTTTTCTTATTTTTTTACTTATACTTTTTTTTTAAAAATAATATGTCTAAGAGAACAATATATTTTGTATTATATAAGTTAAATATGTATCTGTAAAGACTCTTATTGAATTTTTAAATTAAAAAAATGCATATTTATGGTTTAACTTTGGCTAAATTGAAGTGTCCGACTTAGCCCCATACGGTGTCCGGTTTAACCCCACCATTTTTGGGATTTTCGTTTTCGAGGTGGTCATATTCAAAGCGGCTTACCAACAAAAGTATCTATTATTTTTTAAATGAAATAACTGTATTTTTTAGTTAAAGAAATAAGCTTTAAAATGGTATATTACACTTTGGAAAAAAATTACTCTATATGGTTTTTTTTTGCAAAAGACCAAATCCGTCTGGTTTAGCCCCAGTCTCCCCTATTTATTTAGTCTCAAGGATATTTGTTATTTATATTATTTTATAACATTTTTTTATATCATATTTACAAATACAACATACAACTTAATACTAACTCTAAACTTATATAATTAAAATATTTGACAGGGGTATCGAACGTGAGACCCCCAAGCCTAAAGCCCAACGCTCTAACCAGTATGCTATACGCTCGTTGGTACAAAACTTACGAACTGCCGTTATAACCCTACTAAAAAATCCGGACTAATTCCTTACGAATTCCGGACGAATTCCAGGCAAAACAGTCCGGTCTTATCTGGAATTAATCCGAAATGTGTCCGGAAATGATCCGAATTAGTCCGAAATTTGTCTGACACAAAAAATTTGATCTGAAATTAATCCGGAATAGTCCGAATCTTGTCCGGCAATTAATTTCGAAATTATTTATAATCAAAGTGAAGTCCGTTTTTTGTCCGGTCACGTCCGGAAACTGTCCGACACAAAATTTAAAATCCGCTTTAAGTCTGGTTTTATTTGGAATTAGTCCGTCAGTCCATTTAGAAATTAATGTTAGTAAAAGTTAAGACCGTTTTAAGACTGGTCAAGTCCGGCAACTGTCCGGCACAAAATTCACAATCTGCTTTAAGTCTGGTTTTATCTCGAATTAGTACGGGAGTCAATTCTGAAATTACTTATAGCCTAAGTGAAATCAGATTCTAGTCCGTTAACATCCGGAAGTTGTCCGGCATAAATTTTAAATTTAAGTCTGGTTTTACCTGGAATTAGTCCGGCAGTCAATTCCGAAATTATTTATAGTCTAAGTGAAATCCGATTCTAGTCTATTCACATCTTGCAGTTATCCAGCATAAATTTTAAATCCATTTCAAGTCTGGTTTAGTCTGGAATTTGTCTGGCAGTCATGTATAAAATTATTAATAGTCTGAGTGAAATCCGTTTGTCGTCAGTTCAGATCCGAAAATTAACCCGACCAAATTAAAAATTTGTTTTAAGTCTGGTTTTATCTGAAATTACTCCAGCAGTCAATTCCGGAATTATTTATAGTCTAAGTAAAATCTGATTCTAGTCCGTTTACATCCGGCACCTGTCCCGCATCAATTTTAAATCCTTTTTAAGTCTGGTTTTATTTGGAATTAGTCCGGCAGTCCATTTAGAAATTAATGTTAGTGAAAGTTAAGTCCGTTTTCAGACTGGCCAAGTCCGGCAACTGTCTGGCACAAAATTCACAATCTGCTTTAAGTCTGGTTTTATCTGGAATTAGTACGGGAGTCAATTCTGAAATTACTTATAGCCTAAGTGAAATCAGATTCTAGTCCGTTCACATCCTGCAGTTGTCCGGAATAAATTTTATATCTGTTTTAAATCTGGTTATATCTGTAATTAGTTCGGCTGTCAATTCCGAAATTATTTATAGTTATCCTATATTCCCTTCCCCGTTAGCTCACCTCCGGATTCCGGTGATTTTGAAGATTCAATTAATTGGAAATTTTCTTAGAACATGCGGAACATTCAATTATATTTTATATGCGACTTTTCTGTTTTTTAATCCCGTCCGAAAGCAGTAAAATATCTGCAAAAGCATTTATTTTCTGTTAGTAGCGAATTGAGCTAATTAAAGGAAATTAGGAATCTGCATTGTTTTTATAATTCGCTAATGTTTATTGGTTGGTGACATCTAAAAAGATTTGCAATGGATCTTAGAAAAATAGAAAATTTTATTGCTTTTAATTATAGGAAGTCGGAAAATAGTTGCATTAAAAATAATTTTGTTTCTGAATGATTTTCTTTTACTTTCGCTTCAAAAGATTCTGAATTTTAGTCAGTTAAATTGGCTCGCTGCATTTTCTAAGAACATCTTCATCTTTTTAACTATTTTTCATTTCGCCCTTTTTACCGGAATACGGAAAAAGTCTGGCATATCTTTTACAATCCAGAAAGAGCCAAGTGAATGGCAAGGAGTCTGGTGAAGTTTGGGTATAATCCAGTACTTGTTTTTAAATCCAGAAAGAGTCCTGTTTAGTGCAAAAATATTCCTGCATTCTTTTTGCGATCCGGAGAAGCCAGACAAATACTGTTTTTATCCGTCACATGTTTTTAAATCTAGATTATAGTACGATTTATTAAGAAAATAGGAAACACATTTTTTAAAACAATTTTTTCTTGAGGTCGTTTAGCCATGTCGTGATGTGTCGTTGTAAAGAAAATGATAATAAATAAAATAAGTAACATTTGGACAAAAAACAGATTACAAAAAACGGATTTCAGTTTGACTATTAATAATTTCGGAATTGACTGCCGTACAATTTTCGGATATGAACGAACGAAAAACGGATATTAGTTAGACTATAAGTAAATTCGGAATTAAGTACCGGATAAATTCCAGACTAAACCAGACTTAAAGCGGATTGTGAAATTTGTACCTGACAGTTTCCGGATGTGACCGGACTAAAAACGGACTTCACTTTAACTAAAAATAATATCTAAATGAATTGTCGGACTAATTCCAGATAAAACCCGACTTAAAATGGATTGTAAAGTTTGTGCCGGATAGTTGCCGAACTTGACCGGTCTAAAAACGGATTTCACACTTGAGCTATAAATAGATTCCGAATCCATCTTTTATTTGCAGTAAAACCCTCACATATCGGATTCCAAGGGTCTGAGAATTTTTTTCGATATAAGCATATTTATTCGGGTAAAAATTCATTATATTTAAATTCAAGGGACCGGCAAAAATATCTGATATAAGCGGGAATCCGATATATAGGGTCCGATATACTGGGTCCTACTGTATTTTCTATATCTCCCTTGTTACCGTGTAATAAAGTGAACTCTATCCGGATTTAAAAACGAGTGCCCGATTATGTCCGTACTTTGCCGTACTCTTTTAGAATTATAAAAAGAATGCTGGATTATTTTCATACTAAACCAGACGCTATCCGTATGTGAAAGCGATTGCTGTATTATTTTCATACTAAACCAGACTCTTTCCGGATTTGAAGCGTGTGCCGGATTATATCCGTACTGTACCGGACTCTTTCCGGATTGTAAAACGAATGTCGGATTATTTTCGTACATACTCCGGGTTCTATTTGGAATAAGGAATTAGTGACGGATTATATCCGTACTTTACCGGACTCTTTCCGGATTTAATCCACAGATTACATGTATGTTTGAATTAACAAGTTGAACCTCAGAGCTCGTATAGCTCAGGCGGTTTAGGTTCTGCGTTGCGTGCGTAACATCCCGTATTCGATTCCCCTCATGCGTGTGATTTTTCTTCTTTAATATAACTGTTGTATATAATCGTTGTAATAAATGTATGAATATTTGTGTAATGTTAAGTTCCAAACATTGTTTAAAAATGACTTAAACAATTAAAAAATTTTTTTTTTTTTTGCTTTTCCGACTAATTCCGGATGAAGCCGGACTAAATCCGGATTACAAAAAAAGTTTAACCAGATTAGTTCCGGATTCTACCGGACTACATCCGGATTTAACCAACGATTAGGACCGTATTTGTTCCGGACTGTACCGGACTACATTCGGATTTAAACAATGCTCCGGACCAGATTTGTTAGAGACTGTACCGGACTACTTTCTGATTTAAACAACACTTCGGACCAGATTTGTTCCAGACTGTACCGGACTATATCCGGATTGTATACGGCCGGATTTATTTCGGATAAGACCGGACTAAATTCCGTGCCAAAAACCTACGTTAAATCGGACATTTTCGGACTAATTCCAGATCCGGAATTAATCCGGACTTGTCCGGAATTTTATCTGGAATTCGTCCGGAATTCATCCGGATTTCGTCCGGATTTTTTAGTAGGGAAAGTATACGTTAGGGTGGCCCAAAAATGCATTGCAAAAAATTTTTTCTTGGAAAAGGGCATGACACCCCTGGAATTTGTTCCAATGCAAAAAAAATGAATACGTATTTTTGGATTTCTCAAAATTTCGATATAAACTAGTGCCGCCGGGCACCTCGATTTTCCCATGTAAAATGCATGGAAAAATTTTCAATTTTTGAAAAATCAAAATCATTCGCAAGGGTTTGACAAAAGTTAACAAAAGTTACTGGATCTTATAGTAGTAGACTTTCTGACGATTAATTTGATCTATACAACTTTTAATTTTGATAACCCTAACCCGGTATAAAACTAACCCAAATTTGACCCCTTTTTAAATTTTTGCACCTATACGCACTTTGCCCAAGTAAAATCCAAGTTTGACATATTTATCAATAGAAATAGTTATTATTATTTATCTTAAGTATTAATTAATGTTTAATTAATTTTTTTACAAATATTTTTAACTATTTGACAATTGTTTAAACAATTAATTTTTTCTAAAAAACCATACAAATGATTTTTTTATGTGTACATTTTTATGTTTTTTATGTTCAAACAAATTAATTAGTTTAAACAATTAATTTTTCTAAAAAATAATACAAATGACTTTTTTTATATTTTTTGCAAATTTTTCGTTAAAATTGTCTATAAAAAATATTGAAATTTAAGTTTACATGAATTTAAAACATTACAAAAAAATAGAAAAAAGTCATTTGTATGATTTTTTAGAAAAAATTATTTGCTTAAACTAAATAATTTGTTTAAACATAAAAAAAATAAAAATATATACATAAAAAAGTCATTTGTATGGTTTTTTAGAAAAAATTAATTGTTTAAAAAAATTATTTTTTTAACAATTGTCAAATAGTTAAAAATAACATATAAAAATTTATCAAACAATAATTAACATTTGCGATAAATAATAATAACTATTTTTATCGATAAAGATGTCAAACATGGATTTTACTTAGGCAAACTGCGTGTAGGTGCAAAAATTTAAAACAGGGACAACTTTGGGGTAGTTTTATACCGGGTTAGGGTTATCAAAATTAAAAAATATACCTTCAAGTGGGGCTATTTTGTTCACCGTGGGGCTATTTTGTGCACGCGAGGTTTTTAATGAATAAAATCTTTATATTTAGTTGCTTAAGATTGCTACTTAGTATAAATATTTTCTAATATCTAGACTACAGAGAGCACTAAATGAATTTACTTAGTTTTTTATCAGAAATAAGAAAAAAATCGTAAAGTCGTGAAAATTAAGCTGAAAAATCTCAAAGTTCTCAAAATTCTGTTCAGATCTCCGGAAGTTTAAAAGTGTTTCTAAAGGTATTAATAACACTTGTTGACATTTTAGTTGTGATGATGTATACGTGATGCGCTAACTTTTTGTTACATATTTAAAAAAAAAAGTGTAAAAAACTGAAAAACCAGGATTTGGTGGGTTATTTTGTGCATTCTTTAAAAATCGAGTTTTTTTCAATAATTTGTTTTGTAGTTAGTAAAAATTACTTTAAATTTTTGTTTTGAAACTTTTTTGTCTTATTTTTGTTATAAAAGACAAGAAATAAGCATAAAATTTCAGTTTTACACATGGTGCCTTAAAAACCTTAAAAAAGTAACATTAATAATTACATGCATTTTAAGTTAATTTTGAAACTTTTTCCCTTAAAATAACTCAAGAAATGTAATAGAAGTTTTTTTGAGTAAAATTTTCCTAAAGAAATAACTTTTTTTGTAAATCAACATTTTTGTGAAATTTTAGTGTTTTACTTTGAAATTAGTTAAATAATTCCTACAAAAAAAAAATATTTCTTGCTTTGTTTTTCTTTATTATACTCTAGAATATCTAAAAATAATACTTCATACATCAAAAACGTTTAAAAATTTTTTTTACACAACTTTATAAATAAGCAAACTTTGATGCACAAAATAGCCCCACCATGGGGTTCATTTTGTGCACAAGTTTGAGTTTCTATAACTCAGACAAAAAATTTTTTCTTGTTGGCTAACTCATAGGACACCTTTAGAAGGATGTTTACAACATAACTGAATAGATAAATTCTTTATTTTTTCAAATTCTGAATTTTAATTAAGCATAGAGTGGAAAAAGAGTGGTTGTGTGCACAAAATAGCCCTACTTGGCGGTATAGGTCAAATTAATAGTCAGAGAGTCTACTATAAGATCTAGTAACTTAATGTTAATTTTTGTCAAACCCTTGCGAATGATTTTCATTTTTCGAAAATTGAACATTTTTCCATGCATGTTACATGGGAAAATCGAGGTGCCAGGCGGCACCAGTTAATATCAAAATTTTGAAAAATCCAAAAATACGTATTCACTTTTTTTTGCATTGGAACAAATTCCGGGGGTGTCATGCCCTTTTACACAAAAGAAGTTATTTGGGCCACCCTAGTATACGTGCTTACGTTCACTTAAAATAGAGTGAAAGTTTTACTCTAAATCTTGGAGTGAATATTCACTCCAATCACTGGAGTGAATTTCTGCACTCTTTCCATTACAGTGAGCGATCTCACTTTTTTAGAGTGAACTTTCACTCTATCTGGAGTGAATGTACATCTCACTCCTAAATTAGAGTGAAATTTTCACTCTAAGAAATTTAGAGAGAATTGAGTAGATAACAGCGATTTTATGGCACCATGCTATTATTTCGAAAACTTTAGACTTTTGATTTAAAGGTCTATGCTTATGAATCAATAAATCTGTTATTGAAGTAATGACATAGAATTCTATAGCATCAAGGTATTTGATTCAATAGTATTTTTTCTCAGGGTACAATTGCTTCATTTTAGGCCCGGTGGATCATATTCATCCAGGGTGGGTAGTTGACTTGGAGGAGGGAGAAGGGGGGATTTAAACAAGTTTGTATGAGTAAAGAAATTCTAGGGATATAGAAAACACGATATGTTATTAAAAAGTGATGTCAGATTCCGGGTGAGTAGTCTTAATCTTTTTTTGCATACAAAAATCTTGATTTTAGTTTTCGCCAGTCACACTGAGAAAAATGTTTAGTCATAGCAACAAAAATTTGGTTGAGCCAACCAAATTTTTAATAGTGTATTAAGCAACAAGGGGTTAAAGGCAGCCATTTGTTTACGCTGATATTTGTGTACGAGTGACAGTCGAGGGCGAAGCCCGAGAAAAAACGAGTACACAAACATCATTGTAAACAAATTGGACTGACTTTAAACCCGTGTTGCTTACGATACTTTTTATTCCAAAGGCACAAAAGAGGTGCTTTGAAATGCTTGTAGCTTAGGGTTGTTTAGACCCTGCCTACAAGCATCTAAAAGCGCCATTTTTGTGCCTGTGGGATAAAAACAAATTCTTTGGTTGTTATTTAATCAACCAAACTATTTGGTTGAGACAACTACATTTTTTTATTCGGGATAACCTTTTGGTTGTCACAAAATTTTTTTTATTTGTGAGCTAACTAACCCAGGTGCGAATTTTTGGTCGGCCAACACATATAATTTTTATAATTCACATGTTATAAATTTAATTACACAAATATAATCAGATAAGAATGTAGAAATTTAATATTAATGAAAACCTAAAACAGAGAAATTTCATTTGTCATGAACATTCGAACCCGGGTTTTCTATCTGCCAGTCCAGTAGGCTAACCACCAGCCCATGAGAGATATGAATGACCAAAAAGAAATAAACCTTATAGCTAGACAGTTCAGTAACACAGACCGTTGGCCTAACTACACAGCCACACAAAAAAAAAACAACTTCATTGTCCGAGACACTACCCTAGTGTATTCTTACGTATTTTTTCCGCTGAATCCAAATCCGAAGTCAGAATTGTTAGATTGGCTAAATTTTTCGAGATAATCTCAAAAAACTCGATTTTTTCGTGTTTTTGAGTAGTTTTTTGAAAATATCTCAAAAATTTTAGCCAAATTGGTTATTCTGACTTCGGATTAGGATTCAGCGGAAAAAAATACGTAGGAAAACACTATCATAGTGTCTCGGACAAAAAAAAATTTTTTTGTGTTTTAATTGGTGATGTTTTTTTATCTTTTTTGAGATAATTTTCAAAATTTTAGCTAATCTGCAAATTCTAACCTCTGATTTACATTCGTCAGAGAAAAATACATAAAAATACATTAGTGTAGTATCCTGGCTAAAAAAAATTTTTTTTTGGGTTTTTTGGGTGTTTTTGAAATTTTTTAAGATTTGGTTTATTGAGATTATCTCAAAAAATTTAGTCAATCTAGCAATTCTGACTTCGGATTCGGATTCAGCGGAAAAAATACGTAAGAATACACTAGTGTAGTGTCTCGGACAAAGAAGTTTTTTTTTTGTGTGGCTGTGCTATCAGACCCAGGTTCGGCCGACCGTCTTGTATTGGTTTTTATTTAGATTTTATTTATATTATTATCGGCAGCTTACGCTGAGAAAAATGGATGTTAACGCTTAACATATATTTATCATTTAACACAGGGACAGCTATCTAGATGTTAAGCTTTAATATCCACATATTAAAGTTTAATATCTTGGATGTTAAGCTTTAATGTTTAGATATTAAGGGTTACTATCTTTTCTTAAACATCTCATTTTGAACTTCCAGTTTTCTCAGTGTACTTACAAACTAATCACCCATTTTTTAATAATAAAACAAGTTATAAGGAACAAAGTATTCACACAACAGCACATGATAATGATTTCATGGAGATAGCAGTCATAATAAAAATTTCATTTCCGTTTGGCTCATTTCTGACTGTCGCGTTCCGTTTTAATACGCATGCATAAGCACTTAGCTACTGAGATCCAAACTGTTTGTTTGTCACAACCAAATTATGTTTGGTTCACTGAGAGAAATGGATATTCAAACTTACTGTCTTGGATATTAAAAAATATTAATTTTAATATCTGGATATTAAGTTTGAATATCTAAATACTATATTTTAATATATGGATGTTAAATTTGAATATCCATTAATTCCATTTTTCTCAGTGTTGTTACAACCAATTTATGTTTGGTTGTCACAATCAAATTATGTGTGGTTATTACAACCAAATAAGAGCAAAAAAATAATATTGTTGCCCCAAACAACTTGTTGTGTTACGCCAACCATATTGTTTTGTTATACCAATCAAAATATTGTTGTTACAACCAACAATGGTCAACTAAAAAATATTGTTGCTAAAACTAAACCTTTTTTTTCAGTGCAGTATTGCCCCAATATTGGCTCAGAACTGGACAGTCATTACTAAGTCAACAATTAGCTGCAGGTCTGATACATTATTTTAGTCATTACTGCGCCAACTGCGGCACGCCCAGTGTCGGCAAACACACAGTTGTAAACAACAGCACAATACCGAAATTGCTGGTTACGTTGATACAAAAAAGAAAATGTTTACTTTATTTTATGAGCAAACAAAAATTTTGTGCAGAATAGCCCCGACCAAGGGTCTATTATGGGACAAAACTTTGAGTTTTTATAACTTGCAGAAAAAATAGTTTTTTATCGAAAAACTCACCGTAAATGTTTAAGAGAATGTCTACAACCTAACAAAATGTTTTAAAAAGAATTTTTGATAACATTTTGAATTTTGATTAAGTATAGAATAAAAAAGTTGCGTTTTTTGTACCATAATTGGCCTCATTGGGGGTATTGAAATTATTTCTTTTTAGTCATGTTTATCATTAATATTAACTTTTATAATTTTGATTGGTTTACATTAATGAAAACTTGAGGTAGCTGAACGTGTTCGCTATTTAAAGGTGACTCAAGGAAATAAACGATATTAACTTATGTCAATGTTATCAGTATTTTAAAATATTTTAGTATTATAATCTTTAATGATAACAAATAAATTAGAAAAAAGTCAGAAAAATTAACAGATATTTATAAGTATAAAAGAGTGTAAAACTACTATGCATTGATGATTGTTTTTAAACATACATTTTAGTTTATTGTCTCTTTAACACACACACACACACACACACACATACACAACGTAACAGTACTGAAAATATAAATTAAATTAAAATTGTTATTTTTGTAAATAAACTCATCAAACAGAAGACTCGCAAATACGTTAATAAAATTTCATGATATTAAACTGACATTTTAATACATAAATCAATATTAATATAATATATTATAAAATAGAAATCAAAACTTACAATGAGATCTTTTCACCATTCATGTCTAGATTCGACTGTGATCCCACCGTTATTAAAAGGACGAATTATATTACAGAAGTTTGAATCAGAC
The DNA here is from genome assembly GCA_037103525.1 of Ganaspis brasiliensis. Lineage (NCBI taxonomy): Eukaryota > Metazoa > Arthropoda > Insecta > Hymenoptera > Figitidae > Ganaspis > Ganaspis brasiliensis. The sequence continues at coordinate 65,587 of JAZKLR010000061.1, read as the reverse complement.
TTCATCCAAAGTTATAGAAGGACTGCGCACGTCACTAGTTAAATAAACAAAAGGCCGCTGCATATCAAATCTTTAAAAGAATGTCTATACTAGCCCGTTGTTGTAACTAGACAGTCTCTCCGAAAAGAGATAGAGACAGAAGCTGGAATAGAGGGACAATCTAGAAGAAGAACAAGAGGGAGGGAAAAAGATATCGTTATCCCTCTTTGCTGACTGAATCATGACTTTCTACCTTTGCTACTCTGATTCCATATTTATTAGATATTCTGGTCCTCATATTCTCAGTAGGAATATATATTTTATTTACTTGAAAGTGAAAATTCAATATCAATAATTTATAAGTACAAAAAAGAAGCTACGAATATATTGCTCAGAATATAATAATAAAATATTTAGGATGATTGTAAGTGTATGTAGAAAAAACAAAGTTTAACTATTTTCTCGTATTTTAGGCATAAGCTACATAAATGAAGAAATATCTTAGGACGGAAAAATTCAGATTATTTTGTGTAAATGAAAAAAAAATTATAAAGTTACCTAAATTTTATTACATTACACATGTAGAAAATTCATTATAGACAAACATAAAACTTTTTTTTTGTAAATTGTTTAGGCGGCCGCGTGGGGAAATAACAATGGAATAAATCAAGCAAACTATGGGCTAAATCTTTTGTCAACAACTATTGCTTATTTTCCATACACTCTGTCAAAGACTGCAAAAGTTATAAAAAGATAAAAAAAATGTCAGAGTGCATTTTCAAAACATAAAGCACTAATTCTAATTAATAAAATTAATTTTTCTAATTTTCAAAAGTTACATAAAAAAAAAAAAGAGCCTATGGCGCAAATCAAGTCAACAATGGGAACGTGAAAAAGTCAAATCTCAACCTTCTCTTAATTTTTTATAGATTAAAAGACATTCTAAACACCAACAAAATTGAATTCAAACATAAAAATTAAATTTTTCAAAATATTAAAATTTACAAGTCTAGATCCAAAGGACAATGGCGCAAATCGAACCGACGATGGGACCCAAACTAAACGAATTTCAATATCTGATACAACATATCAAGAAATGATTTACAACAACAAAATTTTATTTTTCCACTTTTCAAAATTAAAAAGTTCCAATTCAAAGCACAATGATGCAAATCGTATTAAGGAGGTAAACCACTCTAGAACATAAAAAAGAGGCCTAATTGAAATTTCTTTTTTAAAGAAAATTTTAAAAGTAATGAAAAATATGTTTATGTATCTTGATTGGGTACACTTTAACGAGAAAAAAATATACTTCATAAATTTTTTTTTTTTTAAATATCACATATATATGGGTATGTGATGGAAACCCTTTTTGAAGGGAATGATCTAGCGTCCGGAAAGGTTTTTTCTACAATTGTTTTCATCTTAGAACAAAAAACAATTTTTTTTATATTTTTACATCTCAAAAACTAGAGAAAGACGTAGGGGATTTTTATTTTATCGATTTTTGCAAAAATGGTAAACATTTTAAGAAAAAACAGAGTTTTTTCCTCAAAAAATAGTCACTAAATTGTTTATAACTAAAAAAATATGCAAGATAAAAAAATTCCCTACGTCTTTCTGTAGATAATGTTATTAAGAAGCTACAGTTAAATTTTTAAGTAAATCAATTAAGATTTGTGAAAGTTATGTTTCCGGCCAGCTCAAAAAAAGTAGTTTTGAAAAAAACGCGTTGGAATAACTTCATTTTAGGCGTGTAAAATTAAGCACTTCTTATACATTTTTTTGTGAAAGAAAAAGGAAAAGAAAAATAATATTACAGGATGTTATTAGACATGCCTTGAAGTAAACAAAAAATATTTTTCATTTAAAAAATTTCAAAATGGCGGCACTGGAGACGTTCTCTTGAAACATGCGTTACGTATGACGACTCTGTAGCATACAGCTCAACTATCTAGAAGTTGGCTTTAGAAAAAATATACTTTCTAAATTTCTTAGAGTGAAAATTGAGCTACTCCATATGGAGTTAATGTTCACTCTTTGAAAGAGCGAATTTATTCACTCTGTAAATAGATTGACGAGTTCACTCTAATTAGAATGAATTTTTCAACTGATTTAAAATGTCGGCTCACTCCATTTAGTTCGAATTTCCCACTTCTATTTCAGATTGGGTAAATTAAAGATTTTGGAAATTTGAATAACATTATAACTTTAAAGGAATAATATCTTATTTTTGAAAAATAAAAATAATACATAAAAATAAATATTGAACCTCTTTAATTAGTAACTTTCTGTCAGTACTCTGGTATTTTCGTATTTATTTAGTCTCAAGGATATTTGTTATTAATTGTTTATATTATTTTATAACATTTATTTATATCATATTTACAAATACAACATACAACTTAATACCAGTGGCGGATCCAGACAAGGTTTTTGGAGGGGGTATTGCATGAGAAAGAAAGAGATAGCACTATTGTTCTATCTCTCTCACTCTCATTGTTAAATATGAGGCTTTTGGGGGGGCCAAGCACCCTTGCCCCCCCCCCTGGATCCGCCAAAGCTTAATACTAACGCTAAACTTATCAAATTAAAATATTTGACGCTGAAGGGTCTCGAACGTGCGACTCCCAGGCCTAAAGCCCAACGCTCTAACTATTATGCTATACGCTTGTTCACAGAAAATGTATAGGAGTGAAATTGGGTGCTGGTAATTTTTCACCTTTTGTTTTTGCATGCATGTTCAGAGTGATTTTTGATCCAGGTAAATTTTATCCTAATTCGAGGTAATAATCACCTTTTGTTTTTTCTGTGATTGGTATAGAACTTACAAACTGCCGTTATAAGGTACGTGCTTACGTTCACTTAAAATAGACTGAAAGTTTCACTCAATATCGAGTGAAAATTCCACTCTAAATCTTGGAGTGTATATTCACTCTAAATCATGGAGTCAATATTCACTCCAATCACTGGAGTGAATTTCTGCACTCTTTCTGCACTCTTATTAATTTTCTTCTAAATTCAGTTATTTTTGGCATTTTTTAACTGTTTTCTACATATAGGTATAAGTTTTTTAACATTTTTAAATTATTTTCTTTATGTTTTAATTATTTTGTTGAAACTTCTATTATTTTTTTTTAATTTTTCAGCTATTGCCCAAAAAGATTAATTTTTGCACTAGATTTAAATTAATTATGTCATTATTCAATTAGTTTCTTCACATTTTAATTATTTCGTCAATATCTCAATTTTTGTATTCAAAATTATAATTGTTTATACCAATCTCAATTTTGTTTTCAAATTTTAATTATTTTCGTCATTTTTCTATTATTTTTTCCTTAAATTTCAATTATTTTGTTTCAATTTTTTAATTTTCGTCTTCATGTTTTGATTTTTAATCAATTTTCCAATTAATTTTGTACTTTTACAATTTTTTGTTTAAATTTAAAGTATTTTTCAATTTAATGAATTTTCCATTTAATCCCTGTTGGCGGAACCCAAATTAATATCAGTAACTTCAGCTCATTATTGCTTACTCACTTTTTGCACTTAAAAACTCACTATTTACTCACTTTTTTACTTGAAAACTCACTTTTTTTACTAGTTTTAATCTGCAAGTCCGTTGGCAGCCCTGAACCAGTGGCGCCCATTGGATTTCTAGCAGGGGGGGCCAGACCCGTTTCCAGGATACCACCCCCCTTTCATAAACCCTAATTTTGACAAGCAAAAAAAAAAAAAAAGGTTCACATAATTCATAATAAAATTATCTATACTCTCTAAATTTAAGTTAGTGAAATTCCACTGATTTGTAGGCTAAATTCTCACTGATTCAAAATTTAGAGAGTAATAATGAGTCAACTACTTTTTTAGAAATGCCTTTGAATTGATCAAAATTTATAAGTAACAGTTGTAATTTTAAGTTCATTATTCAATAAATCTATAATTTTTTATTAAATTTTAAACAGTTTTCAATTTACAATTATTCTTAAATTTTTTAAATTACCTTGCTCCGTTGTCTAATATTCTCAACAGTTTTAGAATTTGTTTTCAATTGTCAAATATACTCAACAATTTTCTATTTTTTTTAATTGTCAAATATAGGCCTGTGCGGTATTGAAAATCCAAAACCGGTTTTGAAATCGGTTTTCGGTTTTAAAACCGAAACTTAAAAAAACCGGTATTTAAAAAAAAACCGGTTTAAAAAAGAAAACCGGTTTAAAAACTAAAACCGGTTTTTTTAAAAAAACCGGAAACCGGTATACCGGTTTACCGCACAGGCCTAAAAAATGTAATACAATTAATGCTCGGCACTCACCGCCGACATCTTGATAAAATTTACGCGGTAAAACTGCTTCAAACCAATGGTTTCCTGCATACCTGCATCATGGTAAGTAGGTTAGATTCGGTATTGCGTTTGAATGGTTCGAAGAACTGGTATTTAACAAAAAAACCGGTTTAAAAATAAAAACCGGTTTAAAAAAGAAAACCGGTTTAAAAACTAAAACCGGTTTTTTGAAAAAAACCGGAAACCGGTTTCCAGAAAAACCGGAAAAAAAACCGGTATACCGGTTTTCCGCACAGGCCTAGTCAAATATTCTCAACAATTATCGAATTTTTTTCAATATTGTCAAATATTTTCCATTTATCTGAATTACTTTCTTTAATAGCAAATTATTGTCGTTATTTTATAATTATTCTTTTTAATTTTCAATTAATTCTTCAATATTTAGTAATTTTTCAATCATAATTATTGTTTAAATATTTAAATTTAATTGTTTAATTCTACGACTATTTTCTTCAATTTTCAAATCCATTCTTCAGTTTTCAATTATTTTCTTTTATATTCAAGAATTCACAATTCAATTTTTCAATTACTTATTACAATATTTAATTATATTTCTAATTTTTCTTTGAATTATCAATTATTTCCTTCAAATTTCATTGAAAATTTAATTTACGATTATTTTAATGAAATTTTAAATTATTTTCTTCAATTTGCAGTTTTTTTCAAATTTTAATTCTTTTCTTTAATTTTTAATTAAATTTTCAATAATCAATAATTATCGGCTTCTTTCAATTGCTTTTTTCAATTTTTAATTATATGCTACAAATTTCAATTCGATTTTTCATTTTTCAATTAGTTTCTTCTATATGAACCGTTCGCCGGAAAAACGGCTTAAGTCGGAAATAGACATTTTGAGAAATCTTAAATTTAAGATTCATTTGTAAGTTATAAGTAATTTAATGCATTATTATCAGCATTTTCATTTCTACTACAAAGGTATACTATCGGCCAACAAATTTCCACAATAAAAGCAATGATTTTTGTATTATTATTAATTTAGTAAATAAACAAACGAAGACGGACTTAAGCCGTTTTTCGAAAGATCGACTAAAATATTCAAAAAACAAACGTTTTTAATCAGAAATAGTTAAATATAATATGTAACAAATAGTTTTCTTTAACTTTTTTATAGTCTTTGTTAAAAATGTATAAATATGAACAGTTTTATATGCAAAATAACATGAGTTTTACACAACATTAAAAAATTTCTGGTAAACCCATTAACGCCCTTGCTTAAGAAAAAATTTATATCAAAAAAGTGAATACGAAAAAGGAGGACCGTTGACTAAATAATGATTTTTGACCTTAAAAATTGTTTAAAAAATAATTTGTTTAAACAATTTGTTATAAACAAATAAAAAAAAAACTAAAAATTATGAAAAATAAACATTGCCATTCGATTGTACGCGAAAAATTACGAAAGGAATATGTGTGACATTTTTTAATTTTATACTCCATTTGTTATAAATAATCAATAAACAATAACAATGACCTTAAACCAATCTTAGCCAATGCTTAGAGAAATGTTGATATAAAAAAAACGACAAAGAGGACCGTTGACCAAATAATGATTTTTGACAATAAAAATTATTTAAATAATTTGTTATAAACAAATGTTTTTTAAAAAAATTTTTAATGTCAAAAAGCATTATTAATTTTCTCCACGATCCTCTTTTCCCTATTCACATTTTTGATATCAACATTTCTCTAAGTATGGGCTAAGATTGGTTAAAATGGTCATTGTTATTGATTATTAATTATTTATAACAAATAGAGTAAAAAATTAAAAAATGTCACACATATTCCTTTCGTAATTTTTCGCGTACAATCGAATGGCGCTGTTTTATTTTTCATAAGTTTTAGTTTTTTCTATTTGTTTTTAACAAATTGTTTAAAAAAATTATTTTTTAAACAATTTTTAATGTCAAAAATCATTGTTTGGTCTACAGTCCTCTTTCCCGTATTCACTTTTTTGATAACAATTTTTTCCTAATCATGGGCGTTATTGGGTTAATATTCATCGCGCTTGTGTTAATTGTTTGATTCTTCATTATTGCTAATCTCTGCAAAAGTCAAAATGGTTTTATAAAATTCTCGATTGATTGGATTTAGAAAAAGAGTGAGAGACAAAAGATCAGAAGAGTAATTCATCATTGATAATATCTTTTTTATCTATATTTCTAACATCAACACGAAAGACAACGCGGTACATATGCACGAGGTGCGACCTAGGCAAGCTGCGTCGCGTCGCAACGTTTGGCCGGCGCGTACTTCAAAATTCGAATTAAAACTTTAAAAACGTTCATAAACAAACAATTTCAATTGAATATTATAGTTTAGATGACACTTAATACGAAAGTGCCGTCATTCGAAAAACGGCTTAAGTCGACTTAAGCCGTTTTTCCGGCGAACGGTTCATATTCAATAATTCTCGCCTTTTTTCAAAAAATTTTTTGAACTTGAAATTATAATTTTTAACTTTTAATTCCATTCTTCAATTTTCAGTGATTTCCTTAAATTTCAAATTATTTGCTTCAATATTCAATAATTCTTGGCTTTATTAAATTTCATTTAAATTTGAATTAAATTGCTTAATTCCATGCATCAATTTTTAATTATTTTCTTCAGTGTTCAATAATTTTCGGTTATTTTTAATTATTTTTCTATTAAATTTGTATAATTATTCATTAATTTTTTAATTACTTTTAAATTGTGTCCATTATTCTGGCCTTTTTGAATTTTTTACAATATTCAATAAATATTCTCATTTTTAAATTATTTCTTCCATATTCAATAATTCTATGTTTTTTACAATTTTTTTTTTCAAAAATCCGATATTTTACTCTATTTTTAATTATTTACTTAAATTTTTAATTACTTTTTCGATTTTTATTTAATTTTTCAATTTTAAACAATTCTCGGCTTTTTCCAGTTATTTTATTCAATTATAAAAAATACTTTTTAAGTTGTAATTTAATTGTTTAATTCTACAAATATTTTCTTCAATCTTTATTTATTTTCTTTAAATTCCAATTATATGTATTTTCTTTAATATTCAAAACTTCTCGCCATTTTTGAATCGTTTTTTAGGGTATCAATAAGTTTCTTCAATATTAAATACAATTGTTCAATAATTTCGTTCAATTTTCTAACCAATTCGTCAATTTTTAATTCAGTTCTTTAGTTTTCAAATATTTTCTTTTATATTCAATAATTCTCCCTTTTTTTAATAACGTTTTTAAATTTTTAATTATAATCTTTAAATTTCAATTATATTTTTCAATTTTCAGTTATTTTCTTGAATTTTACATTATTTTCTTCGATTTTCAATCCAATTATTCAATTTACAATTATTTCCCACAATTATTCCTACAATTTCCTTAATTTCTTAATTTAAAATTATTTTAGTTTAATATTTATACAGTTTTAAATAACCGACAACAGTAAAGAGATTCTGGCCCTTGGGCGGTGCGTTCATTTTGTTATTTCAAATAGGGTACTCTTGAATTTTTATAGGAACATATTATTAATGATTAAAAATATAATTATTTAATAATTTCTGGTTATACTTGAATTTGAAAACCAATATTTCAAAGACATTCTAACTAAAAAACATCTACGGGATTAAATATTAGGTTTACAATTATATTAAAATCAAATTAACCATAGTTCATATGTACGTAAGTTCATGGGGTGTTTGAATTCCGTACTTTTCTGATTATTTTGTTACGTAAAATTAAATTTTTTATTTATTTTTTTTACCATCCTCCTGACACCACCCACCCCTCGACCAGGGGGGCGGCCGCCCCCCCTGCTCCAGCCGATTGGGCGCCACTGCCTTGAACAATAGAAAGGTGGTAATTAAAATTTGAAAAATTTACGAAGGTTCTTGACCGTTCTTTACTATTTCAAAAAACTGTTTAGATGTTTTAATTTACAATTGTATTCAACTTATTATATAAAGTTAACACAGGTAAAATAGTGTAAAAGTAGTAAAATTCCTATGTCTTTTATTATGCCTTGGAAATTTTTGTATATTAACCTAAATTTTTTCAAAAAATTCAATATATGAGAATTTTTAAGTTTCGTATCATTTCATTTCATTTATTCAAGAAATCCAACAGTCAAAGACCAATTACAGGATTATAAGTAATATAAATAATCAAGATTAGTACAGCAAAATATAATGTAAATCATCATAGCTTACAATAATAACAATAGTTGATTTGTCATTACAAAGATTATTTAACAATAGTCAATGAGTACGAAATTGAGGCATATTTCCAATAATTCTATTAATTGACATTGTAAAGAGATCAATCGAGAAGTTATTAAATGTAGTATCATTATAAATCCACATCATTCTATCAATGGGAGTATCGTGAGAGGCTAGTTTTGGGTAAAACACATACTCCGCACGTGTATCATAAGGCGGGACAATCAAAACAATTTGAGATGTAAGATACGACGAATCGATATAATTTTTAAGTAATTTGAGCAAAAAAGTGATGTTTTGAACTATCCTTCTATCTCTTATACTTAACACATTAAATTTTTTACACAGTTCAACATAGTCAGACCCAGGCATAAGGAAGACACCATTAGCCCTCCAATTCACAAATTTAAGAAATTTTTTATGACATTTCTCTAAGCTGTCAATGAGATAATTTACATTAGTATGCCAAACAAAAGGACAATAATCAAATTTAGATAAAATTAATGAATTGAAAAGAACTTTAAGTGCATGTGGTTTAGAAAAAGTTCGACATGATCTTAAAATTAGGCCCAAAGATCGATTTGATTCTCTCATTACACAGTCAATATGGTTGTGAAAACGTAGAGAAGACTGGAAGTATACTCCCAAATCTTTAAACGTATCAACCCTTTCTAGCTCTGTTTGACTATAATATTATAGGAAAAGCAAATGGTGGATTTTCTCCTGGTAAAAGACATTACCTTGCACTTTGATACATTGAGGTCAAGAGAGTTTCTGGAGCACCAATCAACTAAAGCATTCAAATTACTTTGTAACCTCTCACAATCATTGACATCATTAACAGGAGTAAAAAGTTTTACATCATCGGCATACAGCAAATTATCAACATCAAACTCACACTGAATATCATTTATGTATATCAAAAATAAAAGAGGCCCTAGTGTAGATCCCTGTGGCACACCCGATGTAGGAGTATAACTCACAGACGTGTAACCATTATAATAAACAAATTGTTTTCTGTTACGTAAATAAGTGAAAATAAGAGAAATAATTTTTTCAGGTAACTCGAGGTCTTAAAGTTTCCTGCATAATATATTAAAGTCAATGCTGTTAAAGGCCTTTGAGATATCAGTAAATATTACATCAACTTGGCTATGATTTAACAGATAATTTTCAATTTTTTGTAAAAAAGTAATAAGATTAGATGACGTAGAACGTCGAGGGACAAAACCATGTTGTGAATCAATTAATTTTGATCTAAAATATGACCATATAATTTCACTTAGGCATTTCTCAAAGACTTTAGATAAATTAGACAGAATTGCGATTGGCCTGTAGTTACAAATCTGAGATTTATCTCCTTTTTTAAATACAGGACAAATACGAGTGTTTTTCCATAGTGTAGGGAAAGTGCCTGAAGCAATAGCCATATTAATGTTACGTTCGTAGTAATTTTTAAATTTTATTAATCTGTTTACTACATATTAAAATACATATGGAGTATAATAAATTTGAGAACAAGAAAGCAATTACTATATTTAGGGTTTAATAATTATAAAATCAGAATTTCTAAGCTCTGATTTTATACTTATGAAAAATGTCAGAATAGAAGAGAATCGCAAGTTCCTTGACGTTTTGTGCTGACCCCCTTATTACAAAATGTTTTAAACGATGAATTCTAGTGCAGCATCTCCTCTACCTGAGAACTTGGAATTTTAATCGTTTAGCTTTGTAATTTTCATAATTTGGTTATAGCAAATTGTTAATAAATAATTATTGATATAATGATTATAATTATATTATAAATATTATATCACATGTATTATGGACTTTATTTTATATTATTACGCCGTTGTATTTTGCACTATGTGTATAGTAGTACGCTCTAAGCACATAACGTATAATCATGTAATAAAACAGGGCGTTAAATAAAGTATATTTTATACTGTGTATTATGTGGTTATAAAATATAAATGTGTTTTGTAGTTCGCTAATATATTTCATAGGAGTATTATATTGTATAATCAAGCAGTAGAGTATTTGTGACTCTTATGATACATTATAACGCGTAATATAATATTATTATTATAAATTTTTTATATTTGTTTTGTATGAGGTTGAGTGAGCGAACGAAAAGGTTTTTAAACATTCAAAATTTTTCTTTTAATAATCGCCAAGTACCTGCAAAATTATTATTACAAATAGGACTTTTTAGGAATTCATGTATTTATATTTTAATAATGTACTACTATGCATTTCATAAAGTTATTGTCATAGAAGATTCTCGAAGAGAACTCAACTGAGCTCCGCCCAAAGTAAAGATGACATGCGCATAGATTACTCCTTCCATCGATCTCTAGCCAATACATCTATGATTTTCCTATAGTATTGAATTAATCAATACCAATGCAAATTTTAATTAAATAAAACTAGATGAATCTCTTCGAGGATCGACTCTTTCTCCGGTCGTCAAGCAAGTAACATTGTTCTTTCAAACCGATTTTGAAACCGTCCCATCAGGGAAACGCCCTTGTTTCTTAACTTTTGAAAACGATTATAGACTAATAAAAAAATAATTTGATAAAATATACTATTGATAATTATTATAAAAGTCGAACAAATCGTAGTAATCAGAGTTGTAACATCGGTTCTTGATGTAAAATCAAAATCGATAAACGGAATTTGAATTGATAACGTTCGCTACGCGATAACCTTCTTTTTATACCCGATTCGATTTCAAACAATCTTTTATTTTGTGAATCAAATATCTCAAAAGACGGACAGTTGAGCGACTCTTTCCTTTAGGAAAGTAAGTACTTGGTAAGATCACCAATTGTCTTCTATATACTTATCCTTATATTTCTTGTAAAAATAAATATAATTTCTTACATTCTGATCAATAGCTTGTTTTACTATCCTACTATTTCCTTTTCAAATAGTTATAACATTTGGAAACAAAATCATAACAGCTCCCGTAGAGCTGAGGTAAGGCAAAACTCACAAATAAAAAAAATAAACAAACACAAGTCTTACCAACTTGTGTGAAAAGCTAAAACTTTCGAAGAGAGGTTGTAAATTTCTTATGTCGGCCATGTAAAGTTACGTAATCGTAACATTAAATATAATATTCAGAGGCTTTATCAATACTGATAGACAAGTTTTGAGAAGTTTATTCGGCACATTATCAAATCCTACAGAAGGTTTATTAGACAGTTGTGATAGAGTTCTAGAAATCTGGTAATTAGTCAAAATTATACTATCGCCCATTAAATTTAAAGAATTTGTCCGAATAATATCTGTATTAGGTATGTAAGGCTTATAAACATCATTGAACATATCTCTAAACGAATTCACTATTTCAGATGGAGAATTTAGTTGCAGATCATTATAAAACCTTATACCAGGGATTCTAGAAATTCCATTTATATTACGAAAATGTGACCAGAAACATTTTGGGTCATCAATAATGTTGTTCTCAACTTTCTTTAAATAAATTTTTTAAGCAATCGCAATTTGACCCTTAGTCAAACATCTAAGATCACTAAAAATTTTACTATAAATTGGAGACTTATATTTTATTGATAACTGTCTATATTTATTCTTTAATTTTAAGTTCTCAATAATTTCCTTACTAAACCAGACCGGGTATTTAACATTTTCATTAGTTTTTGAGGTTACAATTTTAATTTCTTGGTCCATAATTTCATACAGTTTACAATAAAATATTTCAAGCGCAGCATCAACATTGTTAGCCTCCTCCAAAATAGCCCAATCCATCACTGATAGCAAAGATTTAACTGTATTGAAATCATTATTTTTAAATATATATCTTTTCGAATCTGGACTAATTAAAAAATAATTTTCTGTATAGACGGTGGAACAGATTCAAAGCAAAGTAATAGAGGGGGGTGAAATGCATCAACTGGTAACAGTGGTGGAATGTTGGAAGAGACTTCACAAGGAAAAGAAGAAATAACAATATCTAAGTAACGATCCCTGAAATTAAGAACATTATTATATTGCGCAAAATTATGATCTTTTAAGAAACAATCAAGGAGATTGGATTTAGAATCTCTCATTCCAGTCGTTACAAATTGATAATAATTAGTAATGTTGAAATCTCCAACTATTAAAATCCTATCTTTCCAATGTAAACAATAGAATGACAGAGCATTGAAAAAATTTTCAAACTCAATTAAAAGCAAATTAGGTGGAATATAAACGTTAATGAATATAAATCCAATACCACCCACAATAACGTTAATTGCAACAATATTAACAGCTGAAACTGAATTAAAGATATTGGTTATATCCAACTGATTACATTTAAATCTACATTTAATAGCAGTGAGAACACCACTTCCAATCCTTTCAAGCCTGTCATTTCTAAAAACATTGAATATAGTTTCATCGAGAAACTCACCTGTCAAAATATTTGGCTTCAGCCAACTTTCTGTAAAAGCGATGATATCATAATCAAAAATATCAGTAGAGGTTACAATATCAGTCAGCTTCGTATTAATTCCTTTAACATTTTGATAATAAATGGTAAATTCATTTAATAAAGATAAGTTAACAATGTGTGAACGTTGAGTTGAATCTAAGTTGACTGCGCTGATGATGTCTTGGAAGTCACAACCATGGGTTCTCCGAGTTTCTCTATTATTATTATCTGAGTATCATAATGTGTTTAAAGTCAAATTAGAAATGTTTAAAAATGCCTTTAATTTTTACTATAAAAATTGACGGCATTTTTTTTATATTTATATTTGTGCTAAATTGACCTAAACTTACGAAATACTGTAATTTAAATATTTTCATTTAAAAAAAAATAGAATCAGATACAAAATTTCGAAGAGAAATCTGGGACTATTTGACTAGTTTGGTTTTTTAAAATAAATTTAGCACATTTAAATAAAATTTAATTTAAAGTTTAAATTAGTAAATTAATTTCAATTAGGAAAATAATAGTAGAACGGTGTTAAAACGTCAGAATTAACTTTCAATTTACTTTTTTTGATACGAACTCGACACTAAACAAATAAAGTTTGTATCGAATTTTATATCAAGCGAAATAACAGTAAATTCAATTAATTTTGACATTTTAACATAATACAACTATTATTTTTGTTACACGATTTTTTCTGTCTAAAAATTTGTAACTTTTAAAAAATTTAATTTTAGTATAAAAATTTGTAAAAAATTATAGGCTAACGTTTTGTGTTTGTCTAGCACAACTTTCAGTTTTTGAGAATTAATATCCTTTCAAACATTATTCATAAAAATAATTTTATTTTAACCACGTTCAGTTATTTAATCATTAATTTTCAAACTTTTTTCTAATGTTATTTAAATTCATTATTAGGTAGTACTGATAGATCTGATTCTGTTATACAAGCTGCAATCAGTCGCTTGAAGCATGAGAATCATGAATCTTGGCCACTAATTCTCGAAAACTGGTCAACAACGCATGCACTGAGAGTGCAATCCTTAAAAGATACAAGACCTGAAGCTGGCGAAGGTGCATCTTTTTCAGTCAGTGATTATTTTAAAGAATGGGAAGTGCTCACCCTTCTTAATGGTTACCTTTTGGTAATATTTGTTGCAAAAGATTTACCTTAAAAATAAAAATATTTTTTACCCTCATATATTAAAAATCTTAAAACTTTTTAGCTAAACCAGGACTTTAAAGATTTATATCCAGGTAGAGAGGACGGACTTGTGACAAAGTGGGAGACGAGCAAGGAATTCCTAATTGATTTAATTAGAAAGGAAACGGCGAAAACTGACAATTATACGCTAAGACTACTTGATGATTACGATAAAACACCTAAAGGTTTGTTTTATTGTGTTTTTTTTATAACTGGTAAAAATATATTTAAATATAATTACAAATTAAATCTTATAAGTCTTAAATCGCGATATACTCTGTTTTTTAATAAATATTATACTTTTTCCTAATTCTAGAGTCACGAGATGCTCTAATAATAAATCTTTTGCCTCAATTATTAATTCAACGGAATCGCGGAAAGAAATCTACCGATATAATAAGTGTTACAGAAGCTAGAAAGATTTTTATTTTACATGTAACCGTAAGTATTTTTTTCTCAGGATCATATTGTCCTCGTCTTATGGTAAAGTAAGTTTATTTTAAAAAAAAATTATTAATTTCTAGATTCCTGGAGACATTAACAAAGCAGTTGAGAACCATGCTGCCTACTTACGTACAATCAATCAACCGTTCCAGCCAACACTCGTGTTAGTTGGACCTACACTTTCAAATATATCGGCAAGTTATGTCCAGATTGAGAGAACTCGATATAAGATGCGAACTCCCATAAAAGCTTTAGATACGTGTTTTAAAGCTTTTTCCAGTTTGGATGCAGCATATCCAACAAATTGCAAATCTGTTTGTCAATTTGTTCAAAAATACTTTTTTGACATCCATCTCAAGGACTACGAGCATATTCCTAAAGTGACAAGTGTCATTAGCTCTCTAAAAGGAATTGAGAAGAAAAAGGCTAACAAACAGTAATTATTAAAATGTTTAACTGTAGCTAGTGCGGCAATTTATTTGCAACTATTCAAAGTCTTTGCAGTCATTTGAAAATAAGTCATTTGTTTAACATATACAGTATTTTTAAATGTGCGCAAGATGGGTGTGATAGGCAATATAACTCTGTGAAGTCTTTTCGAAAGCATTTAAGACAAAATCATTTAAATCATGAAGCTCTTCCAGCAGTTTTAAATAATGAAATTATCTTACAGCGTGAGCACATAGACGCAAACAACTTTCATAATCCAGGTTTAGATGGTGATCAAAATATTATTCCCGTAATAGATTACGTTGCACCTATAGATGATCCTCCCGTGTCCGTATTGTATTTTAAAACTTTACTTTTAAATTCATCTCTTGCATTATCATGTAAACTTTATGAAAATAGTACAATTAATCGTTCTCAAGTTCAAAGTATTATTGATTATACCAGTGAATATATGTCAAACAGTGTTTTAGAAGCATTAAAGTCTAAAGTTTTTTCTGTGCTTCGTGATACAAATTAAACTGAAAATGATCTTAATGATTTAAATTTAATGTTTTTGTCATTGGAAAATTCATTTCAGGGCTTAAAAACTGAAAGACTTAGAGTTAACCCTCCTAAAAACCTTCCTTTGACTATTGCAAAAAAATATTGCTTAACTCTTTCTACTCGTTTTTTCTCCAAAACTGGCTTCCGGCAAAAATTTTTTACTGATTTTGAAAAAATCAGAATAGTTGATTGCGATAACTATTTACATTTTCTTCATATTGTACCTCTTCACGACAATTTTATGATAGTCAAAGAAGCTACTATTCGAGGTACTTATTACAAATCAGGTATGGTTTTACCCTTCAGTTATGAAGATAATGAAGTTCAATTCGGTTCAATATGCTGGATCTTAAAACCAAATACTGAAAATCCCGCAATTGGCTTTATATTATCTAGTTTTACTACGGTAGGATTTAATAATCATCTTCAATCTTTTGAAATTTTACCTGATGACCAATATTTCTTTAAAGTGCATTGCGATTTAGTATCTTTTTACCCCAGTTTTCCACGTGTAGGAGCTGATGGCAATACCTATATTACTTATAAGCATTGGCTGTAAAGACTTTTGAATATTTGACTTTGAAATTTTAAAGTTTTTAATCTAAAATCTAAGCTTTTAATTTTTTATCATTAAAATGTTGTTTTAAAAACTTGTATTATTGTTTTAAAAATTACGAATCTTTAAATATCATTGTGATTATAAGCATTTAAAAAAATGTTTCTTATGTTGAGACTTATTAGTTCGTAAGCTCATAGAAATGCGTATGATTAATACTTTTAAGCACATTATTTTCATCAAAAATGAAGTTACCTTATATTAAAAAAGTATTATTATTTTTATTATAATTGTAATAATTGTTAAATACTTCTAACTTTTCATGTTTAGAAGGTAATTAAAATAACTACTTCAAATTGTTCTGTAAGCGTATTTTTAACAAAATGTGATTACCGCATAAGTACCAAATATAGTGTGTCTTTACAGAAAAGGATGACCACGAACGTTACCAATTATTTCAGAAATTATTTATATAAAATCAAGAAATGTGATATAGAATAATTGTATCTTCAAGACCTAATGTTAAAAAATAATATTTCAATTTAATTAAGTTTCATAGAAAGCGTGGCGATATTTGGTATTTAACTCCATAATGTATTTTATTAGAGAAATTTTTATTACAATTGTAAGATTAGAAAATACTATTAAGGTACTTAGTTTAACAATTTTGTCCGTTTTCCAAGATTTAATAAAAAAAACCATATAGCAAAAATTTTGTAGTTTCGTTTAATTTTAAATTGAGCATATATTATAGGATAAAATATAAATCAATATCTGCAAGCCAATTAAATGTTGCCTCAGAGTGATTGATTTATTTTTTATCCTACAATATAACTACTGAGCGATAAATTTAATTTTAAAACAATAAGAATTAATAGCTTAAGAATTTAATAGCTTGAAATTAAGTATTTATTAATATAAGTTTAAGTTTATAGTATTCTTAAAAAGGATAAGAAGAAAATAGTCTTAATTTTAAGATTAGTTTCCTGAAAAACATTTCTAAGAGAATTTTCTTAATATAAGAAGACGCTATACTTTATCTAAGAAAATCTTCTTGGCGCCTATTTAAGTAGCCCATATTCTTGAAATAAGTTAAATCTTCTTAGCATAAGAAAATCGTTTTTTCAGTGTGGACATTCGAAAAATCGCCGTGCGGGTTGCGGAAAGTCTGAAATTTTTTTTATTAATTATAATCAATGTTGATAACGTTATTGCTTCTTAAGAACAGTGGTCGCTAAAATCAACTGCGCAGCTCCAGTTGTGATAGAAAACAACTGCGCACAGTATTAACGTTATTTAATTTATAAACATTTTTAAATGTCCATTGAAGGTCCCAAAGTAACGTTCTATAACGTTCCAGGCGAACGTTAAATGGCCAAGGACATTTGAATGTTAAATCGACCCTCAGCAACGTTACTTTTTAACGTCCCGGACGTTAAAAAGTAACGTTATCTGGAAGTTAAATAACGTTCAGTGCTATTAGGGTACTTTTTTCAAGTAATCTTGAAACACAATACTTTTCTTTATGGATTATTACATAATTGCATCTGGTTGTACAGCTTATTATTTTTAGCTATTATTTTATAGAAACTTGGTAAATAACAGCATATTGTTTTGTATGTACACATAATTTAGTATAAACATATCAGCTTACCTAATTTGTGTCTTTTGTTTTTAACCCTACATTTGCATTAATTAATAAATTAGCTATTTTAAAATTAAAAACTGAAACACTGGATTCATTTATTAATTGCAATTTATTAGTAAAACACATTGCATACTAATTATCTATAATCCAGTGTTACTTTATATGTGGTCTGTAGTAAGAATGTATTTAAATTTCTTATGACACCCTATTGCGTGTGTTGCATAGGTAGTTGGTTAAGGCTGCGAACTGTTGGTGTAAGGGTCGTGCGTTCAATCCCCAGCGACAGGGGATTTTTCGGTTAGGTAGTTGATTATTAGTTAAAAATAGTTAAGGAGTCTTATACTAATATTGTTTGTAGACTTCCAAATTTATTTTTTTCTTTTTTTTTTAATTACAGTTTGGGAATAGTTTATCAACATTAGTTTGTTGCAATTCCACGACAATGTCTTAGATGATTAATAGATATAGTTTACAAATTTATTTAGTATCTAAAGCTACAAATTCATTTAGTTACACATTTGTTAGTGATTGAATTAGTACCTGCTGACTAATTCACAGTCAACGGATCTGCCCTATTTGAATTAGTCATTAATGACTGACAGTTAGTCATTTTTGACTAATTCAGATTTAGAGAGTATTCAAAAATATTATAAACCAACCCAAATATGTATAGGATGATTGTGGGTATTACTACAAGTTCTGCTATTACTACGAATTTTACTTGAAATATTAAAATAAAACTTAATTTGCTTAGATTGTAGACTTTAGAATAACTAAAATATAGTTTAAATTAATCTTTAATATAATTTTAAGTCATAATTTATAAAAAGTAATATAAAAAATATGTTATGTCACTTTGAAAATAGAAACTCAGTGTCGTAGCTAAAAACTTGTATTATCGGGTTGAGAGTGCTTTCAGAAATGAAGTAATTTTAATGTAATGTATAAGGAACTTAATTCTAAACTTGAGAGACTCTTCAACTGTTGTATTAGATTTATTTGTGATTTGAAACATAATGATCATATATCACCTTACCGTGAAAGGCTCAGGTGGATCAATGTAAGCAACAAACGCCTCTTGTTTATTGGTTGTCTTATACTTAGCACTAAAAAACCGTCTTATTTATTTGAGAAGTTTTGCTTTCGGTGTGACATTATACTAACAGAACTAAGGTGTCCATCTGTTTTGAGGATACCTTTATGTTAAACAGTTAAGGTGACCTTCTGTCCCGAATTTGAGCCCTTTGTCCCGCCGAGACTTGTGTCCCGCAAAATGTCATGCATTTTGTTTTAAAACGTCTCGCATTTCCCGCAAAATACTAGACATTTATTCATAACACTGTTTGTCCGTAAATTAGGAGAGGTAAGGTAATCGACCCAGTCGCTGCACAGCTAAAGATATTCGATAGTATTTTATATTTTTAAAAATAGAAAATGAAAAGTATAACTGCAATAACTATGTTATTTTGGAAGACTAAGCATTGAAATTTCATATAAAATTATTAAAAACCTTTTTTATCTGTTCAATAATTTAGAAATTTGATTTAAAAAAGAAAAGTCATTTGTACTAATGGTTGCACACAAAATTTTTTATTTTCCTAGTCGTGCAGTGCCAATCGCTGTACACGGCTTAGGTTATAAATCACTTATTTCTAAATGAAATAAATGACAATTTTGTTTAAAATTTTTCATTTTCTTATAATAAATAATAAGTATGAGTTTTTAAGTCGGTTTTTATTTTTATATTCAGAGAAAATAGTATAACTTTTGAAATATTGTCCATAATTTTTAAACTGAAAATTTATTTATTTTTATGTTATGAAACACACTATCCAATGAAAAATTGACAACTGGCGCGGTAGCGCGCCAGTACTGGATAGTCTTGGCGCAGTACTGGGGGGCCAATAATGGTGCAACTCTAGTGGAATACTGGGATGATAATGCTAACCAGTACTGACTGACAATACTGGTGCAGTACGGCATGCCAACTCTAGCGCAGTAATGGTACAATAATGGCATCAGTGATGTGCCGGTATTGAATTTATTTCTAGTGTACTATTTAACTGCAACGGGAAAATTATTTTCTCTAACATCTCGCGTTAAAAACTCGTGTTTCCACGCACACGCATGCGAGAAAAGAGCAGACGACTACTTTCCACCCACACCTTACCTCGTGAACGCTGTTTTTTGAACAGTGCTACCAACTTCGAAAACCCAATATTTTCTAACTCTAATATAATATTGTGTATCCGAACTTGACAGCACTGTTAAAGAGTAGTGTTCATGGGGTAAAGTGCGCGTGGAAAGAGTCCTCTGCTCTTTTCTTGCGTGCATGTGCGTAAAAAACACGAGTTTTTAACACGAGGTGTTAGAGAAAATAGTGTGTGTAGCATGGGCGCAACTAGGGGAATCTCGAGCCGTGTGATTGCCACACTCGCATCGCTCGTGCGCAAACTTCACACGACTCTCGATCCCCCTATTTTTGCGCCCTTGCTATACAAATAACTATTACGTATTAATAAAATATGTTCTTATAAATTTATTTTAAAAAAATATTATCACTGCCTAGAAGTTAACAATTTGTTTATACAAATTTAATTGTTAATAATATTTACACTTTAATTTAATACATTATTTATTTATTATTTATAAAAACTAATTAAGAATTGTTTCAACCTTAATAACGCACTTATAAATATACAAATGAAAAATCGCACGCTTAGAGAAATCGAACCCTGAAACTAACGGACGCAATGCTGACGCTTTATCCGACTGAGCTAACACGACTAATGAGTAGGGGCTTTAGAACTTGGACCTTGTATACAAGCTGCTTTTCTATTCAAACATGATGCAAAAAAAATACCAGAATACAATTATAAACATTAAATTTATTATTGGTTACCAATTTAATAATAATATAAACAATAGAGTACAGAATTAATTAACTGTAATCGCATATTTAAGAAATATTCTTATAATATTTAATTGTTCATCTCTTTAACTAATTATTGTAGCTATTTATAATTATAAATGAATAATTGATTACATATAAAATTAATACAAAATATAATAATATTTATAACAATAATAATAATATTAATTAAATAATATTAAGTCATAACCAAATAAAAATAATTTTAGTATTTTACAGGTGTAGTTTTCATTTTTTAAATCTTTTTTTATTTTCCATACAAAAAAACTTAAGATCTTTATTCCAGGCTATACTTATTTTAGCATTTTTTAGGCAGTACTGCACCAACATTGGTTCAGTACTGGACAGCCATTACTAAGGTAATAATGCTGGCGCAGTACTGGTACATTACTGCAGCTATTACTGCGCCAACTTAGGCACGCCAAGTGTCGGCAGATGCAACTGGCGCAATGCTGCGCCAATAGTCAACAATGGCACAATATTGAAAATTTCGGTTGGGTATGAATCTAATTCTGTAAATAAATCTTCATTTACAATAATCTACATGTTTTTTCCAACGTCAAAATTGTTGTTTTGCTTCAGAAACCAAAAATTTTATTTCACAAAACAATAATAAAAAATATAGGGGAGAGTGGCCATCAATGTACCAGTTTTTTGAATGAACCATTTCAATTTTCTCAGAAACAATTAAATAAAAATTCTCCTAATTTTAAATATAAATGAAGTTTGCATAAACACACTACGTCCATAAATTTGAGACATGTGGATTTATTCTTTATAGAGAAAACTGAAAAAAACTGTTTTTGATGCTCTGAAGAAAAAATTTACCTAAAATACAAACACGTTTTTTAATTGAAATAAGGCAATTTAAAAATAAATGAACTTACGATTTATTTTGTATCGGGCCTGAACTACAATATTCTAATGAGAAAAAGATTTGGAAATATTGCATTAAGTTATAAAAACCATTTTTGTTGCAAATGTCATGTTGATTCAATGTACCAGGGAACAATGAACCACCTGGAATTTCAGTGTATTTTCGATTTCCAGAGTGGTATGCCTGATTATAAAACTAGGCATGCGTACAGCATGTGACAGCGATTGTTATCAGTACTCTTCTCAACATAGCAAAACTAAAATGCCATTTTAGCTCGTTAACTTAAATTTGAGGCATATTTATGTTATACATTATAAATTAAAAAGTGTTAAGTAATAATTTTTTATAGTATTTGATAGAAAATAAGTTTTTTTACAAAATGAAAATGCAATATTATTATTGTTGAACATTTTTAGTGTTTTTATAGAGGTGGTTCATTGTGTACCCAGGTTGTTGAAAATGAAAATAGCTTGTTAGTTTAGAAAAATCCTAAATTTTATTATTTAATCAAAATAAATCGGGTATAATATGTGTGCATTACCTAGAGAAGTGTTGTAGTTTTATATTGATGCAAAGAAGTGATTGAAATTAGTGAAATTGAATAAATAATATGACCTTGAAAAAACCCCGGTACGTTGATGGCCACTCTCCCCTACACTTTTTTGGGTTATATTATACGGATCAAAATGGATTATAACAACAAGATTATAAAACAACTCATCCTACACGGAAGAACTTTTGGTTTTAATAGTTAATATTATAATATGTATTTTTACAAAATTTCGATTGTAAATCAGCATATAACTGTAAAATGGTATTTTATACTACAGGACTAGAAGAATATACTTTTTTAACAGTTAATATTTATATATTTTAAAATTAAAATTTACTTTTTAAAACTGGAAAGATTGCTTTTTTTAAAAGGAAAATGAAACTAGGAAAAAGTAAAATCAAAAAAAAAAAAATTAAAATTATTTAATTTTTATTAAATAATAATTTTTATAAAAATATTTCTATATTCAATAGGAAGCAACAATAAAATAAGTTCATCTTGAACATCTTACTATTAAAAAGATTATATTTCAAAATAATGCTTTGTTGAAATTCCATTAACTATTGGAAAATTGGCGGCCATGACAGTTTAACCGTTGTGCGCTTCTTGTCACTGTTGATTTGCTTATTCGGATTATATAATTTCTCTCTTAAAAGAAACGATTTAATCATTAACGTTATCGTAAAGTGGGTGAAAAATAACACAATAAATACGTTCTACGTGATAGTTTTATTCAATATAAACCATAGTTATATCATGTAAAAACTTTTAAGTGAATTTTGAATTTGGCGGATGTCAAACTTCAACTATTGTTCACAGATGGAAACTTGTGATTTTTGTGGATTTTTCTCAAAAGTGGTAATGTATTATGTCGATTAGTATATAAGGAAACTTTTCCCTTCAAACATTATATGTATTGTGCTATTCGTTAAGCATATATATGTGCGTGCGTATTATCGTTAGTGTTTAGGTTATGTTAGGATTTCGTTTGTGACGGTGATTGTGTTTATATGTATATAAAAGTGTTAAAAATATATGGAATGTCAATTACCACAGGTAACCTATAATAATATTATAATCATGAAGATCGGTTTATTTGCCTTTTTATAGGAATTACTTATTAATCTCGA
Source organism: Ganaspis brasiliensis (assembly GCA_037103525.1). Lineage (NCBI taxonomy): Eukaryota > Metazoa > Arthropoda > Insecta > Hymenoptera > Figitidae > Ganaspis > Ganaspis brasiliensis. The sequence continues at coordinate 42,263 of JAZKLR010000061.1, read as the reverse complement.
TTTTACTAATTCCAAAACTCAATAGCAATTTTCCCAACAAAATGGCGATTCAAGTTTCTTTTAACATTTCCTATCGAAAATAGTAAATATTAAATAGAAATAGTAAATTCTGAAAATATAACGATATATCCTGGTTTCCTATCGAAATTTTGTAAAAATAAATACTATAATATTAAGTATTAAAATCGAAAGTCTTTCCGTGTACCATCCCAGTTTTTACACATTTTTAAAGGAACTACAGCAAAAGCAAGGAGACACTGAGTGTATGCAAACGCAGCTTCATCTGGGACAAAAAATACGTAAATTGACGACAAATTATTTCCATACAATTGAAGAACGGATTTTCAGTATTGTGTCGCAGTACCAGCAATATGTGGACGACAATCTCAAACTTGATTCTTTAAAAGTTCTAGGATATAACTTACATATTTAAATTTTTTAAAAACAATTTTTAATTATATTTTAAAGTTAATTATTTTTTTGGACATGTACTTACATTTTTAAAATGAACATGACACTTTATAAAACTAATTTGTTTTTTTGGACATTTTCTTTATATTGGACATGGACATTCTAGACCAAAATGTCTTGGACATGTTGGTTTGGACATTTTGTCATACAATCTATTTTCACGGTTGATACAAAAAGGTTAAAAATAATAGTTACCGTCAAGCGGGGCTATTTTGTGCCCTCGAGGTTTTTAATGAATAAAATCTTTATATTCAGTTGCTTAGGTTTGCTACTTGGTATAAATATTTTCTAAAATCTAGACTACAAAAAGTACTAAATGAATTTACTTAATTCTTTATCAGAAATCAGAAAAAAAATCGTAAAGTCATGAAAATCAAGCTGAATAATTTCAAAGTTCTCAAAATTCTGTTCAGATCTCCGGAAGCTTAAAAGTGTTTCTAAAGGTATTAATAATACTTGTTGATCATTTAGTTGTGATGATGTATACGCAATGCGCTAACTTTTTATTGCATATTTTAAGAAAAAAGTGTAAAAAACTGAAAAACCAGGATTTGGTGGGTTATTTTGTGCATTCTTTAAAATCAAGTGTTTTTCAATAATTTGTTTTGTAGTTAGTAAAAATTACTTTAGAATTTTGTTTTAAAACATTTTTGTCTTATTTTTGTTATAAAAGACAAGAAATAAGCATAAAATTTCAGTTTTACATATGGTGCCTTAAAAACCTCAAAAAACTAACATTAATAATTACATGCTTCTCAAGTTAATTTTGAAACTTTTTCCCTTCAAATAACTCAAGATGTGTAATAGAAGTTATTTTAAGTAAAATTTTCTTAAAGAAATATCTTTTTTTGTAAATCTACTTTTTTGTGAAATTTTAGTGTTTTACTTTCAAATTAGTTAAACAATTCCTAGGAAAAAAATATTTCTGGCCTTTTTTTTCTTTATTGTACTCTAGAATATTTAGAAATAATACTTCATACAGCAATAACGTTTAAAAAAATTTTTTACACAACTTTATAAATAAGCAAACTTTGATGCACAAAATAGCCCCAGCATGGGGTTTATTTTGTGCACAACTTTGAGTTTCAATAACTCAGACAAAAAAATTTTTCTTGTCGGCTAACTTGACCACTAACTTGACCACTTGACGGTAGTTATAATAACAAAAGTAAAAAATGTTTTGTAGTTACCCTTATGAAATAGTACATTGTGTGACTAGTGGTGAAAGAGAGTGATTTCTCGAGAGTGAAGTTTGCTGCTCGAGCGTAGCGAGAGCAGTATTCACTTGAGAGAAATTATCCTTTTACCACGTGTCACACACGAGATTTTCTCTAACACCTTGCGGAATGCGTTTCCGAATATACTTTTATAATTTAAACTAATTGGGAAGAGTTGAATGTATTATTAAATAGGTTATGCGTAACTTCAATGACAATAACAGATGAGGAATAGTGCTTTATGAAAATTCCGCATACGGACTAGTGCTTTATGAAAAATCCGCAAGCGGAATAGTGTTGTTTATGAGAATTACGCATGCGGAATAGTGTTCTATGACAACGCTTGTGTAATAGTGTTTTATGACACTTATGCGATCGAAATAATGTTTTATGGAAATTCCACATGCGGAATTACCCTAAAACAGTAAATTCGGCATTATAATTGTGCATGCGGATTTATCATAAAACAATATTCCGCCTGTGCAATTATAATGCGGAATTCCGCATTATTCCGCATGTGGAATTATTATAAGACAATATTCCACCTGGCAATTATAATGCGGAATTCTGCATTCCACATTTTATTTGGCATGTGGACTTATTATAAGAAAATATTCCGCCTGGCAATTATAATGCGGAATTCCGCATTCTGCATGCGGAATTCTGCATTTTATTCCCATTGCGTAATTGTCCTAAAACAGTATTCCGCATGTGCGATTATAATGCGGAATTCCGCAATCCGCATTTTATTCTACGTGCGGAATTATTATAAGACAATATTCCGCCTGCGCAATTATAATGCGGAATTCCGCATTCCGCATTTTATTCCGCATGCGGAATTCTGTATTCTGCATTTTATTCCCATTGCGTAATTATCTAAAACAGTATTCCGCCTGCGCAATTATAATGCGGAATTCCGCATTTTATTCTGCATGCGGAATTCCGTATTCTGCATTTTATTCCCATTGCGTAATTATATAAAACAGTATTCCGCATGTGCAATTATTATGCGGAATTATCATAAAACACTATTCCGCCTGCTGAATTTCCATAAAACATTATTCCGCACGCGGAATTTTCATAAAACACTATTCCGCATGCGAAATTTTCATAAAGCACTATTCCGTATGCGGAATTTTCATAAATCACAATTCCGCATGCTTAATTATTATAAAACACTAGTGGTGGGCCTACTCTTCCAAGCGGCTAGTTTTGTCCGTAATTTACTTTCGCCACTGTTTTTAAGAGTTGTGAAAAGTATCACTTTCGCCACACTTTTTAACTTAGAAACTTGCAGTTTCAGAGCTGGTGTTCGAGAAAATAAGTATTGGATTAAGTATTGGATTAAGTATTGGATTAAAGTAGTATAACAAAGAGAGACCTAGCGCACAGTTCCGATTTTCGCCACCAGGTGGCGCCCTAGTCAGTTACCTGCAGTGGATTTTTAGCGGTTTGTTGATAAATTACCGTCGGTCGGTAATGCAGATTTCGCGCGTGTTACCTTGTTTCGGTAATGCAGATTACTTGCTTGCTCGATGGATATTACCCCTCGAGCGGTAACCGATCTTAAGGTAAGTAATTGATCTATAGATCAATCGATACTTTCACTCTTAGAAAGGGGTTAGTTAGTTTACCGCTTTCGAATGTCGCGCTTGTCTTTTACAATGTGTTAGTGTGTTTTACATGTGTATATGTATGTGATTGAGTATATAAGGAGGGGGAATCATGAGAGTTAGCATTACAACCAGACATCTAAGTCGAACAGCATCCTCTACCAGCTCGGCAGCATACACGACCAGCCACGAGTCCCGGCAGCACACACAACCAGCCACCAACCCAAGCAGCACTCACTACCAGCAACGAGCCCCCCTGCAGTGTCTACTTCTTACACTACGTGCATGAAACTCGTCCGTTCTGAGTGAGCTTCATGTACTACGTGGCGTGGCGGCAGGCTCGCAGCATAGTACTACGTGGCGGCAGGCCCGCAGCATAGCACTACGTGGCGGCAGACCCACAGCAGAGTTGGCAATCTGATACGAATAGGCGCGCTGCATCCAGTGAGGGGTAGCGGACCGGCATCTCATACTAATACGAGCCGTATCTACGCTGCACGTTTGTCTTGATTTAGAAGCCACCATCTTGTACAAACATGTATGTAGCTTGCATTCAACTTACGCTTTAGTGAACATTTACATTTAGAAATAAAAGTATGTTTAATTATCATAATAAAAATTGTATTTTAATAAAATAAATAAAAAATTAATGTTTAAAATTATTATAATTTTCAGAATGCCAGGCAAGCGTAAACAACCGGATAGTTCTGAAGCGGAGGAGGTTTCTAATAAGATTAGGAAGGATTTTACGAGGCTCCTAGATGAATGTGAAGCCATTATTCCGAGTATTGAAGATGCATCAAGTCTTCTGAACATATTAAAAGATGAAGACAGAGTGTTGTTTGCTGACAGGTGGATGAATATTTGCAATCAAAATTTAAGAACAGTGATAAGTGTCTTCCATTCTCTCAAGTTAGCTAAGAATAAATATAGATGTGTCAATATTATTCAAATAATTATGAGTCATCATGCAAATTTCAAGAAGTATTTAAAAGAAGGATCTGGAGTTAATACATTGGAAAACATCGATGATCAAATAAGTGGTCGCGTTCGTTGGGAAAACAGTGAAAATGCATTTAAAAGTCGTCTTCAGACGAGCATTATTATTAATCTTTCACATATTGATATATTAGCATTTTTTAACGATGCATCCATCCTTTTCGTATACAACATTGGAAAAGTATTAAGTAAACATGGACCATTAAAAGTGTATGCTGTGCTAGGAGCGAAATTTCATAAATTCCTTAACGCAGAAGAAGAAAAAGTTGAATCAAAGTACTTTAATGTGAAAGCTGCAGAGATATTTACTTCAACCGTTTTAGAAGATTGGTTTTGCATGAATATTAAAAACCCTATATTAAAAGATGTAGAATCGTTTGAAGAACAAGAATCTCAATGGACACTCCATTCTATTGTAAAATTAGAAATAAATATCAACAAATATAATCCGCTTAGAGTTGGATCATATATTAAGTTACCTTCTTCAATTAAAGCGAAGTTGGCTTGCATCAACGTTAAGAATGATGATTATAAATGCTTTATGTGGGCAGTTTTATCAGCTTTACATTCAGATGTACATGATCCCCAACGCGTTTCCAATTACTACAAGTATAAAAATGAGTTAAATTGGAGTGGAATAGAATTTCCAGCTTCACTTAAAGATATCAGGAGATTTCAAAAACAAAATGATATTTCTATAAATGTTTATGGTTTGAGTAAGCGAAATTCAAATTTTAATACTTTTCCCTTATATCTTACATCTAATAAAAAACAAAGACATATTAATTTATTAAGGATTGAAGATAAATATCAGAATGAAAATGATGACAACGATGAAGCTGATGAAGATGCTGAAAATGTGAATACATCAAATAATTTTCATTATGTGTGGATCAAGGATTTATCTCGCCTTGTGAGTCGTCAATTATCTTTACGGAACGGGAAAAAATATATTTGTGATCGATGTCTTCACTACTTTACGAGTGCAGAGAGGCTTTCTCGACATGATGGTGAATGTTCAAAATTAAATGAGTGTAAAGTAATTCTTCCTAAACCAGGTCAAAATTTTGTGAAATTTAAAAACTATTCTTATAAGGAAAAAGTGCCATTTATTGTGTACGCAGACTGTGAGTGTTTGTTAAAGCCAGTTAAAGGCGAGACAACAAGTAAAACTGAAGTAGTTCAACATCATGAACTTTTCAATATTGGATTTTATGTGAAGTGCTGTTATGATGATTCTTTATCAGGATATTATTCTAGTTCAACAGATGTAAATCCAGCCAAATGGTTTGCACAAGAGTTACTGGTGTTGGCTGAACGTGTAGAGTTAATTTTAAAAAATCCAATCCCAATGGAACATTTGTCAGCTGCGCAGACTGAAGCTTTTGTAAATGCTGCTATCTGCCATATTTGTGAAGGTCCAATATCTTATCAAGAAAAAAAAGTTCGTGATCATTCACATTTAACTGGCAAGTATCGTGGAGCTGCGCATGAAAATTGTAATTTAAATTACCAAGATCCTCGGATTATACCAGTGGTTTTCCATAACTTAAGTGGGTATGATGCTCATTTTATAATTGAAGATATTTGTCATGCATTTGAAGGGAAAATTGATTTGCTTCCAATAAACAAGGAAAAATATATTTCCTTTACAAAGAGAATAAAGAATAGTGAAATCAAATTTCGTTTCATAGATTCCTTTAGATTTATGGCAAGCTCTTTAGAAAAACTAGCATCATATCTAACAGAATACAAAATTGTCAATTCAGTGTTTACTAATTTCACTGCTACTGAAATAAAGTTAATTACACGCAAAGGTGTTTTACCTTATGAATACATTGATTCATTGAATAAATTAAAAGATTTAGCATTACCCAAAAAAGAAAATTTTTATAGCTCTCTCAATGATAATACAATCAGTGATGAAGATTATAGTCATGCTCAAAATGTATGGTCTACATTCCAATGTAAAAATCTTGGTGAATATGTGGATTTATACATGAAAACTGATATACTATTATTGGCAGATGTCTTTGAAAATTTTCGAAATCAATGTTTGCGAGCTTATAATCTGGATCCTGCTCATTATTATACAACTCCTGGATTTACATGGGATGCAATGTTGAATTACACAAAGGTAAAATTAGAACTCATAACTGATATTTACAAACTTATGTTTATTGAGCGTGGTATAAGAGGAGGTATAAGCCAATGTTGTAATAGATATTCAAAGGCTAATAATATGTATATGAAAAATTTTAATCCAAATGATGAAACTAAATATATTATGTATTTCGATGCCAATAATCTATATGGATGGGGTATGATGCAGCCGCTTCCATATGGTGGATTTGAGTGGCTTCCTGTTTTGAATAACAGTTTTAATTTTAATATTCCTGATGACTCACCTATTGGGTACATTTTAGAAGTCGATCTTGAATATCCACAAGAATTACATGATAGTCATAGTGATTTTCCTTTTTGTTCAGATCACACAAATCCACAAACAACAACGTCAAAGCAAACTAAACTTCTCACTACTCTGTCACCTAAACTTAAGTATATTATTCATTATCGAGCGTTAAAACAAGCTCTTTCAAATGGTCTAACTCTAGTGAAAATTCATAGAGTACTTAAATTCAATCAAAAGACTTGGCTCAAGTCTTACATTGACTTTAATACTTCTATGAGAAGAGACGCTAAAAATGAGTTTGAAAAGAACTTGTTTAAATTAATGAATAATGCAGTTTACGGTAAAACTATGGAGAATGTTCGAAATCATGTTGATGTGAAACTTGTTACGAAATGGGGCGGTAGATATGGCGCTGAAGCTCTCATATCTAAACCTAACTTTCATAGTAGATCTATTTTTAATAAAAATTTAGTGGCAATTGAGCTTCGAAAAACGGAAATATTGCTCAACAAACCCATATACGTTGGGTTTGTAATACTTGATTTATCCAAAACACTTATGTACGATTTTCATTATGAATTTATGTTAAAAAAATATGGTAAAAATTGTAAGTTGTTGTACACTGATACTGATAGTTTCATTTATGAATTAAAGTGTAGAGATATTTATAGTGATATGAATGATGATATTCACAAGTTTGACACTTCAGATTATGCGAAAGATAATGTGTATAATATTCCTCAAGTCAACAAGAAAAAAGTTGGATTAATGAAAGATGAATGTAATGGAGAGATAATTACTGAATTTGTTGGTCTGAGAAGTAAAATGTATAGCATTCGAGTTAACGGACAAGATTTTGTAAAAAAAGCTAAAGGTGTAAAAGCAGGTGTGGTGAATAAAACTATTAACTTTGATGATTATGTGGAATGTTTGCAGAAATCTAGAATTCAAACGAGAACGCAACATATAATTAGATCTCGACTACATCAAGTAGAAACTGTAAAGCAATTTAAAATAGCATTAAGTCCCTTTGATGATAAACGCTACTTATTGTCTAAAAGTACCGATACCCTTGCTTGGGGTCATTATAAAATTATAAAAAGTAAATGAATTGTATTAGTGTGTGTATATAATTATATCATATAACCTATACATATGAATGAGGTTTTAAAAAAATAAACAATATTTTATATTTAAAATTGGTATTACTTTATTTATTACTACCTTATCTTGTATACATTTTTGAATTAAAACAATAATATTTTTTCTAAGTATAATATAAATGTAAATCTAATAAATAAATAAGAAAAATTAAATCATTACATATTTACTTAATTAAACTTTCAGGAATGTTAACTTTAACTTTTACAAAAGTTAACTTTAACTTTTCCAAAAGTTAACTTTAACTTTTCCAAAAGTTAACTTTAACTTTTCCAAAAGTTAACTTTAACTTTTCCAAAAGTTAACTTTAACTCTTATGGAAATTACATGTTAATTCCATTTAACTTTTATGAAAGTTAACTTTTCCAAAAGTTAACTTTAACTTTTCCAAAAGTTAACTTTAACTTTTCCAAAAGTTAACTTTAACTTTTCCAAAAGTTAACTTTAACTTTTCCAAAAGTTAACTTTAACTTTTCCAAAAGTTAACTTTAACTTTTCTAAAAGTTAACTTTAACTTATTTAAAATTTAAGTTTAACATTTGCTGATTGATTACATTTCTGATTTTTGTATCCAACTATTATGTGAGTTGTCAAATCCAAGCCATTTTACATAGACTTTATCATGCTGTTGTTTGAGAACTTTTTCTACGAGATAGACATCTGGATATTTCACTTTGGAGATTCCTTCTTCATAGAAGCCGCCTTCGATGGGTTGATCCTGATAATCCTTTAGTTTATACGTTACTGGGTTTGTTGATTTAACTGCAGTGATAGTAAATATTTCAGTTGTCCAGTTGGGTGTATATCCTTTACTGAAAACATTCTTATACTTGCTTACACGAACTCTATCACCAACTTTGAATTTTATTTTTTTAACTGAAATTTTCCTTTGTTTAGATATACGTTTTAACAGCATACTTTTATCATCTTCTTTGACATCTTTTGGTTTCATACCAATAGTACGATGTTTTTTGTCATTATACTGTGAAACGAGAGATGGTAAAATATTTATCCATTTATAATTTCCTTGCAAGTTGAATTGTGGCCACATCATATTCTTCAGTGTGCGGTTGAATCTTTCAACAATTGAAGCTTTTAAATTACTATAGGTTGAATATAATATGATTTTAGAAGATTTCATTAAACTCTCGAATTGAGAATTATAAAATTCTTTGCCTCTATCAGTATGCAGTTTTTTTGGAACACGTCCATTTAAAAGTATAGATTTCATAGCTGCAGAAACATCTTTTCCACATTTACTTTTGACTGGAATAGCCCATGCATACTTTGAGAATATATCTATAACTGTGAGTATATATTTAAAACCATTATTAACTTTAGAATAAGGTATCATTTCAACTAAATCTGCTTGCCATGTTTCATCCATCCCCCGTATTTGTACCTTACGACGTTGATAATTTCGCCTAGCTTGTTTATGTAATTCTGTGACTACTACTAATTTTTTATCATTCATTTTCAATGAGTTTTTCAAACATCTGAATACATCAATGATCAACAAGATACTGATCTCAATTTTTCTAGTATACTATTAATATATGATTTGAGCTTCACGTAATTCCTCAATGATTGACATAATTTCATTATTATGACTAGGATTACCAGCCTGTTGTGATGCTATCAGTAATCGTAAACGGTCTACAAGCTCGTTTGGATCATCCCAATAAATATAGTCTGGATAAGTTTCTCTTTTCACAATCATAGACTGTGGAAAACGACTCTTTTTCTGTAAAGAATTTCCAGTTTTTGTGAAAAGCTTTGCAATAACATTAGTATATTTAGAACTCTTGTTAATGCGCATTTGTTTGCTTGGACTGTAACTCTTTTTATGTGCATTAGTAGAAGAAACAATTTCCTTATAGTTTGCTAAGTCATTTGAACTTATGGAAGCTTGATCTGGTTGTTGTCTGAATAGAAGTTCTAATAATCCACATGTTTTTGAATATTTTTTCTTTCCAACTAAATTAATGTATGGACCTTCAAAATCAATTTTTGTATCACCAATTATGAATGTACCGTCAGGAAGTTTGCGTACTCCATATACCATATCCAAATACTGCTTTCTGTTTTTATTCAACATTTGTATAAATTTATTTGTTAATTTATAAGATTCTTCATCCGTTGCATCTGCATTAGATATATTATCTTTTTCAAAAGTAATTTCATTAGACTCTTGATTCTTTGATTCATTAAACAAATTTTCATTTTTAATATTATGGACATTAGATTCTTTACTAAAAGCATCATAGAAATCCACTTGATTCTCTGATTCATTAAACAAATTTTCATTTTTAATTTTATGCGTATTAGATTCTTCACTAAAAGCATCATAGAAATCTTTTTGGGATAAATCAAATGGTACATTTTCACTAATAGCAGTCTTAAAAGATGCATCATAGTCTTCTTCTGTTTTCCTAACATTTTTAACTTTGACAGGTGTATGAGTTACAGCAACCAATTTTTCTAATGGAGTAACTAATGGTTGAAAAGTTTCTCTTAACATATTTTCAGCATTTTCTCTACCGCTTTTAAGTATTTGATGTTTTCGTCGAATAGCTTCACTTGCCTTCACAACTTGATGAAGTGTTTCTAACTCTTTTCGATACATGTTTATGTATTGAAGTCTAAAATTGTACTAACGTATTTCTCTGTAAACATATATTATTTATAAATGAATGAAGCAGTCAAATCCTTTTCTATATCTTCCTTCATTCAAATTTCTATCTTTGTCAATAACTACAAATCCATATCTATCAGAATTCCAACATGTAGAACATAAATCTCGAAATTGATTGTACGTCATATCAGTGTTCACATGATCATTATAAACATGCTTAAGGTTTCTATCATCCTGTTTAAAAAGCACAAGTAAGTTAACATTATCTCTAACTAAATGTTTAGGAATATGAGCATATGTTTGACACAGATAAAAACTATCAACGTTAACATGTCTACCCATACAAAAGAAGGCTCTTACATTGTCTTGTTTCTCACAAGCAATATCATCAAAAATAAAGATTGAATTTGGTTTAGCATCTTTAGGTGAAACCACTTCCTCATGCTCACTATATGGAAAGTATTCGATTCCATCAACTTTACTCAATACTTTTTCTAGAAATTTATATTTAGGCTGTTGTAATGACTTTGAGTATAAATAAATATTCTCAAAGCTCAAGCCATTCGGATGTATAATCAGAGAAAGAAGAGCATTTGTTTTTCCACAATTTGATGGACCGCAAAAAGCTGCGCGAATACTATTTGAAAACAGATTTCCATGACGCTTAACCTCATTATTATTATTGGATTGAATGAGATTATCAACATTTACAATCGGGAGCTGATTAGCTTGTACCTTGAACTGCATCTTGGACTCGACTGAGAAAAAAACTATATATATCACACTTTTATAATCTATTTCCATCAGTCGGTTGTAAACCATCGTCGAGTGAAGAATGGATATTCATGAAAAAGTGAAGAAAAATAAATCTCACACTGGTCAAGGTTTTCTTAATAATATAATAAATAAATTACCAATTGAGTTACATATTCCTGGATACCAATATTGTGGACCTGGTACAAAATTAAAAAAACGTTTAGCTCGTGGTGATCCAGGTGTAAATTCCTTGGATGCAGCTTGTAAGGCACATGATATTGCATATTCAAAAGAAAAGGAAAATATAGAAGCAAGAAATTCTGCAGATAAAATATTAGCTGAAAAGGCTTGGCAACGTGTTCTCTCCAAGGACGCTAGTATTAGTGAAAAAGCTGCTGCATTAGCTGTTACTAATATAATGAAAGTTAAATCTAAATTCGGTATGGGGTTAAAAATTAATGTTAATACCAAGAAAAAGATGAAAAAAAGAATAAAAAAGAATAAAAAAGAGAGGAAGAAGAAGAGAGTTTCCAAGAATAAAAAAAGAGTTACATTAAATAAAGTTGTTCATGCTGCTAAAAAATGTATGAAATCAAACGGTAATTCTTTAGATACTATTAAAACTGCTATGATTGGTGCAAAGAAGGTTATAAAAAAGTTTGGTGGTAAATCTAAAATTTCAACACCTAGAATTCTTTCTGTACCATCAAAAGTTGGTGGTATTTTACCACTTATACCAATTTTTGCTGGACTTAGTGCTCTTGGAGCTCTTAGTGGAGGGGTTGGTGGTATAGTAAAAGCTGTAAATGATGCTAATGCAGCCAAGAAACAACTTTCAGAAGCTCAACGACATAATCAAACAATGGAGGCTATTGTCTTGGGAAAAGGTTTACACTTAAAACCTTATCGACAAGGACTGGGTCTTTATATTCAACCGTATAAAGGGAAAGGATTGACAAATAAGAAAAGGACTCAAAAAAACTAATTTTGAAGCTACCTCACCGTGCACTAACTGACTTTGATCTATTTAAATATGCTAAAATTATGAGTATACCTCATTTTCGTGGAGTATTCATGCGAAATGAATTACCTATTACAGGACCTCATAAATATGAATCAGCAATTATTAATCTTGATGATAAGGAAGGTCCTGGAACTCATTGGGTAGCATATAAAAAGATTAACAATAAAACTCAATACTTTGATAGTTTTGGGAATCTTTCACCACCATCAGATCTCATTGTCTATTTAGGTGTTGGTAGCTGTATAAAATATAATCATGAGAGATATCAAAAGTTTGATACATTTATATGTGGACATTTATGTTTAAAGTTTCTATGCGATCAACTTAATATTACAAACAGTTTTTGTCTATATAAGGGCAAGTAATAAAGTTGTAATCATCAGTATGAAAACAGATGTCAATCATGAATGACTCATTTACTTTAACGTTAACGGGAAACTCATCAGTTCTCGAAACTACTTATTTCCCACCAATTGAGCTCTCACAAGACAAGAATTATGTACTTGGACTTGTTGATCTGTTTACATTTAATTCAATTCCCAACATTGATAAAGGTTGCAATAAGTTTTACATAGAGAATTCTGTAGTGACTATACCAACAGGTAGTTATGAAATTAAAGATATTGAGTCATATATTAAAGCAAAATTGCCAAATAAGTTTGCATTAACTATTAAACCTAATAATAACACATTAGGTTGTCACATTAAATCAAATCGTGACATTAGCTTTCATCCGACAGATTCTATTGGTAAATTATTAGGATTTGCTCCTCGTAAACTGAAAGCTGAGGAAAGCCATGAATCTGATTTACCTGTATCTATATTAAAAGTGAATACTCTACGTGTTGAATGTAATATTACAACTGGAGCATATATAAATAATCAAAAAGTTCATACTATACATGAATTCTTTCCTGTCGTTCCACCGGGATATAAGATAACTGAAGTTCCAACTCGAATCATTTACCTTCCAATCGCCGTGAAGACAATATATAATATTCAACTTCGCTTAGTAGATCAGGACGGTGACTTGGTTAATTTTAGAGGAGAAACAATAACAATACGTTTACATATAAAGTCAGTGTGATGGGTATCATTTATAATCAAAAAAAAAAAGTTGGTAGTAGTTATAAAAGTCAACCGACATGTGCAAAGAAGGTCAGTGTGAATGTTACTCGGAAGGTGTTAACACCTCAGAATCGACAGTTCCTGAAACAACTCGGTCTACAAGTGAAAATTCAAAAATAAGAAAAAGGAAGAGGAAGAAAAAAGATCAAATTTTTCTATTTTTTATGTGTAGCTGTTATAAGAAAAATGGAAGACATTCTCAGCATTCCAACTGCAGTGAATTTTGATGAATCCATTGCCAAGTATGAGATTCATAGTCATCAACCATATGCATCATCAACTTTTAATAATAGTGATGAAATCCGTATTGTAATACAAAATCAAGATTTGTCTATTTTACCAAGTAACAGTTCATTACAAATATTTGGAAAGTTATGTAAAGATGATGGAACCGTTCTCATAGAGAATGTTGAACTTACAAATAATGCTATAGCTTATTTGTTTGATGAAATTCGTTATGAATTAAATGGTATTGAGATTGATCGATGCAAGTATGTTGGACACACTACAACTATGAAAAATTTAGTATCTTTAACACCATCTCAATTTAATCGTACAGAAAATGCTGGATTTGTGAAATTTGAAGCAAATTCAAGAGTGCCAATGGTAAATAATTATTTTAATGTAATAATACCTTTGAGTATGATTTTTGGTTTTGCTGAAGATTATAAGAAAATTGTTACGAATGCTAAACATGAACTTATTTTAATAAGATCGCGTAATGATTATGATTCTACTATTTTCAATGGACCACTTATTCCTGGATTTAAATTTGTGATTCATAATATTGAATGGATGGTACCATATGTAATACCATCTGACAATAATAAAATTAAATTATTGAAATTTATTGAGAAAGATCCATTAATTTCAATGAGTTTTAGATCATGGGAAATGTATGAGTATCCATTGCTTCCTTTAAGTACAAAAGTTATGTGGCAAATTAAATCTTCAACACAATTAGAGAAACCAAGATATGTTATTGTTGGATTTCAAACTAAAAGAAAAAATAAAATGGAAGTGTCTGCATGTCTTTTTGATCATTGTGATCTCATAAATGTAAAATTGTTTTTAAATTCACAATCTTATCCATATGGAAATTTGAATATACACTATACTCATAATCAGTATTCTGTATTATATGATATGTATGCTAATTTTCAATCATCTTACTATGGAAGAGATTCCGAACCTATACTAAGTAGATCAACTTTTAAATCATTGGCACCTTTAATTGTTATTGACTGCTCAAAACAAAACGAGTTCCTAAAGCAGACATCAGTCGATGTACGTATGGAATTTGAAACCAGAAGTAATATACCTGAGGAGACAACTGCATACTGCTTAGTCATCCATGATCGCATTGTGCAATATAAGCCAATCAGCGGTATTGTCAAGAAGCTGTAAAAAAGTGGAGGGGTGTGACTCTAGGGTATATAAGTAGTATTCCAGAGTAGAATTTTTATTTCTGTTCGAAGATGGAGTTCATAGTAGACGTTCAAGGCTTCAAAAAACCATACAATGAATTCATCTTCAAGGAGCTAGTGATACTACCTCTAGAAGAAGATGCTCAACCTATGGTGTTCTTGTTCGAACCACCCTGCAGCTGGAGTTCACTTCCTGGAAGATATAAGAGTGAAAATCTATGGTTGATGCACAACTATCATGGCATCAAGTGGACATCTGGAGATATTTCCTATGAAGAATTACAACTTATACTTCATGAGCAATTATCAGGAGCACGGGCAGTGTATGTTAAAGGTTTGGAGAAGAAGAGATATCTTGAACGATATATTGATAATGTTGTTAATCTAGAAGATATTAATTGTCCTTCATTTAAAAAACTTGTGAAATCATCAGTTCATATATGTACACATCATACTTTATTTAGAAGTAATTGTGCAGTAAATAATGCTCTAATGTTAAGAAATTGGTTTCTTAATCCTCTTAATAGATGTATTGAAAAAAGTATGCCTATGGGTGTTGATGAAATTGATTTTGTTAAGGAGTACTCTACTGTAACTAGTAATAATTCTACTGATAATCTCAAAAACTACTATGAGCAATCAAAATTTTGTTTTGAATAAATAAATGTATCTATAAATTAAATTGTTTGTATTTTCAATTACATACCTCTCATTACTATACTATTATATTATTATTATTATTATTAAGTAATTATTAAGTTATTAAAAAGTCATTAAAAGTCATTAAAAAGTTATTAAAAAGTCGTTAAAAGTCATTAAAAAGTCATTAAAAAGTCATTATTAAGTTATTAAAAAGCCATTAAAAGTCATTAAAAAGTTATTAAAAAGTCGTTAAAAGTCATTAAAAAGTCATTAAAAAGTCATTAAAAAGTCATTAAAAGTCGTTAAAAGTCATTAAAAAGTCATTAAAAAGTCATTAAAAAGTCATTAAAAAGTAATTAAAAAGTAATTAGTGATTGAAAAATTTTCCGAACCCCCCCTCGAGTGCCATCATGTCGGGGTGTGTAATGTCGGGGTACGTCAACTCGGGAAGTTACTACTCGTGCGCAATATTTGCTAGAAATAACTATTACTAGAAGTGGGGTTATCCCCCTTATACATAGGCGCATGCGCAGTGTACCTATTTTTAACGGCGCACACTCAATAAAAAAAGTGGGGTATTTAAGATAAGTGGGGATTTTACAGTATAAAAGGTGGTTCACAACTCTGTTCTCTCAGACATCTTCGTCTCAGGGTCCAGCAAGAGTCATCTCCAGATCACCTTCTCCGAGTCAAGCCAGAGTAATCTCCAGGTCATCTTCGAGTTGAACCATAGTCACCTGAAGCTCTTCTTCGAGCTAAGTCTGAAAGACATAGAGGTCTTCTTCGAGCCAGGGTCATCTCCAGGTTACCTGCAGATCATCTTCTGAGAAAACAATATGGAGCAAATTCAGCAAATCAACGTTGTTGGACGTATTGATCCATTCTTACCTTCGAAGAGGTTATCTGACTTGGAAGTGAACAATACCTATGCTGTGACTCACGTACGACAAGCAAAGACTAAATATGGACTGAGAATAGTTGCAGAATTAGAAAAAAGTTACAACGTTTTCCTGCCACCAAGGTTTGTGTCCATTATTGGTGAAAATAAGGATGTGTACAGTGTATTGCAAAAAGCAGCAGATGAAAATAAACTTTTGCTAAAGTACCTTGGTGGTCCTTTTAATAATATAGAATTTATTCAAAATGTTTGAAAAAATATTTATATGCGTATGTGAAATGAAACTTATAAAAATGTAAAAGGTTAAAAAATTTCTATTCAGTTTTAGTAATTGTATATGAAGACTGTCAAATTATAATAAATCTAATAGAATTAAAAAGTTTTGTTATTTTAATGTTCCCTACCTTAAATTTATATATAAATATATAATATTTATTTATTCAATTCAATTCAAATTCTTTATTGAGCCTTACGGCCTATAACTTAATACAGTAGTGATCATACATAAAATAAACAAATTTTCCATCTTATAAGCTAAACTAAAGAAAAGGTAAATATACAATACTGTACTATACTCTACTATATAATAAAAAAAATCAAGAATACGGGCCATATAATATATAAAAATATAATATATATGATATATTATAATTATATACTATTGGCGAGATTAAATTATATATAATATACAATACTATACTATACCATACAATCAAAATCGAGAATACTGACGAAATAAAATATAAAAAATATAATATATGCATTACATATTATAATTATATAATATTTGCGAGATTATAGTTATAGTATATAAAAAATTAATGTTATATAAAAAAGAAGAAAGACATTAAAATATAATTTTTAGTTAAAAATAATACTGCTTAGAATATCATCACCACTAATAAGTTTTCTTCTTTTTTTGAATGGTATGCAGCTTTCATTAAAGCGGGGTGGGGATTTAATCGGAGAAACAAATGGAGATGGTGGTGGAAGCCGGTAAGGTAACTCATCATCATCATCATCATCTCTAATCTGTAGCAGAAAATGTATATGTGATTAGGTAAGACAGAAAGAAGATGTTGCAAAACTAATTGACAAGCAAAAAATAGCAAAAATGTTGAAAAAAAAAAAGTTGAAAAAAATTAACTTTTGGATTGTACTCTTTTGATCAAATTTTGATATTAGGTGAATTATGATTGAATAATGTAAGAAATTTTAAAAATTTACCTCTCCCTCTTCTAATATCGCCGTACTCGTTACTGCAGTTCTCGCAGCTGTCGATGCTGCCATTGTTACTGCAGTTCTCGTTACCGTTGTCGATGCTGCTGTTGTTACTGCAGTTCTCACAGCTGTTGATGCTGCTGTTGTTACTGCAGTTGATACAGTTCTAACAGCATATTTTTTTTCCTCACCATTTTCTACTCTATGGTGCGACCTTCGCCATTCCCTCTATAAATTACAATTTTTCATTAGGACCTATATATATATATATATTTGCATGCTTTTTCAAAATAATATAAATTAGTACCTCTTTATTTTCTCTCCGTGAGGAATGATGGCGATTTTGATGGTCGTATGGGGTGCCTCGGGATGCGGAACCTTTTGCAACTCCTCGAGATATAGAAGGATCTCGAGATACAGAAGGACCTCGAGATACATAGGACCGTCGAGACACTTCTCCAGGTGTCGAACGACCTCCTGACTTTGCCTGTAGTTTCGAGGGCCGTCGAGACACTTCACCAGGTGTCGAACAACCTCCTGACTCTGCCCGTAACTTCGAGGGCCGTCGACATACTTCTCTAGGTGTCAAACGACCTCCTGACCCTGCTTGAGAAGTACTTTCTGCTTCTCTCTGGAAAAATATTAAGCATACATATTAAAAATAATTCCAAATAAAAATAGTTATATATTATAAATTATTAAATACCTACCTTTCTTTTTTCAGAAGTTCTCGTTGGTGGACTTTGTAATTTTGGTGGTTCTCCTGAAGTTTTCTTTGATGTTGGTATCTTCGTTAATTTCGTATGTTTCAGGGAGCTTTCTAATAATGGTGCGGCTGATGATAATGATTTTGGTTTCGTAACCTTGGTCACAGAGCTTTGTGTCAAGGATGAGGCTGTTGGGTTTGTTATTAATTTTGTTGTGTACAATGTTGTTAATCTAGTGTCAAACTTTCGTGTTGATGTTATTGGTGCTGTAGTTGTTGTTTGTGTAACTAAAGCTCCAGATATTCCCTCTGTCGTTGTCGGCTGCGGCGCAGTTTCTTCTCGAATTTTTTCTTCGCGAGTTATAACTATTTTAATTACTGAACTCGGCAAGTTCAGATAAATAGTTTTGCTCAAAGAATCACTACACATAGCACTCAAATAATGATTTTGTCCGTTTGAAGACATAATTTAAAACACTTTAAACTAAGTTTTTAAGAAACTTTAAACTGTATACTGATGCTACATAAACGTTATAGCACTATTGTGCACATAGATGACTCATCCTCGAAAAAGTGCTGGCCCCCCTAGCGCCCTCTTTTCATTTTGCTTTTTCGGTAAATGATTTTGTTTTATTAAAATAAAACTCTTAATATTTAAATTTTGAAATATACAATTTTATTTCATTTGAATTTGAATTTGAATATAACTGAATTTGAGCATATATGACAGTATAGCCAACATATGTGACTCTATGTGAATGCTGATTGGTTGTTTCCTTCAGCATGAAAAATGTTATTTTTAAATACCTTTTTTTAATAGAAAATTTAATTTCATAAATAAAGCATAAATTTTTAATGAATAACTTTCACGTTACTAACTTATTTAAATAAATGTATATATATTAATAATAATAATAATAATTAACATACACAAGGAAAGCAGACGACAAGATTTTCTCCTGAATATTGACTTCAGCGCCATAGTTGGAGAAAAGCGGAACTTCGAAGCAAAGTTTCCAATGATTCATCATTCAGTGATCAATATCTTACCTACTGAAACGTTACCATGAACTGATACACTACTGAAATCTGTATTACCGACATAAGTTAATAGTTGGAGAAAAGCGGAACTTTGAAGCAAAGTTTCCAATGATTCATCATTCAGTGATCAATATCTTACCTACTGAAACGTTACCATGAACTGATACACTACTGAAATCTGTATTACCGACATAAGTTAATAGTTGGAGAAAAGCGGAACTTTGAAGCAAAGTTTCCAATGATCCATCATTCAGTGATCAATATCTTACCTACTGAAACGTTACCATGAACTGATACACTACTGAAATCTGTATTACCGACATAAGTTAATACTTACAAGGTAATACTAGCGAAGGATGAGAACGAAGGTTAGAAACTGTAGAAACAAACAACCCAACGCAGAGAACATCTTCAAGTATGCAGCTCAAACGAAGTAGATCAATAATGAATTTTAATTAATTATTTACACAACATTATTACTAACGCTATTTAAATCTACTGGGTAAAGAAACTAAATAAAATGTATAGTCATTACGTTTAATACTTTTTTATTAAATTATATAATTATATATATATATATATATATATATATATACATATATACAAAAAGGTTATACAATGTGTATATGTGTATGTATGTGTGTATATGTGTGTGTGTGTGTGTAAGTTTACATGTTCATGTAGGTTTATTTAATTTATTTATTTATTTTTATAAAAACTAATTTTCATTTTCTTCTCGATGTCGGCGACAGTGACGATGACGATGACGATGACGATGACGATGACGGTGGCAGTGGTGGTGGCAGTGGCGGTGGCAGTGGCGGTGGCGATGGCGATGTCTCTGCTGGCGACGTTTGCATCTTCTACATATTTCTACAGCATCCGTTTGCGTCCCCACAGTACGCTGTGCGTTGCTTCTCTCTAAACGTGCCATGAACAGATGTCCCAACTGAAAAAAAAAAAATTTTTAAAATATTAATATAATAATAATATGTATAATGTATTAAAATAATAATAATATAATACTTTACCTCTTGTGGATTCATGTCCATAAAATCTTCCAAAGGGAGACCAAAGAGCTTCTCAATTTCCCAGTAGGTTACTGGAACGTTGAAAAAAGTGATAACATTGGGGTCCCTTTCCGCATCAGGCTCCGCAGGCTCAGCAGGCTCCTCCGGCTCCGCCGTTGACTCCCCACCACCACCACCACTAGCATACCCCGAGTCATCCCTACTCGAGGTTGGCGACAACGGAGCATTCTCCACGTAGAAGCCAGGCTCCATTTCCACGAGTCTTGGCTCCTCATCAACAATCAAGTTGTCCTCCTCACTGTCACCTTCAAGCTCCCCCTCCCTCTCTTCTATGGGCTCATAGAACAGAGTTTCTGCATCGCTGTCAACCTCCTCTTTGACAGCAAGCAGTTCACCCGCTTCCTGAGCCACCGCCACGTTCTCGGCCTCTGCAACGTCCTGACCCTTCATCAGAGCCTTCACCACGTACTGAGGCTCCACCAATTCCCACCAAGGCTTCGGCTGCTGCTGGTTCTGGTCCATTCTAGTTGACTGGAGATCCTTCTAGTTGACTGGAGATCCTTCTTGTTGAGTAGCTTGAAGATGTTATGCACCTTGCATCCCTTGAGCCCTTTATATAGTCATTTACACCGATACATACATTCTCAAAAAACGCGCGCTCGAACCTACCCTTACACAGATTTACACATTTAAACAGGCTCAGGAGATCGAACGCGCAAAGATGCAGTACACCTTTCTCTTTTAGGCTAGACTTATTTCGCGCCACTTAAATGTTGATCGCAGATTTACAAATTTAAACAGGCTCAAAAGATCGAACGCGCATAGATGTAGCGCAGCTTTCTCTTTTAAGCTAAACTTCTTTCGCGCCACTCACATGTTGATCTATAAATCCATAACTTACCTTCAGACCGGTTACCGCTCGAGGGGTAACATTACCGACACAAGGTAACACGCGCGAAATCTGCATTACCGACCGACGGTAATTTATCAACAAACCGCTAAAAATCCACTGCAGGTAACTGACTAGGGCGCCACCTGGTGGCGAAAATCGGAACTGTGCGCTAGGTCTCTCTTTGTTATACTACTGATTAAGTATTGGAATAAGTATTGAAGTATTGGAATAAGTATTGGTTTAAGTATTGGAAACTCCAATACTATTTTCGCGTAACATATTTTTAAAAAAATTTTTTTTTAATTTTCTGTGGAACTGTGATTTTGCGTTCCATGTGTTTCTATGTATTAAATTAACAAAAAAACTACTGCGCAGAGCTGGGAGCCTTAGAAACTTAGTGCGCAACCAGTAAAATTTTTAAGAATGTTTGGCGAAAAAAGTATTGGAGTTTCCAATACTTAAACCAATACTTATTCCAATACTTAATCCAATACTTAATCCAATACTTGCTCCCAATACTTAATCCAATACTTAATCCAATACTTATTTTTTATAAGGGTAATTAAGTAATGTATTTAAATTAATAATTTTTTATTAAACATAATTATGTTTTTAATATTTTTTGTATCAAAACTCTTGGTAATATATTTTAAAGACGTTTTAGAAAAATAAAAATCAAAATAAATTATAAAAAAGTATATAAATATAAACCTTTGAAATTGTTAATGTATTATTAACCAAACCCCCACAATTATAAAAGATTTTTGAGATTTTTCCATTATTTAGTCTAATATAAAAATATCGGGCAAGTACGAGTTACACTCGTACCAAGTCGAAGGGTTCCGTACCGCTCTAATTTTTTTCAATTATATGAGTCAGAGATTACTTGAATAATAATTTAAATAATGATAAATTAAAATAATTTTTTTATTTTTAAAGAAATTTAAGTATAAACTTAATGATTTTTATAAGATTAAAAAATTCCAATTAAATAGACTAAACTTTTTTATATAATTTTAAATTTTAAAGCCAAAAGAATTTTTTTTTTTAATTTTTTTAAATTTTTTAACTATTAAAGTAATTTAAACATAAAAATAAACATTTTGTACAAAAAAAATAATCTGAAACTATAAAATATTGTAGCTGTTTAGAAGAAAAAAATTTTTTTTGGTAAAATTTCAGTTTTTTGGAAAAAATGTTATGATAATAAATTTAAACCAAAATTTTTATGGTTTTATAAAAAATTTTGCATAAAATTACACATTTTTAACCAATTCCCAACCTTTCAGGATAAATACGCTGAGCGCTAGCATAAGGGTTTTTTGTCATTTTTCAACTTTTCATTAATAACTTTTGAAAATTAAGTCCAGCAACGTTCGCTATATTTTTCCTGTAAACTACACGTAAAAATACCTAGGTATACCAAATTTCAAACCTCTAGGTCAAATGGTTTGGAAGATAAGGGGGAGGGGACACGTTTTTTTTAAAAAAAAAAGTTTTTCCTTGACAACGCTATGACCATCACCTCCAATCATGTTCTCTATATTTTTCCTGAACTCTACTCGCGAAAATACATATGTGTACCAAATTTCAATACTCTAGCTCAAATAGTTTAGGAGATAAGGGGGGGGGGGTAAATAGGCATTTTAATGCATTTTTTGAAAAAATCTTGTTATTTCCTTGACAACGCTATGAACATCACGTTCAATCATGTTCGCTATATTTTTCCTGTAATCTACACGTGAAAATACATAAGTGTACCAAATTTCAACTCTCTATCTCAAATAGTTTGGCCGCTAGGGGGGGGGGGGGTAATGGTTTTGGGCGACGGACAAACGAGTGAAAACATAAGGGTTCCGTTTGGACACTTTGTGTACGGAACCCTAAAAAGAAAAGAAACATATAATTAAAATATGTAAAGATAAATTATAATAATACAAATAATTGTAAACAGTAATAAACTTGTCAGATGTAAAAACACAACGAAATAAAACTTAACTGTTACTCTGTCAATAATCTGGAATTATATTTCTATATTCAATTTAAATTATATATTTTATAATCCATTATTTATAATTGGTATTCTTGAAAAACAATAAAAAGTAGGTTATAGATTAAAAATGATATAATATAGATTATATTCAGTGCTATATGTTTTTTTATCATCCAAATCCATGTTTTTTGTATAATCCATTTTTCTCCGTGTATGCACTGAGAAAAAAGGTTTAGTTTTACCAACAATATTTTTTAGTTGACTATTGTTGGTTGTAACAACAATATTTTGATTGGTATAACAAAACGATTTGTTTGGCGTAACACATCAAGTTGTTTGGGACAACCATATTATTTTGTTGCTCTTATTTGGTTGAACCAAACATAATTTAGTTGTGACAACCAAACATCATTTGGTTGTGACAACCAAACAGAAATTGGTTGTGACATCCAAACATAATTTGGTTGTGACAACCAAACAATTATTAAAAAAATTGGTGTTCAATTTGTAAGTAAGCTGCCGATAATAATATAAATAAAATCTAAATAAAACCCAATACCAGACGGTCGGTCGAACCTGGGTCTGGTAGTTGAGCCAACGGTGTCTGTTACTGAACTGTCTAGCTATAAGGTTTATTCCATATGGGTCATTAATATCTCTTATGGGCTGGTGGTTAGCCTACTGGACTAGCAGCTGGAAAACCCGGGTTCGAATCTTCATGACTAATGAAATTTTTCTGTTTCAGGTTTTCATTAATATGAAATTTCTACATTCTCATCTGATTATATTTGTGTAAATAAATTTATAACATGTGAATTATGTAATTATATGTGTTGGCCGACCGAAAATTCGCACCTGGGTTAGTTAACTCTCAAATAAAAATTTTTTTTATGACAACCAAAATTTTTGTTATCCCGAATAAAAAAATATAGTTGTGACAACCAAAAGTTTTTGTTATGCCAACAAACAACACTAAACCAAATAAAGTAACGTGCAGCCATTGGTAAGTATACAGCGACTGGGTCTTTTACATTATAAGAATTCTATAATTTCGTTAAAAATTAACAATAAAATTTTAAACAAAAGTTAATTCTTCAGAAAAATATTTGTAATATTTATTCAGGAAACTAAGTTTTCTATAAGTTTTTTACTCAAATTTATTTTTTAAAATTTGTATCTTTTAATTATAGAAATAAACATTTTTAGAAAACAGTAATATTTTTAGAAGTCTGTACTAATTTAATTTGAATTTGACGCCCTTCCCCACTTCTTTATATTAGCCCCACCACTTGCGTCCCGCATTAAGTCCCAGGCGAGAAAAACCAAGACTGACCATGAACTAAAGCCTGGTCAGGCCTGAATACCCAGGCTGGGTTGTCAAGGCTAGAAAAAAGTTTTGAATCCATCGTCAACGTAGCTTCATTCAAGATTGGATACCAATGTTCATTCCATGCTGTTTTAAGATTGATTCAATCATGGTGAACCCAGACTGGGTGGCCAAGCTTGTATCAATCTTGATCCAATAATGAACTTTAATATAATCATCTGTTAATTATATTTTTATATTTTTTAATAAGTGTATTATTTATAAAATATTTTTTAATTTTTTAACATTTAGGAACCATTTTTTAAATTAAAAAAATTAAAAATACCAGTTTAATACAAACGAGAATTTACCTATTTATTTGTTTAATTTCACATTTAATTTACTTAAAAAAGGAAACAAATAAAAATCAATATAATGATTATATATAAATTATATGATAAAATAAATAAACTAAAAACAACTATCACACATGTCACAGAACGACAAAACGACAAAACCAAGTTTTAAAGTTATAATGAATCAAAATTAACTAAAACAGTTTTATATATTTATATATATATATATATATATATATATATCACACGTAAAATTAAAATAACTAGTTATGACTGTTTTTAAATTTAAAAAAAAACTAAAATAAATAGAATTTATATCACAATTACAAAATTTTATGTAGTCACATGTTACAAAATCAAAACAATAACGAACACTTACAAACGTATAATACGTCGATAGTAGGTAAAACAGTTTTTTCTAATTTAATTGCTGCAGTTCTTGTAGTTTACATTAAATTAATGAATTTTTCTGGATATTACGTGGTTATGTATTATGCATTCTTTTATTTATTGTTAAACGTTTTGAAATTAAATGTTAATACAAATGTTATAACGAATTCTTAAATATAGTGTTTCAAACGTTATTTAAATTTAATTAAACAAAAATTAAAAAAAAAATTGAAAAATATAAACGGCTTATTTGTCGAATTCAATTATCAATATTATTAATATATTTAATGATTTCTGAATAAGAGTTTATAAAAAATTTAATGTAATACGAAACATACAGCAAATAAAAAAAATGATTCGTCCATGACAAATATGAGGTTCAAGAATGCGATTTCCAGTTTGCTTTCCTAAGCTTGCGTGGTCCTGTGGTACAGCGCTTAATTCGTGTGCGTGAGTCGAGGGTACGAATCCTCTATCCGTAAAATATTTTAATTCTTAAGTGCATGTTAGTGTTTATGTAAAATAAGTGTGTAACTAAAATATGTGTTGTGTGGCGTTAAAATTGTAAAAAATATTTAAATATAAACAAAATAATCAATTAAGTAATAAATAGGTATCCTCTTGAAGATAAATAATAAATAAATTGAACTTAAAAAAATAATGTATAAATAATATTATTTTTTAAAATAAATTTAAAATTAATTGTATTTATTTATTATTATTATTATTATTATTATTTCTATATTATTATTATTTATTTCTTATTATTATTATTTTCTTCATTATTATTTATTACGCATTAAAAGTAGAACATTTAATTATTGAATCCGTGAAGATTGATCCAAGCTTGGCGATCCACGCTTAAATCCGTGTTACATTTCAATCTTGAACCAGGCTTAGTTCCACTGCCACACCTAGCCTCAACCAATATTGACCAGGCTTCAACTAGGATTGAGCAAGCCTGATTCCATTGTCCCTTCTCGCCTGGGATCTATGAAAATATGATCATCTTATTTATGTAGGACACACAGCGCATTATAAGAGTTCTATTAATGTAATTGCTCCAACTTTGTGGAATTCCCTTCCATCACACTTAACTGATGCAGTAAGCCTTAATAGTTTCAAATTTAATTTTCATGCTTTTCTTCTTTCATCCCAATAACTTCTATATTGAGACTATTACTGCTTACAAATGCAATTTGTTACTGCGATTGTTTATTGTTTGTTGCTCTTTCTTATTTTATTTTTTATAAATCAATAGACCAATATTTACAGGTGTTTAAGTTAATTTTTGTTGTGTTTTCCACTTTATTATTTTCTGATTGCCTTTACATGGTTAATATCATGGAGTATCAATATCTATTGTTATTTAACAATTTGAATTATTATTGTCATCTTATATTACTAATGATGTATTATTGTTATCTTATGTAACTAATTTTTGTAATTGTCCCTACGGGTCACCTAGGACAAATGAATGAATAAATTAATAAATATAAAGAAACCTGGCGCAAATCAAGCCAACCATGGAACGAAAACATACTGTAAGACATGATTTAACATAAAAAAAAATTTCCACTCTTTAAAATTAAAAAGATTCCAATTCAAAGCACAATAGTGCAAATCGTATTAAATATGGGACTAGAAAGAAGTCGATTTACATTCTTCTCTATAATTTGTATACATCACAAAATATTCTAAAACCACAATAAAAGATTTTACATCAAAGAAACTAACTTTCTAATCTTATAAAAGTATTCAACTCTAAATAAAAAAAACCGTAGCGCAAATCGAACCAACCTTGGGAGAAAAACAAAACAAATTAAGAACAATCTCTTATAGACCGAATCCATTTCAAATCATGCAGGCAGTCCGATGTGGCATAAAGAATTACCTTTATATGAAAGTATGTTTTTCTGCTCGCAAAATGAAGAGACACGTATTATTGTAAATTATCAACACATGTTTTTTTGAACTTTTACGATTATTTTAAGGTTTAACCAAAAAAATAAGATTTCTAAAGGTTTATTCTTTAAACCCTCATAATTTACACATTTTTCAAGCTTTTTCGTTACTCTTTGAATTATCTTTTATGGGTCCAGACAGTACCGTAAAACGGAACCCTGTTGAAATCACTATGTGTGTCTATTTTCGCACACCCTCTAATCTTCTAAACTGTTTGACTTAGGATGCTAAAATTTAGTATACCTATAAAGATTTACGTGTAGATTACTGCAAAATTATAAACAAATTTCGTAAAGGCGGTCTTCATAGTGTTTACTAGCCAAAAAGAACAATTTTTAAAACAAAAAACGAAAAAATGAACATGTCCCCAACCCTAATCTTCGAAACTATAAGGCATGGGATGCTAAAATTTGGTACACGTATGTAGATTTAAGTGTAAATTACAACAAAAATTATAGACAACTCTTGTAAAGGCCGTCTTCATAGTCTTTACTAGCCAAAAAAAAACAATTTTTAAGAAAAAATTTGAAAAAATGTACATGTTTTACACCCCCCTAATCTTCTAAACTATTTGACTTAAGATGCTGAAATTGAGTACACGTGTTGTAACATTTACGTGTTGATTACAGGAAAATTATAGACAATTTTCGTAAAGGCGGTCTTCATAGTGTTTACCAGCCAAAAAGTACAATTTTTTTTAGAAAATAAAAAAATGTCCAAGTCCTTCCCCCCAATTTTCTAACCTATTCGGCTTAGGATGCTGAAATTTAGTACATGTATGTAGAATTAAGTGTAGATTACAAGAAAATTAAAAACAACTTTCGTACAGGCAATGTTCATAGCGTTTACTAGCCGAAAAGTACAATTTTTTTTAGAAAATACGAAAAAATGTCCACTCCCCCCCCCCCTCTAATTTTCTAAACTATTCGGCTTAGGATGCTAAAATTTAGTACATGTATGTAAGTTTACGTGTTAATTACAGGAAAATTATAGACAAGTTTCGTAAAAGCGCTCTTTATAGCGTTTACTAGCCAAAAAGTACAATTTTTAAAAAAAAAATATAAAAAAATGATCATGCCCCCCCCCCCCCCCCCTACTCAACTAAACTATTCGGCTAGGGATGCTAAAATTTAGTACACGTATGCAGATTTACGTGTAGATTACCGGAAAATTAGACACAACTTTCGTAAAGGCGGTCTTCATATTCTTTACTAGCCAAAAAAAAACAATTATTAAAAAAAAATCGAAAAAATGTCCATGTACAGGAAAATTAAAGACAAATTTCGGAAAGGCGGTATTCATACTTTTTACTAGCCAAAAAGTACAATAAAAAAAAAAATACGAAAAAATGACCATGCCGCCCCCCTTCTAACCTTCTAAACTATTTGACTTAGAATGCTAAACTTTCGTTCACGTATGAAGATGTACTTGTAGATTACAGGAAAATTGTAGACAACTTTCTTAACGGCGGTCTTCATAGTGTTTACTGGCCAAAAAGTACAATTTTTCTTTAAAAAAATAGGAATAAATGACCATGTTCCCCCCTTTCCTAATCTACTAAACTATTCGGCTAGGGATGCTAAAATTTTGTAAACATATGTAGATCTACGTGTAGATAACAAGAAAATTATAGACAAATTTGGTAAAGGCGGTCTTCATATTCTTTACTAGCCAAAAAAAAAAAAAACAATTTTGAAGAAAAAAGTCGAAAAAATGTCCATGTTCCCCACCCTCCTAATCTTTTAAACTATTTGACTTAAGTTGTTGAATTTTAGTACACGTATGTAGACTTACGTGTTGTATACAGGAAAATTATAGACAACTTTTGTAAAGGCGGTCTTCATAGCGTTTACTAGCCAAAAAGTACAATTTTTGAAAAAAAATATGAAAAAATGACTATGTTTCCCCTACCTTCCCACCCCCCTTTACTCAACTAAACTATACGGCTAGGGATGCTAAACTTTAGTACACGTGTTGATTTACGTGTTGATTACAGGAAAAGTATAGACAATTTTCGTAAAGGTGGTGTTGTCTATTGATTTCCTGTAATTAACACCTAAATCTACAAACGTGTACTAAATTTCAGCATTTTATGTCAAATAGTTTAGAAGATTAGGGGGGTGGGAACATGGTCATTTTTTCGTGTTCTTTCTAAAAAATTTTACTTTTTGGCTAGTAAACAGTATGAATACCGCCTTCACGAAAGTTGTCTTAAATTTTGCTGTAATCTACACGTAAATCTACATATGTTTACTAAATTTTAGCATCCCTAGCCGAATAGTTTAGTAGATTAGGGGGGTGGGGCAACTGGGTCATTTTGTCGTATTTTTTTAAAAAAAAAGTGTACTTTTTGGCTAGTAAACACTATGAAGACCGCCTTTACGAAAGTCGTCTATAACTTTTCTGTAATCTACACGTAAATCTGCATACGTGTACTAAATTTTAGCATCCATAGCCGAATAGTTAAGTTGATTAAAGGGGTAGGGAAGGTAGGGGAAATATAGTCATTTATCATATTTTTTTTCAAAAATTGTACTTTTTGGCTAGTAAACGCTATGAAGACCGCCTTTACGAAAGTTGTCGATAATTTTCCTGTAATCAACACGTAAGTCTGCATACGTGTACTAAAATTGAACAACTTAAGTCAAATAGTTTAAAAGATTAGGAGGGTGGGGAACATGGACATTTTTTCGAATTTTTTCTTCAAAATTGTTTTTTTTTTTGGCTAGTAAAGAATATGAAGACCGCCGTTAAGAAAGTTGTCTATAATTTTCCTGTAATCGACAGGTACATCTTCATATGTGAACGAAACTTTAGCATTCTAATTAAAATAGTTTAGAAGGATAGAAGGGGGGAGGCATGCTCATTTTTTCGTATTTTTTTTAAAAATTGTACTTTTTGGCTAGTAAACACTATGAATACCGCCTTTACGAAATTTGTCTATAATTTTCCTGTAATCTACACGTAAATCTACATATGTTTACTAAATTTTAGCATCCCTAGCCGAATAGTTTAGTAGATTAGGAAGGGGGGGAACATGGTCATTTTTTCCTATTTTTTTAAAAAAAAATTGTACTTTTTGGCTAGTAAACACTATGAAGACCGCCGTTAAGAAAGTTGTCTATAATTTTCCTGTAATCTACAGGTACATCTTCATATGTGAACGAAACTTTAGCATCCTAAGTCAAATAGTCAAATAAGTCAAATAGTTTGAAACCATTTTAAAAGATCAAATATTTACACAAGTTTGAGTAAAAGCTTAAACTTGAGTATAGATTGGATTTTCTCATTTATGGTTATTTCTCCATTTATTCTAAATAACCTTAAATGTGAGGGCCAAGAACTTTCGTTTGAATCGATTTTACAAGGATGCAACTAGAAGTTCGAACCGAGATAAATATCGGCTGTGCGCCGCACAAAAGACGCTCGTAGTCTAATCCCTAAATAATGCGCTCTTAAGTGCATTTTAAAGTGTATACTCCGCCTTGGTCTGTTTGAACAATGATACGGAAAGCAATAGGCCTGAAAATAGTGAAATTCACAGGATAATTATCTAAATTGTGTTGAGAGTTTTATTAGCTTTAGAAACGTTAAATTATAAT
Organism: Ganaspis brasiliensis; assembly: GCA_037103525.1. NCBI lineage: Eukaryota > Metazoa > Arthropoda > Insecta > Hymenoptera > Figitidae > Ganaspis > Ganaspis brasiliensis. Next base: position 11,376 of record JAZKLR010000061.1, on the reverse strand, counting down.
TTAGAAAATTTAAAAATAAGTAATAAATCTTTCTGGTTAGTTTAACTAATGTTAATAATTTAATAAATAATTTTTTAGGAATTTCTAGATTTATTTTCTAGAATAGGAAAAATACACCGCTTATGAGATTAATGTTCCTATTCAAAAACACATATCAATTTGTGCACAATCGAAGTTTAATGTTTAAAATAGGAAATAAATAATAACAACCGTTATAATTTTTCTTTTTATGCTTCGTTTTAATTCATTTTTTTTATGATTTTCTTTACTCATTCAGAAAACGAAAATTTGTTGCTTGCTTTGATAAATCAAGAAGATATGACAATAGCAATGCATTTTCATTTATGTTACAAATTGGTATAATAACATTATTTTATTAAAATCAATAAATTATTGCATTTTCGACACTAATAAAAATCATTTTCAAATTCCGAAAGGGATTGGTTGCATTTTAATGCAAATAAATTCAAACGGATTCTTCTTTATTGATTTTAGTAAAATTCTTAGTAGCGAATAAATTAAATCTATTACTTTAATTATTAAATGATTTAAACAATTGGAAGAATTGTTGATTAAAAATAGAACTTAAATATAAAAATAAATGTAATAATGATTGCTAAAAGATGTTAAAATAAAAAAAAAATATTATTTGATTATTGATCTAAATTGTGTATCTACTGAAATAAGGTCAACGTAATTTCAAAATAAATAAAAATGGTTTCATTTTGTAATTTAGTTTTATAAAAAAAAGGAAGAAGAGAATACTGTTATTTCTTAATGAAAAATGATTTAAAGGTTGTAAATTTAGTTTAGGATCTTCTAAAGTAAATTTAAATAATATTGTTTAAATAAACAATTAATAAAAATTGACAGTAAAATTAAAATAGTGAAAATTTTAGATCAGAATCAATACATAATGGAATTTATAAGTTAGATTATAAAAATCTCAAATGTCAGTTTAAATTATAATTTTACACAATACATTGGGGTTAAATTTGTAAAATTTATTTAGAAATTATATCATTTAGATAAATTAAGAAAATGTTAAATTTGGATGTCTGGAGGTACAAGTGGCGGCATCGGTTGATCATACTCGAAATACTTTTACTCCCACCATCAGAGGGGAAGGAAAATGGGCAGTACTGACCCTTTTGTTCCTTTCCACTTCCGCGTGAAGTTTAGCCCCTTTTCAAAAATGGGCCAGACTTTTCCCACCACTTCCTTCTTCCCGTGTTTCCTACCCTCAGAGGAACACTCCACCTTTTCAACTCTTCACTCTTTTCTGAGCTTCCCTCAACATCAATTGTGTTTTTCTTAATTTTCTTACTTTTTGGATCCTTTGGAGAGCTGTCTATATTTTATATTTGATTTTAATAATAAACCTTAAATCTTTGGTTGTTGCTGTGTTCCCGTTTGCCGAATATTTCTCTGATTTTTCAACAAAATTTATATAAAAATTTCGATTATTTTTGATATTTTTCGACAACAGTTTTTGCCAAACTTCTACGATTCCAGACATACAAATTGAAATTTACCATTTGTTAATCTTGTGTCAACAAAAAAAAAAAAAAGAAGTGAAATAAAATTATTTAAAATTTAATTTGTGAGAAGTGATATTTGAAAAGAATAAAATTGTGCACTATTATTATCACAATTATATGTACGAATTTAGATTTGTCTTTTATCAATAGATAAATAATTTACTGACTTTTGATTTGGAATAATATTAAATATTTAACTACTTATTTCATTTATTTCTCTCAAAGTTATATAAATTTATTTCAGAATTTTGAAATTTAAATAATCGTAAAGTATAATATTAAATTTTAATAATAATTAATTATTGATTGTAAAGTTATTTTGTGCACTATTTATTTCTTTTTAAACCATATTTTATTATTGATTTTATAAATTAAGGCTTATATTTCCTCCTCCAAGAATTATAAGGGACCATTAATATGGTTCCATGTCTTGGATTTCCTATTTTCCTAATATTCATATTTAGTTTAGGTTAGTTTGTGATATGAGTCCGCAGAATATGCGAGAGACCCCAACAAGGGAATAACCCTGTTTAAAGAATGTATTAAAAATTATAGAATTTGATAGGATTTCTATCACAAATATTTTCAAATTTTAATCAAATTGTATACAAAATAAAAAATCCTATCAAATTCTATCAAAGATACTAAATTCAATCAATTTTAATAACAAGTTTGGAAAGAATTTAAATCAAAATTAATACTGAACTAAAGACAAGTACATGTCTATACTTCATTTTGTATAAAAAGTGTATCAAATCTTGTAATTCTAAACAACATAATCAATTTCAATCATAAGTGTGGATAGAGTTTCTATCAAAATTAGTACTTAAATAATGTTAAATACATTTGTATACATACGTCTGTATCGAAAGTTTATCAATTTCTATCCGTCTGAAAATCGAATACTTTGGTATCAAGAGCTCTGTATTAAAACTTTATCAAATTCTATCCGTAGAAAAGTCGAATACAATCTTATCAAATCATTTGCATAGAAACTCTATCAAATTTAACCAAACGGAAAATCGAATACATTTCTATCAAAACTTAGGGATTAAAAATTAATCAAATTTTATCGATGGAAAATTCTTGTACTATTCTATCAAAATCTTGGTATGCAAAATCTATCAATTTCTATCCGCTTGAAAATCAAATACTTTGCTATCAAGAGCTCTGTATTAAAACTTTATCAAATTCTATCCGTAGAAAAGTCGAATACAATCTTATCAAATCATTTGCATAGAAACTCTATCAAATTTAACCAAACGGAAAATCGAATACATTTCTATCAAAACTTAGGGATTAAAAATTAATCAAATTTTATCGATGGAAAATTCTTGTACTATTCTATCAAAATCTTGGTATGCAAAATCTATCAATTTCTATCCGCTTGAAAATCAAATACTTTGCTATCAAGAGCTCTGTATTAAAACTTTATCAAATTCTATCCGTAGAAAAGTCGAATACAATCTTATCAAATCATTTGCATAGAAACTCTATCAAATTTAACCAAACGGAAAATCGAATACATTTCTATCAAAACTATGAGATTAAAAATTAATCAAATCTTATCGATGGAAAATTCTTATACTATTCTATCAAAATCTTGGTATGCAAAATCTATTAATTTCTATCCGTCTAAAAATCAAATACTTTGGTATCAAGAGCTCTGTATTATAATTTTATCAAATTCTATACGTAGAAAAGTCGAATAAGGAGCATTTACATATAACGTCACGCTATAAGGGGGAGGGTGGACTCTTGATCAAACATTAAAAAACTTAACATGTTGATGGGGGGGAGATCGTTCTAAACGTGACGTCACGAGAAAATTTTTTAATTCAAAAATTAATTCAAACTACCTTTTAAATTTTGTAAGCATCTTTATTTATGATAGACCTCGGATTATCCTTAGGATATCAACGGGAAATGCTCATCAGGATCCTACCAGACATCGTCAAGAGATATCCACAAGACATCATTTTGAATTTCAAAATGGTCAAAATATTTTTCCGGTAGTTATATATCCAGGAAAGCAGGGATTTTAATATCCACTGGATATCCTAAGGATGCCCGAAGATATTTTTCTCATTACCTGAAATCAGAAAACGTTTCTATTTAATATTTTTAGAGTTATAACAATTAAAACATCCCGGTTTGTACAAACTACTATGTGCACTTGTCCTTTCTTTTCGCTCACGAGTAAAATCACTAATTTGCTTCTAAGGTCTTCTTCTTCGGAGCCCTAATAGCACCGACTAGGCCGGGAACGTTCCTGGAATGGGCTGCTGGCCCCTTGGGTACGTTCCCTTGGAGCGCTCCAATATACCTGACAAATCCGTTCCGGATTTCACTAGGCTAGGAACGTTCCTTCGGAACGTTCATGGAATGTTCCGAGGAACTTTGAATACACATTCAAAAAATCGCAGAACGGGTTGCGGAAAAAGTATGCGGAAAAAGCTGAAAATTTTTTTATTAATATTATTTAATGTTTTTAATATGATTGCTTCTATAGAACAGTGGTCACTAAAATCAACTGCGCAGCTCTAGGTGCGATAGAAAACTACTGCGCAAGATATTAACATTAATTATTTTTCAATGTGTATTTAAAGTTCCTCGGAACATTCCAGGAACGTTCCGCGGAACGTTCCTAGCCTAGTGAAATCCGGAACGTATTTGTCAGGTATATTGGAACGGTCCATGTGAACGTACCCCAGGGACCGGCGGACCATTCCAGGAACGTTTCCGGCACAGTCGGTGCTATTAGGGAGTGCATTACATATATTGTAAAATCTGAAACCCAGACCTCACTTAATCTGTATTAAAGAAACTGTTTTATTAATTCCGATCAATTTTTTCAATTCTTTACTAATCCAGCCTTCTTGTCGAGTATTTGTAAGTTTTATTCCATTGCTGCCACTACTGGTGCAGCACTGCGTCTATTGTTACTATCCTCTTCGATGTGTCATATTATTAGTTAATAATTTTATTATATTTAGATTTGAAGAGCAGGAGCGAATTTTTCCGTGGTGTGGACGACTTACTTAATGTTTTCAACTTTAAAGTCCAATTTCTGCAAACTTCAAATTATGTTATAACATGTTAAGTTACATAATGGAAATAATAAAAATAACACAGGCGTAAAAAAGTAGAAACCTTTTTTCGCTAAGTATTGGGCCAATATTGGTTTACCCTTGGAAATCTGTCACTGCGGACAGTGAAAAAATACATATAGAAATACTCAGCCAATTGTCCAGTACATACATTTGCCAATAATTTGCTACCTGTTATCGCAGAATGAGAAATCATTGGTTAAATCTTGGGATGTAAACATCCGTGCCAATCATTGGCTAACAATATTGGTCCAATGTTTAGCCGATGTTAATTTTTCGACTGTTATATTCTGAAAATAATGATTATATATATATTGGAATTTTAGAGCCATATGTGTTTCCTTTTAGTTAGAAATGTGTTTAGAAACTCGTCTTGAATCGTATCAAGTAATCGCGTTGCATTCATAGATAAAATAATAATTTAAGAGAAATAATGTTTTAAGGTAAAATTTAATTTTTAACTTTAGCAGAACTAAGAAATATACTAACAATATTATATTAAATTTAAACAGTTATATTGGTATTAATATCTGATTTATTTTTGAATAAAAACATATAAAAGTTCGTTATGTCATGAAATTGTATTTTCGAAATTAAAAATTGTACGATTTAAGGATGAAAATAAATTCAAAGAAAAATTTATTTTAATATATTTTAACAAATTTACTGACACACAATTTGCAAAAAAAATTTTATTGATTTAAATAGTTTATTCTTAACTACTCATTTAACGTTTTATGTTTTATTTTCAAATCTGATGAACAATTGCAGTTTTTTCCAAATATGTTAAACAATAGCTCATTTAGTTCCTTTAAAAAGCATTCTCAACAAGTCCACCTATAAAATTTTATTTTTCATTGATAAGAATTTAATTATATTTTATATATTTGTTTATGGATAAAATATTTTTAATAAAATTTTGTGAGTAAAACTAAGGATTAAATAAGCAGCCAAAAGTGAGCAAGACTAATTTTTCTAATTTCGAGAAAATTAAAGAAATACAGTTTTTAACGTAATCCTGAAAGTTAATTAAAAACTAGAAAAACTATACTAAGTTTTTTAAATAACAGTGATTCTTATATCTAAGGCAGTTTAATATTAGTGAAAGTTAATTATATATAGATATAAGGTTTTATTAGTTTTTATAGACTTCATTTCTATTAAAAAAAAAAATAATAATAATAATAAATCATATTGGTTGAGGATTACGTTAAAAACTGTATTTCTTAAATTTTCTCGAAATTAGAAAAATTTGTCTCACTTTTGGCCGCTTATTCAATCCTTAATTTTACTCACAAAATTTTATACAAAATATTTTATCCATATACAAATATATAAAATATAATTAAATTCTTATCTATGAAAAATAAAATTTTATGAGTGGATTTGTAGAGAATGCTTTTTAAAGAAGTAAATGAGCAACTGTTTAACGTATTTGGATCATGACATTACGAACTTTTTTTATGTTTTTATTAAAAAATAAATCAGATATTAATATCAATATAACTGTTTAAAAATTAATATAATATTGTAGTTTATTTCTTAGTTATCTTATTTTATCTGTGAATGCAACGCGATTACTTGACTCTACTCAAGACTAGTTTCTAAACACATTTCTAACTGAAAGGAAACACATATGGCTCTAAAATTCCAACGCCAGGACCTTTTCCTTTGTGCTCTTTTGCTAAGGGCGTACAGTCAGTATCTTTTTGATTTTCAAACAGTCAACTTCGTAAAAGAAACGCATGAAGAAGTTAGTGACTTTACACTGTTAAGTTTATTGAAAAAAAGAATTTACTCTTTTATTAATTCATTCTCCAAACGTTTCAGCTCCAAATACTGGCCCTTGTTAAAGGAAAATAGTTTTATTCTGAAATAGTATTAATAATGTAGTAGACAACTGCAAAAACTTCAGATAAATTGTTGTATTATTCTCTTTTTTGTTTTGTTATTATTATACTGTTGTTCTTTAAATTTTATTTTTCGGTTATATCGATTTTTGCATTATTTGGGTTTAGAATTAATTACTAAAAAACAAAAAAGAGAATGCGTAACACATCAATTTATCTTCAGCCTTATATTAATATTGTTATACATAATACTATTTCAGAATAAATCTACTTTCTACCAACGAGGGCCATCAGTATTTAGAGCCGAAACGTTTAGAGAATGAATATTTGAAAAAGAAAAAATTCTTCTTTTTAATAAACTTGCTTCTAAAGACACTAACTTTTTCACATATACATAATCATTATTTTCAGAATATAACAGTCAATCGGAAACTTAACATCGGCTAAACATTGGACCAATATTGTTAGCCAATGATTGGCACGGATGTCTACATTCCAAGATTTAACCAATGATTCCTCATTCTGCGATAACAGGTAGCAAATTATTGGCAAATGTATGTACTGGACAATTGGCTGAGTATTTCTATATGTATTTTTTCACTGTCCGCAGTGACAGATTTCCAAGGGTAAACCATTATTGGCCCAATACTTAGCGAAAAAAGATTTCTAATTTTTTACGCCTGTGTTATTATTATTATTTCCATTATGTAACTTAACATGTTATAACATAATTTAAAGTTTGCAGAAATTGGACTTTAAAGTTGAAACCATTAAGTAAGTCGTCCACACCACGGAAAAATTCTCTCCTGCTCTTCAAATCTAAATATAATAAAATTATTAACTAATAATATGACACATCGAAGAGGATAGTAACAATAGACGCAGTGCTGCGCCAGTAGTGGCAGCAATGGAATAAAACTTACAAATACTCGACAAGAAGGCTGGATTAGTAAAGAATTGAAAAAATTGATCGGAATTAATAAAACAGTTTCTTTAATACAGATTAAGTGAGGTCTGGGTTTCAGATTTTACAATATATGTAATGCACTCCAAAGAAGAAGACCTTAAAAGCAAATTAGTGATTTTACTGGAGAGCGAAAAGAAAAGACAAGTGCAGATAGTAGTCTGTACAAACCGGGATGTTTTAATTGTTATAACTCTAAAAATATTAAATAGAAACGTTTTCTGATTTCAGGTAATGAGAAAGATATCTTTGGGCATCCTTAGGATATCCAGTGGATATTAAAATCCCTGCTTTCCTGCACTGAAAAAAATATTTCCGTGGAACTGCAATAATTATGGGCAGATTGGCAATATTTTATTGCTGTTTTGGGAACTGCCATACGTATTTGTGTTTTAGCCATACGACTGTGTGAAACCGCGAGTGACATTGTAAGGTTATGTAAAATCGACAGTGGCGCACCGATGATGCATTATGTCAAACTCCTACATAACCTGTTAACCATAGTCAAATGTCTAATCTGATCACAGTATTTTTTTCAGTGTGAATATATAACTACCGGAAAAATATTTTGACCATTTTGAAATTCAAAATGATGTCTTGTGAATCTCTCTTCACGATGTCTGGTGGGATCCTGATGAGCATTTCCCGTTGATATCCTAAGGATGAACTACGGATATTATTAGGATATTTCTAAAATTATTCAAATGGATTCAGAATACGGATTAAAAATACAATCTTAGCAAATCATTTGCATAGAAACTCTATCAAATTTAATCAAACGGAAAATCGAATACTTTTCTATCCAAATTTTGGGATTAAAAATTAATCAAATCTTTTCGACGGAAAATTCGTATACTTTCTTATCCAAAAGGTTTGATAGAATCGTATACAATGTTAATGAAAATTTGGATTCAAAAACGGATTGAAATTGATAGAAATTCCTTTCTAATAAATGCGAAGTATTGATTTTGATAGAGATTCTATCCAAAAGGTTTGATAGAATCGTATACAATGTAAATGGCAACTTGGATTCAAAAACGGATTGAAATTGATAGAAATTACTTTCTATTAAATGCGAAGTATTGATTTTGATAGAGATTCTATCCCAAAGATTTGATATAATCGTATAAAAAGTACTTGAAATTTTTGATTCAAAAAACGGATTTAAATTGATCGAAATTTCTTTCTATCAAATTCCATCAAATTCTATCAAATGCGAAGTATTGATTTTGATAGAGATTCTATCCAAATGTTTGATAGAAACGTATACAAAGTACATAAAATTTTTGATTCAGAAAACGGATTCAAATTGATAGAAATTCTTTTCTATCAAATCCTATCAAATTTCGTAAACAGGGAAGATTAGATTTTTCCTTTATTTCCTGTGTCCTAAGAATAAAAAAAAAAATATAAATAAATAAATCAAATTTAACAATGCTTATTATGTATAAAAAAGTACAGATTTCCTATTACAATAAATCAGTTCAAAGTAATGATCAGGTTCAGAGATATTTAGCGTGACTGAGTTTCTTTAGTGGCGCGATTTCCCGAACTATTAGAATAGAAATTTCTAGGTTCAAATAAATTTAAAAGAATAAGAAAATCTATATAAGATTTTCGCATGTGTGACAATAAGATATAAAATCCAACGTCACACTGTAATCTACAGGTAAATCTAAATACGTATACGAAACTTCAGCATCCTAAGTCAAATAGTTTAGAAGGTTAAAAGGGGGGCGGCATGGTCATTTTTTCGTATTTTTTTTTAAAATTGTACTTTTTGGCTAGTAAAAAGTATGAATACCGCCTTTACGAAACTTGTCTATAATTTTCCTGTAATTAACGCGTAAACATACATACATGTACTAAATTTTAGCATCCTAAGCCGAATAGTTTAGAAAATTAGAGGGGGGGGGGGGAGTTGACATTTTTTCGTCTTTTCTAAAAAAAATATGAAAAAATGACTATGTTTCCCCTACCTTCCCTCCCCCTTTAATCAACTAAACTATTCGGCTAGGGATGCTAAAATTTAGTACACGTATGCAGATTTACGTGTTGATTACAGGAAAATTATAAACAAGTTTCGTAAAGGCGGTCTTCATAGCGTTTACTATCCAAAACGTACAATTTTTTAAAAAAAATATAAAAAAATGACTATGTTTCCCCTACCTTCCCTCCCCCCTTAATCAACTTAACTATTCGGCTAGGGATGCTAAAATTTAGTACACGTATGCAGATTTACGTGTTGATTACAAGAAAATTATAGACAAGTTTCGTAAAGGCGGTCTTCATAGCGTTTACTAGCCAAAAAGTACAATTTTTTAAAAAAAATTCGAAAAAATGACCATGTCTCCCCCCCCCCCCCTGATCAACTAAACTATTCGGCTAGGGATGCTAAAATTTAGTACACGTATGCAGATTTACGTGTAGATTACCGGAAAATTAGACACAACTTTCGTGAAGGCGGTCTTCATATTCTTTACTAGCCAAAAAAAACAATTTTGAAAAAAAAAATCGAAAAAATGTCAATGTTCCCCACCTTTCTAATCTTCTAAACTATTTGACTTAAGATGTTGAAATTTAGTACACGTATGTAGACTTACGTGTTGATTACAGGAAAATTATAGACAACTTTCGTAAAGGCGGTCTTCATAGCGTTTACTAGCCGAAAAGTACAATTTTTTAAAAAAATATGAAAAAATGACTATGTTTCCCCTACTTTACCCCCATCTTTAATCAACTTAACTATTCGGCTAGGGATGCTAAAATTTAGTACACGTATGCAGAATTACGTGTAGATTACAGAAAAGTTATAGACGACTTTCGTAAAGGCGGTCTTCACAGCGTTTACTAGCCAAAAAGTACAATTTTTGAAAAAAAATATGAAAAAATGACTATGTTTCCCACCCCCCTAATCTTCTAAACTATTTGACTTAAGATGATGAAATAAAGTACACGTATGTAGACTTACGTGTTGATTACAGGAAAATTATAGACAACTTTCGTAAAGGCGGTCTTCATAGCGTTTACTAGCCAAAAAGTTCAATTTTATAAAAAAAAATATGAAAAAATAACTATGTTTCCCCTACCTTCCCCCCCCCACCCCCCTTTAATCAACTTAACTTTTCGGCTAGGGATGCTAAAATTTAGTACACGTATGCAGATTTACGTGTAGATTACAGGAAAATTATAAACAAGTTTCGTAAAGGCGGTCTTCACAGCGTTTACTAGCCAAAAAGTACAATTTTTGAAAAAAAAATGAAAAAATGACTATGTTTCCCCTACCTTCCCCCCCCCCTTTAATCAACTAAACTATTCGGATAGGGATGCTAAAATTTAGTACACGTATGCAGATTCACGTGTTGATTACAGGAAAATTATAAACAAGTTTCGTAAAGGCGGTCTTCACAGCGTTTACTAGCCAAAAAGTACAATTTTTGAAAAAAATATGAAAAAATGACTATGTTTCCCCTACCTTCCCCCCCCCCCTTAATCAACTAAACTATTCGGCTAGGGATGCTAAAATTTAGTACACGTATGCAGATTTACGTGTAGATTACAGGAAAATTATAGACAAGTTTCGTAAAGGCGGTGTTGATTGTGTTTACTAGCCAAAAAGTACAATTTTTAAAAAAAAATTCAAAAAAATGAACATGCCCCACCCCCGATCTTTAATCAACTTAACTATTTAGCTAGGGATGCTAAAATTTAGTACACCTATGCAGATTCACGTGTAGATTACAGAAAAGTTATAGACGACTTTCGTAAAGGCGGTCTTCACAGCGTTTACTAGCCAAAAAGTACAATTTTAAAAAAAAATATAAAAAAATGACTATGTTTTCCTACCTTCCCCCCACTCCTTTGATCAACTAAACTATTCGGCTAGGGATGCTAGAATTTAGTACACGTAT